>JAWWEE010000074.1:107104691-107227443 GCA_035221455.1 Xenops minutus | reverse complement strand
GTTGTTTCTAAATTTAAAGGAGAGGAATTGTCTATTGGCCAACATAAATATCTTAGTTCTCCCCTCGAACTAAGACAGTGGGCTTTTACAGATGTGTATGCATTTACTGAGATACACACATACAAATAAATTGTCTATATATGCCTGATTAGTTTCCTAGAAAAAAAATTAGTTAAGAAATAAGAACACTGAGAGCATCTTAGGTGAGAAATTTAACAATATTAATGAAAATTAGGCTGTCTATCAGAAGACTTCATTACAAGATAAGA
The DNA here is from genome assembly GCA_035221455.1 of Xenops minutus. NCBI lineage: Eukaryota > Metazoa > Chordata > Aves > Passeriformes > Furnariidae > Xenops > Xenops minutus. The sequence continues at coordinate 107,227,174 of JAWWEE010000074.1, read as the reverse complement.
GTTACACAGTAGTTTAAATGTTAAAACTAACAGTTTTATTAAAACTCCTTTCTGGAAAAGGAAGGAAAGAAAGACAACAGTGAGAAGTAGATAGCAATCATAAATATGTCAATAAAAATTACCAAATGAAGCTTGAGAAAATTCAAACCTAATAAAATGAAGGGAAACAGAAGGAAATCTAAGGCAGAAACAAAAGAAAGTAAAACAGCAGGTAAGATTTGGTGCCAGATTAATATGAAAGTGCTAATAGTCCAAAGAAGTGTTCAACAGTTAGGTACAGTATTTGGTAAGGAGCAAAAGGACATATTTACATCTCATCAGAGTACTAGATAATTTGCCAGGCCATAATGGAAATGTAAGTATTAAACCACACTAACAAATATTCTATAAATAAATAAATATTCTAAAAGGAAGGCACGGAACATTTTCATGCAATAATCCCAGAAGAAGTGGCTGAACAGTTTTCTGTCCTGCTGTTGATCACTGTATAATTCTGAGCATGCAATGAAAGTCTTCCAATGCTGGGCTCAAAGAACATGGTTTACCTCATCAGTTATAAAATGTAAAAGATGAAGTACAGTCAATAGAAGTATACTGATGCTCACTAATTTGGTTTTAGAAACAGGCCTTGGCAAGCTGAATTCAGGTTGTACTCTGATGAACTTCAATTATAATTGGGTTGTGTAACTGTGCTGATGTAATACACTTCTGTAGGGTATTTAACTTGGTCTTTCATGGCCCTCAAACTAAAATAAATTAACATTTTATAATATGAATAAGACAGGAAATGCCATATGACAATTTTTACAAAGTAGTATCAAAAACATACATACCCGACCTTAGGTAATATTTTTATGAACAATTGGAAACTAACATAAAACCAGCAAGTGACTGTATTTGCAGATGCAAGAAGCACAGATGAAGTGATAAATTGCCATGACAATGTACATCACACAGCACAATCTGGATTCCAGGACAAACTGGACCCATTCAGAGAAAGTGGATCCTAAAATGTCAGCTGCAATCTCATATATTCAGGGCAAAAAAAAGTGTATTATACTTTGGGAAGAATCTAGTGGCTGATCACAATAGTGACAGTAAAAGCTGAAAAATGGGATATTTATTGCATTAGATTCATTGCTCTAAGTTCAGAACAAGTGAAGGAGCCTCTGCTTAGTGCAACTTGCCTACATTTTATTTTCTTAACCAAAAAATAGAATTAAATCCTTTAGCTTAGTTGTTTACTGAGTGCTATGCACTTTTTACTGAGTTTTGAAAGACATAGCTGCAGTGCACCACTCTTCAAGTAGGGCAAAGTTGGACACATTGTTTCATACACTCAGTAGCTGGTACTGAGACATAAAATTTCAGTATTTTTCAGTTCTGTATTATTTTTGAGGGGTTTGACCATGATTAAACTAAGTACTCTGAAGAGTCACAAAACTTTAAGGGGCTTGTTAGCTCTGGACTGACAGTGATGCTCATTCATGAGTTTTTAGACTGATTCCCCAAAGAAGTTAAACAATCATCATCTTCTCTGTGTCTATAAATCTCTGGTGGTACCTGCCCTTACCAGAGCCTCCACTCAGCGACAAAGCTGCTCTGTTGAGACTTGAGCCCTCGCCAGTTTTTCACCCAGAAATGGTCCCCGCCCTGTCTGTCACCACTGAGCTGCTGCAGATGCTCCAAACATCAGTGCAGAGTCTCTGCAGCACCCACTGCTGAGGCAGCCTGGGGGCTTGGGGACCAGGGGTCCTCACCCAGTAGTCCCCATGAGGAGAGTGTATTTGGGCTGGTTGTTGGGGCAGGCACAAGCGAAGAAAGAGAAATGCAGTATGAGAAGCTTCTAGCAGGCTGAGCTCAGCCTGTCATCTGGTTTTGTTATTTTTGTTGACAACAGCAAAGGCTACTGAAACCAAGATATTTACAGAACAGAGTCTCCACTGAAGGGATACAAGCATAACCTTGATAGAATAGAGCTGGAACATCATAACATGATAAAACATGTAACAATTTTCCTTCTTAGGCCCTTAATGTGCGTTCTCTTCAATCAAGACATAGCATACATCAAATAACCTGTGCCCACAGATCATCTGCACAAGTAGAGGGGGATAACTGAAGGGAATGAGAAACAGAGCAATGGTTCCCGAGCAGGGGCTCTGGAGTACATTCTTCTGGAGCACATTCTTCTGATGTAACCTCAGTGTGCATATAATGAACACTGCTGCTGAACCACAGGGCATTTTCCCACCCACGCATAAGCCCAGTTTTTACAACTGAGGATACATGTTGAAGCACAACAAGGGATGTTTGTTGGTTGACCCAGAAGGAGCACACCAAGCTGCCTTTCCTCTTTGTTCCCTTGTCCTAGTTGAAAATGCTAAGATTGTAGAGGATTTCCTTGTATGAGTTTCCTGTCATTTATGCAAGTCAGAAAGAGGCAAGCATTTCCTACTCCCAAAAGGGAGACACTACTAGAGCATGCACGCATGTATGTCAGGCAGCAGTGCTGTTGCCTTAAAATATGAATTTAATTTCAGTGAGGTTACTTACATCATGACCCTTCATCTATTTACCTGATTCTAATGACACTATTATATGAGAAAGTAATCTCTGACGATTATATTATTTGGGGTAACTTTCTAAAACCTTAATGTCTTAACCTTTGTTTAGAGTGAGTCATAAAATTAAGTAATTGGGTAAGGTCAACTGAAGTAGACACATGGTGCCTGGTGAAAGCATGTATTGCCATGAAGCTTTAAATAATTATAAAATCATGGTGTAATTTCTAACTTCTGCTTGTACCTTGAGAAACTATAGTTTCTCTCAGGAAAACCCTTGTGAATTCAGATGAAAAGATAAGCCATGTAAGTACAGATATCTTTAATGGTTAGAATTTGAAGAGAAGGTTTAATATCCTTTTGTCACATTATGAAATAATTTCTTTAATGAAAAATTTTCAATTAAAAGTACAGCGCCTGGAATTTATTTGGTTTTGTTAACATGTAGGAAAACCTTTGTAACTTCCTTTGGTATTTTGATTTCTCAGTTCCAAATTCCTCACATTTTCCTCCAGCTCTGATCCTATCTGTAGCGGTGTAGTGGTGTCTTCTGAGTGTCCTACTGCAGTCACAAGGACCTTCCCTCCTGCCCATTCATCACTTAGCCCCAGACTATTGCTCTGTCATCTTCATCTCACTGAGATTTGAGTCCAGTGCTTTTTCCTTGCACTATTGCCCTTCCAAGTTCAGTTTTATTCATTGGTGTGGCTTTTTGCCCCCACTCATGTTTCTTTGCAAGTTAGTAACCCGCATCTGTTGGCTTAGCTTCCTAGATTTGTCTATTGCTTTTCCATGTAGTATTGCCTGACCACTAGCATCCACTGCTTTCCTGATCAATTTGAAGTAGAGATTATTTGTAACAAGGAAATTATTTCTCTTCATGAGAGAATGCCTGCTTGTGTGAACATTCCATTTCCTCTGTACCTACTCTGCATTTCCCCCTGAAGAAACTTCTGGAAAGGAAGCAGCATACATGAGTTGGCGGTGAGCTGAGGGATCTAGACAGTGATTGATCCACTAGGCTGGGCTTTTGGAAAGTGAACCAGAGTGAAAAGAGGGCCTGAGGATATCATGAGTAGGAGAGAAAGAGAAAGCAAGCTATCACAAAAACCTTAAATTGCTTTACAAGGGTGTAGCCACAGAGATCAGACTCAGGTTAGAAGTACTACAGCTCTTTGCCAGTCTTGGCTCAGGAGCATATGATGATTTCGATGAAGCATAATAGGTGTAGAACTAACAGATAGTTTCGGTTCCTCAAGAAATTACCTCATTATTTTTTTTCCCCTTAAGTTGGAACAAAAGTTGAAATTTTGAAATCTCCTACAAACTGGAATTTTGAGGGGAGAAAAAGTCAGCTGGAATGTGAAATATCTTTCTGAATTAAACAGAATTACTAAATGTAAAAATTTAAGCAGACTTTTTAGACATAGTTGGAAAGTTTGGATTTTACCTGGCTATGTCTGGTACAGGAATGTAAGAAATAGAGATTATATTCTGTGGTCAGGGCTTTCCAATTTGGGACCCAGCACTGTCATATTTGAATCTATCATACTTCTTTCCTTCCACCATTTCCCTTCTTTCCCAGGCTCAATAAACAAAATTACATATTCTTTGTTTCCCTGTTGCCAGCCCTTTTCCTTACCTTTACTGAGGAAGCAGCTCTGGTGCTTTCAGTGCAGACGCTAGCAGATGATTGAAATTGCCCTCAAAATGGCTAGAGAAGGTAACACATAACTATGTCTACATTAGCAAGCAGTGTGTCCTGAGAGATCAGATTTTGTGGACTGTGACGGCTGATGCTTTTCGTCTTGTGGCCTGGACTCCTGTGAGCAGGAGTCCATGGAAGGTATTTTCTCCTTCAATTGCATCTAAATCCATTCCTTCATAGGAACCTAAGTGCAGTGAGTAAGCAGACTTCTCATCCCAGAAGAAACAGCACCAAACTTATATCCCTTGTATTGGCTCTACAGGTCCTGTTCACACTAAGGAATGTTTCATACCCTCCACAGTGTCTGCCGTGGAGGTCACTCAGCCCAGGCTTCCTTTGAAAGGACTGATCCCATCTCCTGACATGGCCCCTTTCTCCTGTTTGTGCAGCTTTGGCCAATAGGGTTCATTTTCAGATGTGTTAGTTCTTTGCTTTAGTTGATTATGTGTCCACTTGGGAAAGACTTATGGAGATACAAAGCGAAAAGCAACTGAGGAGTGTGGAACTGCTTTCTGTTTTGTTTGGTTGTTTCTTTTTCTTTTTTTGGTCAGTAATTGAGGCTTAAGTTGGCTTCAATTACTTATGAAACTATTTCCTAAGTAGACATCTATGTGATGGCTCCTAAGATAAACAGAAATGCCCAGTAGTTATTTTTATTGCTGATTTTATTCAGGGAGCACTAGGGTTAAAAGATTTATTAAACAGAGTAAACGTAACAGATTTTACATGCTATTTGGACAGTTTCATCTTTTCCTAAACTCTCCAGGCACACAGAATAAAAGGATTATGTAACTTGAACCTTCCCAGAGAATTTCTGATCATGCTATTACTAAAAAAAAAAAAAAAAAAAAAAAAGAAAAATTTAAAAAAAAATATTTTCAGTAGTATTTTTCTTTTGATTTTCTCCTGCTCTTCATTTTTTTTTTTTCCCAAAAGTGATAATTTACAGGCACAGAGAGTCTAAACAAGACAATTTATAGGAAAACAGTGAATTCTATTAATTAGAACCCAAATAATAAATTGTTGGTTTGGAAATGTTACTTCTCACACTTTAAGCATACAACCAAGGCAGTTTAAAAAATTTCTTCCTATTCAATCAGCCTGTGGTGTTGTAGATCAATCTCAGCTACTTGACTATTGCAACTGTTAGATTCTAGCAAGCTCAAAATCACCTTTCTGTGGCTACTTAGTTGTTTCCAATGCATTGAAATACCTTTTGCAGTGAAAATATGAACTGTTGATTCAAAGACTAGACTTCTTTAAATGATAAGGAAAAGTTTACTGAGATTTTTTTATTTGTTTGGTCTCTTAAATGTCATGAAAGAAGTATGTTTGTGGAAAGACAGAGAGGCAATTCTAATCACAGGAAAGACAGGAAATCTCAAATTAATTTTATCCCCTGGAGTAATATGAACAATGGAAAACTTCTGATGTTATCATCTCAAGGCATTTTATTATTATTGTATGACTTTGCATTACGTAGCACTTTTTGTAACTAAAAACATCACAAAAAGTACTCTTTGTGAGCCAGGAAAATACTGATTTCTAGGTGAAAATCTGCTGTTTGGCTCATTTTCATGTTTGCTTTCTGTCTTCTAATTATTAAATATGTTGAAATGCAGAAGAGAAAATCCATTTGAATACAGACAGCAATAATGTGCCACGACTCCATATGTTAGAAATATTGCATCTGATGTTAAACCACAGCCCAACTGCGCTGTGTTAAAAGTAACTCAAGGTCATGAGTGTGTCTCAGTTCCGCTCTGCTGCTGCCTGTGCCTGCTGCAGCCTGGGGTCCTGTGGGGCATTAGTCCAGGGGGGCAGTGGCAGCTTTCAAGGGCAACAGGCCTGCCTTGGCATGAACCCCAGGTCCTACCCCATCGTCATGCTGCTGCTGATGGAGCATGCCCACAAATTGCCATACAGTGCCTTATAGAAAGGTTGGTTTTCATACATAGCATACATGGCATGGTATGGTCAAATGTACAGTAAATTTCTTTTCAAAGTAAACTAAAAAGGGTCAGGATTTATTTAGTTGTATAGATGGTATAAAAACAGAGAGCTTTAGGATAGACAGAAAATAGTCTATTTCAAGGACATTATCAAGGAAAACTTTTTTTCCACTTTAATTTAGAGACTTTTTATGTGAATTCACCTCAGGTGAACAGCTGTAGTATGTTCATAATTACCCCATGAAAAGTCCTGTAGTCACACATCCGTTTGACAATGTGTTTTCACATCCCCAGCTGTCTCTGCATTTCTCTAAATATTGCTCCAGTGATTTGTTTTCTTTATATTGCTTAAATTTAACAACTCTGACAGCTAAACTCAATGAAATCAGAGTGAAATCTAAGGAACTGGATTTAATTCATCGGCTTTAATTCATACCTTCAGTTATTTGTCTGCATTTCTGTTTATGTATACTGTAACCAGTACTTGCCTCCCATCCACCTGACACATACCTACTCGGTTTGATTGCTTACAAATCAAAGCTGTGCACTATATACACCTACTAAGTCATAAATATTGCAGCATACACCTTGATATAGGGCCACATTAGGTGTAGGGCTTTGGCATGTGACTAAGACTGCAAAAATGAAACTGGTTTGTGGAAATAAGTTTTAATGTTGCCTACACATGAAGAACCAGTTTGTTAGTCCGTCCTTTGTTAATTTAGTGACTCAGTTTCAGCAAGTGGGGGGCAACATCCCCAGGAATTTCCCTAACAAAGGGTCCCCCAGAATCAGGAAGATTATCCAACTACAATTTAAAAGAAATGAGCAGCAAGGACAACGGATTTAAGGTAGAAATCCCTTAGATAACTCGGAAAAGGGAAGTATGAGACTGTGTGTGAGAGAGTGAGTGTAAGAACTTCACTTTTTCTTACAAGGGCAGTAAGAAGATTTATATGTGTCCTAAAGTTTTGTGCTGAATGGAGCCAAGGTCTGTGTTTCTCAGTTTGGAATCCATTTGCTTAATTTCTTCTTTTTTTCTACTATTCTCTGTCTTTTGTTATGTGCAGGCCCCATATTTATATGAAAAACTTATATTGACCCACCCTGAGGTATGGCTGCACAAACCTCCCCATTTAACCCTTGCAGCTTCAGATCTGACCACCTGATTAATCACCCAGCTTGCGAGTCAGAGGATCACCTGGACCGTGTTCCAGGCACCCTGGCCTTGGTACGTATGGGTTTGGTACATACTTGAGGCCCCTGGAACAGTTCCTACCGCCTTGCTGTCTAAAATCTTCTTTCATAATTGTTATTTTTCCTTGTCTTTTGGGAAAATGTGTGTTGATTCAGCATAGGATGAGTTTCTCTTCTCTCCTCATGTGTTGTTTTTCTTAGTCTTGCAAGCTGCAGAAGGGCATTTAAGGAGCTTTTTCTGATCTATGGAATGCAGTGAAACTCATACATTGGACACTTCAGAGACCACAGCCTCAGACACCACAGCCTCACTCTGGCAGCAATTCATCTTCCATAACAGTGACGCTGGGGCAGAACTGCTGACACAGACGACCACATTGTCCAGGAGGCTTGTGAAAACCATAAGCAAATCCAGAAGCTGAGAAATCAGGGTCCCAGATTAACCTTGAGGAGTTAGCACATGACAGTTAACTGGCTGTAAATCTACACTGGTACCTAACTTGAAACTATTTGTGTATTGCTGCGGTTCATCAAAAAACCCTCAACCAACCAACTTCACCCCTCAATATGTAGGTTCTTGTGTGATTTTAGCCAAATCTTAAAATCTTGTTTCAAGTTATGCTGCAGTGAATTGCTGTGAAAAACATCACTTCTGTAACTCTACAAAAGTTTGAACTGAGGATAAACTCAAATATGCACTTGAAGTTTGCAAGAAGCTGGGAGTTCATGATGTAAACTTTCAAGGATGTATTTTAACCTGTAACTACCACAGGGAAGCAAAAACAGTCCATATTCAAATAACTGCAAATGAAAGCATTGGATTCAACTTCAGCTTGCAGCACTTGCGATTCTATATTCTTTTTCCTCTGTTGTAAACTTACACGATAATACAAATATTATTTTATTAACAGATGAAAAAACCTAGTTTCAAACAAACTTCCTCAGCAGTAGCTGTGTTCAGCACAAAGATCTAGCTTGGTGATATGCATAAAAGACTCAATTACAGAACTTGTAAGTTCAGGAAGCTTGTAGCCCAAGGGAGTAAAACCACACTACTGGCAGCAGCAAGGAAGCAGTGAAGGGTAGGGAACTAAGCAGTTTCAGCGCTGAATTTTACAGTAATGTTCTGGGGTTTTTTATAATTGAAATAGTGGACTTATTTTTCTGCCTCAGTGATGTTTATGTTCTGATCTAGTCATGACAATTTCTTACTATTTGTTCTCTTTTTCTATTCCCTGATACTAGGCCTTCCCTGCACCATCTCATCCTACACATTCTCACTTCTGTTCATCTGCTATTTCCTTTGATCCATCACTTTTTCTGTAATACCCTGAATTTTCAGTTAAATAAATTATATGGTTAAAGCATGGATTCATGACATTGTATTACTCCTTTGTACTTCTGTCCACTAGCTGTCCTATCTATTTGTACACTGTAAGAATAGGGAAGCAAAATTTTGTGCCCACATTGCAGACTTGGGATGCTACAAGTCATTAGCAACGGTATATTATATTCCTTCTAATGTGCCTTCTGCCTTGTAAATGAAGATGATAATATTTGAATCTTAATTGACTACACCATTCTTTTAGTAATAACCTGAGATCCTGTGTGTGTTGAAGATGGGGTTGTTCATCCCTCCTTAGTGCACCACGCAGCTCTGAGGCTGCATGAAAAGTTCTCAGTCACAATCTGTGGAGGTGTTCAAGAAACAACTTAGTGCTATGGTGTAGTTGATATGGTGATGTTGTCTCAAAGACTAGACTTCATGATCTCCAATCTAAAGGATTCTGTGATTTTCTGACTTTGTCTTAGGAGAGCAGCCCATGAGATGGCAGAGCTGCATGAAACTAGTGTGACAGAACCAGTCCTTTGGACACTGTCATACTGGGAGAGATCATCACGAGAGAAAGAATTCTAAGCACAAAATTGCTAATACTGGGTACAAAGAAAATGTGTACAATGTATTTTCATATACAGAGAATAAATTTTGAGCACATAAATGTAGGCTCAGAATGCAGAGCTGCTCTAACAAAAAAACCCCCAATGCAATTACAATAAAAAAAGAATGATTTTTCATTCCGTAATCGCTATTGAAGATTGATAATAGCCACATGAAATTTGAATCTCTGCCAGCAATTTGAATTAAAAATTGAATCTCTGCCAGAAGAGCATGATGATGGTCAGAATTTTAGAATAATTTTTAATCTCAAGTCATGTGTGAACAGGATTAGGACTTCTGATCCACTTCAGTCTACTGGATGTAACTTGTGTACTGTTCTGAAGTACTGGATTCAGAGGAATGAGGGAGAAGCACCACTCTTCCCAAGTCCCCATGTGGAGGTCCTACTTTAAAGTATATGTGAAAATATTATTTTGGAATAGCTCTGGGGAATTTCCAAATGTGGATAAGCCATAAATATTTGTGGAATGTTGGCCTTCACCTTGTTCTAATAAACTATCAAAGCCAAAATATTTTCCCCTGCAATATTTAGTAGCTTTCAGATAACATTCCCAGGATGCAATCCTGAAAAACAGCAACTTTTATGGCTTTTTAGTTTTCTTTTTTTCTTACTGTCTGTATTAACAGTTAAGTTTTCATTCACAGAGGAAGTTGCTGACCCTTGATGTAAATGAGTAAATTAACACTCATTTCCAAATTACTGACTTGTGAGGGAAGACAATTAGATATTACTTTTTCCTGACTTTAATTTGGCTTTCTATTAGGATCTATTAATTCTATGATATCAACTAGAAAAAGCCCCTCATCTTTCTTTTGCCTTTTTAAAAAAGGTTCTTATCCATGAAGATTTATCATAGAAATTGCTTACTTACTGTACATAAAGAATACCTCTGTCAGTTGGAGAAATAACAAGCCTTGGCTTCTTATGCCTTTGTAAATCATGCATTTGAAAAATAATGGCTGAAGGTGGTGGAGTCACCATCCCTGCGGGTGTTTAAGGAAAGACTGGATGTGGTACTCTGCTCCATGGTCTAGTTTGACATGGTGGTGTTCAGTCATAAGTTGGACTTGATGATCTCAAGAGGTATTTTCCAACGCAATTCATTCTGTGATTCTGTGATCTCCCGCTGAATCTAAGTTATAATAACATCTCTGCCTCTGACATTTGCACTTCAGGAGGGGCAATCTCATGCTTTAAGTCCGTCCCTCGGCATAAGCTCTTGTCCTGCACTTAACCTGGCTCACTTCAGCACTTCATAAAAACTTCTTGCTTCTTGACACACCTGCCAAATGCTCAGAAACTGCCTAATAATTTCCAAACCTTACTGTTGAAATCATGCTCTAATATAAAGTCTTGTCGACCCCTGATTTCCACAGACACAAGGGCTTTTTTTTGCGGTGTTTATAAGCCCAACCTGTGGTAGGGTGTTAAAACCCAGACCTACTGCAATACTCCATGTTTGTAAAGAACATGTTCAAAACTACTTAATACTGTTGTCTTCCTTCCTCGTCACTTCCTTACTCAGGTGACAAATGCAAAAGGGCTTGGCACGATACCATGCCTTAATAGGCAAATCTCAAAAAACGAGGGTATTTTGCCCCATTTGAATGTCACGCATACATCTGAGCAGGGGCCTATCTGCCAGAGAGTCGCTCACCACTCTTCACTTTGTCACCGAGCCACAGGACAGGCGGTGCCCTCCGGAGATGGCCCAGGGCCACCTGTGGCAGGTGACAGGGGACCGTGCCCGGGTGGGTTGGCAATGTCCCCGGGGGGAGGCCCCACGGCCTCCATGGGCAGCTGCCCCACCCCCAGCCAAGGAAGTTCTTCCCCACGCTGACGTGGAACTCCGTGTGTGTCAGTGTATGGCTAACCACCCGGGGGTTTTACATGCGCAATTTTATTCGTGTGTGTGTGGGGGGGGTTTCCGTTGTTGCTTTTCTTTCCTTTTGAGGTTATTTTGGCACCCTTTTTGAGGGCGTTCTGATGCAGCTCGCTTTTACACTGGTCTTTTCCTTTTGTTTGCTTGTTTTGTGTTGATTTTTCGAGGGTAATAAAGGCGACAGGACTGTCCCGTTCCTGAGCGGGCGTGTCGGGCCCCACTGCCGCTCCCCGGCCCGCGGGATCGCCCCGGTGCGTCCCACCGCGCCTCGGGCCGCACCACCTGCCCGCGGGTGGGGGGGAGGACAGCGCACAGCAACCCGCCCGCCCCGCCCACCGCACCGCGCCCCGCCCGCGTCTACCCCCCTACTCGGCCACCGTCGCCTGCCCTTCCCCGGCGCGGCTCCGCCCCTTTCGGCCAATCACATGAGCGGGCGCGGGGGCCGCCGGAAGCGGGCGCTTCTCGAGGGGCTCGGCCCAGGCGCAACATGGCGGCGCTCGGTGGGCGCTGAGCGCGGCCGGGGCGGCACCGAGCACTGGGAGCACCGAGAGCACCGAGCGCTGGGGGCACCGAGCACAGAGGGCGCGGCGGCGGCCGGGGCGCTGCACAGGAGGGTGGCGGGGCCGTCTCGGGCGGCCCCCGGGCGGCGGCAATGGCCCAGTGCGTGCAGTCGGTGCAGGAGTTCATCCAGGACTCGTTCGTGCCCTTGGTGGCCGCGCTGTGCAGCGAGGAGGCGGAGCGGCTCACCCGCAGGAACAGCCTCAGCTTCGCCGAGCTGATGAGGCCCTTCTGCCGCCTCACCTCGGAAGGTCGGTGCCGGGAGCGGAGCGAGTTGTTTACACGGTGCGGGGGAGGCGGTGCCGCTCCCTCCCTCCTTCCCTTCCGTCCGGGGCCGAGCCGGGCGGGGAGAGACCCCCTGCCCGGGGGGAGAGACCCCCTGCCCGGGAAGAAGGACTCCTGCCCGGGAGGAAAGACTCCTTCCCGGGGGGAGACACCCCTGCCCCAGGGAAGGAGACCCTCACCCGGTGCCCGTGTCGGCGGCCGCCCGGCCGGGTGTCACCTGGAGCCGGGGCAGGCTTTGCGGGGACGCGCGTTTCTTTGGCCGGGGTTGCCGCAGGTGACAGCTGCTAAGTCCGCTTAATTTCCTTCGATCTGTGGACCCTGGGAGACGCTACACGGCGGAAGAGGAAGGTGTCTGTAAATCCAACTGTTCCAGACGGATTTTTGTCTTTCATTAAAACCATTTAAGTGTTACCTGACTGGTACTTGTACCTGACTATTGCCATAGATCTTAGTGGGTTTCACACTTGTGGTACCCAGTCGTTGAAAGTGGGGTCAGTCTTTCAGAAACGTTAATTGTCATTTCAGCCTTTCTCTCACCTGTAGATTTATCCTATATACTTTTTCTATTGACTTTTCAGTGAGTAGGAGCTGTGCGGAGAGGAGGTGGTAGTCGAGCTGGTTATGTGGCATCAGTGAAATGCCACGTGAAGTAGGAGCAAAACTGGAAATTAACCGCTTGAGAGAAACAGTAGTCTGTTGTAGTGTGCTGTAATACTTTAACTTAATATCTGGAATAGTGTGTGGGTTTTCTTTGTTTGTTTGTTTGTTTGTTTGTTCGTTTTTAAATACAACTAACCTGCGTGCTTCAAGCCTCTGCTCATCAAAATAGTATGCAGGACAGCAATTTGAATAGAACTGCTTTTCAGAATAGTAATACAGTGGCATTTGTCAGATTTAGTTTCTTGCAGAGACTCCTCTCAGACTTCAGCGTCTGCATGTCATGTGCTGAGGAAACAATGCAAGAAGGGGAAGCTTGTACTGTCACTCGAGTTAGATTTTTTTATGTTTCTCTTCAAAAGAAATGGCATCAACTTAAAAAGTACTGTGTCTTAGAAATCTGTCTTAATTCTGTGGTGAGTCTTAGTAACTTATTAAAACTTGTTTATGTTTTTTATTTTATTTACCAACACTTATGAGTAGTGTGAGAATGCAGCAGAGATAAAAACAATAAATGCAGACACATCCCTAGAGTTCTGAAGTTAATTATCTCTTTTGGTTCTCCGGTGAAAGGCTCACAAAATGCAATCTAGCAAACAAAACCAGGTAGACTATTCAAAATGAAGTATTCACTTTGAAGAATACTTAATGCTAGTGTTGCTTAGTTGCGGCTATTTTTGTTCCAACTGTTGTGACAGTTAAGAAACTTGCAAACCTCAGTCATCCTCAGCCTTTTCTGAGTAGAGCTTGGGTCAGTGAGTTTTGTTGCTGCACTACTCTGTGTGTATTCTGATTCAATAGGCCACAGGCTTGACTCCAGTTCTTCTTTGTGACTTCCTCTTCTGGCTTCAAGGAAAAAATATTACTGCATGCAGTCTGTAACTTCTTGTGGTGGAAGCCAGCATGCATGAGGGTAAGGAAAGCAGTAGTAGGTATTTTCTTCAGGCAGAAAGGTAGTTTGGTGCAGTAAAATATCTAATGAGTTTGTGCAATGGTAAGCAATTTCTCTAATTTCAGAATTTGTGGAACTCTGATGGGAACATGCTTGTTGGAATCTGCACAAACACTGTTGCATAGTGACACTGCTAATTGTACCAAGTGCACAAGACCTGAAAACATAGGATAAGTTTTTAAATTGCTCTGCCTTAAGAGGTTTGACTAGATTTAGCAGTAAATTTTTTCCATGCTTTTCATGTCAAATTAAGAGGAAGAGACGCATGATTAGTGATCCGCTCATGGTAGAGCAGAACGTCTGTACAAGATGTGCCTCCACAACTGTGTGTTTCACTGCTTATGATTATTATAATAATTTTATTATTTGTGATTATATTATTATAATAACTATTCTGTGAGGAGTGATGGCTGTAAACTAAGGCCCAAGAAACTCCACCTCAACATGGGAAAAAACTTCTTTCCATTGAGGATGGCAGAACACTGGAACAGGCTGCCTGTGGAGGTCATGTAATCTCTCTTTGGAGGCATTCAAAACCTACCTGGACACATGAGTGTGTCATCTGTTCTAGGTGACCCTGCCTTGGCAGGGAGGCTGGACTGGATTATTTTAGGAGGTCCCTTTCAAACCTAACAATTCTGTGATTCTGTTTTGGCATCTTCATTTCTAAACATTTCTTTTTTTTCTTAAGGAAGTATGAAATGCTGTCCTTTTAAAATTAATACTCCTGTCTCAGTGGCTATTTAATTGAATTTGTAACATAAAATTGTGTTGATTAGCATTTAATCTCTTTTGGAAATAAGCTCTCCCTTGTATTTGTGCAAAACTTTAAAGTACATGCATTGCTTCCTGAACTCTTCTGTAATTAAAAGCTCAGTCGTGGGTGTGCTACTGCATTTGTAGAGTCCTGTTTCAATACATATTTTTGTCTGAAATTTAGGATTTACATAGCTTACGAACGTGCTGAAGGCTGTGTGTTCAGCAGTGTTCTTGCTTAGAGAAGCAGCACAGTTATGAAATGAATCTCCTGATTTATGTGCAAAACAGTTTTGATACACAGGGACTATCTGAGCTTTATACTGTGCACCTATTAGTCGTCCTACATGTGTTAACAGAGGTGGCTCAGAACGCTACTTGATTCTTCAGGTAGTGTAAAACCACACATTGCTTTAAGTTTCTCAATCCAAGGAGGCCAGATTATATCTAAATTCAAGTAGAACCCCACGTAGATATGTAGTGCAGGTGTAGGGGGATGCCCTCTGCGCTAATCATTATTTAATCTGCTCACCATCAACTTTGGCCTATTAGCAATTTGCTAATTTTGGTGTAGCCAAAAATACCCTTCCAATATTGCAAATTGTGATGGTAGGAAATCCTGAGCACAGATTCAGAGTGCTCTGTCCTATAATTTTTAGCTTCTTGACTTCCATAAGTGAGTTGCTTTTCGAAGGAGAAATGGTTAAAAAAATGAGAGAACAGCTTTACTGTCCCACTAAGTCTTGACTGTAGAGGAAAGTGAAACCAAAACCCTCCCCAAACTTTCAAAGGAAGTAAAAGTATATTGAAGATTTTGTATCTTCATATTTATTCACAAAGTGGCAGTCTTTCTTAACTATTGCATTTGTTAGTAACGATTGATGCCTAATTTAATAAATGTATGTATTGTATAAGTAGGTTTTCTTTAAAATAACATCCTTTTTTTAAGGATATTTAAAAGTACTGTATGAACTAATACTGAACTAGTACTATATAACTCCTGATGGGAGAGAGAATTATAGTGTACACTTCAACTAGCATTGGTTACTCTTAAACCAGAGTGCTTTACCTTAAAAAAAAAAAGGAAAGCTTCTGATAATTTTATCTGATTCTAAGCCTTTCATAACTGCAGGATGTAAGAAGGTATAATGGGAACGCTGTGTTTATTTGAGCTCAGTTTTATGTTAGGAATTCCTTGTTCATGAGTATCTTAGCATCTGATGATTTTCAACTTCTGATGAGAAAGATAGTGTTTTTATTATTTTGTTTGACTAATTTTTGGCAAAGTGCTTTCTGAAATGATCTTAAAAACTCTTCTAAGAAATGTATAGCACTTGAAATTTTTTTCACTGGGGATTAAGACAAGTACTTTGCGGGATTCCAAGTATGTCCTTAATTTCACTCCTTAGCATTTCATGTATGCCAAAGTGTCATCTGTGTTCTGTATGGAAATGTGCTTGCTCTTCATTACTATGGCGGTTATATTTTAGGGTAGACACCAAAGATGAGTTGTAGTGTTACAGCTGCACTGGTGAAGACAAACTAGTTTCATAGTTATTTGCCCCTCCCCCTTTTAGTTTTGGTATTTTGAGTAATCAGGTGGCAGTACATTTGATAATTTACTGATGTGGTAGGATGAAAAAAAACCCAAAACACAAAACAACTCCTTCAGCTTTCTGTTAGAAATGCTGAACTGGAAGAATTAAGTTTAGCCAGCACAGTTGCCCTCCTCTGTGTTGATATATAGCCTTATGATGTACCAGTTCAATATGAAACTTAGAGCTGGAAAACCCCACAAATTTTTAGATTATTTTGGGCAGGACAGTTTTCTAAACTGCTTTACTACTTTAACTGTGTTTTCCCATGACCTTCAGTGCTGGGTAAAGGTTGGGAGTGAATATGTGATTGAGGAAGGTAGAACTATGCCAGTCAGAGACTTAAACTGCATTAGAAATCTTCACTGCTTAGGATGGATTGTAAACACAAGTGGTGGGATTTGGTTTATGCTGATAGTTGTTACTTCTGAAATGGCTTGCGGAAATGGTGTGGAGTACTCTCCAGGCTGGAGGGCGTTGAAGACTCAGTTTCAGACGTTCCTGGTATGAATTGTGTGGCCAGTTGAAAGATGAGAGGAACGAAAATGTGCCTTTTATATGTACTTCCTTTTGTATGCTCTCTGGGGATTTGTGAAAGTAAAGTGCAGAAGAGTTGAGCTGAGGGCTGTACTCTGGGGTGCGTGGTAGCACCGGCTGGTTTAGGCAGCCATAGGCAATGGGTCCCGCCTGCAGTTACAGCCTGGCTTGCTTGGTGGTGGTTGTGGTTTGAAATAGGGGAAAATTACATGAAAAATCAGACCAGGCCCAGAATTGTAATGAGTATTGAAAATGTCATGAATACTTTTTTAAAAACAGATGGCTTGAGGGAGCAAGTTTCACAGAGATTCTACAAAGGAAGCTGTAGTATCAAAAATCATTGAGTGGTTTGAGTTTAAAGGAGCCTTAAAGAACATCTAGTTCCAACACCCCTGGCAATAAGCCAACCCCTCTGCCATAGGCAGGGACACCTTCCTCTAGACCAGGTTGCTCAAAGCCCCACCCAGCCCAGACTTGAACATTTCTGGGGATGTGGCATTCACAGCTTCTGTGGACAACCTGTTCCAGTGCCTCACCACCCTCACAGTAAAGACTTTCTTCCCAGTATCTAATGTAAACTTGCAGTTTTAAGCCATTCTGCCTTGTCTTGCTTGGCACTGCATGCTGTTTTACTTCTCCAGGTCTCTTGCAGGCCCGCTTTAGGTACTGGAAGGCTGCTATAAGGTCTCCCTGTAGCCTTCTCTTCTCCAGGCTGAACAACCCTAACTCTCTCAGCCTGTATTCATAGGATATGTTCATTTTGGATGAATGAATACTATGTTATCCCTGTGAAGTTTCTTAAATGCCATTTACTGTGTGCTGGGGTTTTCTTGGAAACTGGTGATGCCTTGAAACATGAAACTTTTTATGAAATCCATAAGTGGTTCCTATAGCCTTTCAGTGAAAGTTGAGTATGTTCCACGCAGAAGGTGGTGCAGCAGTGTAGGGCATGCACTTTGAGTGCTTTGTTAGTTGTAATGGATATTCTTATAAGCTAAAATCCTATACCATGTTTTAATCGGTTTGCCTGTGTTGAATATGAAATAATTTTCTGTTGCCATCTTCACCCCAGGCCATTTTTGGTAGTCAAGTGTTATGGACTGTGATCTAAAATTGATGATGAAGAAGTTTAGTGAAGTAATCTTAAGAGAAAAAAATTCTTGTAAAAAGACTAATTTACGACAGCTATTTTAACTGTTACGTTTCTCAACAAAGCTTTTTCTTTTTTAGTTCACATGAGAGATCCTAATAATCAGCTTCACATAATCAAAAATTTGAAGATTGCTGTCAACAACATTGCTACTCACCCACCTCAGCCTGGTGCCATTCGGAAACTTTTGAATGATGTTGTGTCTGTCAGTCAGCCTGCTGAAGGACTAGTAGCTAATGTGATCACAGCTGGAGATTATGATCTCAACATTAGTGGTATGTAATGCTCTTACATTTTTCCTAACTCACACTGAAAATTGCAGTAAGGTTTCTAACCTTGATTTCAGCTTCATAGCATGCATTAAAATTACTCAGAGTTGACCAGTTTTGAGTCATTATTTTTAAGATTTATCAGGTAGGTTTGGGTTTATATCATGCAAAAAGAGTGGTTGAACTTAGTTAATAACTAATGTTTCTTAATGTTGTAATTCTTCTGAACTGGTGTTAAATCGTTATTTTCATGTCGAAATTACTCATGCTTTGTTTGTGTTATTTTCTTGTTACAAAACTGATACATTGACTTGTTACACTTGACTGAATAAATATCAGAACTTATTTGTAATGTTGGTACTAATGTACATCTGTATGTTGAAGTTAGTCCTCCTGGCTTCTTCTGGTTTTGTTTTTACTTACTGCATGGAGTTCATAAACTTGTCATAAAAAAATTCTGAGGAAAGGTGTGTGATGCCTTGTCTTGCCTTTTTTCCTTTTTCCCACGAAACACAGTGCTTCATATTTCACTGTCAAATGGCTAGAATATTCTGAAAATGTTTTTTCCCCCACCTCTCCAAGTGATGAGGTATTGTGAATAATACTGAATGAGACCTGATCTTGGGAGCAGAGATTAAACTCCTCCCAATTAAGACCATAATCCGTTAAAGCCTTTGAGTACAGACTTAGTTCAAAGCGTGTATGCATTGCCCTATTTAAACATGCATAATTTATTGTATTGAAAGTTCAGTCTGCAGTGAAGAATTTGGCTTTGCTGTAGCAGACTGATACAACTTCATGAGGATTAGTAACTGATGTTGTTGTAATAGATTGATTTTTTTTTTTTTTTTCCCCCCCCTTATGCTGATGATGGAAATGGCATAGTTCTTACATCTTGGGTATCTAATTTAGAAGGCACATCATCAACATGATGTGAAATATTGGTAAAAATGTAAAAACCTTGAGCCTGGAAACTCTAGTTTTTGAGAGCTATTGAAAACTGCACACTTTTTTCAGTTTCTGTGCCCTTATTTGTATGTCAAAGTAGTGAACTGCCATTTTTTTGTGAAGTTCTTTTTGATGGAAAGTTTGCTTCACTTCTGGAGATTGGAAGACCCTAAGAAAGCAGAACGGTTTCAGTGAAGAGACTTTTCCATAAGATTTCTAATGATCTCAATTCAGAAGTGAGGTATTGGAAGAAGGGAAGAAAAAATAGTGGTTATATCAAGCCATGCTTTGTAGTTGGAGAAGCAAATGACTCTCTGTTTGTTGTTGGAGTTTCAGATGTACAAATGGTCATATTTGACTGTCTTCTGTGATTAGGTTTTCATTTCCATTCAGACTGACTATATGTTTATTTGACAGGAGAGATGTGTATAAGCTGTTTAAGATCATACAGAAGGATAAAATCACGTAACAGTGTTGTAGTATTCCATTTCAGGGGTTTAGCATGAAACACTGGTAGCATTCTTGATGAAGAAACTTGTGTCCCATTACATTGCAGGAGAATGTGAAGAAATATCGTACTTGTCGAGTTCTGTTTCTGCTTAGAAAACTTGAAGTATTTACTAAGAAACTTACTCTTTTTTGACCTTTATTAGTGCATTTTATTGAAACCAATGGAAGCAGTTATTCATCAAAACAAAATATAGTCATTTGGCACGAAATGTGAAATGGTCTAATCAATTCTTTAATTTGTTCTTTTTTGGTTTTTCTTTTGGTTGTGGGGAGGTGGCGTGTGCATTAGTTTTCTAGGATAACAATATTAAACCGTATTTCTGTAATGTTAAAAATGATGATCAAGTGCAGTCTGTTTTGAAGAAAGACACAAATGTTGTTTAAGAAGCTGAGGTAGTACTGTTTCTGGCACTGGCATCATGATCCTGCTCTTTTTTCAGAAAAGTTTTGCAGCTGCTGTGGTGTATTGATTTAATTGTATGTAATCCTTTGTTAGAATTGTTGTTTAATAGTCTCATAGTTCCATAATCTTGTACTGAGAGACTTGGTAGAGTGCTGGCAGGCTGCTTATGTTCAGCTACCACTGCTTCTCCCATGTACTGGTGCATGTAGAAAGTGAACAAAAACAATCCCACTAAAGACTTAAAATATGTGAGAGAAGAAAAATTTCTTTTCAGCTGGATGAGTTCCATATCTATGTTTTTTTCAGGGCTGCATGATGTTAATGGTGGCATGAAGCAGTGCAGTAATACGAGGAAGAATGTTGGGGCAACCAGCTTCAGCACCTAATATGTTCAGTTACTTTTAACTAGTACTACAGGCTGAGTAGTCTTAGAAGTTAATGCCTTAGAGTATCTTCCAACTAGCAAAAATAAAAGTAATATCTAGATATAACTTAAATCTTTGCTCCTTTATAGAGTTTTCATTTTTGTTCAAGCCTAGAATTAGAGCTGAACTGGAAATTAATACTGATTTCCATTAAAGTACACTGTCAAATGTGAAGGAGCCTGAAGTATTCAAAATTAAGGTTAGCTGGAATCAAATGTCTTCAGTGCCCCTGATTGGCCTGCATGGTATAGATTTTTCTACTTCACGCTACCAGAGTGTGAAAGCCAGTAGTGTGTTTGCACCTGACCCTTTTTAGTATAATAATATCATGTTTTTTCTATCAGATCGCTCAGTTAAAGCTAGTGTTCCTTGGTACAGTAATTGGAAAGAGACACTGATGGAACTGAACACATCCACGTTTTATTCAGGTATTTTTTGTGGTTGGTGCTGATTTGCGAAATTGCCCTTTACTCCTTTTTCATGTGCCCCATCCACTTTTCCTTACCATCTACTATAACTGTTTAGCACTTTTCTTGGTGTAGATGTGTGTTCCTCCATTTTTTTCCCCTCTAAATGAAAAATTGCTGGTGGTGGTTGTTTGAATTTTCTTTTAGTCACATTTCTACTCTTGTTAATCAAAATCATTTGGTCTTTCCATGCTGTCAGTAAGAATGGTGGTGGGAATTTACCTAATGCTGTAAAAGTACTGGATTATTTGATCCTATGGAACTGTATACTGTTACTGTGTAGTATTTCAAATGTACTTTCTGCTTCTCTACAGAACTTCTTTCTCAGGAGAAAGTAACACTTTGAATTGGAACTCAATTGCTGACTGTGCTTAGAGCACATACACCTCTGCTATGTTGACATCCTTTCTGTAGTATGATTCTTAAAACAGAAAAAGCTATCTAATACATTTTCGCCTAGTTTATGAGACTTACTGCTGTAAAAACATATTGGTTATTGGCCTCTCAACTTACAATGAGGGTGTTGTGGTCTATGAGGCAGATTTGTATGTTTTTCAGTTTCAGATTTTACCAAAGTTTATACCTTCAGTTAGCAATAGCTTTCAGTAGTGTCTGTTCAGATTCTGCTAAATGCCTAAAGAGTAGAAAACTTTATGAAATAGACTTCTCATTTTTAAGCTGTTATGTGCAGACATTACTTACCACTTTTTTTTTTTGTAACAATTTCTGTACACATTAGCAAGTTTGTACGGACTTCAGTTCTGTTTGTGTAGCATAGTGGAAACATCTTAATGGAAAAATGCAAAACATGCAGATCTGGATACCTAAATGACACAGTGTTGGTATGCACTGCTGTGATGGATTATGAAATTTTTTTCAAATACTGCCTTTGTTTTGAATGTGGTGCGTATTTATTACTTTAAGTATCTATTATAAGTGAATACAGCCCTCTGAATGCTTGAGTGAATCCTGTTAATGTACGCTGTAGTTGTGTAGCAGGAATCCAGTTGCCTTTGAGGCCACTTCCAAGGTTCTTAATAGGCCTAATAAAGAAGGTGGGCAGGGGGGAACCACCCCACAGAACAAACACTTCCCTGTTTTTAACTGTCAGATTTTTAAAAGAGCTGTGATTCAGTGATAAAACAGAAGGAAAAATTTGAAACAAGTTTGAAAACTTGGCCCTATGGTGTGGTTGAGAATTCTGCCCTAAGTTGTTTAAGTTACAGTTGTTTAAGTTGTTGAGTTACTGCAAGTCTTGTTGTACTTATGAAAAATATGTATATGAATCACTTTCTCATGGTTTGTTTTTAATAACAAGCTGTGTTTTCCTTAATTTAAATAGTTGGCATATTTACATGTGGAACTAAGTAAAGCTAAGAGCTTTTTAATAGATGTGTGCTCAGAGGGAAGTTGCTAGAAAGGCTGTAATCAAAAGCCAGAAGTTTGTCTCATATTGGTCTTTTTCATTTGAGCTTTGCTGACTGCTTGACTGTGTTCACTTAGAAGTGTTGACTATATCTGACTTCTGTGTCCATGAAGCTGATATAAGATGGCTTGACAATGTAGGATTAAACAAAATGCATTAGCTTAATGCTCTAAAAGGTAATTTCAACATAAAAATGAACCTGCTTCCTAAAGTCAGTTTAAGAAATCAAGGTAGTTGTTTGTTTTCTCTTTTTCCATGGGGGTGCTTGAGAGGTTTACAAAACATTAGAAATTCTTATAGGAGTTAAATAAAGCAATGTGTTTTTTGGGGGGCCATATACAGAAAATAAATATCTTCAGGTTTTCTTATTAATGCTTTTTTTTCCCTCCCCTGTCCTAGTTACTGTTTTCTAGTTTGCTAGTTGCTGTCACTCGCGGTGAGTTGACACTGAATTCCAGTGTCTTCAGAATGAAGTCAAGTTATTGGAAGTGGATTGATCTTTAGTCTGGGGTCTATTTTCCACTTAAAGGAAGGTGTTGGAGAATTGAGATGGCCTAAAATAGGCCTGAAGGAAGAAATACTAATTCCTTGCTGGACTGATAGTTGGAGTGGGAAGAAATGGACAAGGGTTATGTATTTTTTGGATGTCCCAGACATCCTTGATTTCCCTTGATTTGTTACTCTTAAGAAAATGAAATGCCTATTGTAAAAGGGTGTTTGAACCTGGCAGGTTAAAATTATAAGGCGTTAATGGCACAACTCAGATCTGAAGTTTTATCTTCTTGGGTCTTTGCTTTGCCAGCTGGCAGCTGAACTGTTTATTTTAGCAAAGTATAGGAAAGGGACTGCTGTCAAGTTGAAACACTTGGAAAAGGCTTTAGACAAAGAGGCAGGATAGAGTTTTGGTAATCTTTAGCTCCTCTGCATACTCAAAAAAAATTGGTCAATTTGTGCATCCCTAACCCAGCAAATCCAATGACTGTTAGAAGAATTTTTTGTTTTCTTTCTTTTCCAAGTGTGTGTGTGTTTAAAGGGCTGGTAAACAGGTGTTAGTTTAAGACTGAATACATGTAAGCCTACAGTGTTGAGTAATTTTGGTGCTTACTATGCTGTTCAGTTTCACAGGATTTGATTTAAAGTGTTCCTGTTTCTCCTACTTGTGTGTATTTTAGATGCTTTCTCCTTGGACTGCTTCCCTATCTTTCCTCTACCATGCAAACCTTGTCAGAGTTTGCAAGCTTCACTTTTAGGTGTAGTCTTTCATATTTCCTTTTCATAAATGAGTAAGTAGAAGTTTCACTGAATAGTCTAATTTGTCCTATTTTGTTGTGTATTTCAGCTACTACTCCTTGGTTTGAGTCTTACAGAGAGTGCTTTCTTCAGTCCATGCCTGCATCAGATCACGAATTCTTAAACCACTATGTTGCATGTATCCTTTGAGTGTTACGGACTGCTCATGAAGGCTGTTACGAAATGTAACGTGGGAGACACTGAAATTTTGCAATAACTCCTTTGCAATTATGATTTGCAATCTGTATATTTTGTCAGTATGTCTGACTACACAGGCTAGTTTCATAAGGGTGTCAAGATTTTCTTCGTGGTTATTGTTTGATCTGAGGGGTTTTTATGCTGTTCTTACTGTTTTCTGTTTTTCTTTTTTCCCCCTTCTCCACACACCTTTTTGTGTCAAAGCGAACTCAAACATGTAAACTAAATTTCATCATTCTAAAGCATTCTCTGCTGTTGACTGTTCCTTATCTGAAAAAGGGACTTTTATGTTTGGGAAACACCTACTGCTTTTTATAGCTTTTTTTTTTTTTAAGCAGATGAAGAGGGGAAGATGGGGGAGGATGCTTTGGAAAATTGGTGATCTATGAGGTATTTTGGAGAAGAAGTCTAGGAAGATGCCTGAATGCTTTCACTTTTATATTTATTTATTTATTTTTCAAATTTATTTTTTTTTTGACCAAAACTTAGGCCTGATTTGCTTGTAAAAATGCTCACTGTTTCATGATGTAGCCGGTGTTTGGCCTTATAATCATTGTAATGCTGCATGTTTCATAACACTTACTCTGTTCCTAGCTCTATTGTACATTGTCATTTCAGTATGGTGGAAAGGCACAGCTGTTAGAGAAACTGAGTAGAAATAACTTGACAAAATATTTATTCTGGCCTCTGACTTCTGAATTCTAGTAACATTTAAAGTACAACTTTGCTTTCTGGCTTCTCTGAATTAATGTCTTTTTGATTTGCTATATAGATGTAACAGAGCGGGATGTTCCTTATTAATGATTGTATAATTGCACTGAGGTAAAAATCTGAACACTTCTGCTTTTTACTCAGATGATGTTGCTGTGTTTATGAATAGTGGTCGTTGCTGTTGCTCAGGTGATAACCTCAAGTCCCAGCTCTCTATGGAAGTTGAAAGCTAAAGTACATTGGGAATGAATTTCAGTTACATGTTTCATATGTGAACATTTGGTGTAAAATCTTAAATGAGCTGTTATATATTGGCTTAAACTTGGATTCAATGTCAGAATTGGAACAAAGTCCTGTTACATCTTACGTTACAGCTGTTAGTTAACTGTTTGCTTAAATGGTGTTTTTTACTGACACTGAGGCCAAGTTGCACGTACTTCTGTGGTAGTGTTTTACAGGCTTAAGTGTTGTACTAATCTATTTTACTTCATACCCTTCCTGTTTCATTGTATTATCAGTGGTTGTCCCTGTGTTCTCTTCGTGTATGTCTTTAACAATGAATTTAGGTATGCTCGTAGTTTCTTCTAGTGAACCAGAGCCTATGGAGCAGTTTCTGAAGCTGTCTCAAGAACAGCATCGGATTCAGCACAGTAATGAATACTCATATCCCAAGTGGTTTATACCAAACACGCTCAAATACTACGTGTTACTGCATGATGTGAGCACAGGAGAGGAACAGAGGTAGGTCTTCTGTCTTCAGTGAACTTACAGATGAGCTCTTTGACTGAACTGATTGCATTGATAAGTTCTGTTTGGATTAGACATACAGCAGGATCCATTAACCAGTATGCTATTGTCAAAGCAGATTTCCCTAAGTATTAGTTTTAGATCTGCTTCTTACATTCACATTACATGAAAAGAATCAGTCTCAGGTTTTGAGGTAGATGGTTTCTTTGATAGCTTGCTGAACTAGTTCTCAAAGATTCTTAATTTTACTCTTGCATAAAGGACAACTTTCAAAATGGAAGAATTTTCCTTTTAATCCCGATGGATAATAGTCTAAAATAGCTTGTTGCAGTATACACTTTAAATGAAGTTAGTTTGATATCAAGATGGATTAAATGTTTTACTTTTTCAGAGCTGACTCCATTTATGAAGAGATGAAGCAGAGATATGGAACTCAGGGTTGCTATTTGCTGAAAATAAATTCTCGGGTGTCTAATAGAGGAACAGATGAACAGATACCAGATCCTTGGAGTCAGTACCTTCAGAAGAACACTATCCAGAACCAGGTATTATAGTATCCGAAAATCAGTTTGTAAGGTGCATATGAAAGTCCATTTTAATTGTGTTAAAGTTACAAAGTGTTATGTATGCGTTTCTGCAGAATGGACTTCTGACATAGCTATGACTCTTGGTGAGGAGGTAAGATGAGTGCTCTCCCAGAACTGTACTCTGTGCTGCTTCAGCTGACAGTGAGGAGCACTGAAATACTAGACTGAAATAGACTGACAGGAGCCCTGAAATAATAGACTTGTGCTTTATGCACTGACAAGAGGAAGTAATGGCAGACTGGTCCTGTTCATAACAACTGTCCACCTTCATTTTTATTCATCATCTTCACTCTTAAAATTTGGCTTTTATCTTCTTGATCTTTTGTACTTCACTAAATAGTGTGGGTGCGTTGCTTTCTGGGAGCATGTGTGGTTTTTCTCATAACTTCCAGTCTAGTCTGGCCTGTCATTTGCTAAGACTGCAAGTGATAGTGTGTTCTTCAGTTCAGTTTGCCATAAATGTCTGTATTTTTGGCTTTAGAACAAAAAATATTGCCTCCTGAGTTTGCTTTTGATTGACCTGCAGTTATACTGCATCTGATTAAAAGATTGGTTTGTAGAAGCATAATTCTTCACCAAATCTAGGTGGCCCTGGGAAGTCAAAGCATTTCATGTTCTATAAGCTAAGAGGATCTGTAAGTCATGTTCCAACAAACTAATTAGATATTTTTCTTTTTTTCTCTCCCATATTAACTGTGCAGCATAAATTTTTAATGTGGTTTTTTTTTTTACTCGTATTGTGCCTGTTCCGTAATTGTTTTAGGGAATATATTTTTGCTGCTGTAGGAACTGCTGTGTAAGAACTGGAAGTGTCTGCTTTAGTTGACAGGAAAGCTAATGGAGCAAGTCAGAAGGTACTTGCTTCTTTTGGTGAATAAAACTTTCATCTTTACGATAGGACAGTTTCTTCAAGCCTCAGAAACCACTTAGAGAAGTTAATATATATGAATACACGTTTTTGTAATAATTCAGGTAACTGTTATTGAAGCTGACAAGTACTGTTTACTGACTTTTTTATGTGGTCTAGTGGTTTTAAAATTCTATCTTTCTTCCCCTTTTCTGACAGGATTGCTATGAAGATTATACTGCTGTTTCAAACAAGAATACTGATCACTTAATATCAGATGGCTTAGACAGTGAAATTAAAGGTATTTTTGTAACTTTATCAAAACATTGGTGTTATGGAATTTACACAACTGTTTGATGTAATCACTTCGGTGATTTGTTAGGGAATTCAAAGTAGTAGTTTTCTAAGTGCTCCAAGTGTCCACAAAATAAAATGCTGTGATACTGACCTACTAGATAGGTTGTAATTGGTAGATGTATCCTTAATGAGATGGCTAATGATGTATTTGGCTCATATTTTGTAAGATTAAGCATATTGTCATCAAACTCTGGCAACTAGTAAAAGGTTAGGATTAAATGGCTAATTTTCATAATGAAAGTTTTGTGTGCTCTGATATAACTTGGAAGCTGAGCTTTTGGAGGGGTTTTTTTGTCTTTGTTTTTGGTATTAAATCTGTAAAATGTCAGAATAGTGACATGGTTTGTAAGATGTTTGGAAACACCTGTGTTGCAACTCAGCTTGTGAATGGGAGAGGATAGTAAATGAAATTGAGTACAAATGTGATGCATGACCTTTTTAAAAGAAATTTTTCAGATATGTGTGTAGGATTCAGATGAGAAGCATCATGAAATAGGGAAGAAGTGAGGTACCCTGCATTGTCTGGCCTGCCTCAGCCCAGATCTTTCACACCTGACTTGAGAGGCATGCTGAGGCCTGTGTATGCAGGAGAGCCTGCAGTTGCCTGTAAAAGCGTCTTTCTATGGCCTCGCAGCCCAGATGTAGTCTGCAAGCTGCTGACTGAACTTTCCATACCCAGCTGTACATTTCATGAGTAAAATCCAACAGTTTGCTTTCACAGCTTAGCTTTGCTCAGTGCAGGATAAAGCAAGCTGATTTTCTTACATACACGAGAAATAAGAAGTGTGAGAACTGTTTAAGTCTTTTCTTGAATGTTTTACTTTGATTTTAATGCTTTTGTAGGTTTGCTTTATGTAGTCAGCATAGTGGAAGATTTTTTTCACTGTAGTTGAGAGTCAAAACACCTCTTTTGCTATGTTGGGGTTCTTGAGATTCGCTGAACTTTCTGAAGAATTTGAGGAGTGATGCAGTACTCAAGTAGCGCTCTGCTCCTGTCTGCTCAGCATTGATGTCTTGTGCAGAATAATCGGTGAATAACTTTTTGTAACTGAGTTTTAAGTAACTTCATACTTCAGTGGATTTTGATTTCAAACTTTCAACAGATGGCCTGTCAAATAACTTTAAAACTCATCCCCTTCAACTGGACCATCCCAGTGGCAGTTTGGATAGCACAGATTACATGAAGGCTTCAGCATCATTGCAAGACTCAAAGAAGTCAAATTCCGGAACGCCTCATGGTGCTTGTTTAACACTCACAGATCATGATCGAATTAGGCAATTCATACAGGAATTCACATTCCGAGGACTTTTGCCACACATAGAGAAGACAATTCGGCAACTAAATGATCAGGTCAGTTTGCCCTTAGAAACACTTTGTGCTGTAATAAGGAAAAATGGTTGGGGATAAATCCTGTTATCCAAAAATCTGTTTTGACAGTATTACTTCCTTGTGCATCTAATTATTCGTTTGTCTGAAAACTAAGTAAATTTAAGAGAAATAGCTGAAGTTATCATTTTTGCTCAATTTGTCTTTTTTTACAAAAAACCCTCTCATTTCTATCAACAGCGTCAGTGCAAGGTAGTTTGTTGGTGAAAGCCTGTCTGAACTGTTATCAGGGAAATCTGTCCTTATCCCTAAAATCTTAATATTCTATGCTTTGAAGGATTCTGGCATGGAACAAAATGGACTTTTTGGGTTTAAATGTCAGAATACACAAATAAATTTAAGAAATGTATTTCATCAGTAATCATCTGCAAAAAAAGCTGCATTCTTCATTCAGTTGCCGTTTGACAGGGGAGAAATGCGTGAACACCCTGTATCATGCAGTTATGTTGATCTCAGCAGTTTTTGCAGCTGAGGGTTCTCCTGTCAAATTAGGACTACTTGGAAGTGCAATAGTTAATATCATGCCCCTGTTTAATCAAAGGCATGCATTGAAGTTATTTTCACCACAGTGAAGTGCTTTCTTTTATAAGTGTTTTATATATGCTTAAACAGCTGCGGAGGTGGATTGACTTAGCTTAGGATAATCAAATTACTGTACTTAGCATTAAGACATGGACCCAAATATCAGTTTGTTGTCTGAGCTCTCTATTTTGACTGAATTGTCTATTCAAGTTATAGTTTTAAGTATGAGAAGTTTTGATACTAAGTATCAGGTCCAGTAAGGATGTTCAGTCCCTGAATTGACTTTTGAGAGTTCATATGTGCTGACCATGTTTACACTAGTCAGAGTAAGAAGAGTGAGTTGTTGCAATTTTTAAAATTATAATCAAAAGAAATATAGTTTGCCTTAGATCTTGGGATATGATAGATATATAGAAATATATCTGTTATGTAATAGAAATAAAGACCTTGGGAATGGTAATTCCCTGGGGAAGTTTCTTTGTTAATGGAAATTATCTAAAAGAAAAAAACCTGTGTAACCTTGTTTGCAGGTATGACTTTTACCCTTGACACTTGAAATTGGTGTTCAAAATGTAGTAGTGCTTTATGTGGATGGTGATGGGAAGAAGGTTCTCTCTTGTAATATACACTTAGTGTAGATTTTAGGTTGGACTGGTACCCAAAATTAGATATTCCATTAGATTTCAAACAGACACATCAAATGTTTCAGTTCTTAGGATGGTGATGTCTGTAGTTTACAGCAAGAATAGTGAACCTCAGCTGTCTGAAATGAAATAAATATATGAATTGAAACTTCTATCTTCATGTCAGTGAATTCTAAAGGAATGTGCTATTAGGTATTTTACAGTTTTTATTTCTGTTTTATGGGAAATAATTTAGGAAGCCTTAATGAAGCTTGTTTTTTTATATTAGCTTAGCTTATATCTCTCTTGCAATGTAGTACTCTAACTTAGTGTCTTTTTGCAGTTAATATCCAGGAAGGGCTTGAGTAGATCACTGTTTTCTGCTACTAAAAAATGGTTTAGCGGCAGCAAGGTTCCAGAGAAAAGTATAAATGAACTGAAGAATACTTCTGGTTTGCTGTGAGTAATCAAACTCCTTATTTTTAGATCTGCACTGGAAATTTACCATTTTTTTGGGGGGGGGGGGTAGAGGGGGGAGCCTGTGTTTATTTGATGGTGTTCTGCAGCAATATTGGGAAAGACTTCATTGGGAGAAATGAAAAGCTCTGTGCCCAAACACGTGCAAAAGAGGTGTAGCAGAACTTAAAGGGAATAAAGTAAACTCCAGGGTCATCTGTGTGATAGATTTACAATGAAGCTTTCTAAGTTACAATGAACACATGTTTTTAGAGCAATAGTAATAAAAAGAAGGTATGGTTTGTCGTGACAGATTTTTTAAAATCTGTACAAGCTTTTTCTTTTATCATTTGAGCCAAGCCCCATGTGTAGGGTTTTTTTGCCTATGTAACTATGCAATTTATTGCAGTACACTATGAATTATATTGCTTTTGTATTGTGTTGAAGAGCTAAATTAAAGGGAATGTCATACTTTTTGCACCTCTCTGTTACACTAAATCCAGGTTTTAAATGTTACCAGATACCAATTCTGTATATTTTTTGTAATTTCCCTGTGTGAATGAGGATATATAGCCATGAAAATCACTCTCCAACTGTCTTAACCACAGAAGTCTAAATAGTGCTTGGGCGTTACTTAGTCCAAGTTAATGTCCCTGACCTGCTCGTACACCTTCAAGTTTCTGTATTGGGTATCCTTGGATTTGTAATCAAAGTGTTACTAATTTCAGCTTTCTGTATTGAACTTGTAAGTGTAGTTTGCTTCCTGGGAAGTCTGACCAACAAGGGTTTTTCAAAATATTTTTGATTATCACTGAAGTGAATCATATATATTGGACTAACCAAATGTTAGACTGATGCTTGTAGAGGACACAGGAACTTGCACAGTGTTTCAGCATAAAGCATAGTGTTTTAGTGGATTTATTTCTTTCAAGGGAAATGAGTAGAAATAACAACTTGCAGCCAGGTGAGCAAGTCAAAGTCTTTTTTTTTTTCCCTTCTCATGCAGCTCTGCTTAGCTCCAGTAGCTTATCTTACTGAGCAGTTTCAGTGATAGTTGTATACTTGATTCAGTATTTCTTGAGTATTTCTTGGCTAAGAGGAATGCTTGCTTTGAATATTACTGGAACAGTGAATCTTGTTAATCAGAAAGTAGAGCGTGAAACCAACTTAGACATGGCAGAGAGGAAGCAGTTTCACTTGTCTTAGTTGTTTTTTGGGTAAGACTGGAGCAATGCAGTTTTTATTCCTACTTTGTGAATAGATACTAAGATGAGAGAGAGAGAGAGAGACACTTTATAGAGCATGTCTTGCTCCATTGATTAAAATGATGACTTTGAATTTAAATATTTGTATTTATAGGTATCCACCAGAAGCACCAGAGCTTCAAATCCGGAAAATGGCAGACTTGTGCTTTTTGGTGCAACACTATGAACTTGCATATAGCTGTTACCATACAGCAAAGAAAGACTTCTTAAATGATCAGGCAATGCTTTATGCAGCTGGAGCACTGGTTGGTACTTCACATAACATAAACGTTCTGTGAACTTTTACTAATTATTTCTGATACTTGTCTGAAGGTAACAAAATGCAATCTCTCCCCTCCACTTCTGGATTTATGAGGGTCTCCCCAAATTTGCCACATATCTTTAACAAATTCTGAAGTGTTTTAAAACATATTTTCTGCTGTTACATGAAGGAAATACAGGTGTGAATAAAAATTGAAGTTAATTCTTAAAATGTGAAATACGGAAGAAACATAGAATGCAACTTCCAGAAAAATGGATCATTAAACTGATAACTCAAAGCCAGATGTAAAACAGTTTTATAGTATCTCTTTTAGACTTTGACAAAATATTTATTTGTCAGAAAGTCAAGGACTAGGTCACTATGAATATGGTATTGTACCTATTTTGGGGGGAATTAAGACTTGAGGGGTATAGTTAGGGTATGTCACTACTGAATTTTACTGTAAACACATATTCACTCGTTATTCCTCCTGAGATTGAATAAATTGAATTGATATAATAATTTTCAACAAGATAAATGCAAATACTGGGAAAAAATAAGAAGCTCATTTTAACAGTTTTTGGAAGCTACGTTTTGTAGACTTTTAGTCTGGTTAACTTAAAAACTACTTTATAGAGCTATGGAACCATTCTTGTACACTCTCTTCTCTTGATGGTAAAACTTTTACGTAAATCTGTGTTTTTACAGTACAGACAGTCACTCTGCATTTGGATAATCTGAAAAGTTACAATTTCCAAAGGAATGGTTTGTAGCAGCTTTAATTATGAATTTTTTGCAACCTACTAGTCTTAGTCTTTACTTTCTGCAGAAAAAACTTTGCTATCATATCTTCACTCCGTAAAGAAAGAAGTAAAATCTCAGAGTGTGTGTTTACTACAGTTTTCTTGGAAGCTGATAATGTAATTTAGTTTAAGCAAAACTCAGAAAATTGTCCTCATCTTAAAATACATGGCAGTGCTACTTTATTAGAAAGATTGTTCCTGCAATAGGAAATTATCTTTGGATTTCTAAAGCAGTAGAGAATCAATGCTTTTGCATAATGTTGGGGGTACTGTCAACTGCAGACACTTCTGTGTGTAACTGTTGCTGCTGTCTGGCTAATTACAAGCAGAGTCATAAATAGGCTATGGTATTAAACCTTTTATCAGGTACAGTGTGTTGGATACACTTTTGTATGCCAGCACCTGATTAGATGATCTTGAACTAGTAGCTGTTGAAACACTTTCTTTAGCATTTTGAGGTTTACATTTTGTTGAAAAAACCTCGGTGACAGTACTGAATTTCTCTTGTAGGAAATGGCAGCGGTATCAGCTTTTCTTCAGCCTGGGGCTCCTAGACCATATCCTGCTCATTATATGGAAACAGCAATTCAGACCTATCGAGATATCTGCAAGTATGTTGTTTACTTTTGTACTGATCCAGTGAAAATTTTAAGACTTCCCCTGCACATTGATAGTGCCAGATGACATCACAGAATGATGGTAACTTTTAAAGAGTAAGATATGTTAATTTATCTAGGATAGCATGAAAGGAGATCTGTGCTGTTCTTGGCAGAGGACTTACGAAACTTGTGTATTGAATTCATGTGGTAGGTTTTTGTAGTGGGGTGGCTGCAGGGAAGGTTTCTGTGACAAAACAACAGGAGCTGTCCCTGTGTCAAAGTCACTTTTCACTCAGCTCTGAAGTGGATCTGCTGCTTCCCAAAGCTGAGCCCGTTGGCAATACTGGTGTTGCATCTGCGATAACATATTTAGGAAAGGGTAAAAATAGCTGTGCAGCAGCTGTGAGAAAGGAGTGAGAAAATGAGAGAAACAGCCCTGCGGACTCTAGGGTCAGAGGGGAAGGTGGTGCTTCCCTGTAGCCTGTGGTAAAGACCATGGTGAAACAGATTTTCCACCTGCAGCCCATGGAGATCTGCAGGGGGAGCAGCTCATGAGGGTCCCAATGCCAGAGCAGGTGAAGGTATCCTGAAGGTGGCTGTAGCCTCTACAGAGCATATGCCATGGCAGGTTCCTGGCAGGAACTGTGTGGGGAAATCACGCTAGAACAGTCAGTTGCTGAAGGACTGTACACATCAGAAAGGATCCATGCTGGAGCAATTTGTGAAGAACTGTATTTGTGGGAGGCACCCCATGGTGTAACAGGGGAAGAAGATGTGGAGGAAGCAGCAGCAGGAGAGAAGTGTTATGAAGTGGCCATAACTACTTTTCCCTTTTTCACTTGCCTTGCTTGGGGGATGGAGGTAGAAGAGTGGGCAGCGAAATTGAGTCTGGAAAGGAGGAGTTGTCAGGAGAAAGTCTTTTAGTTCTCTTTATTTATCACTATTCTATTCTGTTATTCACAATGTTAATCTTCTCGTCAACCAAATCTGTTTTGCCTATAACAGGTACAGGGAGATCACTCACCAGTTACAATCTTATCACATGAGGTTTTTAACCTGATCTTTCTATCTTGCTGAGCTGGGAGTGTGATAGAGCAGCTTGGTGGGTGCCTGGTACCCACCAAGGTCAACCCAGTACAACTTGCTTCTAGCTGCTGAACTTGTTTATCAGATCACTTTAGCTGGTATTTTTATAAATACAATACTGTCCTCAGAAGTGCTTTCTAGCTTTGATTTTTAGAAAGCCCCTCTTATGGTAGGATAGGACACTTACTGTGTCAATCTGTATGTGATTGTTTTGCAGGGAATGAACTTTCAGATACTTGGCTAAGATAAGCGATAGAACCTCAGTCTGATGTCATGTGGAGAAAATTAGTAAGATTTGAGGTGAAAAGTTTTCTATGGTTTATTTTGATAAATATTTATTAATACATGTATGTTTTTACTTTAGGAACATGGTTCTGGCTGAACGCTGTGTACTGCTTAGTGCTGAAATCTTAAAAAGTCAAAGCAAATATTCAGAGGCAGCTGCTCTTCTGATTCGTTTAACCAGTGAGGTAAAACTTTGTAGCTTTTTCCACTCTTGACCTCTCCTCTCCCTGTTTGTTTTCTTACCCGAGTGCTTCTAGGTTACATTCTGATTCTTGTCCTACAATATTTTCTAGCTAGAGGTAGCAAATGAGCAGGTATAAAGCGCTAAGTGAAGAAAACTGTTTATACTGTAAGTCAAGGAACTAGTACAGTTATTCTTTTCCTTTCTAGTCAAGTAACTTGTGTGACTTTTTTAACCATGCTATATGTGTTATCTTTGGCTTTATAACTAATTTTCTTTGAGATCTGCTTAGCTCTTGGATAGTGTACTTCCAGTTTAAGAACTTGTGTGTTAAAAGTATTAGCATGGCTTGCCAGAGCCATAATGGATACTATTCTACATGTAACCAGAAGTTCTTCATAGTTTAAGAAACTAAGGTGTTACTTTAGCTCAGCTGTTATGAACCATTAGAATCTTACTGTGTAAATGGAAGCTGTAATATTAATTGGTGGAAATTCAGCATGGAATTAGCTTCTAACCCAGAAATTGTCTTGCTTGAAAAGGAATGAAGCAAAATGTAATACCAATACTAGTACAGCATTTCCTTTGTAGCTTAGAGGAAAGACTGACTGGCAGTTTTGACTTCATGGCTAGCTGCACCAAATGTGATGCCTCTGAGACTTTTCTGGGATATATATAGTATGAAATAAATCTTCTGTGGCTTCATTCTTGCCCTTTGAAACTTAAGTTTACCATCAGCATTTTAAAGAGCAGAATATTAAGCAAGGAATTTTAATATTGTTGGCTCTGCACAGTCATTTTACAACTTAAAATTAAATGCAGTATGCCTGTGGTGCCTTTTGGTAGTTGCAAGGAAAATCTTCATAGGATAGTATATAGGTTTCCAGGAGAATTTGTAGTCCAGATATATACTTGGACATCACTGATAGTGTGGAGTTCATGGACATCACTGGTAGTGTGGAATTCAATTGTGGTAAAATCAAGTAGTTCTGTTCTAGTGAGTTAAAGTAATATAGCTATGTCTTGGCAGGCAAAGAGCAATAATAAGAAATTATACTTTATTAAGAAATGATCCAGATTCTTATGATACAAATTCACCAAATTCCATTGCTCCGTTTATTTTTCCTTCATCCTGTTAAAGTTCTTAGTTTTTCTTTCTAGCCTTAATATCTGCAGAGGGAGGGAGGGACGAAGGAGAAGAGGTAGGAGAGTGCGTCAAAGGTAATGGTAGATGTTAGAAACTGTGACCTGAGTAACTGAAAAAGCAGAAAATAGTTCTTTTGTCACTCATACTGAAACAGGTTCGTATATAAATCTGTCTGCTGGAAAAAAATATGAACATGATGGTATTGAACACTACACATATATCCATGAAAAATACTTTTTATCTTATTTTTTATATATTTACAATATTCAAATGTGTGTATATAAAAGAATCTTCAACTTCACAGCACTGTTCCAACTTACTGTCCCCTTTAGCATTAAAACAAGGCCACAGTTATTTTTGCTTTTATAGAATTGTGAGGTCTAATTTCTCCTTTTCTTTTAAATAGGATTCAGATCTTCGTAGTGCACTCCTGTTGGAGCAAGCAGCCCATTGTTTTATAAACATGAAAAGTCCCATGGTTAGAAAGTTTGCATTTCATATGATATTGGCTGGCCACAGGTTTAGTAAAGCAGGCCAGGTAAGTGTAATCTTTCT
This sequence comes from Xenops minutus, assembly GCA_035221455.1. Taxonomy (NCBI): domain Eukaryota; kingdom Metazoa; phylum Chordata; class Aves; order Passeriformes; family Furnariidae; genus Xenops; species Xenops minutus. The sequence continues at coordinate 107,191,088 of JAWWEE010000074.1, read as the reverse complement.
ACATGCACAATATGGCTGGTATTTGATACTTAATTCTGAAAGACATGTTGAGTATATTATTAGTCTATGCGTTAGCAATATACAACTCTGTGATCTTCTGGAAATGACTTTTGCATTGATCAGCTTAGGATTTTACTTCTGTATTTGAAGTAATGCTGAAGATCACAGACGAAATTTAAATGATGTGTCATTTTTAAGTCTCATTTTGTACACAGTAAAATACAATTCATTTTATTTGAGCAAAAGAGTATTTTTACTTTTGAGATAAGAGTGAATTGCAGGAGTTAAGTATTTGTTAAACCCAGTTTATTAGAATAATAGCAAAATTTAGATACATATTTTCCCTGGTGCCTTAAATATATATGCTTTTTATTGGAGGTGCAGATGCATGAGCAGTTACTACAAGATAAACTAAAGTATCTCTTTATGGTTGCCTAGACTTTAGCAGCAATTAAATCAATACATGTCAGGTTGTTTTTACTTCCATTTGCAGTCCTTTGCAGGCAGCTCTTAATGTGGTTAATAAACTTACTGTTTGTTGGACAGAATGTGTATGCTTTGTTTTTGCCTCATTTGTGGGATACACTCTAAAGATAGCTTGTGCTTGATTCTTCCCAAAGTTGTTATTGCAAAACAAAACAGGAGAACCCAGCCATCAAAATTCTGTTTGAAACAATGTCCTATGGTCTCGTTTTTGTTTTTTCCCACCCCACCCAATCTCAGTTTCATTGTCCTGGTAAGGCCTAAAGAAAGTATTGTTGTATACTTTGCTTCTGTGATGTGAAGAATAGTAGGAATACTTCCCTCACTCCTTGGTTTTCTTCATGCAGTAGTTTCCCCTCTTGTGTTACAACAGTACAGTACTGACACGGAGCTATTGAGCAGAGGTTTTTATTTATTTTTAATTTTATATCTTGCTCCTTTGCCTAGAAAAGCCCATGCATTTTGTGAAGTTTTGGCTTCATATAACAGCTTTTCTAATATTTGTAGGGATTCTGGTTTCCGAGAAGTGCTTTTTCAGTGTTGCAGGAAGTGTAGGGGTTTCTTTTCTTTTTTGTATCCTTAGAGGCACTGAAATATAAAATGCTACTGAAGAGAAGTGTGCCAGGCTGCTTAGCTGCATACTAAAATAACTTATTTTTAGGGATTTCATTAGTATGTACTGTCATTAAGGATTTACTGTTTGTACTCTGCTGTCATCACCATACCAATTTGAACATATCTTAGATTTTTTTTTTTCCCCCATTACTCCTGTAAATAAGGGAATGCTGTTCCCATTTTTTAGAAGCTCAAACTTAGCTTTACAGTGAATGCCTGTGCAGCTTTTCAGTACCTAGACCTGGGATTGAATGCCCAAGTCCTGATGTATGTACAGGAAAGGAATTGTGGACCTGATTGGGATCAGAACATCTATCTCCCAATGGCTGATATGCTTGGTAAATTTTCTTAAATGTTCTGTAGGGCTGTGTTTTGTCGGTTTGCTTGGCATGGATTTTATCCCAGATATATCTGCTGAACTATGGCTGACTTAGAATGTAACACTGAAAGTTCAATTACAGAGTGGAATGAAAAGTGTTAAATCTAGCTTATGTCCTGAGGCTTGGCCATAGAGCTCTGCTGACTTTAGCAGTCAGTCCTAGAGCAACACAGCACTGTTTTGAAAGCAATTTCTTGTTATTTGTTTGTGTTTTGGTTTTGTTTGGGTTTTTTTTGACTGTTACCATAATCTTTGAAAACATGAACTTAATCTGGAGGCTAGGCTCTGTACTGTGGGAATGAATGCCCCGTGCTTAGATGAGCATTGACCAGGTGCTATGAGGTATAGTTCTGCAAACATTGCATTTAGCAGGGTGGGGTGGTAAAAGCTACAGCAACTTTTCTGACTTACTGTTTTATCTTCATGATGTTATAATTACAATCAGTGCATAATGTGATTATTTGATAAAATTAACTTGGTTTTTCTTGCAGAAAAAACATGCCTTACGTTGCTACTGTCAAGCCATGCAGGTTTACAAGGGGAAAGGCTGGTCTCTTGCAGAAGACCATATTAACTTCACTATTGGTCGTCAGTCCTTTACACTTCGTCAGCTGGACAATGCTGTCTCTGCCTTCAGGCATATTTTGATCAATGACAGTAAACAACCTCCAGCTCAACAAGGAGCTTTCTTAAGAGAATATCTCTATGTTTATAAGGTAAATGACTTCATCATCTCCGTTCCTTGAGTACTCAGTAATTTTATTACCACTAGTTTTCTTTTAAGTCATTAAATGACTTTCTGTCTTACCTGCTTTGTCCCAGGGTTGTTTTTTTTTCTGGTTGTTGTGTTCATATTTTACTTTATGATTTAAAAACCCCACCTACACTGTATCTCATATGTGTAGTAAGTGTACATTCACTGATGGGTGTTGGTATCGTTATTACAGCAATGTAATGTATGTGTTTTTATTACAATAAAATGAAGCCTTCTTTTTAAGGGTCATGGATGAATTGCAGCTTATGATAGTTTAGTAGTTTTTTAGAGGAAGTGGATCTGTTTTATTTTGATAAATCTATAATGATTTTTGAGGCTTTTGATAATAAATGTTTATTAAAAACTAGGTAGCTCTGTCACCATCCATATCACAGTGAATTTTATTCTTTAATGTGTGTATTTATAGATTGAGTGACTCATTGATTTGCTTATAAGTTCATGGCTGATTCTGAAGTGCTGTATACCCTACACATTATGAGGTGTTCGCTACTGATATCACCATGCGACTTGCAGCCATGTAGATACTGTATTTTAAAGCTTATAAACAGATTTTCTGTGTTGTTTGATAAGTTATGTTAGACTGTCTACAAGACTGGTGATTGAGTCCACTGCTTAGCTATGGTGAGAGTCTTGCTTAGTGGTGGTAGGGTAGTGAGTGCAGTTTATCAAATTCTGTGTTAGATAGTCAAGCTTTGCATGAAATAAAGCTTGTAATAGCCATGCAACCACAATAGTGATTAGAGTGCTGGATTAAAATACTTATTCTCCTTTTTCCATAAAGATTTCACAAACTTTAAACTCTTACTGAAGAAAATTCTCCTTTGGACAGTCAAAACAGTTAGTTGAAATTATACTATTTTAAAAATACTCCCTGTTCAAACATTGAGTGCTTTTAGTTCGGCTTCCTTATCATTCAGCCATTAGTAATGTGCAGCATGGACATCCTTGTATTTGCATAATGGCATGACACTGTTTTTTTTCCTTCTTCGCTCCAGAATGCAACCCAGCTATCGCCCGATGGTCCCTTACCACAGCTTCCTTTACCATATATTAACAGCTCAGCAACCCGTGTTTTCTTTGGGCATGATCGAAGACCAGCAGAAGGTTAGAAAATTTTATGTGAACAGATTGAAGTCCCTTGTTTAGGGAATTAAAATATATGCTACAGTTGATGTCATTAAAAAGAAATTCTGTCTAATGTGACAAGTTAACTTCTTAAAAAATATTTCAAAGGAAAGGCATGCTACATTTATTCAGATTTCTTGTGTAAATATGAACTCTGTGTATGTGGTTGTGCTAACTACCACTGTTTTTCATACCTGGAATGCTTCAATGCAAGTTTATAATGAACTTCATGAAAGGGATTATTAATGCTTTAGCAAATGCTAAGTGCTAGTGGTAGTGCTAGAAATTAACTTTACAGTTAACTTGCTTTTGGATGAGATGTTTGAAATACTTTCCTCAATGTAAAGAAAGCTGAGTGGAAATTTTTATATAAACCAGGGCTCTGCTGTGGGGCTGTAGCATAAAGTAAAAGTTATTTGTAACCTGAGTATACCATCTAGGATCTTGGAATTTCACAATTTTGAAATACAGCTCAAATTATTCTGTGTATTGTCTTCCGTGTGTGTATTTCAAGATGTCTCACAATTCACTGTCTTAAATCAGTTGTAACATAAAAATTGTTGTGACCCAGAATTTAAAATATTTTAATCATACTTGCTAAGCTACCAGAGCAGCCTTGTGTTGCAGCAGTTCTTGTCTTCTAAGATTGCCTTACTCGTACCAGGTGAAAAGCAGGCAGCCACACATATAAGTCTGGATCAGGAGTATGACTCGGAATCATCACAACAGTGGAAGGAACTTGAGGAGCAGGTTGTGTCTGTGATAAATAAAGGATCAATACCTTCAAACTTTCAACCAACACAGTTCTGTTTAAATCGCTACTCAGATAACTCCAAATTTCCACTTGCTGTGATAGAAGGTAAAAGTTAAAATTTTTACGCTTCAGAAATAATGTTAGATAAATTCATGTAGTATTTCTTGTCCTATCGTAGATTTGAACCAGTGTTCTGAAAGTTTTTTGCACATGAATGCTTTGAAATAAGTGGACCCTCAAGTTGTCATGGGGAAAGCTTGTTGCCATTGTTTTCTTGCATTTTCTTTTCTTAATAGAACCGATAACTGTAGAAGTGTCCTTCCGAAACCCTCTGAAAGTTCCACTTCTTTTGACTGACCTTTCACTGCTATGGAAATTTCAACCTAAAGACTTCAATGCAAAGCATGATGGAGAAACAAAAGAGCAGGTAAGGAAAGCTTCATACTTCTTCAACCCAAACAAAACAGCTACAGTTACGGATTATAAAGTATTCAGAATTCTGTAGTATGAAAATGTGTAAGGGTAAGCATTAAACATTAAGTGTAAATTAAAAAAAAGAAGAGGGAAAAATAGTAGCTACTGAAATTTTTTATGCATTGTTTAGATTTTCCGAGCTCCATAGGGCACAAAGAAGCCCAGTTAACAAACATACTGTAAGTGTATTGTAAAGCTGAAAACTACTTCCCAAGATTTCATTGTGTGTGCACTACGTCTATTTTGAGTCACACTGGCCTTGACCAGCAAAAATGACTTGCAGTATCAATAAGTAGATTATCAAATACCTTTTTCTTATTTGAGTTACTGTCCATATGAAATATGTGTTCTAAAAAACTATGCTCATTTGACGTAGGAATATCTTGGTATCTCAATTAGAAGAAAAATCAAAAATTATTGTATTAAAAATTAATGTTTTGAATACTTTAAATGAATAATTTTACAACTGTTTAACTTAATGTTTCAACTAATGATGCCAAAAGCTCTGAAGGACTGTTTCATGTCCATGTTTTAAAGGTTTTAATATATTCTAATAATGAATATTACAGTAAATTCCTAAATACTTTGTTTTCGTGTCCAAAAACATTTGGAACATAGTGATCTGTAAAGGTACTGTAAGTGCTTGCAGAGTTATAAACATGGTTTCACATAACTAAGCCTCAAGGCTTATGATACTTTCCCTTCTGTTCTGATCTGAACTACTACTTTAATGGTATGGTAAATGCTTTTGTGAATATCAGTGAAATTGACCGGGAATCGTTCCAATTTATAGTACTAAATCTTAAATTTCTCTTAAATGTTTACTGAGCTTTCAAGCTGCTTTTTAATTCAGAAATCCTGAGAAATTGGATACGCAGCACCTGCTCATCCTAACTGTCTGCAGTTTGAATTTTATATACTTTTTTACCTTGAACACTTTAGGAAAGGTGTTGGGAGTATTATTTATGGCACTTTTTCTGCTTAGGAGTAATAGTATTTAAAAAGCTGTTTCTTCTTTTCAGGGAATGTGTGATGAAGATATGGTAGGAACTGAAGCAATAGCAGAATTTTTAATTAATAGTGAGGAGACGAAAGTGGTAAGTACTCTTCCTTGTTTTAAAAATGGTCTTTTCAATGTTGAACTTTAGAGTGGAATTCAGACTTGTTATGATCTGAGCTTAATGCTAAACTTACATAAGACATGTCTCAGAAGTTTCAGTAGTTCATATATCTCATCAGTTTGTGTAAATATCTAAAGGGAGGATGTGACAAGACCAGAGGTAGTGGGCATAAGAGGCTCCACCTGAACATGACAAAACATTTATTTTATTTTTTACTTGTGAGAGTGCATGAGCACTTGGTGCAGGCTGCCCAGGGAGATTGTGGAGTCTCCATCCTTGGAGATGTTAAAAGCCATTTGGATGTGATTGTGGGCAGCTGGCTCTAGGTGGCCCTGCTTGAGCAGGCAAACTGGATAAAATGACCTCCAGAGGCCTATTCCAGCTTCAGCTGTTCAGTGATTACCTGCCTCTGTTAATTGCAATAAAAATTAACTTTTAGGATTTTTCCATAATGAACATTTCTCAGCTGTGAACTGTTTTGGTAAATTCTGTGATTATGAAATTTTGAATCCAGTAAATGATCTGTAGTTATTGCAGTTAGGTCTGACACACCTGTAAAGTAAAGGTAGCTGTGAATGTGTTTAGCGATTGGACGTTTAAATGTAATAATATTTCTTTCTAGTAGCAACAACAACAAAAATTTAACATATCTCCACAGGCAAGACTAAAGCTCTTTCCCCATCAAACAGGGGAGCTACATATTCTGGGAGTCGTTTATAATCTTGGCACTGTTCAAGGTGCTGTGACATTAGATGGGATAGATTCTTCTGTTGGATTACAGACAGGTAAGTGTATAACTACCTGAAGTTGTGTGTCTCTGGAAGGGAGAGACATGGCTTCTGCAGTAGAACTTAATTCTAGTGTTTAATGTTTGACTACCATGACACAAGGCCTTCCATCAGGTAGGGATGTAGAAACAAGGGAAACAATTGAAATGGGAAAAGAGTGAATTGGCACCTGTAGGAATCCTGTGAGGAGGGATGCCAGACTCATACTCTGTTGCCTCTTTTAAATCTCTGGACATTCTAAAATCAGTAATAAATTGGAATGAAAATAGTCCATCTAAGCCATGTTGAATCCATAACAACTTTCATTGACACTCTTGCCCTTCATTTTTCTTCTGTGTCTTTTTGCTCTGTTAGCTTCTGACTTTTGTTTAAATTTTGCACTGAAGTTCTTTTCATAGATTCCCAAATTTAAATTTGGCTGATACAATTTTATTTTTTAGCACCTTGACTTGACTTCTCTCTCCTTTATATTAATATATAAATGACTTATTAATTGCATGTTACTTGATCTCTTTTGTTGAGTCGTTCATCTGAAACTGTCTGTGACAGGGAAAACTAGGTTGTTAAATGAAACGGGGATTGAAACACGTTTGGAAGTGTGAAAGAAATAATGAAGTTTGTTTATCTATGGACTAGAAACCTTTTGAATAAAAAACACTTGGACAAGTGGCTGTCTTTGAAAGAAATAATCCTTTAGGTGACTTTTCCAGCTTGATGGAAATTGGGAAAGGAAATAAATGCATCACCTTCATGCTCCATGTCTGCTGCTCCCCCTCTAGTTGTAGTCAAACTATTGAAGGGCAGAATAAGACCACAGTGGATAACTGGATGTTTGAACTCACAGCCATGTGTGATGTGTGACAGTAAGCTTTGAATAGTTCTTTGTCAGTGATGCTGCTTAATCAATAAACACTGCATGTGCCAAATAACAGAAAAATCAAAATTACTTTTGAGATTGGGTAGGGAGCTTTGGATCACCTGTGAGGAAAAAAGGTAGGAATTAAAAGAAAAATCAAATGTTTGAATTTTTTTTCAGGAAAGTTTGTTTCCAATGGGTTATCTGTACGAGGACGACAAGATTTAGAAATCCAAGGGCCTCGACTTAATAACACAAAAGAGGAAAAAACGTCGATTAAATATGGACCTGATCGACGTTTAGATCCCATTATTACAGAAGAAATGCCTTTGTTGGAGGTATGTAGCTGCTTTCTGTTGGCAGTTTGTTTATAAATGTAATGCTAACAATGAAGTCTTGGATATTGTTAATACCTAAATCTTTCCAGGCAATTTCTGATCTGTCAGTGGCAAACTTGTGCGGGTTTTTTCCAAGTGAAACTTGAAGTCTCAATATTAATATCCTTCTGAAATTGCTGTATTCTGTTCAGAATTTAGTTGGCAACAGCTTTTTTAACCAGATTTCAAGGTGAAGGGAGCAACAGGCAGAGGAGCTTTTTTTCTCTTTGCTTGCCATTCATCTAGAATAATTGTTTCAGTTGGTTAATTAAAACAGTGTTTTTCCTTACTAGGGTTATTAAAATTATATAACTAGTTAATGACAACGCTCTATAGAGTGGGATAGTTCAGCTAAAAGGACCTACAGTGCTCATCAGATCATCTAGTCCAGCTGCCTGACCAAGTTACAGTATGTTACAGGCCTCTTGAAGACTGACAGGCTTGGGGCATCAACCACCTCCCTCATAAGCCTGTTCTAGAGGGTTTGACCACCCTCTCGATAAAGAAATACATTCTTATGTCCAATTTGAATCTCTTCTGGTGTGCTTTAAGCCATTCCCATGTGTCCTGTTACTGGATTTCAGGGAGAAGAGGTCCATACCTCCCTTTCCACTTCCACTCCTCAGAAAGCTCTAAACATTAGTGTAGTTTGAACATGTCGGTGGTTGTTTTCAGGGGCATTCATAATTTGGTTCTATGTTCAGGCTTTTATTTTCTCCTTTTCTCTCCCATACAGGTATTCTTTATAAATTTTCCTACAGGGCTTCTCTGTGGAGAAATCAGAAAAGCATATGTAGAATTTGTGAACGTTAGCAAGTGTCCTCTGACCGCACTGAAGGTTGTGTCCAAGCATCCAGAATTTTTCACTTTTGGTGGAAACACTGCTGTTCTAACACCACTAAGTCCTTCAGCTTCTGAGAACTGTAGTGCTTACAAGACTGTTGTGACAGATCCTACCTCTGTGCGAACAGCACTGCTATCTTCAGCTTCTTCTGCAGACTTTGGGGTTGGCACAGGAGGTTCACCTGAAGTAATACAGGTTCCACTTCCTGATGCTGTTCTGCTTCCTGGAGCTTCAGTGCAGCTGCCAATGTGGTTACGGGGACCAGATGAAGAAGGGGTTCATGAAATTAACTTCTTGTTTTACTACGAAAGTATTAAAAGACACTCAAAAATGTGGTAAGTTTTTTTTTTTTGTGTACCTTTTTTGTTACATTTGTTAGACATGTAAACATCGTAACCATAGATCTCAATTTTTCTCAGTTGCTGTAATGATGTAAAAATGGCCTGTTATCTGCTATTCTAAGGAATATTTTTCTACTACATGATCTAATTTCCATATGAATTTATATAGCCTACACTGCTTCCTTGAAATAGTAATTATTAAAATAATTTTATACAAGGATGGTTAATGGAATTCTGTTAATACAAACTTTGTATTTATTTTCTCTGAAAGCACATCTTTTGGAGACATAGGGTGAAAAATCATGACTTAATTTGTTTCTGCATGTTACAAAACAAAATCTTCTCTGCTTTGAATAAGAGGTTTAGTTCTTAGTTAAAATGTTGTTAGTAATTGTGTTGTGTTGAAAGTTACTCTCTTGGGGAAGGGTTAAATACCAAGTTGGACTTGTATCTTCCTTTTTGGACCATCTTGAGAGAGTGGACAGTGAAGTTTGACACCACAAGCTAACAAATAACTTTCTTTGAACTGTACTTGGAAGCAAGTTGATTTTTTATGTCACTTATTCCCAAGTCCCACCTATGTCTGAGGCTAAGGAGGTAACTTTTCTAAGAAACATGTTCTTTGAAGGCCATTGGTCAGAAAGTGAAGCTATCAGCCCTCTGGATGCCTTACTGTAGAAACCTAGCAAACAGCCAAATTCAGAAACAAAGGCTGTCTGGTTTTACCCCTCTTTCACTGTTTTGCAAACACTGTTCATTGGTTGCTACCTTAAAACTGCTAGAGCTCGTGAAAAGTTGCAGCAGACTTTATCTACTTTTTAGCCCACTAAGAATAATGGTCACAGATGTAGCACATTACTATTTAATTTTCTGGGAGAGAAGTTTATTATGAAGCTGTGTGTGCTGGGTTGGTTTGTCTGGAGAATGTCTCTGCCCACCTTAAGAAGCAGTACAGCCTATGTGGTTTAACTCCACATGCAACCAGTTCCTGCACAGTTGCTCTTTCACTTCATCCCCAGTGGGATGGGGGAGAGAATTGGAAGAGTAAAAGTGAGAACTTGTGTGATAAAGACAGTTCAGTGGGTAAAGCAAAACCTGTGCACACAGGGAAAATAAAACAAAGAATTCATTCACCTGTTCCCAGGGGCAAGTGAGTTTTCAGGAAAGCAGGGCTCCATCATGTGTAATGGTTACTTGGGAGGATACATGCCATCAGGCCAAATATGTCCCCCCTTCGTCCTTCTCCATGATTGTATTGCTGATGCCATATGCTGTGGAATATCTCTTTGGTCACTTGGGGTCAGCTGTTCCTAGCTCTGGTCCCGCACCTTCTTGTGACCCTCTGGCCTCCTTGCTGGTTGGGGTGAGGAGCAGAAAAGGCCCTGGCTCTGTGTAAGCCTGCGCAGCAATAACAAAAACATTAATGTGTTATCAACACTATTTCCAGCATAATCCAAAGCACAACCACTTACCCGCTACTGTGGAGAAAATTAACTCTATCACAGCCCAAACCAGTACACCTGGTGCCTTGTACTATCCATGTTCGGTGTGATGGTGGGAAGCAGGGCTGTTTCAGATGAGCTCTAGTAACATGGACTGAATGTCTTGTGGCTGAAGCCTGTTTTCCAGGCTAGTTCTGGGAGAAACAAAGTTCATGAGCTGTGGGAGTGGTCTGTAATGTAAACTAGAGTGAGTTGAAGATGGTTAAGAGAATGGATCAATAGCATATTCTTGAAATTGAAGTTATGTAAATGCACCCTTTGCATAGACTTTTCTGTAGCTTCTGAAATACCAAAGTTAACTTTTCATTTGGCTTTAAGGTAGTCTGTAGGAGTAGGGAATTCATCTCCCTACAATGCAGGACTAATTTCTCCTCATAATATTTGGAAATGGAGGTGTTTGAGAGATAGTGGCTTGGGGAATATACTTGTTCCTTACTGCACTGAAGTTTTGAGGGGTTCTTAAATAGAAGGCTCTGGTTTAACAGTACTCTTTGTAGACTGAGCATAGCTTTTAAGTGTTCAAAAATTACTTAATTTGTGCCACCTGAAAGCTATACAGTCATCTTTATGTCTGAGTATTAACTGCAAAACTGAAGTTTAGTTTGTAGACTGTGACCTTATGTGAAGTAGAGCTTAGGAAGTCACTAATTTTCTTTCCCTTCCAAAAGAGGTGTCACATGATGCTTCAACATATTTAGTAGGTAATGCATATCAAATTTTTACCTACTTCTGAAATGTTTCACCGAGGAAGTTACCGTAATCTAGAAGCTTCTACATGAGAAAAGCTCATGTGTTTTGATGATGTCCAAGGATGGAACTTTGCTCATCTTTAGAAAAACAGAAAGATAGCTTTTACAAAGAGTCTGTTGTCCTGAAGGTTGAGCATGCCTGGAAAAAGGGCGAGTAGCAAAGGTTTGGTTCTAGAAGATTCTCTTTTCAGAGGAGTATGTTGAATGCAGTGGTACTCTAAGTGCTTATGCAAGAGATATGACTAACTAGTGAGCTTTCTATGGATTATTACTCAAAAGCTATTTTCCAAAGCACGTGTTGGCACTGAAGAGCTTGATGATATCACTGTGCCAAAACATGCCTGTTTGCTTTCATTGTGACATCCGGAATATTTCTGATATATTTTCATGGTAACAGGTGAGCCTTTTTCTCTAGTGTTTCTGTGCTGGCGAAGGGACTGTGTTTGAACAGCACCTACCCATGCAGCATGGTTTTTAAAAAATAATACAGTTTTGATACGGAGCTAAAAAGAAAAGTGTATCTTTGTGGTTGAAATTAATAAATTGTCTAATGGCCAATTAGACAAACATAAATCTAATTGACAAACATAAAAGCTAAATTTCTTGATGTGGTGTTCTGGGCAGCATTCCTGGTTATTTAGAACACTGTCTTATTTTTTCTTCCCTCTCCCTTCTCCCTCTTTCCTAGTCATAGAGTATTAAGGCACACTGCGGTTATTTGTACCAGCCGATCTCTGCACATTCGAGCTACTGTCTGCAGAAGTAATGCACTTGGAGATGAAGAAGGCAGAGGGGACAACATGCTCGTGTTTGTGGATGTAGAAAATATTAATACTGTAAGCTACTTATAATAATAATATTAGTAATAATGATGATGATGTTTAAAGCTCAGCAGATATGTCACCACTGAAACAAAGACTCAAGTACAAGGGTTTTTTTGCAGTAATTTTGCAAACACTAAATGAACTTACATATTTGATCATTCCAGTTACTGTTGGAACGAGTATTAACATTGTTATGTATCAACTCTCTGGAAGTCTGCTATCCTAATCGATTTTCAGGACTATAGTTCAAAGTCTTTTTCTGAAAGATTTATTCCAAATCAATGAAGGTTCTTGATTATTGCAGCTTCCAGAGTAGTTCTGAATGAGACAATCTCTGCCCTCTGCAACCTTTCAGTGGAAACTCTGGTAGGTTTAGTGGCATTGTTAAAGTCAAAATTTAAGCTCCAACTTTGAAGGAAGTTTCTGTATTTATTTTCTGTATTTTCACCCAACTCTAAAGATATTTTTGTTAATACGATTCAGATACAGTTATGTCTGTTGTGATCTGTTGACTTCATAAAGCAGATGAAAATATTTCAGTACTCATTTTTTTGTAAAGCTGCTCTCATTTTTTCAATCACAAAGCAAGGTAATTGAATCCTCTGTTCATAGTGTTTCTGGATACTTAGCTGGTAGTGGAATCACTGTGCTGATTTGTCATTTTCTTTTAAAGGTCTGTACACTCTGTTTTTTCTTCAGTTACTGAAGAGAATATTGTCCACTCCTCCTTTAAGGAGGAAGGAATGTTTTTATGAAAGCACTTACCATGTTAGTAGTGTGAGGCTTAGTTTTCCACTACCACCTCACTCTTTACAAGAAAGGAAACCAACTCTGAAAGCTACTTCTTGTTGTGTATATATGTAAAAACAAAATAAATAAACCTTGAATTTCTAAGATTTATGACCTAGCAATGTCTCTAAAGTAACCACAGAAACTGTGGCTTTGTGGACAGTGTTCTGCATTGGAGTTAAAAAAAGCCTAGTTTTTGTAAAAGTTGTCTTAATCTAAAGCAGTAGCTTGTGGGCATTTTTCTGGGGGATCTTTATTTCCTCTTTGTGTGGCTTTGTTTACTGGAAGTGGAGGTTGCTGTGAGCTGGGACTGTTTCACATTACAGTGGGTCTTAAATCTGTCCTTGTCTTTTAGTACCATCTTGCGATGGTGTAAATAATGAGTTAAATTAAAATTCTAACAGTACCATCTTGCAGTGAACACTTTCTGTGCAATGTAACACAGCACAATTGTGATTGGTCTTATTTGACATAGCTTTTGTCTCTTCCTTAGAGTGAGACTGGCGTCAAGGAATTTCATATAGTGCAAGTTTCAAGTAATAGCAAGCACTGGAAGCTTCAAAAATCTGTTAACATCTCTGGAGACAAAGGTATGTATCTTTATGGCCAAAATGATGGCAATTTAGCTTGTGCCTGATAAAAGGAGAGTTAAAAGAATCTTTTGAGGAGCTGAATTTAGCTTTCTGAATAATTAATTTCCAAAAACTGTTGTTCTTTTGTTAGTGTTTCAGGAAAAATATATTGACAAAGAACTTTTTTATACTTTGTTGATTTTAAAAAGTAGCTTAACTTACAGGTAAATAGCTCATAAGAAATATCTTTGTTTCCCTTTACTTTTAGTTAATTATGTCAGTGTTGAATTTTACTGATCAACCTAATATTTGGCAAGAGCTCTATTCAGTTATTAGAAATATACCAGAATTGCTAGTGCTACATCCAGCATCAGCTCATGCAAGCTGCTAGTTGTTGACAAGACAAAAAACCCCCTAGGTTCTGTTATTATATCTAACAAATGTTATCTTTACTTGTATGCTGATATTTTATGTACTCAAAAATTGGTATAGGCATATATTATTCTTTTATGAATGTTGGAGGTGAACCAGTCAGATGATAAATTCAATATTTTGTGTTCTGTTCCTTCCTTATTTCTCTGCATTTCCTTTATGTATTATGCTTACTTCCTGCTCTAGAAGTAGATGGAAGGGGTCAACAGAAGATGCATCTTCTGTACTACCATACCATTGCTGTGCCTGATCAGTTATGCTTGTTGGGTATCATCAGTGTGTTTCCTATTTGTGAATGTTCAAGGTTGACTTTTGTTTAAGGAACTCTGATTATGCTGACAGTGAAAAAAAATATCTTGCAACCTTTTCCTTTCAGATACTAAGCTTGCTAGCAGAGAGAGAGCGAAGTTATGTTTTAAAGCAGTCAGATGCAAAAACTCAGAAGGTAGGTTCTTGCCTGAATGTGGTAACCTTTCGAAGAAAATACTCTTTGGATTTTGTATGTGGAGTTATGACTTCTCACAATGCTAAAACCATGTCTTCTCCTTTTATCCCTTAGAAAATTACACATTTGCAGACATTGTCTTTGGAAATGAACAGGTAGGTGAATGGATGCAACTGCATATTTTGTCTTGTGTAAGGTATGCCTGTCATGTGAAAGTATCCCAGTGAAAGCTTTTTTTAAAGTTTAAAAATGGGAGCAGTGATTTCATAGTTAGAAAGTTAAGTTTTGTATATCAAAAACTTTTTGTCTCCTCTGTCAGCTCTTTTTTTTTTTTGTAGGGTAACACAGACTAGCTTATAGTCAGGAATTAAGATCCAAGCTTCACAGTTGAAATGCTTTGGGATCACATTGCAGTGCTAGCTTTCTTGCTAATGCTTTTCCTTCCTTTTCAGCTCTTCGGAGCAATTATTTTAAATACATCCCAGCCCTCACTCTTCCTAGAAGAGGTCTGTGGATGTCAGATTCTTGTTCCTAATTATATTTTTTTCTAAGACAAGTTCAAAATTGTGATTACAGCTCATTTGAAAAACCGGAAACCTGTAATAGGTGTCGGTACCAGCATTTCAAAACTACTAATACAGGTTGCAGTCAGTTCAAGGAGTGTGTTTATTTGATGTTCTTGACATTTAATGTTGTAGACTACCATGTTCTTCTAGTCTTTAAGCATACAGGTATTGAAGAATCCTTTTAGGAAATTAAGTTGGTACAGCAAGTGCTTTTTCAAAACCTGAGGAAGGTAGGCCATTTGAATCAGATCAGAAATCTACATAGTGGACTTACTTAGTTGGATGTCAGATTGCTTATTTTATGCTGAACATATATTTTTCCTGCATGTGTTCAGCTTTTAAAAGCCAAAGAAAACCAATTTGCTGCCATTTCATTTCATAGGTATATAAATTGAAGTTAGGACTGAAAATCAGAGGTAGATGACCCCTTTTTGCATTTTGAAAGTTGGAATCTAAGCTGCATGAACTTTAGCTTTCCTAGAGAGTATTTTATTACAATGGAGGGGATGGGGAGGGGGCCCTCCATTCTGGGTAGTTACTCCAGAAGCAGATTGTCTTCCTGGGTATTGGTGCTCTGCTAATGCAATAATCAGCAGCTCTGCAACAGCATATTCTGGAAAAGGTAGCGTTTTTGAAAGGATGGGTAGGGAAGCTAAAGTTTTTTGCTTTTCCTGTGGTCTCCGAGAGATGACAGTATCATTGCTATTGCTCTTAAAAAACCAGTTTTCTTATCAAACTTTTGATGTTGGAAGAGCTTGGCGCAAATGGTGACCAACAGGACAGTGCTTCTGTTTGTGCCATTTATACACGGGATATGCTGTGCAATCTTATTATCTGTGATATTGCTAGCATAATGTATGTTTCTAACTTGGATAAATCTAACCTGAGGAAAATATTAATAAGCAAAATTGATTTGCATGTGAGTTAGTTGGATGCTTCTACTCTGTCTACTACACTTCATATATATCACAGTAGGCTGCTTTGTGGTAATAATGAATCCCTTATTTCCAAGTTTGGTATTTGAAGTTTTATACCATTATGTTACAGCTCTGTTTCCCTATGCTACCTTACACAGCCCTTAGATAGGGCTGATCTCTAACAGGTCAAGCATGGAAACCAAGGTGTCTGGCATCCAGTAGGTTTGCAAAGGGAAGCAAAGTGAGATCATGGAACTGAAATACTACAATGATGAGCTCTGTTAGAGCAACTTGTGTTAGCTTGCACCCTGTTCTGAACACTTTTTTGCCTTCTTTTTTTCTCTTGTAGATAATAAGTTCAGCCAGTCCTTGTGCAGACTTCTTTTTCCAAAGCTTATCCTCTGAATTTAAAAGAACACATGTACAATCTCATACTCATGCATCTCAAAGGGCAGCAAAACAATCGTTTGATGAGACAGTCAGATTGATACAAAGATGCAGTGAAGTCGATTTGAACATTGTAGTACTGTGGAAGGTATGTATGGTTGAGGTCTTTGTGGTAATTTGGACATGAAACATTACTGCTTGAGAATAATTTAATATTGCATCCCAAACTTTTAAGCATGTGCATATGAAATTTATGGATGAGTATTTTTCTGAAAACAGGCAAATGAACTAAAATGTGCAATAAGCAAAGAGAGTCTTAATATCTATTACCGTAATAAGGATCCTCAGATGGTTTTACATTACTCTGGATGCACCCAGTTCTTACAATTTATCTTTTAACAAACCTCTGGGTTTAATTTATCTTTTTTAATCCTTGTTCTTACTGTAAGAGTGACCCACTCTGCTTTGGAGAAAAGGATCTCATTTACCAGAATGCAAATACTAAGTAGTGGAAATTAGCATAAATATGTCATGCTAGTCTCTAGGTTTTGAACACTACATTGTGTTCTGCTCAAGTTAGGGCCAAGTCAATAATTCTGTGTTACAAAGCTTATGATAGTTCCTGATCTGAAAGTTTCTTTGTATTATGTTCTGTAGGCGTATGTTGTGGAAGACAACAAGCAGCTTATTTTGGAGGGCCAGCATCATGTTGCCCTTAACGCGGTTGGGAAGGAAGCCTTTTCATTTCCTCAGAAGCAGGTACTCTATTGTGAAATTTTCCTTTACAGTTGCTTCTTTCTCAAAATGGACTTAATGAATTCTCTTATATATGAGGAAGCTTTTGAAGAATCTAACATCAGATACATGCTATCACTAAATAATTCAGACTGACTGACTTCAGGTTTGATTAGTCATCTGTATTGAAATAACTAGGCTCAGTTTAAAGATGAGAAAAGCAATATACAAGTAAGTATACTGCTGTGCAGTTGGTGGAGTAAATTATTCTGTGGTATTTCTGGGTAAGACTAGAAGCTTGTAAATATTAAAGGTAATGATTATTTCATAACAAAGTTAATAGTAAAATGATGAAGTTTTACAGCCATTTTGATTGATGAAAGAAACAGCATCTGTAAGAAACTGGTGGAGGTCTTCTGGTATATGAATTGGTAACAACTGTGGAAGCTATAGATAAGTTTTTGTAAAAATATCTATGCTAAATTCAATTTATGTAGGTGAAGACTAATGTCCAAAATAAAAAATAAGGTCTTGTACTTTTTGGTCTTCTGCTGAGCAGTACCTCACTGTTCTTGTTTTGGTCCCTTTCTCCTTTTGTTTTTACCAATTCTGCAAACATAATATATAATTTTCAGTGAGTTCTTACTTAAAGTTGCAGCTAATAGTAATTTTGTCAAGAAAACAATACAGGACAAGTGTGTCTATAAATACCATTCTGTAGTGCAAATAGTGAACTACTCTGAACTGAGCACTTGGCTTCAGTTCGTAAGCCTTTAAGTATTTGTACATTAAGATAATTTTTTCCATTTAGTTCTTTGTGCTATGAAATAAATCGGAATTTGTGCACATGGGCTCAAGCTATGCTGAGCAATACAAGTCTAATGACAACTACCCCCTCTGGTATTACTTTTCCTGTTTTAAAGTGCATATAAAACAGTAGATCACATTGTAGAAATCTGAAGTTAGGAGAGAAAATATGATGAACTTCTGTTTCTGATCTCATTGAGGTCTGGTTCTGACAAATGGATGGGAAGAAAAAAATAGAAATGAATCCTATCTTCATCCTAAAATAAAGAAATTAGTGAACGTGCTATGGGTAAAAATTTGCATTTCTTGACGACTGCACTGGAACTCTTTATTTTTCTGCATCTGATTCCGTTTCAAACTAAAGGAAATTAATCCTGCCACTACCAAGAAGAAGGATCCATATGTACTCTCAATTCTTTTTTAAGGAATACATGTTACTATCTCTGTGTATAATCTGTTTCTCATAAATTTTTATTACAACTACATTCAAATAGATTCTATTTTGATTATTGAATTCAGTTTCTTCAGCATAAGGAGCATATTGCCTTTGAAGCATTCTGTACCTTGGTTGGACGCAAAAAAGCATCTGCACTGTGATGCAGTTGGAATCTGGTAGAAGAGTAATGGTGGGAGTTTTTAATAAACATGTAAATTCTGTGTTCTCACAGTAACCAAAGCCTGGATTTAGATTGAATTACAAGAGCCTGTAATCTCAGGACTCTTAAGAATTCAGAAATTTCATATGCTTATGTACTTCTTTTTTTGGTAATCCACATTTTATATTGTGAGGAGAGTAGATAAACCACTCTCAGGTGTAGGAGATGAGGTATAACAAACAAACAGTTTGCAGCAGTTTGCTCCATTCAGTTCACATTTTAGAATTTAAACAGTCTCCAAAATAGGATTAAACGAGGGTAGATAGAGAAAATAACATACTTAATCTCTTAAGAGTTACTTACTGTTTTTGAATTATCTTGCTCTTACATTTAAGTAGCACAGGCAGTGAGAAGTTGGGGAGGAGGGGTAGTGGAAAATCCCAAACCCAAACTTTATTTTTCTGATTTAACATTTTCAGTATATAATTTTGTTTTGTAAATCTGTATTTATTCTCCTGAGTCGTGAATAGGGTTGGAAACTCTACTTTAGACTGTTCCTGAATGCCTTGTGCTGACAGTATTGAAGTTAGTTGTTATCTGAGGATTCGACAGCAGAGGGAGATGGAGATGCGTGCTTTTTACCAGCACATGTGGGTTACGAGGTCCGAAATGATAGAGGGCTGCTCGGATCTGAAAAAAAAACAAATTTGCTTGCAGATTCTAAACAGGGTGTCACCTGTGATCCAAGAGTCCAAGTTCTGTTTGTTTGCTCCTCTACAGTGGCTCTCTTCCTGACTTAAATGTCTTCTTTTCATGCTGTTGTATCCAGCCAAATGAATTCTTATCTGTCTGTCAGACATAGACGCAGCTATCCCCAACCAGAACAGTCTCACAATGGTCTTGGAAGAAACACGAACAAGATTTCTCTCTGCACCCCTTTTATGTATTTTAGTCCTCTGAGAAATTACTCAAGTCTTAGATGAATTAATCAAATAACTACATTGAACAAATTGAGATACCTTGCTTTATACTTTGGTTAAATTCTCCGTACTGGTTGGCTTCTGCTGTGTTGTGAATTATGGTATATCTCATTAATTTTTAGCCAGCTTCTAACGATGTAGTTTAGATTTATAAAAGTTTGTACTACTGTTCAGGGAAACAAAGCTGCAGTAAAGCACTGTAGTGAAGAATGGAAGATTGATACTCTATGGCACTGTTATGTTTAAGTTGTTCCAGCAGTTGCTAGGTCCTGAGGTGCACCGGTATAAAGTCATCTGTATTATGTGTGTAAGCTAAGATGTTAAACTGCTGATGGAGACACAAAGATGGGTGGTAACCTCTGCTTGGTTCATTGTGGACATGTAATGTGTACAACAGGGATGTGGAACAGACAACACAATGCAATTATTCCTGTATTGCAGTAATATAACTTGCTTTAGTATTTGATAAAATCTCTGACTATAGTGGTGCTTGGTGGAGGGTTAAAATCTGTTGCTGGGTAAGGTTTCTTCATGTACCCATTTAAAAAGAAAGTAAGTAGCAGTAAAATGCTCTACAATTTCTTGGATGCTCAAATAG
This sequence comes from Xenops minutus, assembly GCA_035221455.1. Taxonomy (NCBI): domain Eukaryota; kingdom Metazoa; phylum Chordata; class Aves; order Passeriformes; family Furnariidae; genus Xenops; species Xenops minutus. The sequence goes on along the minus strand of JAWWEE010000074.1, from coordinate 107,171,257 downwards.
ACATGCTGCTTTTTCTTCCCATGTCTATTCAAAACACAAATAAGAATTCTAATTTTTTTTTCATTCTAACCAAGACAAATAACTATGACTTCAAGGCTTTTTTTAACTAAATAGCACTGCTTTGGAGTACTGCTTACTAGACACAGTAAACTGAGCTGGGTATTTGTAACTCATGGCTGAGGTTTTTTTTTTTTTTTTAGTTTGGCTAGTTTTTTGTTTAGGTTTTCTAGGGATGGGTGTTGTTTTTTAACAATGATACTGCTGTAGGTTCTGTTTCTCTTCTGAAATTTACTTTTTGGAATCAGATAATTTTAGCTGAAGGTGAGTTTATCATTACATCTGAAATACAGCTATTCTGATTTGTTCTTGCCTTCTGCCTAACTTAGTGAAAGGACAAAAACCTTAGATGGAATAAACATCCAGTCAGTCAGAGCTGCTATCAATATTACTTCTTACTGCTGTTTTCCCTGGTTTTTCTAATCTGATGAACTCAATCCAAAGTATTCCTAAGGAAACGTGCAGTGTAATATGGTTGGATGGAAGTAATAGTGTGGAAATGGGGCATTTGCCATACTTCTGAATTGTAGTGACTTCACGCTGGTGGAAGGTGAGAAGCAGTCTAGAGGCTTGTCATTTGAGTGTCAGCATGTTTGCAATAGCACCCATCCTTCTGAAACAGATTAGCATGTGAGTGTAAACTTAGTTTTGACTGAGGTCTAGATGAGATAAAGTGTCTATGGGTGTGTTTTAAATAATGTGATTTTTAAGGTACTGTTCTTTTTTCAGCCATCTGTTTTTATTGTGAATTGGTCTTGTAATTTAGAAAGTGGATACCTTCCAGGCAGAATTAATCCAGGTGTGCTTCAGGACTGCACATGATGTGCATCTGGGCTGCTCATTCCATCCTGTGGATTAGACCAGCGCTAGCTAACCGAAAGTAATATCCATAAAATGCATACAGATGCAGGCTTTTTGGCAGTGTTTCACTTCAGAGAGGATAATTTTTGGTAACACTGCTTAAAATAGATGCAGCTTAGTGAGTCATCAACAGTTTGGTTGGAAGTTGTAATTTTTGAAATGTAGGAGAGGGTAGGGTTTAAATAACTCTATTTTTTCCTAACAGTGAATTACTGGAAGTGACATCTTGTGCTAGTTCAGGATTTTTTTTACAGAATACGTGGGAAGGAATGCATGAATCAAACACAGATTGTTGGAATGCATTTAAGACTCTCTTTAAACCAGCTTGGTGGAGGGAAAGTGAAGTTCTTAAGAGTAAATAAACATCAAGTGCTGAAATAAACGATTTTTACTTAGTTACTTCAATTAATGTACCAAATACTGCAGTTGTGAGGACTGGCTTATATTATTGTCATGAGTGAAATATTCCATATAGCTGAAACATTTGATTTACTGCTTTACCCATTGATGGACTGCAGAGCTGATGGCATTTGGTTTCAAATGTATTATTTCTGGTGTCAGTAAAATACTGTTCCTGAAGTTGTCATTTCTGTACTTGAGAGCTGGAAGGAATATAGATAAGTCACATACTGAAGGAAGCTACTTAAAACTGAGGTTTTAAAATGGAAGTTCTCTGATCTAAAATGGGAAAGGGAGAAGAACACATTTAGGAGCTCACTTTGTTTCATTCTTATTCTTTTCCTATATTCTGCTTTTACTTATGCTTAGCTTCATTCAAGAGTTTCCTGTTTAGGTTTTCTTCTGTGCTGTGCTTATTGGCCCCTTATACTTGACTGGGCATGTTAATAATCCCTTTGGCTCTGTATGACTTGTGATTTATGGGGACAATATGCTGATTTTTCCATACAACTTGGACTTTTTCTGGTGTGTTTAGGAGCACATTAATGCAGTCTTTGAAAATAATGTTTTTGAAAGTGAAAACTTTAAGTTGTCTAATACTATCTAGAAAAAACTTTTAAAATGACTGCACATGAGGGTAGAATCACTTTCATCCATTTGAGGAAAAGGAAGAACTTTTCACTTTGAAAATGCATTCTGAGAGATTAAGGAATATATTATGGGTAGATCTGTCTATTACATCTATCAAAAGATGCTTTGAATGGTTTAAGTGTTGCCTTTTCAACTTTTAGCCTAGTATAGTTGCTGGAGAGATCTGAACCCAGAGTGAATGACTAAAATGCAGTTTCAGAAGTATATGTAGGGATGATATATAACTATTTCAAAGTAGCAAAACATCAGACTGAAAGTGTCTACCCAATAACTACCAAGTAAGCGAGGATGTTGAGCTGACTCTACTTCAAACAGCAAGCTTGGGTCTAAGTTTAAGGGTATTTGTTTGAAGCTGGCCTTTGTAAATGGCTTTGGGCAACAAGAAACTTACTAAAAATAGAAACAACTTTCCTAGCACCAGTTAGGCAATTTGTAGCTCTTGAAAGGTAACTGAGAAGCAGTGTGGTCCTGATGGTAATGCCTGCTGTGTGTTCCTAGTCAAAAACCAAAAAGCTTAAAATGCACCTATGGAATTTAAAACAATAACAAAAACATACACCCTTCTTCCAGTCTCTTGCGATGAAGTCTCTTCCAGTCAACCTTTCTACTTCTACCAGTATGTATGGATGAGGCACTCAAATTACACCTTAACTAAAGGGAGCATCTTAACCCTTTTATGTAGCCTTCTTGTATGCAGTATATGGTGCTTGCTGTTTGATGGAGCTTGTGACACCTTTGGAGGCTTTGAAAGGAACCATAATGGGTCAGCAAGCAGATTGCACTTGTCAGAATTTCTTTTTTTTCGCCTTTTAAAAGACAATGGCAGTATTTGTTTGTGCTAATATTTTAGGAGATCAGCAACAAAATGCCACTTGTTTAATTCTTTCAGGGTTTTTTGCTTTGTTTTTAAGTATAAATAACCAAATGTCTTGAAGCTGTTACTACTTGGTGTATATTGTTGAAGGGGAGGGTACAGGTGCCCGAGTAGGTTTTTTTGTAGCTTTGATCCAATTTCACAAGCTCCAGCGTAGGGCAGAAGTTTAATTCATTCTTAAACTTAGCATTTATTAGATGTCTCTAGGTAACTCCCTGATCTGCATGCACATCTTGGTTACCATTTGGAAGTGCTTAATTCTTTCCTGAACCATGGATAAGAGAATCATGTACTAAATGTTGGATCTTAGTTTTTGTTCTAGGTGCACAGTCACAAAAAAACTAGACTTTGAGCAGCTGAACTTGGAGAGACAGACATCTTTTGTGACTCTGACACCCAGAAGCTGGCTGGAATTAAGTTTTAGCTCTGATGGTAAATGGTTAATCTTGCTGCTTTTTAGTCCTTTGGCAGGTGTAATATTAGAACTAAAGGTTTGAAACATTAACGACGCTCTGCATTTTCACAAGTAAATGTTCCTGCTGCATTTCATTATGTTCTTGTCTATTTGTAGAGATAAATATTCGTATTTGTCTTTTGTAGGGTTTTAAAAAAATACTCGGGAATTCTGATTGGGAGGACTTGGAACAGGTAATTGACTCTAGGGCAAACTATAGTATGCAGGATACTGATAGGTGGTTGTAGACAGCTTTGAGTAATCAGTTGGACTGTAATTTGAGGGGAAACATCAATTTAAATGAAAACCTATAGTCTCTGCTGTGTTCGTGCTGTTAGTTTTTGTTGTTAGATACCCATAGGGTAGAGTGGAAACACCAATTTAATACAATGCTTCAAATATATTTTATTGTTACTGTGGAATATCTTTTTTTCACCTGAGATTATTTTGAAAGAAAACTACTCTTCCTTTCGAAGGAAAGACTGGCAAACCTGATAAAACATCAGGTGTCTTCCTAGTATTGCCAGCACAGACAAACAGGGACTAAGATGTTCATACACATTGCAGAATGCCCAGTGTGTTTGATTTTAAGTCAGGTTTTATTGCCTGTAGTGTTTGTTTTCTACTTAGAAGGTACAATCCATCACCTTTTAATGAAAAGTATTTCTTTATTACACTGTACTGAACTTTTTGGTGGCTTTTTGTAGAATACTTTTTGTAGAATTGATTTATAAGGGAATACTAAAAGGCAACTCCTTCCTGAATAAATCCTGCTCACAAAACAGATTAGATGATGTTGGACAGACATGCTGCACCAAATGCAGCTTGGTTGCCTCATTTGGTGTTGATGCTTTCTGTATTGCTTAATTTCTTCTGCTTCAGAGACTGATTCTGCCCACAGGGCTAGGGTGAATCCTAAGTAATGTGCCAGTGCTTGTCTTGGGCTTTTAACTGGGTACAAAGGTAAATTTCATATCTGCAGGTGCTTGTTGTGCAATTTTTAAGATACTCTGTATTACTAAATTCTTCTGTCAGTGTTAACTTGTTCCTAAAAATTTCTGTTTACTTTATTTTGGATCTGTTCTGGGAAACTTGTGCATTGCGTTTCCTGTTGTGAGCTTCCCAGGGCAGGTGGGCAGGTGTTGAATTTTTTTGTTACTGTTAGGTAGAGCTGCTGAATAGGGAACCATGTATATGTTGTCCATTTTTCTTAGAAACAAGCCGAAACCAAACACTAACAAACCACTGCAACAATAGCATGCTTCTGTGAACCTTGCACAGGTAGTGTTTTCACAAACAGCTGTGAAAACTGTCTTAAAAGAAGGTAATACATAAATTATAACAGTTCCTTATCCAGCATGCTTAAATACAAAACACCTTGGAAAAAAATGTAAGCTTTGTGATGCTGGAGACTCATTTCCCTTATGAGCTATAGTTTGTAATGGAAAATCTGTGACTGGATTTCTTGTACCTTATGTCCTATGTACCTATTTTGAATGTTCTTCTGAATTTGTGTTTCAGGAACTACCAGAAACGGTTCTCTTAAAGTTTTTTCGACCAGAAAACGCACCGGTACCTGCAAGACCAACACCAGAGCAGCTTTCTAATCTTATTAAGACAAGTCTTCATTATCCGGAGTCCTTCAATCATTCTTTTCATCAAAAAAGGTTGGTGGAACATCTCCTTTAGAAACTTTAGAAATATTTTAATTGGACATAAATCCTTTTGAGATGCTGTGTGGGTTATGACACAAAAGGTAAAAGTGTGGTATGCAAGGGTGAAATCTTGCTCAATTTTTAAACTCACTGCTTCACAGTTTTATAGGTAAAGTGAAAGTTTTGTGTTTAAAAAAAAGGGCTGTAATATCACAGCTTGCAGTTTCCATGTTAACTAGTAATGTTATCAAACTTACTGAAAGAAAAATAGTCTGCTCCTTTTGTGTTTGTTTTTGTTGTCAGAGCATACATTGTGATTTCTTTGAGAAATCAGAAAGAAAGTAAAGAGGTACTTTTAAGTCAAAAGATCTCTTATGTCTGCAGCATCTGACTTGCCAAGATTAGCTGCACATGGTTCTGATTTATGTCACAAGGAAACGTGGTAACAGATCAGACAACTGGGGCTTGTCTCCTGAAAGAATATCAGAAGTAATGTCTGTCAGAAGCTGCTGGAGTGAATCATTTGGAGCCTGTGAAACCCATGGGTCTTTCAAAATTAGAATATGAACAAAGTCCCCTTCTTTAATTTCCAAACATTAAATGAACTGTACTTGAATCATGAAGATACCTGTTCAGATACCTAGCTGCTTTGTCTGAAAACTCTACTGTGTTGTCTTTTTTTCTAACGTTTCTGTTAATGTAAGTTGCCAAAAGAAGGATTTCTTTTGTTCTAAAATCTAACATTTAAGTGTTTTATAACATGCCATCTTTTAAAGGCAGTTACAAAACATACATCATTCCCATAAGACATTTACCTCTTACAGGTTATGGTTGCTGATTCTGCTTTTTCTATAAGCCAAGTTTAGGATATTTAAACTGTTAAGCAATGGGAAGGAATTCCCATTAGTGACACAAATCACTTGCTGAATACATAGAGCTGTTTCAGTTGTAGTAGCTTCTATTCCTGCCTGTCAATATCTTGGGGTCTTTCTTACTAGAGCATTGTTTATAAAAACAATTAATTGTGAACAAGCAGAGTATCAATCCTTCTTCCATCAATATCAAAACTGTATTAGTTTTATTGAGGATAAAGGCTTACATTAAGACCAAATTTGCAACTGCTGTCTTCTGTTCGGGGACTGTTCAGACTGCAACTTCAGCCCTACACCTGCAATTCCTCTACAGGAGGCACTGCAGAAGAAAAGTATCCAGCCAAAATGTGCCAACCAGTGGTTCAGAGAATAGTGTGCTGGACCATGTTACTGCATTCTGAAACATCTCTTGTCATGAAAGTAGATTTCCTGTGAACTGAGATGGTATTTATCCTTTCGCTAACCTTTCTCAGCTGGATGAATGGAAATGGTAACGTCATTTGGCTCAAGTGAGCCAGTGCTGTTTGCCTTAATTGACAGCTTTTATTATAAGTAGCTCTAGTCAACGTAAGTGATTATATTACTACATTCATTGTCTGACTATTGCATAATTGACAGCTATATGTTAATTCCGTGTTACTGGAAATTGATTTTAACTATTTAAGAGTATAATTAAGAGTATCCAAAGTAAGACTTTTTTCCTTTACTATGAAACTATTTCTCTCTGCAGCCTCTGTCTGGTACCTGTCACTCTCCTACTTTCCAATTGTTCCCAGGCTGTTGTAGATGTGATGATTGATTTGCGGCATAAAACAACAAGGTAATGTGCAAATGTTAATCAAACAATCTTTTTTGAGAATGCTTCTTTGTAATGTTTTAACTGTATTGAATATCTAGGATTTTTTAGCAGTGGCTTCTTTGAAAGAATGGAAGTTGATAAAGGGTCTTCAGTCAGTGTCCTGTTTTACTTTGCTAGGACAGGACTTTGAATTGTGACTCTTGAATAGTTAAAATGCTGCAGATCTATTCTACTAAAGTGGAAATGCTTTTCAACTAGTGAAATAGGAGCTTCAGCAACCTTACTTTATTAAACACATGTTGTTACATTTTCATTTTTAAAATACCAAATAATTTGTAGAAAACAATGCAGGAAGTTTAAACAAGTACTTCCTTTTGTAATTTGGCTTAGTATAAACTTTTGTAGAACCTTGGATATTTTTAAGACTTCCTCCAGGTTTAGCAGCCAGTTCCGATGACTGCCTTTTTGCTTAGAACTGTACTATTAGGTGTGAAAATATTAGCATTGAGAAAATGTTTGTGAATTGCTTCTAAAATTTTACTAAGGATTTTTGTGGGAGAGGGTGCTCAGTGCCATGATATACCATTGGAACATACACTACAACACTGTAATTCTGCCCCTTCTGTTAAAACAAGGCACCTTCAACTTGTGTGACTCAGGTGACACCCCTGCTTTCTCCCTTCTGCCCCCTTAGCCATAACACTACCTTGCATGCTTACCACCAAGGGAGTGAGAAAGATTGGCAAGACATTGAGGTGGGCTTGGTCATGGGGGAGGATTGACTTCTTACCAATGGTACGTGCAAGCAAGCAAGAAATTAAAAGCCCAGAGCCTGATACGCAGGCTTAGAAAGGCAGGACAGAAAACTGAAGCGTGGTTTACTTTTCAGTTACGATTAGGAAGCTATTCACTGATTTGTTGGTTTTGTGCAAGATGGTCATGTTTTGTCACATTGTGAGACATTTTTGGAAGAGTTGTGCACTCATAAACCTTGAAACTTTGTGACATGCAGTCTGATTTAACTAGCTCATGGGACAGGCCTAAGAATGCCTTGAGTAGGAATTCCTTAAACTGTGACAGTTTTGATCTTGTTACTACCTCTGTTGTTAGTGTTGTATGCTGGTTATGTAGAAAGCTGAGAATACACTGGAATCCATCATTATACATATATGTATAATTAATATTTTGTGTATATTAGGAACCAAAGAAGTGCCTTAAAGATTTGTAATGACTCATCTGAGCTAAGAGGAGGGTTTAAAGTGTGAGTCAGAGAAAGTTAAGAAGTATTTGGTAAGAAATAAGGACCCAGAGTTAAACTTTCCTGATAGGTGGAAATCCATAAAAGCATCCATAAATATACCCAAGTGTATCTTAGGCACTCTGTCTCAGAGTGTGTGTATATTTGTAGGGATGGATGTGTGTGGCTATGGATGTAGTAGGAGAGAGGACAGACAGACATTATGCTTTTTTTTTTTTTTTTGAAGCTGCATTTAGTATCTTGTTAAAATGTTAACTGTGTTGTCTGTAGCTATGACCACAACTGTTACCTTTGCAAAGTCTAGCTTTGTCTTACTGGAAAAACCCTAGTCTGTTAAAGAAAAGTAGGGTGTGTGGTACAAGGAATGCAGTGTGCCCTTGGGAAAGGCAGTGATTTAAGGGCAGTGGTTGTAGGCAAGCAGTCCAAAAGACTCAGCAACTTCCAGGACATAAAAGAGGAATGGCAATGAGCACTCTCACATCCAAAGATTGCCCAAATAGTTACTTAAGGTCCCAAGAAATGTTCTGAAAAAACGTATTCAGAAAGTGTAAATAATCATATCTTTGTAAGGAGCTGGTGATGGACGCAGTGCATTCTGAATCTTGGGAAAACTTGAGGTTGGAGGGAATCATGTAAATTGGTAATAGACACTTCAAATTCAGACAGTAACATTTTTACCTTCTTTTTCAGCTCTGAAGCACTAGAAATACATGGATCTTTCACGTGGCTTGGGCAAACACAGTACAAGCTTCAACTTAAAAGCCAGGAGGTCTATAGTTTGCAGCTCAAGGCTTGCTTCGTTCATACAGGTGTCTATAATCTTGGAACCCCCAGAGTATTTGCCAAGCTAGTGGACCAAGTTACTTTGTTTGAAACGAGTCAGCAGAACTCCATGCCTGCACTGATAATTATCAATAATATCTGACCACTTCCTGAGAAAAAATGCACTAAAAGACAAAATAAATGGGATTCTTTTCTTATATTGCTGGTTGACATTTTGCTGCAGTTTTTTTGAAATAGCACCTCAAACATCTAACTCGTTACTAAAGATTGTGTAGAAAAGAAAATAGCAAAATACCAGATGACTTGTCAATTTGTTTCTCGATGCAATGCACGTTGGACTGAAAATACGTTTATCCTTTTATAATGTGTTTCTTCTCTGGTAATTAAGGTATTCATAACACAAAATACTCCGGATCTGAACATACTTGTATGTCCAATGCCCTGTTAAAAATTGCAGCTTGACTGCTGTTACAACTTCCAGCATGGTGTGTTTAATATTTGTGGCTGTATTAGGATATGGTTCAGGAAGAAAACCTCATTGGCTTTTTCCTGTCTGAAGCCATTAGTCATGATAAATCCCAGCCTTACTGTGAAGTTCAATAAGGTCTCTCAAATCCATTTCTGATTCTCGGTTCTTCAGTTTAAAATTTTGTTTTCATATTTATGGAAACTGGTGACCTTTCAAGGTTTATATAAAAATCCCACTTAAGGTGTTTAAAAAAATAATTTCTTGAACCAGTTTGAGTATTTTCTCATTCATCTCAACACAATGCACTATTTCACAACCATGAGATTGTCATTTAAATTGTCACTTACTTTATTATGTAACTATAACAACTGATCTGTTTTAAAAAAAAATCTACTCAAGATTTTCAAGAAATGTATTATATTTATAACAATGTACTGTAAATAGAATAAAACATACACCATATTCACTGTATGGACTAGTGGCCTTTTTGCTTTCCCTTGTATATAGCTGTAGCAATCCACAGGCTGATACCGTATGTGTATTGTATACTGTCTTTGTTGTGGCACCTTCTGCTCAGGTGAAATTCCTGTCTTCTTGCCACTTGTAGCTTTGGTGTACATTGAAAAGCCTTTGAAGCATACACTGAAGCCATTGTAGTGGCTGCTTTTTGTCTTTTTTTGAGTTCTTATCCAGTGTTCCCAGGTACAACACAATTCAGCTCTCTGGAAAGTCTCATTTACTTGCTCTGTGGGGGGCGGATTTTTAATCTGGGTAAGAGCTGCTGAGGGTAGGGAAGGCTGAATCAAGAGCAGCAAAACCAGCTGTAAGTTAGTGTATGAGGTGGGTTAGCTGAGTACCAGGAAAATGGAGCACCTAAATACTTCTTCTGACAGTCTGCTGTTGTCTGAAGGAAGTTTCTTCATAGAACAGCACTTGTATATGAAACAGTACATCTACCTTCTGGATGTATTCTTTTTAGGTAAAGCTTCCAGTTTTACTCATATTTGGTCCTACTGTATAACTGTCTCCAGGACTTAAGGCTTCCTGAAAGTCTTAGAACCCATGTGACCCATCCCCCTGGCCTTTCATAGTTGTACTTAATAGGTTGTGGATCATGTTGATAAATCAGTAGAATATGGATAGAATAGATAAGAGTACAATTATCTAATAATGAGTATGTTGCTTCAGGGGTTGGGTTCTTTTCTGCTGTTGGATGGATTGAAAGACTACTCTACAAGATTCATGGCATTGTAGCCTTAAGCTGTGTCATCAGTCCACCTTTGGTCTCGACACCCATTTAGAGAACAGATGTTGTCATTGTTGCCACTCAGCTATGCAGCTGCAGGCCACAATGTTCTAAGTCATGATTGCTGTATATTTAAGACAGTCTGTCCAGAGTTCCAGTGAGTTATGAAGAAAATCCCATTTATGGATGGAAAGAGAAGGTACCTTGTAGAGGGACCTAAGCTTGTTTGGTGGAGATTATCCAAATAGCAATGCATGATGAGATCTGCCCATTGAGCAGTGGCTGGCAGGTAAAGCAGGTGAGGATTTTCAAATCTCTCTGAATGAAAAAGAGGAAATGATGCTGCAGGTTCTCAGTGCTCCAGGCCCAAATGTGTGAGCTCTGGCACTCACCTGCCTGTCTCTGAGCAGTCAGTGATTCATCAGAGAAGTGAGAGCCAGTGAGTGACGTGGGTGGTCGGGGGAGGAAGGTCCTTGGCAACCTGCTTTTGTGGATCTCAAGTTTAACAGTGGAGCTTTTTGTTTCTCAGGGAATTGCAGTAACAATTGCTTGCTAGAGACATGCTCTCGTCTTTCCTGGTGTCTCTTGAAAAGTTCCAAGTGTGGCTTTAGGTCATTCCTTCAAGCTCTGAAAAGCACTAGAGTGGTAAGAGGCATCTTCTGACTTGTGGTGAGTGGTGCCAGCACGTAGGGTGATACTGTGGCTACTTTGGACTACATGTTCATTTCAGAGTAGAACAGAATTTTCCTGTGTGATTGCTTAGTAGATGAGCTAGCAGGGAGACAGAATTAAGCCTGGCTCTTTAATGGGTTATCACATGGAAAACTTTGTTCACTCTGGGTTCCCAGTGATGATGAAAAGCAAGTTCTATTGAAATGAAAATTAATCTTGTCTTGCTGTTGCACAAATAAGTATATCTGCAAAGGCTGAAACTCTGTACTTGTCTAACAATACTCCCGAAGAATCACAAGAACTTGCTGTAAGGCACAAAACCATACTAGTGCAATCTGTCACAACAATGTTATGGCTCAGAGTAGATCAAAATACCACATCTTACTTTGAGATGGCTAGAAAAAGCCCTCAAAATGGTGTGATCCAGGGGAACTTTGTTGTATTAAGAATCTAATAAATTTTCACTTTTTACTACCTTTGTAGCATAAACCCATGAAATTTGCCAAGCTGGAGGTTTTGGTAAAAACTAAAATACTCTGTTTCAATCGGCACAGTGGAGAATTTGGGAACAATTTGATCATGTATTACATAAAATACAGAAGTAATTCCATATATTAGCAGACATAAAGGTAGGCTTTTAATCTGAGCTGTGTCCCCAGCAAATTTGCTCCAGAAATGAGGTGAATTCTGCCATGCCTTTCATACTCCTTGGCATGTGTTACTCCTATGCCAGGGGAATTCATGTGGTTCTAGGCTGCTTTGCCAAAAATGGCTGAAGTGCTGCATTGACAGATTACTATTTTCTGCAGTGCCACTGGAACGATGAGGTTTTACAGAGTCAGTTGTAGTTGTGAATGTTCTAGGGGATGACTGATAATACAGCAAGATCTTGTACTTTTTCTCATCTCAAGGAGCAGTTCCCACGTATCTCCTCAAATACAATAGAAGTGATACTAAATCGAGTATTCCTCTTGAGTTATATACTTGCTCTGGCCAAAACGAGCACAGCACTTTATTCTAAAAAATTTTTAGAAGTACTGGCTATGCTGATATAGCTGTGGAGTTTTCTGAACTTGTTGCCTTGTCCTAAGTTGTATACTGAACTTTTCTATACTCCAAAACAGGAAAAATAATCATAACTTCAAAATAAAACTTAAATTTCTCATGACAGAAACTCATTTAATGTCTATCTGAAACTACATTATTTCAATCCTTATTTCAATCATTATTTCAATGGCCATTTTGTTTACATGTTAGACAACAATACTGCTTTTGCTAAAACCTTTTAGGTATTTATTGCTAGTTACCTCATTATTTCATTACTCAATGTTTAGACAGGATTGAAATAATAATACTCTTAATTTCATGGAAAAATGTTGATTCTAAAAAGTGAAAGCTAGACTGAAACAGAAGATAATTTTCTCAACACTTCTGTTTTTAAAACCGTGAATGTTTATTAAACACATTCTAGGACTGATTTCCTGATCCTATTTAACTCAAGATTTATTTACTATGCATTCCTATCAGTTTACAGGAGTAAATAATTAATTTGTAAAATGTCACTTGGCTAATGAGTTCTGCTAATTGCTTTAGTCGTAGCTGAAGGAGTGAAAAATTAACAGTTTAAAAACTGTTGCTTATAGACTGTAGCAGTGAATAAATCAATTCAGCTGATGCTTGCAAGTGTTATTTCTCTGAGTTTTCCTCTAAGTTAGATGTGATGTTCTCCTTGTGATAATTTGATAATTGTGACATAGTTCCTTACCCTGTTTTCTCCAGGGTAATTAAAATTCTTCTTAAAAAAAAAAAAAACAAAAAGAAAAGAAAAAAAAAAAGGCATAAAAAGAAGGCATGTAACTATGGATTTTTACTTACTGACAGAAATATCTTTGTGATCATCTTTGAACAGCTGCCTCATGATCCCTAGGTATTTTGATGCCCGAGGATGAAGCAGTTATTTCTGTAAGTTGAGGAGTTTGCAGAGAAAATAATAACCACTTCTGACCAAGAAAAAAAAATACTTCTTGAAATTCACATGCAAAATATTTCTTCCTATCCATGTGACGATGCCATCAACCACATACACAGCTTTCCTCCCCCCGCTTAATGCAGATGCTGTTGTCAGGGGTGTGCCAGAGGGAAGGACAAAAATGTGCTTGGGACATGGGCTCCACTTCTTGTAGTTGCTGATGCCAGGGTTGTATTAGTGGCATTTTTTATTAGTTGCAGCTAAAGCCTGAGCTCTTGGATGCAGGAGACACTTTGAAAATACCAGCTTTTTGTAGTATGCACTGCTAGTTCCCACGATGTTGGGGCAATACTTGAAAACTTGATTTGGTTGTACCAAAAATTCTGTAGCCGTAAGACAAGTGTAAAACCAAACCAAAGCCCCCCATAAAAATCTCTCTATTGTAGTGTCATGGGCCACTGAAGGGAGCTGTTGGAGAGAGGGAAGGACAGTGGCAGCTCAGAGCACTTCTGGCTCTGCTTGGGAGGAGCAATGGGAAGCCTTTGAGGGATGACTAACCCAGAAAGTTTTCCTGCTGTGATAGAACTGATTGAACACATCAGTCAAGTTAAGGGGACAAGGCTCAGGAATCACAGCTAATACTATTTTTCATTTTAACATCTGTCCTCAAGAATCAGTTTTTATTCTCCAGACCACAGAGGGGAGATGTCACTGCCTTAGAAGTTCACATTCTGTTTCTGTCTGCTTTTCACATCCACTCTCTTCATCTGTAGGTCACATGAGCCCTAAGTGTTCTGGATTAATTGTGTTCTCAGTTGCACTGAAAACACTATTAAATTTAACTATTCCATTATAGATGCAAGTTAGAGCAGAATCTTTCTTCTACTTATTGAAATAACACCTAGAAATGTATGTATTTTTTTAGAGTAATAAAACTTTTCAACAGTAGACCTGTAAAAGATTACAAGGATATAGTGAAAAATTTATTGTTGCTTGTCACCACATTTTTTCCTACCAGCTAAGATTTTTCTTTTCTCTCTGCAAGCCAGAGTTCAGAAGACATGAGTGGCCTTTGAACATACTCCTCAGAAAAGTTTTCTTCTGTCTAAAGCAATACTGTTATTTTGTTCAGTATGCTACAAAACTGGCTGTGGGCTAGAATTTTTCTGAAGACTTGGTAGGTAGTTTTAGCAGTTTACAATATATTTTTGGGTGCCTGGGACTTGACATTGATGAAGATTGCCATGAAAATAGATTATTTTCTTAGCATTGAGAAATTTCAATTAAAAATGGGATGTTTAAACCTCTTTCAGTGAAGATCTTTGCACAGTGGTATGCCTCTGCTACACAAGACAAACAAGAATGTGTGCATTGGGATGACAGTGGAAAGGCAGATATATGGTGGAAACCTTCTTCACTGTGCTGCCATCTTCTTCTTCTCTTTGGCTGCTAGGTATGGGTGGAAATGAGGACCAGTTGTGAAAGACTAGCTTCGTGGGTTTTTTGTTTGTTTGTTTTGTTTTTGTTTTTGGGTTTTTTGTTTGTTTGTTTGTTTGGTTTTTTTTTAATTTTGTTTTGTTTTGGCTTTTTTTTCCATCCTGAATGGCATCTTTACAATGAAAACTTATAATTTTAAGCATATAGGCTTAAAACTAACAGCCTTTATGTGAGCTGATGCTCTGTCTGAGCTCTCAGTGCTCAGTATCTCAGATGAGTGATGGGAGGTGCCAGCCTTGCAGTGCCAGGCAGCTCTAGAAGAAGAGTGTGGAAACAAGGGCTCAAGGACCTGCTCTTTTACTGATCACATGAAACAATCCCAGAGTGAGCTGTGGGACCAGTACACCTGCTTTAACAACCTCAGGAGCAGATGAGACAGCAGTCCAGAAACTCCTGTTTGCTAAAAGAGTTGTATTCCTACACTGTTTGGTGGCAAAGGAAAAGAGGACTCTGCTCTCCCCATCCTTATTTAGAACAGTTTACCAAATACCAGATAGAACTGTCTGCTGCAAGTACAGTTGGTTCTGCTCATTATGAATGCCCTGCATCAGGTATTTTAGTAAAAGTCCTATATGCTGCTGTAGACAGTTAAGTTTGTTAAAGAGGTAATTATTCTTGTCAGGAGTGTTTAGTCAGGTGTGACTGCTTAGACATTATACAGTCTGGTATGGTGTTATTTATACAGGAGCTGTATGATGAATGCATTGATCAATGTAGCATTTCCAAAGACACAGAAATGAGAAATAACACCATTGACAGCACCTCAGTAGGCACTGGCTCCTGACTGAGGAGCAAAATATCAGTGTCTCCATTTTAAAATGCTGCTTTTACACATTGATAGTACAAGATCAACTGTTTGACGCATTACTGTGGTTTGACATGGGACTCCACTGATTAATAGAGTGTCTGTGTCTATGAAATTATTTGAAGTTTGAATTTCTTTAGTAGTGAGGATGAAGATCCCCAAGTCCATCTTCTCATTCTAAATCTGAAACACAGCACTGGTCCACCTACTAAGAAAAAATGAACTCTGTCCTAGGTGAGAGCAGGACAGTCACTAGGCAGCTAAAAAGGGTCTGAGGGGAAAAACAAAATCTAAATAAATACTTAACACAACTAAATTTATTCTGTCCTGATACTGGATCTAAGACAAAGTGATAGCATAAAAAAAAAAATAAATCTCTGAGCAGTTGCTGCAGCTGTGAAAGAGAAAAGGGTGGAAAATGGTATTTGAAAAGTTTTATAAGTTTACTAATTGAAATTTCCTGTTCTCAATTGATTACAAGAATGGAAGAAGAAAAGATATAACCATTATTCCTCAACTTTTGAAAAAGAGATAAGCATAAAACCTTGGCTCCCCTCTCCCTCAGATTCCTGAAGAAGTATCAGGAAAGACCAGTAGGAGCAAATAGGCTCTGGTGGCTGTCTCTGGCAAAACACGAGAAAAATGCTGATAGAGCTTTTCAGAAACTAATCCACTTGTATACGTTTGACTTGTGTCCTTTTCTATGTTTTTTTTTTTTTCTTTTTTTTTTTTGAGATTAAATCTGTATTATCCTTTATGCTGCTTTAAAGGATTTTAGACTGGAGGTCAAAAGGCTGTGATGGATAATCACAAAACTCTAAATTTGCTGCTAGTGACAGCTGTCTTCTACAAAAGCAAAATTAAACTGGCAAAACAAACCTAAAAATTACTGAAGGATAAGTATTTGTATTGTGGCCCAGACAGAAATCTGAGGCAGGAACATTTGGGGCAGAACTTCAAAAAGTAAAGGGACAGATTAAGAAACAGGAGAGGTAGTAACTTGCAGGGTTCCTGGTATTCTCTCCTTGCATTCCATCAAAGTATTGCTTCACTTTAATCGGTGAAAATCAATTCAAATAATAATTGTTCAGGTGAAAAGCAGCAATAAGGTTACATAGTTTCTTAAGAAATCCAGTTTCCTTGAAGGTGTTACTTTTTCGGGAGGGAAGAGGATGTGTCAGGTAAATATTCTTACTTTATCTGGAATTGTTATTTTTGTTGAATTCTTCTGTGGAGATTTCAACCATTCACCAAGGTCCTGAAAGGTCATAAAAGGACAATACACTGGATCCTAATTAAACAAAATTATTCATTAAATAATAAGTTGATGTTATTTTGCAGTATCCTTTCACTTAGTACCAAGAGTATGCAGTAAATGAAGCACAATGCAGGACTTGTGCTGACAGGACTCCTACCTCATAGGAAGAGTATGGTAATAGGCAAAGGTGTGAATATGAAGAACAGAGGTATATGAAGAATGCAGCCTGAATCTCCAGGAAATTGCACAAGGATGTGAGCAAAAACTGATCCTGTGTCAACAGAGTTGTCCATGGGAGATAAGAAGAGAAAAGTCAAGGTTCATTAGAAGAGAGAGAAATTAGGGATAGTTTTGCTTACTGAGATGATGAACTAGAGTTGGTGAAAGCAGCTGCCATAGAGAAAATGATCAGGCTGAGTGTATGGATAAAATGCCATAAAATGGATAAATCTGAATTTAAATCCAAATTCACCACAGGCATCCTTTGAGCAGCTGCTGTCCCAAAACCTCTATGTTTTTAAAGCATATAAACCACCTGGAAGTTAATGACATCACGAGGGTATAGAACCCATATGTCTTTCACTTCCCACGTTTTAAAAATAGCAAAGTGCACTCCTATTTCATCCACATAAGCAGTATAAACTATATAACTATATATATACTATATAAACTATATATATATATACACTATATAAAAAGTATTCAGATTTGACTGTAAAACAGTTTTTGTTAGTTTACTTCATCTAGAATGGTACCTACACCACCAGTGAAATTAAAAAAGGATCCTTAATCTCATGGATTTTGAAAGCCAAAAGTGAAGCACCCATGAGAGATAAGCAGTGGCTTTGTGTGTGGACATCCTCCCACAGAAAAAGCTAACAAATCTTAATGAAAAAGGGAAAGACAAGTTTATAAATACACCTGGACTGATAAGTAGGAGACCAAAGTTATACCCAATTTATTGAAACTGCCAGACACACCTTCTCTAATGCTGCACAGACCAGTGTTCTGTGACCACCAATGTATTCCTTATGGATAGCAAGGATAGACTATTGCAATTCTGGTATTTCCATCCAATCCTCCTTCATTTCATGAAGGGGTGAGGAAGAGCTATTCAAATGCAACCTGAGCAGCCAAATTCCACCTTCTCCCTGCTGCAGTCTAATATGGAGAGCTAAGTGGCAATTGCTGCAGCTGCGGAGGTTGAGGAAGAAGCTACATGGCTCTCTGTGGCAAGAACAAGTACTACAAATTACTAAGGTAAGGACAAGTAGTCTGGGAGATCACAGAATTTGGAAAGGCTCTGGTGACAACTTGTATGGAGCTGCAGAAATTAAATGTTTGGCACGCTTGTATTCTATGGAGAGAGGCTAAAGGGTGCTTGTGTATTTGCAAGGTGGGATTCAGAGACTGGTGATGTTTTGGAGGGCAGTTGTTAGAGTCAGTCAAGTCAGAACAGTTTCCAGGTTTGTGCATTAGCTTTGAAAACAAGATTTAAGTTTTGTGGGAGAAGTGCTTATATTTGGGAATTGCATACTATGCCATAATCATACTCATGATATCAACAGTCTATGTGACTTCTTGCTTTGCAAGAGCCAGAGTAAATCAAAATAAAGGCACAGCTGCATGGAGAGAAAAAAAAGGATGGAGAGAAGGCTTTGATTTGCATCCTCTATTTCACTCTCATATTTTAATGGGGGATAAAAAGTGAACTCTAAGGAAAATAATTCCTTTTTTTTTAATGTGTGTGTGTGTGCGTGCATATGTGTGGTACAAAGATCTGCATAAAAATGGTTTTAGGTGGAGGGTTTTTTTTTTAATTGGGATTTTTTTTTACTTTTAATTTCTTGAAAAATGATAAAATACGACATTTTAGGAGCAAGAATTTAATCTCAGTGGCTGTGAGTCATGGCTTAGACGACACTCACAAATGATGATGTGTGGTTGTGGTGTTGCTGACGTGCCACCCTACACTGTCCTTTGCCTCAGTGCCATGAACTGCTGTTTTGGGGGCAGTTTCTATTTGCAGAGTCATTTTGGGTTCAGCTTGTGCCAAAAGTGTGACAAATCCATCTGTGCTTGCTGCCCCATAAACAACCAGAAGGATTTGGATGTTCACTGTACACCAAGACTGTTTAGATAAGTTGTTGTGAGCTAGGTTGATTCCCATATTTTAAAGAAATTATGAAATACTGGGAGAATATGGCAAATCCAACATTTTTAGTTGACTAAGGTTGGTGTCATTGCAGCATTTACCTCCTTGGAACAAGACAAGATCTGTAGAGGCCAATAATACATGTAATTTTAAATCATCTGAAAAAAATAAGGACCAGCAAAGTGTGAATGCTGGCAATTGTGTCTACTTTGGCTTTTCCTTCAGTTTGTCATATGGTGAAAGGATAACATCACTTTTTAGCACAGTGTATACTAACATTTTCCTACAGAGAGATGCAAGATTTGTTGTGTATGAGACAGAAACGCAGCAGTTGTGCACAACCACTCACACATTTGGGAAGGCTTTCCCAGATACCTGAAACAGACTGTAGGCAGGGGGTCAATTCCAAGTGTGTAGCCACCATCAGAGGTTTTCAAAGCCGTTGACTATGACACATGGGGGTGTGCATGACCTTAGTCAGGTTTAGGATGCAACAAGGATGTATTTTTCTTTTAGGTTAGGGAATTGCAAATTAGTCATGCTGGGAGAGAAAACCTGCAAGGCAGAGTGTGCAAGGAAACCACTATATAAAGGAGAACAATCTGAAGTGGCTAAAGACATCTGCTGAGGAGACAATACCCAAAGTTAAGGTATCTCCTTTTTGCGTCACCATCCTCCTCTTCCCAAAACTGAAGAAGTAATTGTTCAATGAATAGATAAGAATAAGAACAATTGGAAATGACTGGTCAGGTGATTCTCAAAATGTTGTTTAATGGAGGCTTTTATTTTTCTTTTTTATTAACAAGGATGGCGTTACTTTTACTTGCTCCTTACACTTTGTATATCGGTTTTTATTTTCTTATTTTAGTAACACACAGAAGGCTAAAAGCAGTTATTCTTTCACTGTCTCTACACAAGCTCTGGTGCTAGAAATATATCAGAGAGGAGCTGAGTAGAGTGGCCTCTAGGGATTAGATTTTCCAAAACAGAAAGAATGAAATAAGTATGACAACCTTGAAGTGATTTTCATTTACAGTGGCAAGTGAAAACTGGAAAAAGTAGATGAGACAAACAAGAGCTACATTGTCAGCAGCACAAACCCCCATAATCTTGATGTGTGTGAATGAGAGCTTTTTTAGCTACTCCAAAAAGAGTGGGGCACTCTTATCACAGACAAATTAAGAATAAGGTTAGATGCTTTTTGGATGAGGGATACTGCATATACTGCGAATATCAGCCCAATTTTGTAATTTCTGAATGACCCTTGAAGCACTGAATTTGTGGCTTAAATGCTACTCCAGGAGTCCAGCCAGCACTGGGCACTTGGAATAAAACTCCTCTTTTCTCAGCATGGGGTTTCATTCTCCACAATCTGTTCCAAAGACAACAAACCCAAGAAAGTCCATCTCTTATAGTAAGTAAGCAGATGGCTTTGGAAACGCAGAAATTCAAGTAGCTTTCAATACCCATGATGAGCTGAAGAACTGCATGTTCTAGGGTAGAATGTCTTTCCTTTAGCAAATACAAAATTTTGCTTTTGATAGGGGAGAGCACTGGAAACAGAGTGCTAACATCTGAAATGAGCTCAGCCTTTCCTTGTGGATAGCTTGCCTTGGAAAAAGCGGATGAATGTCCTGTCACTATCTTTGTTAATCTCTTGAGGGCAGTCACATGTTACAGCACTGGCCACCAGGAAACTGCGAGAGCTGAGGATTTTGATATGAAGTCTTGCTATTGCTTTTGCTTAATGAATGGAGCAAATATTGGAAAAATTAAAATAGAAATAATATTATTAGTCTTATGCATGAGGCTTAAAATTCGCCAGAGTGAACACCATTGAATGAACATGTACCTCTGGTTTTGGAGGTGTCCTGGATTATAGTAACTGAGGAGAGAAGATTTTGTGTAAAAGCAAGTGAGGGACCACAGGGAGAATAAGCAGCTTATAGGAAGCTGTAGGGAAGATGGACAAACTGAATTTAGATACTTTGTCTGAAAAGAAAGAAAGAAAGAAATGCAGTCACAAGATCACTATTATGGATATACACTGCTGAGCTAAAACACAGAGGCTTTAAGTACTATATGAATTGGGAGCTTTAGCTGTTTGCTGAGTTAATTTCTCCAGGTGCCTTTTCTTTCACATTTCTCCTCAACTCAAACGTGCAAAGCTGTGCTGCTACTTCACTGTGAGCTGCTGTTGATGAAGCAAAAGCTTGTTGCTGTTCACGGCGATCAAGCAGGAGAAAGGAACTTGGCCTTTGCAACAAAAATACCAATGGAAGTAAGGAGAAAGTGAGAAATGACCATCAGTGGAAATGTATTTACCATTTTCTGAGACTAAGGCCTTTGAATATATCTGGAGGATTTTGTTGAGCTTTCATCATCATATTTTTACGGTAACTTCCATTTACTAAGAACAGTTTCAGAAAATCTCGCTAATACCTAAGGCAATACAGCAATAGCATCTGTGAGAGGAGAAAACAAACAAACAAACAAAAGATTAGTCTGTTGAAAGTTTATTTGGTCCTGGATGTGGTAGAAGACAGCTCCATCTGAGGTCATTACCTTTGAATTGTGATTGTTAAACCCTGTATGTGAAAGCATTTACGTATCTGGGTATGGCTGTAGCAGGTGTATTGCAATTTTGACACAGGTAACCCACACGTATGGATGGTAAGGTCAACTGTGTCACAGGGCTGGCTCTGTAGCAGGCTCCTTGAACACAGGAACAGAGGAAAGTATGTGGTAACACTGGCTTCCTTCAGAGCTGCACTAGTATGTATCTCAGACCAATGTGAAGGCAGATGACAGAAGCTCTTTTTCAGTTGGGTAGCTCTATCCTAAACAGATTCTGCTAGGAAAAATTGAGCTATATCCTTCTTTCCTTGACTTTATACTAACATCAGTAGTTACGTTCAAAGTTGATACATAGGATACCTGAAATACAGACTCTCTTAAATTTAATAACCCCCTTCCTGAAATTTAAGAGAATTCAATCTGTTGTAGTTTGAGCGAATTGGCAGGAGCTATACACTAAAGGAAGAGCTGTTGATTTACCTTCAGCCCTTTACTTTCTCAGATTCTTTGTCAATTTTAGGGCTGGAGAAGAGCAAATTTCTATAGACAGGTTACAAATACACTTAATGAGGCAGAGTCAGACTAGTGGAGGGCAGGAATGGGAAATATAAGAATACTTGTGAAAGGCAGAATGAAAGAGAGAGTTTATTTGACTCACCCCTATGCAAAGTTACAATTTGAATAGTATAAATAAATATTAGAATTAAGTGCATACATACACATATATTATACATTCTTGTTATTAAAATTTTCTGCCTTGGTTACTCTGGTTGTTGTAAAGTGGTGATGGGCAATATTATGGAACAAACCTTATTCAGCCAATTTAAGTTTCCAAAATTTAATTCACGCTTGTTTATCAATTTCTTTTGCAATGTTGTGAAGTCCTTATGTTTGGATGAGTCCCTCAGATTAACAGAAGTTTGTTCACCTCAGTTCTAGGTTGTGATTTCATCTCTAAAGTGCACAAAATCACAGAATGGTTGAGGTTTAAAGGGACTTCTGTGAGTATACTGGTTGAAACACCCTCTTGAAGCAGGGTCACTTAGACGCAGTTGCCCAGAACTGTTTTGAGATGTTTTTTTAATACCTCTGAGGATGGAGGCTCTACAAGCTCCCTGTGCAACGTGTGCCACAGTGAAAAACATTCTTGATGTTCAGAGGGAACCTCCTGTGTTTCAGTCGGTACCCACTGCCTCTGCTCCTGTCACCAGACACCACTGAAAAGTCTGGCTTTGTCCTCTTTGCATCACCAAAGAGATTAATTTTTAATTAATGAAATTGAATAAAATCCTCTCTGTCCTTTCCCCTGAAAAGAGCTTGCGACCTTGCAGAGACTTCACAGGTGCCTACTTAGACACTGAATTTCTAATACCTTATCCTGTTTTGTTTTTCAGATGTTTTTCAGATCTGTTGGTAACTCAACTTAATATTCCAGTCAAAAATAACAGTTATCTGATATTGTTGTTGAAATATGTTACATGGTATTTGGTAAGTATGATTTCATAGTGTAGAGATTTAGGTTTTTTTAACTCTTTAATTAACTTTTAAAACTCTTCACAGCTTGTCCTAACTGACTTCTATACTCCTGTTCAGTGAGACCAAGGCTCTGGTTATGCCATATGCTCACAGCACTCAGAAATGCACATGCCTGTTCAATGGTACTTGTCATTCTTTTGAGTTTGTTCAACATTTTCTTTGTGATGGTAACACAGGAAGTCAAACTGGTATATCACACCACACATTGGCTGAGGCTGCTGGAACACTAAGGAAACTGCTCATCATGTATTGACAAGTATTTCTTTTTATTCCAATTTTTTCCCTTCAAAATTGTTGTGAGCTTCCCTGTTAAATTGTAAACTCTCTGAGTCACTTCAGGACTGCTTATCATCTGCAGAGAGTCTCCTCCTGCAATAATAATAATTATAGAAATAACAATTAATGATACATTATAATCTTTTGAAGGCACCTGCTAAGAGGATGGTTTAAGTCAAGTCATAACTCATAAAAGCAGAAAAGAGTAACTCTACTAAAACAATTCAACCCAAATATGTTAACCATTAATATTTTTATTAAAAAGAGCAATAAAATACAGATAACATTGTCATTTATCTACATATCATGTTAAAAGGTCTGTCTGTAATGTTTTTTTCTGTGCTGTTTTAGAATGACAGTTGCAAGACCTTTAAAAATGTAGTTGGTGAGTTAGTGCTTTTGGTGGTTGTGAATTTGCAAGGTTGAATAACTGATGATATTGCTTTTATTATTATATAGCACCATAAAAATCAATTATAATATATACAGAGGACCCAGTTACTCTCGTGTGATCTCTCCACTGGTGCATGGATTTGACAGTTTCTGGAGAAAACATGCTCTGAGCATATAGATAATACAGATAAATATTATGAATGCAAGCAGAGATGTAGAAAATTGCCTCTTCTTCAGAAGTTCCTTGGGATTAAGCTATTTCAGGAACACAACTTAGTTCTCCGTAGGCATTGCAAGATGTCTCATCAAATATTTGTCCAAATATCATCTCTGAATTGTCTGCAGTACATTCAATTTAAATCATGAGGCTTTGGTATGGGGGTGTTGAGATTTTGTTCTGGTGAGTATGACCTTGGACAAAACACCTGGTATTCAGCTTGTATTTCTTTATGTCTGTAATCTGAGATACCTCTGAAGCACCTGATTTAAAACACTGAAGATCCGTTTGGCTGAAAAGGAAAAGGTTCAATAATTCACATCTCTCTTCTATTATTTTTTATTGAAGGAAGTGTCTTTGTTAATTTTTTGGAATGCAATGATTTCCAGGGAAACAACACAGACCTACACACCATGGAGGTTAATTGGTCTTAAACTGGGTTTCTGCAACACTTGGGCACAGTGCTTTAGATTTTCAAATCCTTTTTTTAAAAAAAAAAAAATTATTTTTTTGTTAAATTAATAGAGATTTTACCATGAATATTAATCGAGGATATCATACTGCTCTGAAAGTGGAAGTATTATATATGCACTGGTACAGGCAGTCTTGAAAGCTGTGGCTAATTACAGGCAGAAAGATCTATGAGCATAATGGAAAATATAATGGACTCTAATTAGAGAAAGGTTACTCTTCACAGAAGACCCATGATTTAGAGTATAAGATGCTAAATCTCAATAATTCTTTATAATGAAGTCAAAGAAGTAAAGCAGCCACTTAATGTCCCTTTTTTGATTTTGTCCACTTTAAACAGATGCTTTATTTGTAAAGAAATGCAGCATTGTGATTTGCTGCAGGCATTTCATTGCCATTTGGGGATCAGTTTCTAAGTCCATGTGAAGGACAAGAATCTTCTTGAAGACACAAATAATCTTAATGCCAACCTTGCAGTATCAACTTTACAATATTTATAGATTTGAGTTGGAGTCAATCAGCTTTTTGGCAAGTGTAGGAGATGACTGATAGAGAACATCTTGAACGTGTCTTACTGTCAAGGCTTGTTAACGAAGAACAGATTTCATCTGGGCAGGATATGAGACTGAGCTTCTCTTACTTTAATACAAATGATCACATTTATGACTGACTTATTTTTGAGTAACAGAAATATTTAGAATAGTGAATCATGAAGGAAGTGCTTTTGGATTTCTATGTGAGCGTGGTTCAGATCAAAAAAACTCTTCCATTATGCTTCACACCTTTCAGGAAAGTTGCCTTTGCTTCTATATGTTCTCGTTTGACTAATTAATTTATAGTGATCACTGCTGCATATATAAAACACTTAGGCTTTCCAGGTGTGCAGGTACTATGAAGTTGCCAGGCATCTTCGGCAAAAGTACATTTTAATTTTTTTTTTTGAATCTAGAAAAGGTTTACAGAGTAAAAGGAGAACAGATCAAGGGTGTGAGACAGCCTCCAGTCATCCCAAGTTTATCAGACTTCTGTTGAATATTCTGATGAATACCATTTTAATTCTTTTCCTCACAGTGTAGGAATAATGTTGATTCTTCTTACCAGTTGCTTTTCAGACTTTGTCATAATTGCTTCGGAATATTTTACAAGACACATTTGCAATATGCCTTAGCTTTACACATGAGTAAACTACCAGTCTGTGGAATCTGGCTGGTTTTGTGATTTCTATACAGACTGAAACTCTTTAAGATGGGAAATTATGGCAAATACTTCCTTTACTGATGAGAACTAGAGCAACGTCAAAGTACCAAGCCAAGACCATCAGTATATTCATAGTCAAATTTAAGAACCATTCTTGCTCTGCCTGGTGCTTAGCCTGTTTGCCTCTGCCTCTTGCACAGAAACAATTTCTAGCCACCTTTTTAAACACATTTGTTTCTTGGAGTAGAGTGGGAAAAGAAATTTCTGTATAAATTGAATATAATAACGTAATTTAGTTCCACTCCTAATTGCATGGAACTGGGAAGACATTGGATACAAGGAAGAGCAGAAACCAGCTTTGGATACCCTCCAGAGGTTTTAGACTCCCACAAGGAAATTTGGCCCTAAATCTGTCACTGGAATTCAGCTCCTCATGGGACTTAGATCTTCCTCACTCATGTGCTTTACGTGGCCCTAGGGCAGGACAGGTGGAGTTCAAGTATTTAATCCATTGGGATGCATATAATGATCCCATCTGCTTGACAGCCAAGGTAGTCCATGATGCAAGGAGAATGGATTGCACTGAAGCTATGTAGGTGACGTAAACATTTTAAACAAAATGCTTATGCTGCACTAGATTATTGATTCTACTTGGGTCTACAGGCAGACTGTATTAATGCCTGACCACATCAGAGGGCATGCCCATTTTTGTGTACTTTTGTAAGCTATGCATTATTGTAGGACTCAAAAAAATAGGAAGCTACCAAAATATTTGGTATTAGATAGCATTAAAAATATTTCCCCATATTTTAGCAAGGCATTTGAAGAAGAATTTCCTTCATCTGTAGAGGTCAACACCATTAAACTGAGCAGATACTGTGAGATCTAAGTATGTACATCAGAATAAGTGAACAAAATAATGTCAGATTGTTTTAAAAAAATGCTTCTGAAGGTCTGTCCCAAGGTCCTAAGAGAAGTGATTGGAAAGTGGCCCATTGAATTGTTTTGGAGTAGACACCAATATGAATCAGGCGTGGGTTTTTTCTGAACCATAGAACTCTAAGGGTATTTTATTGTTTTTACTTTTTTTACTATATTGTATTTTATTGAAAGAAGGAATGAATAAAATCAATGACATAAATTCTAAAAGCTTAGCCTGTGAATTTCTAAATTGTTTTTCCTTTTTCCTTCATTTTAGCAATGCATTAACTTTATTACTGGCTTATTATTTTGCAGAAAAAAACCCCAAAGCAGAGGTTGCAATGGTCCCTCAAGG
The DNA here is from genome assembly GCA_035221455.1 of Xenops minutus. Classification (NCBI taxonomy): domain Eukaryota; kingdom Metazoa; phylum Chordata; class Aves; order Passeriformes; family Furnariidae; genus Xenops; species Xenops minutus. Next base: position 107,144,580 of record JAWWEE010000074.1, on the reverse strand, counting down.
CATAAAGATCAGTGGAATTAACTTGCTGCTTGTAAGCATTCATTTGGACTAAGTCTGACAGAATTTGAAAGGAATTGCACTTACCCTGTCCAAAACAATTTGCAGGAAAAAACTTTCTATTCTCAGCAGAAACGTCTCACCCATAGCAATACCTTTAGAAGTGAAAGGAAATAAAAAAAGTGTAATTTTATTGGCTTTGTCATAGCGTTATCTAATCACTTTCTGAGAGCTCATTTCTCTTTTGCAACCTCTGGGAAATCAGAATCCTTGCTTTGCTCCAACAAGAATATCACATAAATAAATTGAGAATAGTTAAGCACTTCCTGCAAATATTCTTTCTGTTTTACAGACAAGAATTAATTTGGCTGCCAAAATAAGTAGGAGGTTCTACAGAAGAGGAAAATAATGGACCCTATATGATTCACAAGAAGGACAACATCCAGTCCTCTCAATTTAACTTACACAGTCTGAGGAAGGCAGAATTCACTTATACTCAAGACTCCTTATTCAACAGCTCTTTGCAATATATTTCTTAAAAATTTACTTTTAATTTTTTATTGCAAACTTTCTTTTTTATGAAAGTGAATTAGATACTTCAAGCCAAGACATGAAAGATGCTGAATACACTGAAGCTCTGCTTCCCTTCTATTCCTAGTGTTTGCCTCAGGTGTGTGGGAGAGACTGTTTCTGACACTCTGCAGGTTTAACTCATCTGTGCCTACAGGCTACAATTGTTCTGCACTTTTTAAAAGATACAAAAGAACACAGGGTTTTACAAAAATTCTGTGATATAACTCAAAAGTATCTTTCTTGATACCTATCTTGGACTTGACCAAGCCCTCTCCTTTTCATATGTTCTGTACATTGCTCATTTTTCTGAGCAATTTTTCTAATATTTTGCGAATCTTAAATGATAGAGTCTCCATACAGGTATAAAATGATCAGTTGAAAGTGAGTGCTTTTGCATGTGGGAATGAGTAATTCTCTGTTTCAAACGGGAAACTCCAAAAGTTAGCCATTTAAAAGTTAGAAATAGAAGTCAGACAACAAGGATTCAAGTAAGACATTTCTGTTGTAATAATTTTTGAATGAAAAACATAGTGATCAAGTAGTTTATGCATTTCAATTAGTTACCAAAATTTATGATTTGATTAAATCTTTCACTTACTTTAAGTCAGTATATTTTCCAAGCACTGTGCATTCTTACTAAAGAAATTTACTGTAATCCTAAGAGGGAAGCTGGGAAAGGTTTTAACATACACAGAGTTTCCACTTGTTTCATGGAAACAAGTAATATGCTTTTGTTTCTAGTAGGCTGACATCAAGGTACTGCTGCCTCTTTGTGCCTGGATGACTGACTGAGTGTCACTGCATCAGGGATATTCTCATCAGTAGTTCAGTCCTGCAAAGCACCATTTACTTAAATGTGTCGACAAGCTGAATTCACCCTGCCTTATTCAATGCATACTCTAATAAATGTCTAGTTTGAAAGAGCTGAATCAGCTTGTGCCAACAGCCAGGGTTTGTTCCAGTCTGCATGAGTGGACTGACATACACCAGCTGAACATCTAACTACAAAGATGACTTAATGCTGCAAGTGTAGAAAATTTATTTTCTTTTTCTATTTACGCATAATGTACAACATGTTATCTGTAACTTGCCCTTTTTCTTATATTTTCTTATAAACCACAATATTTTCGCCATATTCCCCTCAATCATAATTACCCAAGAGAGATTTTTGCCTGTGAATTTCTGAGCAGTGTCACCTACTATTATATTTGGTATGTGCTTGATTTACAGACAAAAAGAATTTTTTTAAATTTGTAATTGTGTTCATTTGCTTCGCCCTGAGATACTTTAAAGAAGGTTTTTGCATAGAAGATTTGCCTACATGCAAACAAGAAATTTAAAAGTTTTTCGAAAACTCCTCCCTGCCAAAGCATATTGTTCACAATGTATGGTAGAGTCCTGTCTAGGCTCAGAGGCAGAGCAAGGGTGACTCACTTCTTGCCTTACCTTGGGAAATTATTATATTGCTATATGCCTCCATTTATATGAATGTTTAGATCTATTTAATGATTTATACTTGGCAAACTGTATAAGTTATGCCAAACTTCCCAGTCAAAACAAGTACTGGGTGTATAGGGGATGCTATGTATACTGTGATAGTGCTTTTCTTAACATGCCTGTATGATGAACAGGACCACAGGGATTCGTCTGATCAGTGAGATATATGAGTGGAAATACAAATAATTAAAATAAAAGTCTGGCTTGCTTGAAAGACGTGGGAAGAAGGCATTGCCTTTCATTCATACTGCAGAGCAACACCAGGATGCTTGGGGTTTTTTAATTAAAAAAGATGTTAGAAATTTCCATGGATATGTCCAATCATGAAAAGATAACTCACAGGGCAGAAGCTGTTTTTCTCTCTATTTCTATGATAAAGACATTACAGAGAGTCAATTATAGTTCATTAAAATCATCTTCTTATTAACACTAAGGGATTTTTGAATCTAAACCTTTGTTTTTACTTGCTACAAACTGTAATGAATTAGTGCTTTTTGTAACAGTTTCCATAACAACTAAATTTTTTATGCCTTTATATGAGTCCTGCACACATTTTTTTAAGCCATCTCCTCACATTGCTATTAAATCAGCCATGCAATTTTATGCCAGATTTTCTTGTGTTCTGTAAAGGCTCTGTTTGCTAGTATTGCAATCTTAGCAGCTGTGTATTATAGGCTGAGCCTAAAGTTAGTCAATACATCTCTTCTTTGCTTTAATGAGAGGTACTGGTCTTAAGTCTAGGGTGCAATTATAAGACAGCTTAGCTGTAGTCCAGCATGCCTGTTGTCCTCCCTGTGTCTCACTCTGTAGTGATGCACAGGAAATTGCTGTCTCAAGGGGTATCACCTTCACAGCAGAAAATTGAAGGCCAGAATGACACTTGTCCATCGAGTATGGCATAGACCTTAACACCACTTTTTACATGGGTAGATAGTGACAGGACAGTGTTTTTAAACTAAAAGAGGAGAGATTTAGATTAGATGTTAAGAAGAAATTCTTTATTCAGAAGGTAGTGAGACACTCATAGTGTTGCCCAGGGAAGTTGTGGATGCTACATCCCTGGAAGTGCTCGAGGGCAGGAAAGATGGGGCCCTGGGTAACCCGACCTAGGTATCCCTGCCATAGTGGGAGGTTGAAACTAGGTGATCTTTAGGGTCCATTCCAACCCAAATCATTCTATGTTTCAATGATTCTATGATAATTGAATCAGTCCCAGTGATGTAATGAAATGGGTTAGTTGGCCCATCTCAAAGTGTGAAAGTCATATTCACTTATTAACAGTTCTCCTTGGTGTACATAGTTGATATGTGGCCTTTGTGAGTTAATGAAATGAAATAAAAAGAACAAAGGTACAGATCAGTAATTCTCCACATTCGTTTCTGGAGTAAAATGAACTCAGTGCAAATAACCTACCTGAGCCAGAAGTAAATTTTTTTCCTGACATATTCACAGAATTCCCTTTTTCCTCAGTGTTTTTTTCTATATGAACAATAATTAAGATACACTTTATTCAATTTCCAGGGATGCATAAATGTTTAAAATACATGACCTAAGGAAGAGAACAAAATGTACAGGGCATTACAGAAAAGGCGCAGCCCCTAGGATGAAAAGTTCTGTTTTTCTTCAAGACCTTTGAATAAGTAATCAGAAAACATAGTTGGACTTTGAATGCTCATAAAGTCCTTTCAGTGTTTTTTTCTTCAAGACTTCCCAAGATACTTGAGTCAGCAGTGCAGCAAAAACAGGACCTGAGTTCTGCAGGGCTGCAGTTCCTGTGACTGCTGTCTCTGACTTCAGATGAGATGGGATCAGGCTTTGAGGCCCTTTAGGCAATGCTGACCTTTTTGGATGGTGACTCAGTGAAAACTAGGAGTAGAAGTTATGTTGAGAGGTCATCTGGTCCTTCCTGCTCCAAGTCCTATTGGCATCAGTGCACAAAGCTGAGCATGTGAATAAATCTCTGGAGAACTCACTGACAAAGGCATACGTTTGGGGGATTTAACTGGCATATCCTTACAAAACCAAAAAATGCCATGCTATCAAAAGACAAAAAATTCTAATCTATGTCATGCAGAGGGGTTGCATGCCCATTTCCCATATAGATGTTTGAGATCTCAGCTGTAACACACGTCTGTGATGGGTTGACTCTGGCTGGATGCCAGGTGCCCACCAAAGCTGCTCTATCACTCCCCTCCTCAGCTGGACAGGGGAGAGAAAATAGAACAAAGGAAAGGTTTGTTGTTTGAGATAAAGGCAGAGAGAGATCACTCACCAATTATTGTCACTGGCAAAACAGACTTGATTTGGGGAAATTAGTATGGTTTATTACCAGTAAAATCAGACTAGGAAAATGAGAAGTAGAACCAAATCTTGAAACACCTTCCCACCACTCCTCCTTTTGTCTTAGGCTTAACTTTATTTTTGATTTTTTTTTTTTGATTGGTATGCTACAAGTGTAGTGCAATCCTTTGCATAAGCAAGCAGAATTGTACTTTGGACAGCTTCCATGTGCTCAGTGCAGTGCAAGCCGTGCAACGATGAAACAGAAGAGCACTTTACTCACAAAAAAAAAAAAAAAGACCATAATGTGTGGGATATATTTTGCAGTGAACTGTGAGATAGCTGAGAGCATTGAATGGTTTTGGGTGAAGTGGAAAAACGCTGCTAGAAATGTCAAACTGTTCAATACAGCAATTTTGAACTGAAAGACTTCAGTTTCCTCAGTTTGGAATCATAGAGATGTTTTGGTATTGTTCAGAAGGTGGCAAACCAGTTAAACCCTTTGTTCTTGTGTCTCAGCTTGATAGCTGAGAGCACCTGGAAGGGTGGCAGGTGCTGCTGTGTGGCTGATCCACCATCCAGAGGGCAACAGCCTGCACCACACATGGGGCCAGGGTGGACGAGGAGGGCTGGTGGGGAAAGGCTTAAAACTGCTGCATAACCTCTCCTCCACAGGGCACCTCACTGACCCTGAGACCAGAGCTAGCCATAACCCTTGTCAGTCAGCTGAAGGCTGATGTCCTGGTGCAGTCCTTTGGTAAGATCTGTGGAGACCATTGGACTGGACCATCTACATTGGAGATGTAGAGGAGATGCTCCTCTGCTGAAGAGCTGCTCCTCTGTTAGCACTGCAGCCTTGAGGAGGAGCAGGCAGCTGCCCAAGCCAGCAAAGTGGAAGAGCCAGGTGGTGATCTGGACTTCTCCCTGGTCCATCATCTTAGTGCAAGCAATGTATTTTATTCCAGACGTAAAATATCTGGGACCAATCCTGTCCTTCTTGCATGGTGGTGATTGCATCATTATTGCCAATTACACTTTGCAGTTACTCATGGATTTTCATCTTATTGTTTTATGAACTGCAACTAATTAATCCTCTCATTCCTCTCAGCTCAACAGACACTATTGAGAATCATCTGTATTTTTGTTTCAGTTGAAGAACCACAGCAGAGATTTCAGGAGGCTTGTCAGTGTAATTAGAGGAGTCAAGGTGGTGGAAATTGGTCTCACATCACTTGAAATCTAGGCACAGCTCTGGCTATGCATCTGTTATTTGGAGGAGTCACACCGTAAAATTAATAGCTGTGAGTTGAAATGAGAATAAGTCTTGTTGTCTTTTGTTTGATGTGTCTCAATTTCTGAAGAGGGTCAGGGCCAACCTATTCCATTGACAGAGAGACACTGTCAGACACTGTCTGCCAGTCAGTTGTTGAGACTTAGTTCAGAGAGATTGGCAGAAGTCGTCCTGAGTGCTGAAATATTTTTCTTTTCAATTATCTGCCATGACACTCTGCTTCCTATCAGGCTTCATGCCGAGACAAGGCTGTTGATGAATGCTGATTACCTGCTGCTTGGGGAAAATGACATTTTTTTCTACAGGCAACTTTTCCAGTTCTACATGCATGAACACAGACGGCTTCTCTATGGACTGTGCTCAGTGTACTCTCTGATGTACAGAGGTGTACAACAGCAGCAACTATGCTGTTTTAATATACTAGCTAAATCCACAGCTTAAAAATACTTCACTTTTCATTACTGTCCAATCCATGGTTTCCCCACTGCAACCCCAACAGATTTGGGTTTTAAACATCTTTCTACATCAGGCCAGCCCCAAACAGCCTCATTACCTTGGGAGGAGATATCTTGAGTATGTTCTGACTGCTCCTCCAGCAGAGGGAGCAGGACCAGAAAGCTGAAAGAGGAGAGCACTGCCTGCTCAGCTGGTCAAATAAACAGCACTCACAACTAAAACCAATTAGACCAGACCAATGAAACAAACCATAAGGCATAGTGATTTCTGAGAATGTACACTATTCGACCCAACTTATATATTTTTCAGTCTGGTTCCTGCCCATTTCAGCTGAATGGGAGGTGATTTTATTTTACTTTTTTTCCAAGTATCATCTTCCTACTTAGAGCATATCCAGAGAAGGTCAGCAAAACTGGTGAAGTGTCTGGAGAACAAGTCTTATGAGGAATAGCAGAGGGAGCTGGGGTTGTTTAGCCTGGAGAGAGGGAGGCTCAGGGGAGACCTTATAGCTCTCTACAACTACCTGAAAGGAAGCTGTAGTGAGGTGGGAGTTGGTCTATTCTCCCAGATCACAAGTTACAGCATGAGAGAAAATGGCCTCAAATTGCACAGGGGAGGTTTAGATTGGGTATCATGAAAAATTTCTTCAATGAAAGAGTGGTCAAACCATTAGAACAGGCTACCTAGGGAAATGGTGAAGTCACCATTCCTGGAAGCATCTAAAGGACATGTAGATATGGCACTTAGGGACATGGTTTGGTGATGGACTTGGCAGTGCTGGGCTAATGATTGGACTCAGTGATCTCACAGTTCTTTTCTAACACATGATTCTATTATTCTGTCTGTGGTCTTGCTCTTGCAACTCACACTGCACTGTCAAATTGCTGTGTTGGTCCAAATGCAGTCATTGGTGCCAGCTTTCTGGTATCAGTATTCATTGAATTCAGTTAAAAAAAAAAAAAAAAGAAAAACAGAACTGAAATAGAGGAAAGATGTTCTCACTCTACAGACTGTACTGCACAACATAGGGCAGACTCAGTATGGCTTATGTTATGGAACTGTTATTTCCCTTTGTTGTAACATGGTGCATCTTTCAAATGTTTCCATAGTGAAGAAAATTGCCACCTAATTTTAAAAAGCTGCATAGGCTATGATGTATGAGTGTGGTGACAGCTGTTTAGAAAGGTGATGCAAAATGTAGACCTGTTGAGTGATCTAAACTGTGCTGACACTGAAAACTGCAACAAGACTGAAAGAAGGAAAACTGATTTAGTTATGTATTCACTATTTATCTAGTCTTAAAAAGTTGAAGACCTTGTTTTCCCTCAGAAAATCCCGTTGAAAATACAAGTCACTATTTAGTGTTTTTTAGAGTAGTGAAGACAATGTCTTTTTTTTTTTTTTTTTTTTTTTTTGGAACGGATAGAGAATTTAAAACCTCCATCCTGTTAGGTGGGCTGTCATGTACAAAGAAGGAATACATGAGATCTGCAAGGAGATTGACAGGAATTTTGTTCTGGCAAGGACAGCAGACTGCCTAAGCTGAGGACAAAAGTCATCTACCCATATGGTTTGCCACAAAATCTTGATTCAGTTCTTGTCCTCCTTGAATCTCTAGCAATGTGTTTCTGATTTGAAAGCCTGGGGGTTTTATGTGCCTAGAAAATCCCAATACTTGCTTGTTGAGAAGACTAGAAGATTTTGTTGTGATTACTAGAAGACTTGACTGGTTCATTTCAGGGGCAGGGAAGAGGAATATGTCATTGTTCTCTTCCCAATCTCAGAGAGTGAAAAGGAGGGCTGTAATGTCTTTATTGTCATCTTTATGCCTGTACATTTTCCTTGCCTCTGAGACATGTTCCTGAAGCAGTTACCTCTGCAGGGGGTGACTAGTTCAGGCTACTGCCTTAAATAAGTGTCGATTTTGTGTGCAGTTCTTAAGTATGTGATAGGTGTTATGCATGGAGTGACTTCAGTCACACTGGAGATTTTGAAGGTTATCATAGACCCATTGGAGATTAAATCACTCACACAGCTCAGACTTCTGCAGGACCATATTTTCCACATCATTCTGCCTATCACAAATTTTAATTGTGGATTATACTGCAGGAAATACAAAGAGGCTGAATTGAAAGTCATTAGAAATGTAACTTATTTTTGTTTCCACTAGAGTGCAAAGGATATGTTGATGGAGGGGAGGGGAGGGGAGGGGAGGGGAGAGGAGAGGGGAGGGGAGGAGAGGAGAGGGGAGGAGAGGAGGGGAGGGGAGAGGAGCGGAGAGGAGAGGAGGGGAGAGGAGAGGAGAGGAGAGGAGAGGAGAGGAGAGGAGGGACCTTTGCTTCTATTATGCTGTACTGGCTTTAGCCCATCATAATATCCCTGACAGTAAAGTAGGGTGGAAGAGAGGACTCAGAACTATGCATTTTCACCAATCAGTCACAATCCTTTATTATGGTACACAGTAATGGTCCAAGTCTCTGACATTAGGATCTGCTTAGCACAGAAAGGGAGGACTGCCTTTTAGGCCCTCTGGCTGTACCAAACCTCCTTAGTTTGGAGAGAGCCTGGAGTATCCTGGCAGCTTCTCTGAATTATGTTGGCTGGCTCTGTCCCTTGCAGAACTCCTGGTCACTTGAAGATAGGCTTGAGTTGGCCAATATTTAAAGCAACCAAATTATTTTGAAAACATATGGCACATCTTCAAAAACTAATGCCTTCAGTCATACACTTTATAGAAATATGAAAGTTTAAAAATTGGAAGTTTTCAGTTTCTAGTTTCCTGTGCTTTTCCCTTTGCCTGTCATCTTAAAGGAGGGGAGAAGAGAAACTAAAAGTATAGAAAAGGAAAAGAAAATAAGTAATCAAATCCTTAAGCAATTTCTAAGAAAGACATTTCAATAAAATGTTATGTACCTATTGTTGCCAAAAGAAAACCTAATTTTCAAAATTTTGAGGTTTTTCAGAAGTTAGGAAGTTTTCCCTTTGGTATTTTTTGCAGCTTTACAAAGGAACATTGCATAAATCAACTCTGGAGGCTTTTTCTTCTGCATTCAAGTTCTTGCAAGCACAACCCATGAACCTGATGTCAGAGAGGGACTGTGATAATTCCATACACAGTTTGGTTTGCATGATGCAGGGCTGAAGGTTATCCAATTATTTGTGCAGCATGGAAGTGTATTTGTACCAGGTGGGCTCTTTCATTAAGTAGGACAGCAGAAACTCAGCTGTTCTGAAAAGCCATGTTTGCACACATCTCTCCTGCACTGCATCCAGCTCTGGGATCCCCAGGACAGGAATGACACTGATCTGTTGGAATGAGTCCAGACGAGGGCCAAGAAGTTGATTAGAGAAATGGAACACCTCTCCTATGAGGAAAGTCTAACAGAATTGGGATTGTTCAGCTTGGGAAACAGCAGACTTTGGGGTGATCAAATTGTGGCCTTCCAGTGCCTGAAGGGAGCCTACAAGAAAGATGGAGAGACAGAACAAGGGAGAATGGCTTCAAAGTGAAAGATATGAGGTTTAGGTTAGATATTAGAAAAAAAAAATTTACTGTGTGGGTGATGAGACTCAGGAACGGGTTACCCAGGGAAGTTGTAGCTGTCCAATCCCTGGAAGTGTTCAAGACCAGGCCAGATAGAGTTCTGAACAACCTGGCCTAGTGAAAGGTGTCCCTGTCCATAGCACGGGGGTTGAACTAGGTGATCTTTAAGATCCCTTACAACCTAAACCATTCTATGATAAAGTCTTGTTCAAACTATGGAGGGTATTGTAATGAGGTTAAGATATGTGCTGTGTGGTCTTGAATAATAGGAAGAAATTGATTTAAGTATCACAATGGAAGGAATGTAGGTTAAAGACTATGATTTTTTTTTTTACTTTTTTTTTTTTTTAATAGACTAAGGGGAATGGGTTTCAAAAAAATCAACACACCCATAAGGCTGGCAGGGAGAGAATTTATGGGATAAATGTAAAACTGGCAAACCTAAAAATCAAAAGGATATCATATCAGAAGTGAAAATAAGGTGTGTTTATGAAGGAATAATTTGAGAATGCTGAGAAAGTGGAGGTTCATAGTAGTAAGATAGTAAGAGGTGAGCAAAGAGAACAAATTCTAGAAATGAAAGAGAAGCAAAGGAAGTACCGGGCCTTTTTAAAAAGAAAAGAATAGATAAGAAGGTAAGCAAAGATTGTTGAAGAAATAATTTTTTTTTGGTTGTTTCAATCTGCACAAAAATTTAAGACAATTGAATAATTTTAATTAAATATCTATAGAGGAGGGAATAAGTTCACAAGAGGCTGAAGAGCAGACTCAAGTATATTTAGCTAATGGAGATATGCTACAATTTCTTGGCAAAGCAATATTAAATAACATCTTATAAAGGAAATAAAAGAAGTAGCCAATGTAATTTGTGAAGCACTAGCACTAATCTGGAGATTTAATAGAGGACAAGAAACATCTTGGAAGACTGGAAAATAATCAACATTATGCATTTTTGAAAAGCAGAAGGTCAACAGATTTCTGGGTTTTTTCCCTGAACTTTGGTACCTGGAAAAATTGTGCTCAAGTTATTCATCTTGATTTTCAAGATGATGAAATGGGTTTATTGAGAACAGAGCATAATAAAACAGTCTAATTTCCTGACAAAGTGTCTGGCCTGGTGAACTAGAAAAAGGTGACTGATGGACCTTGACTTGCAGAGTTTTTGGCAGTGTCTTCTAGGACATTCTCAAAAGAGGCATTCTTAAGAGCAGACTGTACATATAATAAATTTATCCACCAAAACTTACAATCACTGTATGAAAGAATATAGCTCTCAAAGACAAATAGTGAATTTTTGTCAATATGTGAAGGTATTTCAAATATGGAAAGACCTATCAAAATAATTTGACATTTTGAACATCTCCATGTTGTGTAAGAGTTACACAAGGTGTTGGGAAAGCTATCAGCTCTGTGGAGATGTTCACTGAGTTTGTGACTCTTCTGAACTCTGAAAAAAGGCCAAATTGGTATCATGCCACCTGCAGGAGATGTTCTTTCCCAGTTAAATTGCCTCATTATCCTTATAAAAGATGTGCATTAGAGTTCTAAAACATCACAGCTAACTCTAGAGGCCACTGATTAATTTCAATAGTAAAACTTGTACTTTTTTTATTCCCCCCAGAGAATGAAACACAGATTCTTTCATATCCACTGAAACTTAATTTATCTGAAAGGTCAGTGGCCATCAATATAGTCTTCAGTCCAGGTAATCTGCATATCAATCAGTCTGAACTGAGTTTTGTCCTGTTTTTGGCTAATTATGCTTCTTTTTCCTTATGATCACTGATCCCTTATAGCATGGTTTTAATGGATGCTCGTTAAACAAAAGCAGTTTTATATGGGTTTTCTCTTGTTTTTTATTTAATTTTTTTTTGTTAATCCAACTATCTTAATTTTAAATATATTATTGAGATAATGAAAACAGCCTTTCTATATCTTTAGCATTCTATTAGGTAGTTTGAAACAGCTCATAGCTTACTTAACATTAATAAGTGAGAGGATGTGGTGGGTTAGTCCTAGCTGGTCGCTGAGTGCCCACCAAAGCTGCTCTATCAGTCCTCTCCTCAGTTGGGCAGGGGAGAGAAAATACAATGAAAGGCTCATGGGTTGAGTTAAGGACAGGGAGAGATCACTCAGCAGCTACTGTCACAGGTGAAACAGACTCATCTTGGGGAAACTGACTTAAATTTATTACCAGTCAAACCAGAGAGGATAATAAGAAATAAAACTAAATCTCAAAACACCTTCCAACCACCCCTTCCTTTTTCCCAGGCTTAACTTTATTCCTGATTTTCTTTACTTCCTCCATACCTGATGAGCACAGGGTGATAGGGAATGGGGATTGCGTTTAGTTCATCATGTTATCTCTGTAGATCCTTCCTCCTCAGCAGGAGGACTCTTGCACTCTTGCCCTGCTCCAGAGGGGAGAGTTCTCCATGATCTTCTCCAGTGTGAGTCCTTCCCATGGGATGCAGTTCTTCACAAACTGTTCCAGTATGGGTCTCTTCCACCTGGTGCAGTCCTTCAGGCACAGACTGCCCCCAAGTGCGTCCCTCATAAGGTCACAATTCCTGCCAGCAAACCTGCTTCTGCCTGGGCTCCTCTCTCCACAGGGCCAGGAGTCCTACCAGGAGCCTGCTCCAGCATGGCCTTCCCATGGAAACTCAGTCTCCTTTCGGTGTCCACTTGCTCTGGTGTGGGGTTCTCTATGGGCTGTAGATGGACCTCTGCTCCACCATGGTCCTCCACGGGCTGCAGGGGAACCTCTGCTCTGGCACCTGGAGCACCTCCTCCCTCTCCTTCTTCACTGACATTGGTGTCTGCAGAGTTGTTCCTCTGACATGTTCTCTCTTCTCTCCCTGACTGCAATTGAACAGTTTAGTTCCCCCACTTCTGAACTCTTTTATCCCCTGGGTGCTACCACCGCCACTGACGGGCTTGGCCCTGTCCAGCAGCAGATGTGGATGTGGCTGGCATTGGCCCTGTTGGAAAAGGGGAATGCTGCTATCAGCATCCCACAAACCCCACACCTGTAGGCCCCCTGCTACCAAATCCTGGTGATGCAAACCCCATGCATAGGCCTACAGATGGCTTATTTAAGAACAGATATTCATCTTAGAGATGAAAGTGAAAGGTGGTGCAAGTAGGATGCCAATTTCTCTTCATGTTGGTTTTCCAGAATGTATTCCCAATAACTGTAATTCTCAGTGAAATAAAACTGCTCATTTCTCCTGGAGTAGGAGGCTAGAAAATTATGAGGGCTTCAGGTTCAAGGCAGCTCATTGCTTGGTTTACCTGGAAATAAAATATCAAAAAGCTTCCAATCTCTCAATAATTCATTAGCTTGCCAAGTACATTGGCAGGAAAGAAGGTGGAGTACAAAAGATGTCTGGAAAATCCTTTTTTTTTGCTGGTAACCTGCCTGACTTTTAACCTTGAAGTTAATCAAAGTTGACAGTTCTCCATAAGGTACTCTGATTTAAGAAATATGCAGCTGTAGAATATCTAATTGGAATTTTTCAAAACAGTGGTAACTGCCAAGGAACATTAGCAAATCTCATTTCCATTTGGTTCATTGCACTGAGTCTTAAGTTTGAGAGTTCTGATGTACAAGTTGAAGTGAATAATCAGCTAAAGTCCCATTGCCCTTTTCCAGGGGTGAGAAATTATAGGACCCAGACTCTACTAGAAGCATAATAAGCAAGTACAATGCACAGATACAAGATCTAAAGTCAATTACAAAAGTGAGCCTTTCACAGGCAAGGGAGTTATTGAACTAAATACAGACGCATTTTATTCTTTACCATGTCCCATATGAATTTTACAGAACTTGTGAAAAATGGGTGGTTGAGTACTTCCTAATTATTCTTCTATACCACATTTTTTAACGTGAGAAAAATAGCATAATCTGCCATAGTACCACAGTGGGTCACATAAGGAAATAGGAGAGAGTAAATTCTCTGGGGCAAGGCAGAATTTATTTTGTATATACTGCCCATGGTTTAAAAAAATTCAATCATATGAGTGCTGAAGAAGAAAAGAGTTGTTTGGGTTGATCCAAGACTGTTCATTTTATGAGAAAAGAAATTTTACTAAGCTGTCCTAATTAAGCAATCCTGAAACACTCCTAACAGTGAGGTGGAGTGACTTAGCAGAAACATATTTGAGGAAAAAAGGCAGCTCTTTGCCTGAATCTTTCCTAACTAAGCAGAATGCTTGCAAGGGAGCTGGAAGGTTATACATGGGAAGCTTGACTATGTATTATTTTATTCAACTATAGCAAGCTGAAAAAGACATGAAAGGTGCAACCAACTCTCTTTCCCCTCTCTTTCATCTTGGATTTTTTATGAGGCTGAGGGATCAGAGCAAGGCCAGTTTGGCACACTAAACTTTTCCAAAGTGCAGTTTCTCCGGTCTAGCTAATAGATTGAAAGTATAGTGGTATTTTGTGTGAAAGCTTATTTTCTTCCTGTTTTTTCCTTTGTCTTTTTTTCATCAGATTCCTTACAAGATTAAAAAAAACATACCAAATCACTCCTCAAGTTCTATTCTGCATAACAGAGTCTGCATGTTAGCTTGGGTATAAACCAAAACTTCTAGTATACATGTGAATCATTTGTCAAGCTTGCACAAACTCACCTTTGCTTTAATGAATAGCACCTAGTTTTAACATGTGACCCATCCATTATATGACTAAAGCACGCATGTTCATGGGCACCCAGTGATTTCAGTCCTTACTGTGTCTTCACAAACTCTCTTCTTCCTTTTTCATATTAGATCTAAAGCAGCAGCTTCCAAGGCTCTTTCTCATGATTTTTTGATGAGTGGCCTGCTAGTTTCTGCCCCAGAATAAATATGGAAATTTGAAATAACAGACCCCTTTCCTTAATGTCAATAAGTGACTATTTGTAAATCAGGTAAAATTACTTCTCTCAGCTGTATTATACAGCTCTTTTGCATCTCAGTATTTTGCTATGTATAGTCTCTACAAAAATTGCCTTCATTTAGTGGATACTGGTAGCATAACAGTTGGACTGTCTGAGAAGATATCAAAGCTAATTCTTTAATAAATAACCTTAAAATCTACCTAGCCAAAAGGGCAAACCTGAAGGAAGTTATACATTCACAGACAAGGGTTTTGATGGAGTACATGTGACTAGGAGCAAGGGACATACTCTTTGATTTTACTATTGGTTTTACTTTTTGATTTATTATCATGCAGTGTGTTATATGGAGTGGCACTGGGTTCTCAGAGTTATAGCAAAACACTGCTCTCCATTTCTCACCTGTCAGTGTTGTCTGTCATTTATACTGAAGACACCCAAGTTATTTTTTTAAAAACTTCTCTTTTAAACCTGAAATTGCTTAAAAATGTTCTAAAGAGTTTGTGGGACTGAGCCCTCTAAGGAATCACTTAGGACACATCAATCTCTCATCAAGTACAAGGCTTCACAGAGCCTCTGGAATATGACTCCATAGTAATATAAAAGAAAGTGTTTGTATTTGCAAAATGGAGCAATTAGGACTGATTTCCCCAGTGACCTGCAGCCTGTAAACACAGTAACACATTTTGAACAGTCATAAAGACTCAAGTTCTGAGAGTTGCTTATGAAGGCAGAGACAACATCTCTCCAGAGATATCAACAATATTTTCAGGGACCTTGGAGGCTTCTATGGGCTGCTGGAAATGAGCAGGGAGAGGAAGGGTTGCTGGCATATGTGAGGTCTTGGTGTCTGACAGAGCATGGGAGTGCCCTTGCACAAAACAGGAACCCAACAGTTCAGTAAGTCTTCTCGATGTTTAATGCATCACAAAAAGTGTGTCAATAAGGTATTTTCCTTGTAGAACAAGCAGCAACTATGGGTTCTGATGCAATGAGTGCTGTCAGGTTTTGCTCTGATGTTCTGAGATGTTACTCTCCCTACCCAGAGGAAATTCTGATAAAGGTATAGGGAATGTGCACACTCAAATGATGCTATTTTTAGAGATAACATTGACAGGACAAGAAGAACATAATTCAAGAATGCCACTTCTAATGGGTATTTTGGGACAGTGAAAATGAGAAAATTGCATTTCTGCAGGCCTGGTTCATCTGCCTGAAGCTTGAGGTGGAGTCAGCAATGAGCTCCAGCTGACTAATGCATGCACTGCTCTGGTGAGGATGGAAACCTGCTTGCCAGCTTCACAAAAGGATGTTTCACTCAAACAAATCTGAGCAGTGAAGCCCTGAGCCTAGCTTTTCTTTATAAGGATTTTAGTCACATTAACAAACAGGTGCAATAATGTAGTACTAATACAACAAATAGAAAAACAATGTAGAAACCCTGAGGCTGGGAGAGATAAGATTTTTTGTATGTGCATAAATATGTATTTCTGAGAATGAAAATGCACATGGGTGTTCAGATACCTGAAAGGATGCTGAAAATGCTTTCCTGGCTCTTTAACTTGTATTCACTATTGCCTGTGTTCATTTATATTTGACCTATCAAGTCAGAAGATTTTAATTTCAGTATTTTAAAAATGAAATTACTGATTCAGAACAGCAGGTAGGATGAAAGGAAAAAGACGAGTGACAGAAGGTGCACAGGACAGATGTGTTTTTTTGTCCATATCTTCACATGAAGTACCTTTCATGTGATGCTCTATAGTTGAAGAGAGGATGCAGTATTTGAGATCTGTGCGTAACTGCTATGTGTGACACATCTGGTTCATGACTTTGTCACCATATTATACTAGGAAGCCAATTCTGAAGATGTGTTGGTGTTAGTAATCATGCCTGCCAGAACCAACACATTGTGACTAAGCCTCCAAGATCCTAGAGCAAGCACCCACACATGTAATGACTTCCTGCGATGTCAGTCATCCTGAAACAAAGAGTCTATCCAACCATCACTCAAGTGGAAGTTGCCAGAGATGATGGGCTGAGATGCTCTCTTCAAACTTGCAGAGACAAAACTGCAGTCTTTGTTTCAGTTAAAGGCGACAGGATGACCTGTAGTGCTTTGCTTCTAACCAAAAGTGCTAATCTGTGTAAAACAACATATCAGGCAAGTCGAGTTAGTCCTGTCAAAATGTCCCAATGTTTTTATCATTCAGTGCCTATAATCACCACACAGAGCTCTTCATGACCTGTGCTTGACCCATAGAAATTCTTGTGACATTTTTCTCTGAGAGATACTGTGCTGTCTTAAGCAGTGAACCCACCTGGCACACTCATCAAATAAATACAGAGCAACTGATTCAGGAAGAGAGCACATGAAGAAACGATGCTGCCTTACTTCATTTTACTACATGAAATTCAGGTCAGAAAAAATAGTGGGGTTTTTTTCCCCCAGAAGTTCATTCTTACTTTCACAGCATCATGTGAAATGGTAGTTACAAAAGCCAACAGTCTAGTACTTCTTTCTTTCTCCATTCCTCAGAATTTAATTCTACCTTGAATACTATGAAAATTTTAGATAAGTAGCAAGTCTTGAGTGCCAGAAACTCTATCAAGAATGCCAGAGTGCGCTGAGTTAAATTAATTGGAAATAAAATGTGTGATTAGAATAATACCTAACACTCTCTGATAATATCAAGAAAATCCTCTAGTAGGGATATGACTAAAGAGATGACAGAAAAATCGAGTGACAGAATTTGTTGTTACTGAAGTTTAAAAATTAGCTAGAATCTAATTAGTCTGTCATGAAATAAAAGGTAATAAATTACATATTCAGCTTAATTGTTCTGTTAGAAACAATTACAGGTCATGAGGGATGTTTTCTGGTTTGTCCTGCAGCAGTAATAACCTTTTTTGTAATCAATAACAAAACCTAACTAGTCTCTTTGGTAACCATAACTTGTCTTGCAATGTTGTGGCACATGTATTTCAATATTTTATAATGTGTTAACCCTTCTCTCTGAGGAATTTGACATATTTTCTTTTTTCATTCTTAATTATAACAACATCTTTTGGAATATACAGTACTTGCAAGGTATTTGGTCAGGGATGAACCTTTTGTTCTGTCCTTGCTTAGTCTTTACCAAAAATGGAGGGGATCCAGCTGGTACATCAATATAGATCTGTAATAATAGTGGATTCTTTGTTTCCTCCAGTGTCATGAAGATTCATTGTAGATCCTTTAAACTGAAGCAGTGTTACTGGAGCTGAGTGTCTGGGCTCAGTTCCAGCAGCTTAGACTCTAACTCCCTGCTAATGCTGCTCAGCTGATAAAATTAGTTATTACTGTGCTCTGTTCTAGTGAGTGCCACCGGATTAAATATTCAGTAGAAACTCAGTAGCATCCTTATGGCTTTGCCAACCTGAAAGACTGCAGGCTGGTGAAAGCCTGCTCTGCCTTCAGACTACACTACAAGGGTGTCAGCCATCTCTAATCTATAATGCAGGTGGTTGTGATACCCTGGTATTGGGCCTGAGCTGCTAGCTCCAGGCAGGGTTTATAATCTCAAGATGTGCTATCACCATGGGTTTGTTCATCCTAGAGAAAAGAAAGTTAAGGAGAGGTGGGTTTAAGCACAGTTGCCAGTGATCTAAGGAAAGGTTATAGGGAAGACGGGCTCTTCTTGGAAGCACACAATGAAAGGACAAGGATCAATGAACATGTGTTGAAGCAAGGAACAAAGGGAAATTCCAGTTGGATGTAAGGAAAAAAAATGATTCACTGTGAAAGAGGTCCAGCACTGAAAGAGGTTGAGCAGAAGGTCGTTGGAATCTCCACCCTTGGAAACATTCAAAGCTGGACAGGATGAGGTGTGAACAACCTGCTCTAGCTTAGAAATTGGTCCTGTTTGAAAGAGGAGGTTGGGCCAGAGGACCTCAGAGGATCCTTCCAATCTGAATAGGTCAGCAGGTACTTCCTATACATCCTAATGTTATACACATTCCTTCTTCCTCTGTCTCCCTCTGACACATTGATTTTTATGTAAAAATATATTTTTCAGCATTGCAGGATTTAATTTAGAAATTATTTTGTAATGGTAACTTCTTGTGGCTTGTTACAGTATGAATGCAAAATACCACCATAATCCTCAGGAAAACAAATTTGTGAGGAAAAAATTTCTTGATCTTCCTATTGTGCCATATAATTTTGAACTGGACAGCAAAATAGCCCCATGTAACTTGAGCTGACACAGGGAGCATGTCCAGTGCTCTTGTTTCTCAACCTCAAACTAGTGTTGTTGCACAGACAATTTATTGCAAAGCTCAGCCCCCTCTTCTAGCACACCAATGTGCACATCCTTCCCTCCTGCTCTGGCCTGCAGTAACTCCAAGCAGAGGGAGTAACTCCATAGAGAGGAAGGAGATGTCCTTCTCCCATTTATATTATATAAAGCTTGTGGAGATCTTGAATTCCCTCTTCACACTCAAGAGGCACATTGATATCAAGTTAGACAAGGAAGACACTTCTCACTTCATTTCAGCCATCAACCCAAGTCTTGTCTTCAATCAGGGACGCCAGTGACTGGTAGGGCATCCTTCCTGGCATTGTACTCTATTGAGCCAAAGCAATATTGATGTGTGTCATAGCCAAGATGGTTTCATCACCATAACTGTCAAACCTGGATTCAGTGGGCATCCCTTTCCTTGGGAGCTCTTTCCTTCTTAACAGGCAAGAGAAAAGTGGAGCATTACTGTGCTACAGAAAGGTGCAGGTGGATGCTGAGAGGGAAGATGCGTGGGATTCTTTCTAAGCTGAATGTGAGAGATACCTGCCCAGAGTGGAAAACAGCATAATTAACTAGGGAAAAAAAAAAAAAAGAAACACTAGAAAAATTTATTGAGGAAAACAGCACCTGGACTGTAGGGAGGTACTATAGTCCCTTGCAAAAGAATAGGTTCTTCATTGCAACTCAGATGCAACTCCTTACCCAAGTACCATGTTTTTGCCAGTGTTCAGGAGGAGACGTTCTGAGAAAAACATGGCAAGTCAGATATTTCTGCTTTTCCAGTGTACTTCCATTGGATTGTCTCTAATGCACTTCCTAAGCCAGAGTTTGGATTTATGTCATAGAGTTTCACATCTCCTGATGTGAATTTTTCATGAATTTTTCCTCTGGAACATTGCATCACCAGAAGCAACAACCTGTAATGGTGAATCCCATAGGTAAAAATAATTTCCTTTAGTTTGTTTTAAATTCATTACCCAATAAAATGACCTTCTGTGATAAACTCATGTTCAAAAACTTGGTTGCAAAAATAGGTTCTGCATAGAGAGTATTTAAGCTGTCTCCTATGCAGGGAGAGGGTTTGGGTTTTGTAAATGAGTTGCTGGGCTTATTTAGGAAGGAAAACCCTAAGTTTCATATTAAAATGACAAAAACACCAAACATTTCCAGAACTCTTTCATAATCAGCTATTCCATGGCAGGATTTTATGTAATGTAATGAATCCTTTTAAGACTCATTCATTTTCACTCATTAGTCCACAGAGGTTTCTGGGATGAGTACAACAATTATGTCAGTCCCACATCCCTTATACATGTGAGAAATACTTGAATTCAGCAGTATTTGACTGAATAACTGCTAGTCTTCATTGACTTTTTTTGACATAAGGTGGTATCAATTCTTTACACTTTCCATTCTTTCACCAAGAGAGGCCCCAAAATGGAGATTTTTTTCTGTTCTTTTGACTCTGTCTGGCTCAAGAATAACCATCTTCTAGGAAAAATTTCAGAGAAATAATTTCAGATTTTTTTTCAACTTTGATGTCCCAGTAGATAAAAAAGCATGGGGAAAAGCTACTTGTATGTATCCTCTTATCCAAGAAGTGCTGTGCTTGTTCAGAGTTGAATGCCTTTCTAACAGACTGGAGTGCCTATCATGACTGTTTAAAAATTCCAGTGAGCCTTTCAGTACTCGAGATCATGAAACAAATACTTGTTTTCTTGACTCTGTTTCCTTGTAGGGCTGTAGCAAACCATTCATGAATCAAGAATCAATGTGGAGACAACTTAGGGCTGGCTCTTACTGGAATAATGTTTGTACACACTGCTTTCCTCCTGACTTTCAAGCCTAATAAGAATGCTCATATTATAACTCATCTCAGTGAAGTAATTATGTATAATTGCATAATTACCCGTTACAGCTGTTTGACTTACTGGCACTTAAATTAATTAAACTAATGTGATGCACAACCACAAGTTAATTTCAAACAAGGAAACCATAGAATGATCCCTCTTGAGGGTGTCTACACAGGCAGTGATATCGTGGTTGAGCAGAAAGTGAAATGTGGAGGCTTCGTGAACCCAGTACACAGTTTACTTTTAACTGGTGATGAGACACAGAATTAAATAATAAACTCTGTAATAACCCTAAACAAAACAAAATACAAGACTCTGGAATGAAAATAATATCTTCCTCACAAAAAATTGCAACACTCCAAGTAGTAAGAAATAAAATTTCTTTAAGGCAAATAATCATACATATGTTTATTATAAACATTTTTCAGTGGTGGCGAAAGCTAGCTAAACAAGGATTTAGCTCAGTACCTGCTTGTATATTTTGTTTTCTTCTGCATTAAAATTCAGCATCTGAGTCTTGTGCTCAGTCAACTATTCTGGTATGCAAATGAATTTAATGGATTGACTTTTTTGCTCATACAGGCAACACTCAAATCATATGAAAAGTAATAAGATTCAGAATATGAACTTCAATAAAGAAAACTGAAGTATTAACATAATGAATAGCAAACAGAATGCTGTCTTTAAATCTATGGCTTTGGAGACATTCGTAATCCTACAATTACTTTACTGAAAAAAATGTGCTACTTAGTTTTGACTCAGAAAAGCACTATTTATGTACTTACCTTCTTCATTTGGAATACGGTCTATGCATTTCTTCAAAGAAAAATGCCAAAAGCCACTCTTGCTGCAGCAGATGAACAAAACCTTCATTGTTTCCCTCTAAGTCTTTGCATGCTGTTGAATTATATGACTATAAATAGAGTTTCTGTTTACTGTGATGCAGTTTACTTGTAATAGGAATAAGCAGAGAAGTACATGTCTGCTCTGTACTCTGAAAATCTGAAAAACTTTCTTGTAGTGAACAATGTTGGAAGTCTAAATTCTCTTTTTATGAAGCAGAAAACTTCAATGAGTTCCTACAGACTTCTGCCCTCTGGAGTTGAGTCTGGTGTAGGTTATCACTTCACACATTAGGCAAACAGGTTACCTAGGTAGAATACTCTTCCTTTGAAAAATCTGTGCAAGAGAAACAGAAGCTCTTGACTTCCACAGGGGAGAAACTCTATGACCTGTAGCAATATTTTCTGCTTTTTACAAGCAAAAGCTCAAGGAATTCACTTAAAAAGAAAGATAGAGATGTCCTTGAGACTGAAGCTGCTTAAGCAAACTGAGAGTTGCTTGGAGAAGACACCAGCCACAAGACTATTTTATGATTCTTATGTCTTAT
Organism: Xenops minutus; assembly: GCA_035221455.1. NCBI lineage: Eukaryota > Metazoa > Chordata > Aves > Passeriformes > Furnariidae > Xenops > Xenops minutus. The sequence continues at coordinate 107,122,533 of JAWWEE010000074.1, read as the reverse complement.
TTCATAATAATTTATGCTTTTTAATATCTTACAGCTTCTTTTCATGGAATTGACTGGTAACCACCAGAGGGTCTATTAATCGAATAAGATATTACAATGTGTAATAGTGCATGCAGTTCTTTTCTCCCAAGATTTTATCCTCCAGATTTTCTTTCATTTTTCCTGAGGGGTAATTTGAGGTATTGTGCTACACTTTTGTGCCCCAAATAACCAGAAACTTTTAATGTTTCTTTTGGTGACATAAACCAGCTGTTTTAATAGAGTGTTTCAATTAGCTGTTTAATGCTGAGAAATGGTAGGATGCATATTAATGCCTTTTGTCAGTTAAGTGACTAATGCTCCATAAGCAAGATTTTTTATTAGCTAGGTGCTGATAGTGAAGTTTGTGGGGCTTTTCAGTATATTTGAAAAATTAACCAAAATAGTTCTGAAAGCATCACAATTTAAGGCTGCTAGGATAGCAAAAAGAGGCAGAATCCTGACCTCTGAAAAAGACAATTAGCAAATGAGACTTGCACAACCATTCTACTTTGTGCAACAAGAGAAACCAGAGGATTGGGAATCTAAGCATGTCAATGAATTTGGATGAGTCAATCTTTTCTTTTTTAATTTCTATGATGAGGCACTTAGATATGTTCTCTATAAGAGTTGTCCTTTGTAGCTGATGAGCAGGGATGACTATTTATATATAAATTTGTTACTCTGAGTTTCTACTAACATTCTTCAATAGGCTAAGCAAAAATTTGATTTTTACTTACCAGTAATATAAAGGTTCATCTTCCAGTGAGTAAATATGATTGTTCTAGTTTAGAGTATGAGAATGCCAGAAGATATCTAGAGATTAGCATTTTTCTTCTCAGATCCAGACTTTCCATTGTCAAAATAATTGAATTCGCTAGAGATCTATGTAAAAGTCTAAAATCTGTAAAATGCTTTTCCATAAACTATTATACATGTCTAGATTCAAATATCCTGAAGTGGATTTCAGAAACTATCCTAAAAGATTTTTTAGAAAAAGTACTATAGTTGGGACTCAGTGACATATTAATCAATGGCACCTTCTCCTTGAAAAGCAGTATTTCTGCAGAAAAGAAAAGAAATCTCAAACAAAACTGCTGGTATGATGCATCAAATGCTGCAAATTATATTTTATCTTGTTGTTTTGTTTTTTGTTGTTGTTGCCCATTTGTTTTTTTGTTGGTTTTGTTTGTTTTCGTTTGGTTTGGTTGTTGTTGTTATTGTTGTTGTTATAACAGTGCTGAGTTTTTCAACTCAGGAAAGCTAGATGTGAAGTCTTTCAAGGGAAGGCTAAGAAGAAAACATGATTCTAAACTCTAAGAAAAATTGACACAATTTTGACTGTGTTGTAACTTTCTGTGTTTTAAGTTGACCTTCATAAATCAGACAGCTTTTGTTAGACTCTTCAGACTGAACCAATAGCTGGGATGCTGTTAACATGCTTTTAAAATCAAGGATGGTAGTCTCCAGATACAGATCCTAAGCTGTTCTTCAGCTTCTTTGCAAGGAATGATTGCTGCCAAACAGATGGAGTTCCCCCCAGTTTATGGATCGCATGGACTATTATAAGTACTTGTACTCCTGCTAGCTTGACTTTAAAATGGAGAATCCTGATTAATCCTTGCTGCCATCATGATCTGCTGGGCTATGTCAAAAGAGGCTCAGAGACTAGTTATGGGGCTGCTGAGAGATCTAACCACAACAAAACTACCTTGCAGTTACTGACCGCACAGATCCACTGTGGACTGCACTGAAGTGTCTTCTCATAGCTGAAAGCTGATCTGTGAATCAGCTTACAAAGACTATCTTAAAAAGCTCCCATGGCTGCCTCCATGCTGGGAACCTCTAACTATAAGGTTGAAAAGCCTGGTTCTATTGTGCAGATGAGCTCTTCATCTTGATGCTGAGCAGACAGTTCAGAGTTCACAACGTGAATTATGATCTTGTTCTTCCCATCTGTGACAGAACAGAGGAGAAAACTGCTTTAAAACTAGAAACTGCTTGAGAATGAAAAGAAGAGCTGCATACAAAGGATGAGAGGGTTTCTCTGGTCAAAGGGTTTCTTTTGCTGCAAAGCTTTTCTTCCTTTGGGAATTAAACACCATACAGGGTGCCAACCTGCTTCTGTACTGATGTACATTCACGCTCATTATTATTTCAATATGTGACCATCATAAGTGTGGGAAGAAAATTTCCATTAACTTTGAGAAATTAATTCTTCTGAAATAGCCCAGTTCTTATCTCACACCATGTTACTAGCATGGATTCGCCTCAACTTGGCCACACAGATTGCAATTGCTGCTTCCTTGGCCAACCTCTAGTCCCACCACTAATTCTGGTTATTTCATCTGTGTGTGATTCCAGCATTAGGAAAAGATAAGCAAATGTCAGAAGGTAAAGCACATTGAAGAGCTGCCCTAATGGCATGTTTGTCCATTTTGCTGAGCAATTATTGCCAACAAGTTAGTGCAGCCCAGAGAACAATTAATGTTCTCCTCAGAAAATACACCTGTATCACACCCAAATCAGAAACAAAAAAAACAAAATATGAGGTTGTTTTGAAAAGCTCTCACATCAGGTTTTGCATCAGAAAGTTCCAGAGCTGGCATAGCTACTTTTTATAACTCCTCTTTTTACATGTTCCTATAAACAAACCCTTTTCTGGGAGACATCAGAGACTTGACTGGCTTTTACAGTACTCCACTGCTGCTCCAGAAGATAAAACAGAGGTTGGATCACCTCTATTGGAAACCCATAAGGGTAGCAAGCAGTCAAATATGTTGAAATTGAACTTGCTAATGTCTTAAGCCAAGACCAAATGTTTTAGCATCGTTACCTTTATTTTATTGCATAAATGCTATTGGCAGAATATCTGCAAATCTAATGCAAACTTCTCTATAAAGTATTCAGGACTGGGTTTTTAAAACTAGAGCTCACTAGAAATTTTTGTAGGTTGTAGGGAAAACATTGTCAAAGCAACACCAAAAATTATTCCAAGTCCTGCCACTACACTGATTTTAATAGCAATCATACAATTCATCCCATGATACAATAACAAAATGTTTTACACAATTGGCTAATGTTTTCAACTATGCAATGCATTTTGCAGACTACTGGGCAAAGGCCAGTTGTAGTTGCTCCTTTCCATGTGTTAAGTTTAACAATACACACTGAAATTAATTAGCACTAAAGCATCAATTTAATCTCAGTAAAGCCCTTATTAGAAATGCATTCCCATATAAACTAGGAATTTCCTCCTTGTCATTATGTGTCACATTAGTGGTATTCTTTTATAGTTTTCCTCAAATGAGGTAGAACACATAGTTTTAATGGGACTATAACTGAATGTTGTTGTTCATACTGAGAATTAATATTTCCTACCAATGCATAATTCTCTATAGTTTGACCAGCAGAGAAATCTTTTTTGATTGGGAAACTGCTAGCCACTGGCTTTTTAAAAGTACCTTGTATGTCTTTCTGTGAGTACCAGATTTACTTCTTAAAGTTCTCCCTTAGGCATAAAACGTTTAAGCATGAGAATCATTCTTTTAAAGTCATTACCTGAATTAGCACGTGCTCAAGAGCATTACATACAGGAGTGAGGTGACAGACATAGTTTTCCTTCCTGCTAGCCTCTCATTTCTTCCTGATCTCCACAGTGAAGGACGGGGCTTTGAATAGGACTATGGATGCTTGACAAGTCTGACATTGCCTGTGTGCACTAAGTGCCAACATGCATGCAGTGAGGTTACTCATCCAGCTGGTATCAGTTCTGTCATACAGGGAGATGATGTGAATGAACCTACTTTTTATTTTTCAGATGTGAAACTCCTGAAATTTACAAATTTCTTGACAATTAAATACCATTAGGTGTTTCAGATTGAAATCCTCTTACACCTGTCACCTTTATGTTTTACATAGACCTGAATATTCAGGATAACATTCTGGTCTCCTTAGAAATAGCAGGAGATAGGCTAATGACTTCAAATGGGATAGGGTCTCACACATACATACACAGTCCTGTTGAAACAGAAAACCCCCTGTGCTTTAATATTTAATGTGTTGAAAATAGGTTTCAGAAATAGCATATCCAAACTGAAATTAATCTAACATTTTAGTCCTCTCTGTAGAAGAATTTTAATTAAAAAATTATAAAATCATGAGTTTTCACTTTTTTATACATAGTTTTATATCAGCAGGAATAAGAAAAATAGCTTTTCTCATATTTGGAGATATACTGTGAGCAAGTCCTTCTCATGAAAATCTCTGATATGTGCAGATATTTGAGAATTCATTTTTCTGTGAGGTCCTACTCCTGAAGTTTTAATATATTGCCAAAAATACTTTTTCCCTTAAAAACGCCTTCAAGCTCCAGATGCCATGTGTGCCTATTGGCAAGCATTTCTTTTGTTGTGCCCACCAACTGTAACAGGCTTATTTGTGGATTAGCTGTGTCTCAGCTGTAAAATTAATTCAGGAGCACAGCCTGCTGTTCCAAATGAAACTGCAACAGAAGGAAACGTTGTTTCCATGAGTTTGTCTTTTAAAGATTTGTATAATTGGTTAATGCTGTTTTGTCTTTTTGTTTTTTGGAGACAATTAATCAATACTTTGTCATGTGTAACTTTTATTTTCTATTTTCAGTACACGGTGGTATACAAACAGCAAAGTCAGATGATCGTGTCCCCTAGTATGCAAGGAACCAGAGAGCCCTAATTAACAGATCTTATTGTGTAGCAGTTTTAGCAATTAATTTTGAGTTACAGACCCATGAACCGAAGACTTCAGTTTTCAGCTTTCTGGATTTTTAAAAATTTAAATCAGTTTTTGCAGAATAAATGTATATTTTCACTTTTCCCCCGTTTTCAGTAAAATAGAAGACAGATGGCTCAATGCCTAAAGCCCTGCTTTTGCACTCAGGTGCTGTAGACTCAGTTCTTTGGCCAGTCTTTCTGCCTGAATGTGTGGACACTCCACAAGATGTGGGGTGACAGCTGATACTCCCTTTATGGATGGTTTCTTAATGAATGCACCAGATACACTTTTTTGGACACACCGAGTCTCTCCCTAGTTTGTCAGGTATTGCTCTTAGCTGGAAAAAAATAGCTCCCTGCCAAAAGCAGCAAGGGGCCTTTGGGCTGTAGCCGACTGTGTAGGCACCCACAGCCAATTTCAGTGCAGAATCCAAGAGATGAGTTTTAAGCACTTTGGGGTTGAACAGCTTGGTGCTTTGCAAGCACCACTGGGCTAAGGAAATGTGCTGTAGCTGTAGTGTTGATGACTTGTCCTCTCTGGAAGGAGATGCTGCGAGTCAGCCGGTGTGCGTGCAGGGGTTTGCCTTCAGCCAGCTCAGCTGTACAAGCCAGCGTGGTGACAAGACAGCAAATATTTTCTTCCAACTGAGGCAGTGGAAAGCTGTGCTTTTAACACAAAGAGGACTGACTTTAGGCTCTGTTGCTAGAGACAATTTAGTACCAAGTAATAGCTAAAGATTACCACTGGGTAAACTGCTTCCCTCCTTTTTCTTCTGACAGTGTTCAAACCAGTTTCTCATGCAAGTTTCTAGGAAAATAGAAGACAAATGCTTTGCAAAGGAAAGTAGTTACACTATGAAGATACTTTCTATCTCTTTGTTATAATAGGGATAGTTTTTACATACACAGAAGCCAACTGTATGATACTTGCCTTCAGCAGCACTTCCCCACCTATCGAGTAAGTTTCTTTTGCCCAGATAATAAGTGTTGTATTTTTTCCTATGATTCTTCCTCCATTTGTTATACAGCTTGTCCTACAGTAGAGGCTCTGCACCAGCACCTCCCCATCTAGACATTTCCCTGTTGTAATGTGTCAAAGTCCTTCCTAGCATACAGGGACTTTGGCTTAATCCCAAATTTACCATTTTTGGAAAAACGACTCTTACTTTTGACCAATCCAGCTCAACTACCTTTATGCTTGTATAACCTTGAACAATAATCTCCATTAGGAATAATCTACCTTGCTTTTCCCTGCTATTCTATAAGAAATAAAAAACACTGCATAGCTACTCTATGCCTTCTTTCACTGAGTTTCTACAAGAAATCACTTGAAAGCAAACAGGTGAACTTCTAGATTGGTTCCCAGAACCAGTTCAGTTAAGCACAGAGAAGGCTAGGTGGGAAAAAGGGTTTATGGACTTCAGCAACTTCCAATTTGAAGAAAAATATTCATGGTAAAGCCGAGGTATGAGCTAAACTTCCTCCTTGTCCTTGGTATTTTGTGCCATCTTGCAATTTCCTCTTAAACAGCAGTTTTTGCAGTCTTCTCATGTTCAACCAGGGTACATTTAACACTGTGTGTCAATAAAATGAAGACATACTTTTAGCCTAGTTCAGGTGCCTGATACTCAAGTGAATCTCAGTCCCTTGGGCTGCAGCAATTATATAATGATCATTGGCAACAAGGTTCAAGGTAATTTAACAACAGCACAGGGTGCTCTGAGATGAGTTATTAGAACCAAACATCTTTTCAGGTGCTTATTAAGTATAAGTATTAATAATTTTGGCAATAATGCATGTTGCCCAAGAGACTTGAAAAGTCCTTCACACACATGCATTCACATACACTTTATGTAAAATAAACCATTGAAAACTGATTTATATTCTAAGCCTCCCACTCTCTTGACCCAAGGTTTTAGACCATTTTTCACTGACCAAAAAAAAAAAAAAGAAAAAAAAAGCTTTATCTGACTAGCCTTGACGAAATGGGAAAGTCTTGCCTATGATTAAAGGCCTGAACTTTTCTTCCCAGTATGAGTACTCTGGTGACATGGCTATGTGTGCCAAGAGTGGAGAGAAATACCACTTCTGTCTACAGCACTCAGACTGGGTGGTGTTGGCCTAAACCCTAGACTTACATCAGCTGGCCAGTAAAATAGCCCTTGCACATTGCACAATGCTTATAGCAGGGCTTAGCTGCTTGTAGGTCTTGGAGAGGTACAAGACCTAAATGGGTATAAAACCTTTTTCTCCTGCAAATACTGCATCTTCCCAACACAACTGTGTTGCTACGATAAACCACAAGGATCTCCGCAACAGAGATGTAAAAATGGCACAAACCAGAGAAATTTGGACATGCGTATGTCAGAATTTCATTTATGGCCTCAGTTTTACCTATGTGTAGGTGGAAAGAAAAATACATTTTGTAGGCTGCTACAATTGTTAGATAAAGCCCTGAATTACACTGACAGAGAGTTTCTCTTCCACAAAAGAGTGAAGCTTTTTTTTTCTGCCAATCTGTCATGGTTATTTCTTGAAATAATGATTGTCTCCACAGTGATAGGTTTGTAAATTCAATATGTGATATTTCTGAGATACGTTCTATAAATTGCTGATTGAAGTGTCCAGGGTATGATAATTTTGTTGCTAACATTAAATTGACAAAGGGTGACAAATAAAATGTAAAACTATGCAACAATTCTGCTATCTTTCATTGCAAAAATATGCAATTCATCTCTTTGATTCCCGTTTAGCTCCTGATAACTGCTGCTAGGAGGATAATTTAGTCCCAGGTATTTTTCAGTAAGATTATGCATGGTGCATCAAAGAGAAGCTATGACTTAAGAAAGTAATTTAAGCCAGTTAAGTTTGATGCATTAGCATGAGCCATTCAGGTTAGGACAAGGGCTCTGTATTGCCTCACTGAAAGGCTAGGAGACAAAAACATTTCACTGTATCTGAAGGACTTATTTTACTTCTTTGCAGTTCTCACATTCAGACACTCTGTTCTTCTGTCCTCTTTGCAAACAGCATGAGAAACATTCTTATGTAATGGAATCTTATTTCTGTAACTCTTCTAGTTTACAACCCTGAGCTATTTCAGTGGTTCAATTAAGATAATTTAATGCAGAACTGGGCATGACCTATTCCTGGCCAGTCTGTTTTCTGGCATATGCAACAAAAAATTATAATGCAGGTTTTAAGATGCTCCCCCTTTGACCTACTCAAAGGACTTTTTCAGAAGGTATGGAGATTCCTCCTTCCCCAAAGGCTGAGTCCTACATCAAGAAGGAAAAATTCAGAATGCATCTTCCAGAGGTGCAGCAGGATCATACACTACTGTCACACTGTTTCAGGAACTGCAACACTTACCCCATATCTACTGTCAATTTATTGTAATTTCTGTTACAAAAATAATTATTAAACTATAAGTTTTTAGTTCCCACATAAAATATGATTAGGGTAGGAGTTCAACTTCCCTTACTGCAGCAATATTTTCCCCTTCCCCTCCTTTTTGTTGTCAACAATACCCTGTAAACAATACAATTCTCATGGTAAAGGACCAATTGCACAAATTAGGATCTGGATAGAAATGCAAAGCTTTTATTTTGGTGCCATGTCCCCCATTAAAGAAAATTATAAGTAACTTTTAGTGTAGACAGTGTCCTGCAGCAAACTAATTTAATGGACCTTCTCAGTAGCTGTAAATCATCAGATGTCACACTATAGGTTTGCAGTTTTATAAATACGTGGTTGCATGTATATATACAGATGTACCTAGACTCTCAATTTAAAAATTGTAGTGATTCAAAGATTCCATATTACCTAGTATAAGCTTCATTGTTTTTATTATGCATTCTTTTTAATTGCTTTGGTCATTAGTTGATACAAATTGTGCTCACTTGTAGAACAATATGCAATAAAACACCTTAAAATTAGCATAGGCACAATTTTTCATGGGGCTCTACCCATAGTTTAACATTTTCACCACTCTTTTCTGCTACAGTAGCCCATGGATTAACAGAAGAAGGATTTAAACTCATAAGATTGGCCAGGAACAAAATACAAACAGCAAAGCAAGCTCTCAGTGTGTGAATTTCTCACTGTGCTTAGTTCAGCTCACTTTTGGTGCATGTAGCAACTTGAGTTCTCTAAAGGAAATTGAATTGTTTATAACAAACAACATTTTTTGTATTAAAGTTTTAGAGAAAAGTCTTTTTTTCAACTCCACACTTTCTGTAGGCAGTTGTTCCCTTCTTGATCCATATCAAATGGAGCCTTTACTACCCTCAGCTGCTCTTTGCTTCCCTGTGCTACTTCTCATGTCTCTACTGAAAAGCTTCTAGGACCCCTGCCTAGGTGACTTCTTTCAAAACCAGCAAGGTTTACAGAAACTTCTTTCAATGATTAGTTAATTTACAGTAACTGATTTTGGTCATCAAGGGTTCAGGATTCATACATTTTCTTTTTCTGAATGGGGGAGTAGGGGACAATCTCTGGTAAAGAGTACTGAACAACCAAAGGTGTGAGTTTCCTCAGCAAATACAACAGCTACTGATCTGTAAATCAGAGTATCCAGACACATGCCAGAGCTTAAGGTAATGTTTCAACAGGAGGAAAACTTTGGGAATTTAGTGTCTGCAATATTGAATAGATCTAGCTGGAAAATGGCCATCTTATACCACAGGGACTTTAAAGGGAAGTGAATGAAGATTGAAAGGAAGAACAAGAACATAAGAAAATAAAGGCAAAAGATTATAATGATGGTCTGACCTTGTCCCTGTCTCTGTCCTGTTGAATCTTGAATCTGCATATATGCTGATCTACTACAGTTGGGTTCATGTTTTAGGCCATCACATTCACATCAAAATACCAACAGGCAGAGGGATAAAAGAACAAAAGGAAGCAGGGGGAAGACAGTGATTAGAACACCAGAATTTCCTGCTACTATTGTCCCAACAGTGTCCCAACACTGTCCCAACAGTGGCCTCTATTGTGGAATGATGGCACCACATAAGAATGTTTATTTTCTCTCACATACATAACTTCAAAAGTGTTTGAATGACAATTTTCACAAAAACAAAACAAAACAAAACAAAAACAAACAAAAAACCCCCCTCTATAAGAGGGTTGTTTCCTGTGATTACTCACTCAAATAGCAAAATGGTCACCAAAGTTGCATAATATTGCACTTTCCTGTGATAGTTGATATAATGACATAAAAAATAATAATACATTTGCAGTATGAATTTTCAGACAATGTTCAAACATACAAGAATTTATTAAATCTTTGAAATTTTTTCATCTTGATTGTGGCTGATTATTTAATGATAATCAGCAGATAGCTCAGTGTAATGTAGGAATTAGTGATGATATTAATCATTTAGCTCCAACAATTTTACACATTTTTTTTGTGGTCGGAATTTTGGAACAGTGAATTAGCTGCAGCTGTAATGAATAGAGATTGCAGTATATAAGCATTTAACTTTAAATGGAAATTCAAGAGGTGAGTAGGTAGCATTTATGGTAGAACACTGCCTAATTTCAAAGAAATTATTTGGTGTGTTAGAATGACATCTAGTGACTAGTTCAGGTTCTAATACTGAGTTATAAAAATAGAAACAAAAAGTAATTTAATCTTCTGGGTCTTTCTTTGCTGCCCCCTAATGAAAGACATGGTAAATCATATCCAGAGAAAATAAAATCTGAAAGAAAATCAATTTAAATTAGGGTTAGAGGCAAAGAGTGCATTAGTGCAAGGGGAAAAACAATAAGGTTTCTGAGAATGTGGGAATTAAAAATTATGATGGCATCCCACTCTTCAATATTAATTTATCCTTCAGGAAATGATCTATCATTTCTCTTTTGTATGGAACATACCCAGTGAAAAATTTTTAAAAAGCCCATTAAAGTAAGTTCCTGATCGGAAATGGAAAGTCACCTGCGTTGTGAAACAGAGTTTGATAAGAGGCCCAAAGTATCCCTTTGGAATGACAATCAACAGCCCTCTTCCATTCTTCTGACTCACAGGGCAGGGTGCAACAGGAAAAGAGTTCAAAAGGTATCCCATACTCCTTTAATGTTAACACGACAAAGTCTGTATTTGTCAAATTCTAACAAGATGCGAACATTTGTTTATTCATGGCTAATGTTACAACTGCAATCCCTTAAAAATGGAAATTTGAGAACAAATGGGATGGTAGTGAGATAAAAAGTAGTTTCTAACTCTAAAATTGGAGACAAAAAGTAATTTTTAATTTGAGTGTTGATTTAAATTATTTTCATCAAGTATATAGTTTCATATATGCCTGAAAAAAAATGGAACTGTGCTTCTCTCGCTGCAAGCACATTCATGAGATTAAGATTTTTTTTCCAGTTACTTTTCTTCCTCTGAATACACATCAGACCAGTGTTCCTAAATAAAGGAAAATGTTTCCTTTATTGGATGCGACACCTGCACAGAGCCAGAGTATTCCTCTGACACTGAGCTTCACTTCAAAAGGAAAGCTGACTTTCTAATTGCAGTCTTTAAAAGCAAACTGTGAGGATACAATGGCAATAGAATCATTGCACATGTATCTGTTTGAACCTGTAGAGAACTGAAACATTTGAGGTACAAATGTCACTCATGATACTCTAAAGATCACTGTTAAGTATTTTCACGTTCATGAAAGTACAAGGAAAAGAATATATGAGAGGCATGACATTTTCTGAATCACAGAGTACTTGTGCTATTGTGAAAATGTCTTGGGGGTAAATTTATAATGCATAGGAAAACATGCTGAAGTTATACAAGCCTATGAGAATTGGTTTTGTATTCCCCAGATAGTTTATCAGAATTCCAGATAATGTTATGCTAACCCTTGAAGTCTGAAGCACTCAACTATACAGCTACACCTGATGGTGCTAAATTAACTAGGCTGAAGTTCAGAACTTTGCCCTGGAAGTGGTAAACTCTATAGCATCTAGATTTTACCTGGGATGTTCCTTAGTGGGTAAAATATATTTTCTGCTCTGGATGTCCCAAGCTTTTTGATAATGCATCATTGCTCTGGTCCTATGACAAATCTCAACATGTCTTTATTTGTTTGACATGTGGAGATGTTAACCAGTCATTACAGTGGCTTTGGTATTGGTTCTCCTACAGCTTTGGATCTGGCGTGGCTCAATGATCAAAACTACCATCACTGTCTTGTGTCCTGAACACTCTCTGATTAGATTTATCTAGGAACACTTTGTGGAACCCAGCCACACAAAAACCTTGGAGAAACATTCAGTTTCTGAATCCCATTTTGTGTCAAGATCTGAGTGACTTGACACTGGAAAGTCTTCTTGGATGGTTTGGGGCATCCTCAGGAAAACTTGCTTAAGCATCTACAGACCTTCACAGTAAAAAATTATTTAGGGACTTTATGTGTTCTAGAGTTAGGCAATGCATGAATTGAGATTCTCAATTCTCATCAGGTTTACACCATCATAGAGCTGCTGAAACAGTTTGATATTAAGTTCCTTTGGCAGATCTAACCTCTCCTATTTCTATACCTCAAATTTCCATCTAGAAAGTAGAGAGTGTTGTAAAATGCAGGGGCATTGAGGATAAATATATCGAATATCATGATACATACAGCAAGGCTGGAGAGCCAATATGTCCTCTAGAGAGAGGGCATTCTGCACAGTCAGTGCACACGAAAACTTTTTTCACCCTTATTAGTTTCCTAAGTGACAGCAATGAACACTGCAATGTATGAGAGACAAAGAATTTACAAATGAATAGGCAGGAACAGAGAAAATGAGATGTGAACTGGAAGCCTGGAAAGAATATATTGGGATTGTCTGTATTTTAATGTTTGCTTTGATTCACTCTGTGTGGGCATCTCTTACAAGGGAACCAGTCACTGAAAAGGTCAGAAAATGTCAGTGTCAGTATCAGATAGTATCTGATATGATAGGCTTTCAGAGGAAAAATAGTGCTCTGTGTTAAGGGCATAGGCAGAAAACCCCTTAAAATTTCAGTGAAATTATCCCAGAAAAGTTTCTGTTCTACAAACCTAAAGCTGAACTTAATGGAAAACATTTCCCCATGGGATAATAAAACCTGATGATATGAATACTGATGAGATCAACAGTTTTCATAAAGCTTTTTTTAATATTTACCACACATTGTTTACCAAACATTTTCTTGACAAAAGCCATATTTGTCTACACAAATTCTAAAATGTGTGTTTGGCTGGGTATTTGCACTCTCTGTCCAGCTTCTGTAGGGGTTTCTTTTGGATAATAAATACAAAGAAATGATGTAGAGTAAGACTATATAAACACAGGCAAAAGGGCACCACATTGAAACCAAGGATGTAATTTTGCTCATTTACCCTCCTAATTGCATGACAGTCTGGCCCTTCAGCTCACTGCAGTGCTCAGCGTTGTATTGATAACCAATCCAACATTTACTGGTAACCAATAATACACTCCATTCTGCAGTAAGAAATGTTTTAAGTAAAAATTAAATTTGGAAATGTGTTCACTCAGTGTAATGTCTTTTGAGGAACTAATCTCTGGCTAATCACCACCTACGGTAATTGCAGTGACAAAATGAGTCCCGTGTTGTTACAGATGTGGGGAGCAGGGAAACTAGGAATATAGACAGAACAGTGAATCTTTCTTTAAGCTTGTGAAGCCTGACAACCCAGAGAGAACTGATTCTTTATTTCAGCCATTATCCCTTCTTTAGGAAAGAACGTTGGAGTTTACAATAGAATTATAGAATTATTTAGGTTGGAAAAGACCTTTAAGATTATTGAGTCCAACCATTAACCCAGCACTCCAAGTCCACCACTAAGTCATGTAGCCAAGTGCCACATCAACATGTTTCAATATCTCCAGGGATGGTGACACCAACACTTTCCTGTACAGACTGTTCCAATCATTGACCACTTCTTCAATGAAGACATTTCTCCTAATATGCAGTTCTAAACCTCCCTTGCCACAACTTGAGGCCATTCCCTCTCATTCTATCACTTGTTATTTGGGAGAAGAGGCTGAGCCTCACCTCACTACAGCCTCATTTCAGGTAGTTATAGAGAGCAATAATAACTATTTTTTAAAAAATATTCTGATAGTAGTTACAACAAACATGGAAATGCGACTTCTAACAGAGGATTTAGTCTTTATATTTACTTGCTTTTGGTTTATTTTTATTTGTTTTCCTCAGACAGATACAAATTACTGAGTTGCTGAGATCTGAAGAGAGTAGAACATATCCAGAAGGTTCATCTTAATAAATCCTGAGTTAACAGCCTAGTGCTGGCATAATGGGTGGGTCTCTGCTCTCTGCAGTGCCTCACTGAAATCAGCTAGGCTCTGTGTGGGTGTATAAAGCTAAAAGCAGGGGGTTCTGACTGCTGCAAAAAACAAGTGAGTGGGTTTGCCCAAATTACCTCCAGATAGTTCGTTATGAGTATTTACTTCCTTTATCCAGAATCTGGGGTAAGTGTAATATCTTACTGGAAAACTTTCTGACAGCTCAGGTCAAGCACTGTTTTATTGTGTATTTTGATCTTCTTGCATTGCTAGTGTGGTTTTTCTTTTGTGTGTGTGGGGTTTTTTTTTTGTTTTGTTTTTTGTTTTTTGTTTTTTTTTGGTTTATTTTTTTTTAATAAGCTGAACTTAAATTAATGACCTGAATAATTTTTATGCTCTGGCCATGAAAGATGCTTATTGCACGAACATTACACTAAAGTAAAAGATTTCTAATATCATAGGCTTCTCATATATATTGAAGAGATTTGCATATTTTTCATCTTTTTACGAGGAGAACAAGATCAGTTCCATACCACCACAGTACTGCAAATCTATTCTGCTTGACAGGCAGGCAAGCTGCTTAGCTGCAGTTGTCTTAAATCAAGACTTTATATTTTCTTAACTCAGGTGGGAGCCATTTGAAGACTTTCACAGAAAGTGAAATAATGTTATAAGCATCACATGCTAAGCTATACATTATGTTCAGCATCTCAAACAGTTTGAAACAAATACTATGTGACTTTCTAGTTCCCATGTCAAGTAAAAATGTCATAATTGAATCTACTTAGAAAACATCTGTCTTAATTAATTTCAGTTGGAATATGAAGATTTGTCAAATACCCGGAGGTGTACTCTAATCAGACCCACATTGAGTTGCTCCCTGTCCAAGCTTCCTCCTGTTTTCAACTCTTGAGCAATGGTCAAGTGTGGTTTTGGACAGATTTTCTGTGACTGTAATTCAGGGTTTCTCAGTGTGTTTATACCTGGGTGCACAACGAATTCATAAGAAGTTTAATTGCTGTCCTCTGATTTTTCTCTAATCTGCCTAAGTATGTTGTGGCATTTCTTAACTGAAATACAGATGTAGAACATGTCACTCTCCATGAATAGTGTTCATGTCTCCATAAAAAGCTTTTAAGTCATATTGGTTTTACTGAAAAATACTGGGATCCAAAGTGACTGGGAGATGAACCTGTTTTATTCCAATATAGTGACTAAGAGCAATCCGTGCCAGATTGCAGCATTTAGATGCAATCAAGATCTGCAAGCCAGCCACTTGAAGACAATTGCCAGAGCTGGTGGCTTTCCTTAAATCTGATAATGGAATTAGTGTTTGTATTGCCTTTGAGGGGTGGCGGGTACTAAATGAGAAAATTTCAGCTGTGAAGTATTGATTCTATTGTGTACAAGGGATGCAATGGAGATAAAGCCAGATTCCTCTGCTTTGGTAAGTGGGGTGAAGTGTTCTAAATTTAATGTTCCTGCTTTCCCTGGCAAAGAGAAATGTACTTTTACTAAAGCAAGCAACACCTAGCACTTCTGCTGGTATCTCATACCTACCTTGCTATGTCAGACAGAATTAGAAGGCATTTCCCCGCAGAGCATAAGAAGGAGCACAGCTCCAGCTCACTTTATGCTCTAATGGAGAGGGAGTAAAGGGAGGATGTATTCTTCTTTCCTTTGAAATTAGAAATAATTCCATAGAAATTAATGGAGCTCCCCAGCACAAGACAAATGTGGAAGAGCCTGGTCTGGAGGTTATAAATTAAGTGTAAGTGAAATTCAGAGAAAGAGATTTGTGCCATAAGAAGCTATATAAAAATAAAATGTATTCTACTCAACTGGCTGAGAACAGAAATTAATAAAAATACTAATGAATACAGCAGACTAAGAAATAACTTCTGCTTCAGTGCTTCTTTCTGTCTCTCCTTCTGCTGTTTTCACACTGGTTGAGGTTATTGACAAAGCTAACTTCTATGGTCTCCTTCTTCATGCAAGTGATTAAGAGAGTCCCTTCAGATATAAATTATAATATCCATTACCTGGAAAAAAAGAATGTACCAAATACTTGCTTAAAATAAACTCTGAATTATGAGCCTAATTCATTAAAAAGAAAGCACAACATTCTAACTAAATGTGTGGGTCTTTTTGTTTTGGCAAATTCCTAAGGTAATTTCAGGTGATGCTGTAAGTCTATTGTTGTAGTGTATGCCAGATATTGTACTCTACTAATAACCAGCACCCAGCCTGATGTGAATAGGGAAGCATAAAAGACTGTGAATCAGTGCTTCTAAAAATAGCCCTGGCTACCCCTTTCCTCCTCTGCAAAATTACAAAACGTTGAACAGGATGAGGCTGAAGAGAACAAGGTGAAGTAGCTGAATGGAGAACAGTAGCTTTTGCAAAAACATCTCACTTCTATAGAAAATGGTTCTTTCCTGCCTTCCTCATTTGCCTTCAGTAAAAGAAGTGCCCTGTGCTGATGTAATTGCTGGAGTAATGCTGAGATGGTAAGAGGAGTCATATAAACCTAGAAAGATGCAGAAAAACAGAAAATCAGAAAGCTTGTTTAGCTGAATTTGATTTTTATGGAAAATTTTCTCTGCAGTGAAATGCTGCTATTGTCTAAGAGAAAAAACTGAGCAACAGTTAATATTCCAGTTGGGTATCTGTAACTGAAGTTCATTTTTTGTCTTGTGCAGTACTATTGAGGGTTGATTCCTATAAGATATACTGCTCCCAAGTGACTGTTCATGCTCAGGAGACACTGAAGTTTTAAGTTCCCTACAAACAGATGGGCATATATAATTACCTTTAAGAGTTTGCACTGTGTGACTGTCTTAAAATACATCATATACACTTTGTGAATTAAAACCCTTTATTTCCTGTTTTATTTCAAGGTTACAGTTTATTAGTCTTTGATAATTGATTATCTTCTTCATCATACACGAGCATATGCTTGTCCATAAAGCAGTCAACTCGGGCAGTACTTCCACTTCATTCTGTGCTTGGCATAATTTCTCACTGGCTGCAGACTGAAGTGAGGTGCAGCATTGTGCAAGCAGGGTAACAGACCCTGATTCTCCTTCCAAAGTCAGCTTAAAGGGACTTTGGTCCAGAGGTTAAATATGTCCACTTCACTTGGAGGGAGTTTTTATTACTTCTCTCTAGTTACTCTTGCTGATTTACACTTGGAAATTACAAAAGAGTAGAGAATATACCTTTTTATGGAACCTAATTTTATGTCTATTTCAACAATTTGAAAATACACTCCAACAAGCATATTAAACAAAACCTAATTTTCCTAATATCCCAGTTGTGTAACCAGTGCATCATCTTTTACTATGTGCAATAAATTTTTTTGTAAAAAAGTTTTGAACCACTAGCTGACAAAGTCCTTTATGAGTAATGTTCAATCTTCTAAGCAGGCAGAATAATTTTTTTGTTCTGCCTGAATTTACAGAAAAGGTAAGTAAATTAAACACTTGTGATTGAGAAATTATATTGCTGGTCTTCTCAGAGTTTTCCTGGGTGGTTAAAAAAGAGTTATCTGATCCTTTTCATAGCTGGAAAATGCTAGAAATGCTAGTGTTATATTTTCATTGCTGGGTTAATCTGAATTGTGGGAGTACGGTCAGAGGACTACCAGGACTGCAAAAAGAAGAATAAGAAAAAAAGCAAAACCGAAGACAGGAGCAATTAAATACATCATTATCTGACAAGTTATTCCCAGTTTTATAAGTTAAAATAGAGTAGTTCATGTTAAATGTATT
>JAWWEE010000074.1:106913001-107086473 GCA_035221455.1 Xenops minutus | reverse complement strand
ACCGCCGCTAACAGGGGGACAGCAGGCGGGAGAGCGGGCAGGCGCGGCGCCCAGCGGCATGTGAGCAGCGGCGGGAGCGGCTCCCGAGCCCCGCGGCAGCGCTAGGGCGGCCCGTCCCCGGAGGCGCAGCGCGGGCATCCCCGCTCCGGCCGCCCGCCCGCCGGGGCACCGAGGAGCGGCCACAACGCGCCGCCTCCGCCCGGCCGCCCGCCCGGCCAGCGCTGCCCCCGCCGGCGCTCCCGCTGCCGGCAGGGCGGGAGGGGGCGAGCCGAGCGCCCTTGCCCCCTGCTCGCCACCCTGTCCATGGGAGGAGCGGGCCGCCTCCCTCCGGGAAGCCGGGACTGAGCGGAGCGGCCGGCGGCCGGCGCGCCGGGAGGATGCCACTGCTGCGGAAGGCGCTGCGCGTCTCCAATCGCTCCATGCTCGCCTTCATCTTCTTCTTCTCCTTTTCCTCATCCTGCCTCTACTTCATCTATGTGGCCCCCGGGATCGGTGAGTCGGGGGGCAGGGGTGGGGTCGCGGCCGCGCCCCCCGGGCTGTCACGGCGGCCGGGAGGGCAGGGGCGGCCCGGGGGTCGGAGCGCCATCCCGCCCGCCCCGGCGGCCGGGGTACCCTGCGCTGGTCCCGCAGCTTTGTTCTGCCGCTTTCACACGCTCTAGAAGGTTCATCTGCCATCGCGAGGTAGGTGGATGCTGCCCTTGCTTCACAGGCTGGAAGAGTGAATGAAGCACAAAAGCAGCTCGCCGGTTCACCGTGTTATAATGGCAGGAACGAGGAAAGAGATGCAAAGCTGCTGGAGTCACTTGAATGTATCCATCTGTCAAATTGTTAGTAACTGCATTAATAATAAAGCACGTGTGAACAAAAATTAAGGACCGATTTGAATATTCGTTGTTTAGTTCCGTCAGTGGGATCTCTCGTCACAGGTTTTACAGTTTGTGAACTTCCACTGCAGATGGGAGACAAACAGTTGATTTAGTCGAAGCTTCATAAAATAATTGTGTAAGTTTGTGTCAGACAAAAAAAAAAAAAAAGAGCTGTTTTCCTTAGTTCGCTCTGGGAGACTGTCAGAGTTTTTCTTGCTGCATGATCCTTTCAGAACGGGTTAGCCTTACCCCAGAGTTGATGCCAGTGGTATCCTGTATGGTGCTCTGTGGGTTTTCACTGTACTGGGGGAGGTCTGTTGACAACACAATATTTTCCTTTTTTTTTTTTTTTCCAGGGAACGTTGCTACGTGTCCACTTTCTTTTGCATGTTTCAGTGCTTATCAGGTGCTACCTAAATACCTGTAAAATCACCTCGCTCTGTCCTCTGTGCTTGAAGCTCCTCTCTGCAGTCGTTACTACGAAATGTCCACATTCATTTGACCACTGAATCTGCAGGAATTGTTTCCTATTGACTGTCTCTATGGTGTTTGGCTCCCTCTTGTTCACTCTCTTCTGTTTAGCTTGTAAACACTTTCAAGGTGCAATTGCTTCTCCCATACTTCTGTAGTTCTATGTAGTTCTCATGTAATTCTATAATCTTCCTGTATTTATATACTTTATACAATATTGACAAGTCTTTCAATTACTATTCTAGCTCAAATAAATATATAAAACAAAAATCAGGGAATATATAATGCATTGGAGTTCTGAACTTTCTTGTCTGTCAGTGTTTCCCTGCTGAAACAGATGTGATGCAAGTGAGAATGATGCTGATAGGGTCCATTTAGACTTCTTAGGTCTTTGAGACACTGGTGAAGGATATACATATATTTGTAAAGTAGACTTTCATTACAAGTATTTGGTGTATGATTTAAATAGCAGAGCATAGTTTCCACACCTATATAAGTGAAACTATTAACACCTTACGTAATGTACACAGCTGGAGTTTTACTTCATTATTTAAATGTGTCTTCTGAATCGGTATCTTCTTAGGAAGAACATCTTACTAAGCAAGGCTTATGCACTATCTTGTTCAGAATCAGAGCCTTCAGTAGTGATACTTTTATTCCTGACTTCGTCTTGCTGCTCAGCTGTTGGGAATTACGTGTTTCCTTTGTACCAGGAATGAAATTAAATCAACAGTATGTGCCATAAGTGTTCTTGGCATAGATTAATTAGGTCTGATTAACCTTGAGGTAAAAAGTCATACTCAAACTGATCTCTCTTCCTATCTCAGACATAAATACTGTAGTTGGCCCCTTCAAGCTGTGGTTTAACAATACAAAAATCTTGGGTAGGTCCACGAGTTTGTGAGATTACATCTTTTTCCAGCTACTGATCAATGTTCTGCTGCCCTAATTGTATGCCGTTGTGTTGTGAACTCATGCAGCTTAAATCAAAACCCTGCAATACTGAAGTTACTCTTTGTCTGTGGCACTTCTTGGATCCAGCTTGAAATGCTACCAGGCTGTGCTGATTTGGGGAACCCTGGGGGAAGGAATATAGAACATGGTAAAGGAAAGGGCAGTAGGAAGGTTTTACACTGGTAAATCTCAGCCTATTAGTTTGCAGATGTAATGCTGATTTCCCAGGAATTTGCTCCTGAAAATGTAACTGTGTGGAATGGAGAGAAAGAAGGTCAGATACTATCTAAAAACCAACAAGCATCCTGGCAGTAGTCATGGGCAAAATGTAAGTTGTAAGAACGGAAGATTTTCAAAAAACCTAGGAACACCCAAGTTTACAGGCAGATGATTCATCTAATAATCTTATGCTGTGTGTTCATACCATTTGCATATTGTGATAGAATAGAATATTTCACTGTACTTGCTCCTTTTCACTGAGTGTAATGAAATAGATGTATCTAAGTCAAGGCTGATTTTGAGTATGTGGAAGGGAGCAGGGTTTTAAGATTGGTTATGGAAGCTCAACCATCTTACCTGCAAGAAGCTTTTCATGAAATATATTCTGCAGCTAAGTCATATAAGGTTGGGATCTGCCATAATTTATGTGTACAGATATATTTTACTGAGGATATTTTAGTTCATCAGAACACTTTCTTCCTCAATGAGCTACAAGGCATAGTGTCAGTGAGGAAGAAAATTCTAATTGTGTTGCAGGGAACTGGAAGCTGCTCCTTGACTGGCTTCTCTACCTGGTGGTCAGAAGAACTGAAAAGAGAGGGAGAAGTTGGATTCCCAAGTGTTTTATGGAGCAGCAGTGTACTGGAAGCTGGGAGGGGAAAATAAGTGGCTTATGTAGCAGAATGGTTTCCTGAGATGTCAAAGTGGTTTGAAAATCAGAATTCCTATGTGCTCATACAGTGGGATTCCCTCTTAGCAAGCAAATCATGGTGTATCAAAGAGAGAAGATGTCTGCCCAAGTAAGCCTGCAGCACTGGAATAATTCTTAAAGAGGTCCCCATCACATTCTCTCTGTCCTTCACGCTATTTAGAAAAAAGAATTACTGCATTTTTTCTAGCAAAACTTCAGATTCTGTAACAAATACAGTTTGGGTCAACTTGAAATACGGACAATTTGTTTAAAATCTTAATTGCTTATTTTAGGGTAATTGTTTCTGTCTAATATTTTAAAGTTTTTATTTACACAATAACTACAGATATTACAATAACATAAGTCCATCACTTTTTTTTTTTTTAAGAGACCTTTCAGAATGTTAGGTCTTTGAGAAATAGACGCTTTTATTATCCCATGTATTTCAGAATATGAGGGGAGGAAAAGCATTTACATTTCATATTTTCAGGCATAGTTCTGTGTTTTGAGGCTAAGACATACAATATTCCACATAATATAAAAGTCTAGGGTTTAAATGGTTGAGAAGAATTCATCCCTTATGTTGGAATTGTTCATGTGCCTCCTCTTCCCTTTTCTGTAAGCACAGACAACTGGATGAAGTAGAGATGGCTGCAAACCTACGTCAGTACCCTGATGGTCTTTTGATAGTCAGAGGAGCTCAAAAAATGAGAGCAGATCGATTTCTAACTGCTAATTAGAGAAGACAACTATTTTTCTGATTTTCATTTTTCTTGTTTAATTGAGTGGATGTTTTTAAGCAAAACCTTGAGGGCTGGGATGGCAAGTTGAAATGGTAGAAAAGAATTTAGAATATTTAAAGTTTAAAAATATCATGTAAACATTTAATGATACTTCTGCGTGATAGTCTCAAGTATTCAATGAAAGCAGATAACAGATGCTGCTTCTCCAGAAAGACCACTTTTCTGACTGAACTTCATCTGATGCTCATTCTCTGGTACACAAAATGAAAAGATGGAAACAGAAGTTTCTGTTTTTGAATTAGTCAATAGAGACAGCCTGTGATTCTGAAAATTTACTGGAAGTTACAAATATCCATATATTAAAGAGTGAAGAAGCTAGCAAAAAGCAAGAATCTTTGGCACACATACATTCTCTTTCAGTGTTGTAGGTAACAGTAGTGATGAAAGGGACTGTGATAGTCTGTGTTTGGTCCTTCCAGTTATCCATAATACATATATGTATGTTCAAGTTGACATCCTGGAAAGGATCCAAAGATGAGAATATGACAAATGAACAAGGCAGTGGTGACCAAGAGAGCATTTACTGGTCTTATTTCACTGCCAAACCAATCTGAATACTGGTAAGACTCATCTCTGGCTTATTCCTTTCTGTCTGATTCCAACAGAGAACCTTTACCAGACTGTGTGGAAGAGTACCTTAGAGTTCTCAATATTGTAGTCAATTGCAATCTAGTTTTTCAGTCAGAGAGTGTTTGAGTACTTGAACAGGCTACCTAGGGAAGTGGTCACAGCACCCACCCTGTCTGAGTTCAAGAAACGTTTGGACAAAGCTCTCAGGCACATGATGTGATTCTTGGGGTGTCCTGCAGAGAGCCAGGAGTTGGACTTGATCCTGGTGGGTCCCTTCCAACTCAGCATATTCTATGATTCTAACTTCTCTGCCCTGGACATGATGACCTTTGTAGTTCTCATAAGAACTGGTTTTGAAATAATGAAGTGATCAAGGAAAATGCAGTCTGCTTTGGCATCAGTAACTCAGAATCCTGAATGGTGAAATGAGACTGAGGAATTAAAACAGCTACTGTTTTCTTTCCTATGGTTTTCTGCTTCAGTTATTAAAATTTTGCTACTTCTCTGGCAATCCTAACCAAAGGGCTGCTGTGCCGGCTAGTTGAAACTTTGAAACATCTCCATTGGTTTTAGCTTGAGACTATATAAATCTATTTTCTATTCTGTTACTAGGAAGTAGTTTTACTAATAGGAAAGGATGATATCACTCCTTTTTGAACTTGTGCAGAAATGGAGGAGAGTGCTGAAAGTGCTATCAGCAAGATAAGTCTTTGCTAGTGCTTCCATGTGCTGAGCCCATAAATGTGGGCACAGCCTTTGTGCTGATATTTTTTGTTCCTGGCATCTATGACAGTCGTGATATTACTAAAGACTTGGTATTTGATTATAGAACAAATCAGATTGGCAGGGACCCCTTGAAGTCACCTGATCCAGCCTCCTGCTGAAAGTAGATCCTTCTGCATCAAATTGCTCGGGGACATGTCCAATTGGATTGTGAATAAATCCAAGGATGAAGATTCTGCTGTCTCTCTGGGAAATCTGTTCTAGCGTTTTGACATGTGAGAAACTTGTAATATGTTATCGTAATTCCCCATCTTGCATCTTGTGTTCAGTGCCTTGTGTCTTTTCACCTCCCAGGTGTTCAGTTTAGTCTTTGCTGTACAGTTCTAGAATACAGCTGAAGACAGCCAAAAAAAAAAGAAGTGCCTCTTAGCCATTTCTGCTTAAGACTGAACAAACCCATTTTTTTTAGTTTCTGCGTGTACAAAATACGCTCCGTTTTGGAAGGTTTCCTCTGGGCTCACTCTGCTATGTTCATATCTGTCTTTTACTCAGATCCCCAAACTGGACTTGGTACCCCAAATAGGGTTTCACAAGCTGCTAAATAGAATGGTTGCTCCTATAGATCTGCTGGTTATGCTGTTGTTAATACAGGGCAGCATACTGTTGACTGTGTTTGCCACAATGATACACGGATGGCACTGCCTTGTGGGAGGGTTTTGCAATAGAGCCTCTGTATGGGTTTACTGCAGCTCAACGGCTGCACTGAAATAGGAATAATACAACTAGCCTCTTTAAAACAAAACAAATAATTTGTTACTCTCTTTCTCTGTGGTGTGGAAATACCTGATAAAAAGCTCATGAGTTTTGCAGGATGTTGTAGATGTTCATGTTTGTGGGGTTTTTGTTTGTTTGTTTGTTTTTTTGTTTGTTTTGCCTTCTTTTACTCCTCTCTAGAGAATTGTTCTCATGGGTCTCTTCCAAGTTTCTTGAGTGAATGACACTTGTCTGTCCCATTGTTTCATAATTTCTGCAGGGAAATGTCTGTACTACAGACCTTATTGTTTGGGAGCTATTTTCAGCTATATTCTATTATTAAAGCTCGCCTGTTATTGAAGGCTTCATTTGGAAGCAAGAGTACTTTCATTAACTGCAGAGGTATTTTTCTTGCTTGCATTGCAGTTTTTCACTTCAGTTTCATAAATTATAATCAAATCCCTAAACTGAGACATTTTAATCAACTTTCTGATTAATGTAGTCTTTCCTCTTTCTCTTGTGCAAAGAGGAGAATGAGGTTTAAACATTGTCTGCCTGATCTCTGATTTCCAGTGAACAAATGTTCTTCAGCATTCTGACTAACAGCTTGAGCTCATTATGAACTCAGGCAGGTAAGTTTTCTGCCTTATTCTGGGAGATGCAAAGATTTTTCCATTATATTGTCCCTGTGCAGTCATTCCTAGTACCTGATGCTGAATACATTATTGTAATTTGGTCATTCATGACTGTCTTTCGCTTTTGCCAACTGATTATCTTTGACTAAACATGCATGTTTCTTTCTGAATCAGTTGTTTTGCATCTTTATCTGATAGTTTTCCTAAAGTCCTTAGGTATTAGTAGTTATTAGTCAGAGAACTTGCCTGCATAAGATTTCAATGAGTACTCAGATTGTGATGTTG
The DNA here is from genome assembly GCA_035221455.1 of Xenops minutus. Taxonomy (NCBI): domain Eukaryota; kingdom Metazoa; phylum Chordata; class Aves; order Passeriformes; family Furnariidae; genus Xenops; species Xenops minutus. The sequence continues at coordinate 107,079,503 of JAWWEE010000074.1, read as the reverse complement.
CTCTTAGAAAAGGGAAAAAACCCAGGCACTTACTGTGTGCAGCTAACTTCACAAGGACAAAGTAATTATGAGACTTCATGTGAAATGAGTTTTCACTTAAGCTAGCCAGTTTTTTGAATGTGTTCTTGTCATGGGTTGAGAAGGAGAGATTGTTTTCCCTGGGGACATTTATTTGAACTGTGATGCTTTACAGACATGTCCAATGCTTTAACCATTTCCACATTTCTGTGTGGTGAAAGATAGCTTATCTACTGGTTTTTCATTACTAAGACTGTTTCTACAAGTGATTATCTCGGCTTGCTTTTCTACAGCTCTGAGTCTGTTTTAGGTAATCTTTTGTATTCAAATTATGCAATGATATTATGGGAAGCAGCATGCAGTGATTATGCGTTGTGTTGGATCCAGTGCTAGGTTCTTGTGAACACAGTGTAGAGATTGGTTTCAGGACTTTAAGATATAAAAGATGGTTTTTTCAAGGTATCAGTTGACTTTCTTAGATTTGCAGTTGTCTTTTGCTTTCAGTCCTTTGTGCATTTATTGAACTGTTTTATGTCTTGCTGTATCATCAATCAGTATCCTGAGAAGATAGAATGGTATCAAATGTGTTAGAAATAATATTGAACATTGTATCCTTTATCATGCTTAAAAATACTGCCAGGGAAAAAAAATTTGATTTAATATTTTTTTTCACCTGTAAATGGAAACTTGATCAATGAGATTCCTGCTTCTACTGTCTCCAATAAACAGTGAACTGATATGTATTCAATTCCTCAGACTTGCAGTCAGAGGACTCATTCGTTTGGCATATATCCTTTGTGGCAGTGAGTATATGGAGATTGTCAGAAGTATTAAAAAAACAATTTTGAAGCCTCTCTGTTGCAGCTGATACAGATTTGTCCATCTGCACTATATGAATGATCACTATTAACCTCCAGAAATACTGGTAGCTTTTGGTATTTTCAGTAGATTGAGGTGATCGGTATCTTTCTAATATATTTTTCTTATGAGGAGGTACACATGTGCAGACTCAAACGCAGTGTTGCCACCCTTCTGAAAGAGCTCTGAATTTATTGTTAATTTACAAATAGTGTAAAACTGCTATTAAATATTAAAGAACAAATCCAGTATATATATTTCAAGGCATGCATTTTTTTTCTTTTTTTCTGGTTGTTGCATCTGCTTTAAGAACAACTTCCGATTAACAACAAATGTGTAAAAATATATAAAATCCTAAGAAAGTTGTATTTATTGATGTTCGTTGTAAATTTCAGTTTGTGAGTAGGAACCATTTAACAGCAGTCTTACAGTACTTTAAGTATCATCCTTCACTGCTGAATTGTTTAATGAATCAATTTTACAGACTAAAGACAATATCTAGTAGTGGAAGGTATTTCTAGGTCCCAGATATTTTAGAAGCAAAGCTTCTGCTGAGCTCTATTTACTGTATATTTAGATTAATTATATAATTTAATCTTTAACACTTTTGTGATAATTTGCCATTTATGAACTCTGCCAATAGTGTATTTATGTCTCTACTGTTGCTGAGAATATCTCATAACCTTGAGATGAGAAGATATCCATGTGGGATGTGGTCTAGAAATGCCCCCATGAGATGATTCCCCATTTACTAGTGGAGAATTTTCTGTTAACTCATTTGAATCTAATTTTTATGCATTATGTTGAGTGTGCTTTTCAGAAGTCCTGTGAAAAGGGGTGTTAACTAGAAGATGAGTAATTTAAGGGTCAATGGTCATTTTGCAAGACCTGTTTTTTGTAAAGCTGTGCTTATTGCATTTGAATTTTGCAGTATCTGCAGATTCTCTATGTAGTATCTCCCATCTGAGCTTTTCAGCACTTTTTTTCCCCCTGAAAGATCAGTGTATAATGTTGCTACAACTGCTCAGATGTTTGATCATCTTCTTACTTTTTAAGGTTGTACAGTGTTAACTTTTGGCTGATTGCTTTGAAAGCATTCTGGAGATGAGGCTTTTCCCATGTTTGTTTTTGGGTTTGTTTTCATGTGTTTGTTTTTGTTTGTTTTGTTTTTGTTTTGTTTTGTTTTAGGATAAAAGGTACATTTTAAAATAAAATCTGTGATCTCCAAGTTTGTTCATCTTTGCTTTGGTATTTAAAAATCATCACTTCTAATCTAATTAATGCTTTTCTATGTTGCTATAGTAATTAGAGTTCTAACTCCCTGCTGCTGTTCAGAACTTCAGTCATTGATCCAGTTTCAGCTTCACTTGTTCTGTTGTATATGTTGCTATGTTGGTTGCTTCTAAGTGTGTGGCATATTTTTTTGGCTTTGCTTTGGTGTATGTGTACAGCATGACAAAAAGTTTCTATGTAAAACTGAGTCTTGTGCTTTTTCTGTGAAGCTGAGGGATGATAAACTAATGCAGTGTTATGAGAAGCGCTTTAATTTTTGGTGTACTGCTTGGAAGGAGCTTGATTCCTGAAGAGAGAGTGATCTGTGAATGAGACCCTTTTCTTTAAAAAAGGGTGTAAAGTGTCTTTGGGTGAATATTTAAATAACAGAAAGCTGCTTGCTGTAAATCATTGAGCCATTTTAACAGATATTTTTATACTCCAGGAATTAATGCACTGCTGTGACCCCCACCTGCCCCAATGGTCTTGTTTTCACTTGAACACTATTAATAACTAGTGAGCTATAAAAAAATCAAGACAAAAAATGAGGCATCTGATATTTTTAATATGTCCTCTGAAATACAGGATGATCCCTTTAATGCCCTAATGTGCTTTATCAGAATGAGTTTTAAATAATGCCCTAAAACCAGGACTTCTGATGATTGTGGCTATGGCTGTGTGTTCATGATTGCTGATACAGAGCTGGATCAATTGATAGTAAAATTTCATCTGAACTAGGTGTAAGCTCATGCTTACACTTCCATTCCTTTAGGTGGAACATTGAGTATAGTATTGATTCCAAGGTGTCCTGTATGGGTGTGTTGTTTATTCTTCCCTGCACTTCCCGTTTGATTACCTTGTAAATTGTGCGATAGTCTGTATTGTATGTTTCTTGAGTCAGAAATTCTCTTTCCTACTTACTGTGGACCATGTACAGTGAAATAAGGGGAATATGAATAAAACTGGTTCTAGGTGGTTGCATTGTTAGATGTTTTCCTCGGTTACATGCAAAATTTTGCCTTCCCGTTTTGTGCATTTCCTTGTACTGTGGCAGTGCTAGTTGGTACAAATGCAGAAAGACAATAGTAGAACAAAAATCACAGAATAACTGAGTTGGAAGGGAAATCTGGAGGTAAACTGGTCCAACCTCCCTGCTCAGGCAGTGCCACCTGGAACCAGTTCCCCAGGACTATGTCCAGACGGCTTTAGAATATTTCTGAGGATATTCTCCACAACCACTATGAGCAACCTGTGCCAGTGCTGCATCTCCCTCATGGTACAGAACTGTTTCCTGGTGTTCACATGGAACCTCTTGTGTTTCAGTCTGTGTCCACTGCCTCTGGTCCTGTCACTGGGCACTACAGAAAAGAGCCTGGCTCTGACCCTCTTTGCACATTCCCGTCATATACATTGTATACATACACACCAACCCTTTGTATACATTAATGTGATACTCCTGAGCCTTGTCTTCAGGCTGAACAGTCGCAGCTCTCCCAGTCTTTTGTCATAGGGGAGATGCTTCAGTCCCTTTGTCTTCTTGGTGCCCTCCAGTTCTCCTCTGTTCTACTATGGAGCTCAGCATTGGACACAGTCCTCCCAGTGTGGCTTCACCAATGCTGAGTGGAGGCTGGGAAGGATCTCCTTGACCTGATGGTAACGTTCTTCCTAATGCATCCCAGGATGCTGTTGGCTTTCATTGCAGCACATTGCTGGCTCAAGTTTCACTTGGTGTCCACAAGGTCTCTTGTGTCAAGCAGCTTTCCAGCTGGGTGTCCCTGAGCATATATTGATGAATGGCGCTGTTCCTCCCCATCTGGAGAAATTTGAACTGGTCTATGTGGAACTTCATGAAGTTCCTGTCAGCACATTTCCCCAGCCTGCTGTGGTTGCTCTGAATGGCAGCATGGCTCTCTGCATATCAGCTACTTACCCGGTTTTTGTGTCTTAAATAAACTTTCTGAGGGTGCACTCTGCCTGTCATCCATATCACTAATGAAGATGTTAAGTAGGACTGAACCAAGTATTGACCCCTGGGGTAACCACTGGTCACTGACCTTACCCTTTGGGCTTGGTCAGTCAGTCAGCTTTTGATCTACTTCACTGTTTGCTTGAACAGCCTGTACATCAGCTATTTGTGTATGAGGATCTTACAGGATACAATGTGAAAGGCCTTACTGAGGTCCTGGTAGGCAATGTCCACTGCTCTTTCCTTATCTGCTAGGCCAGTCATTGCATCATAGAAGATTATCAAGTTGGTTGAGCATGACTTCCCCTTGGTGCCCATGCTGACTGTTCCTGATGATTTTCTTCTTGTTCATATACCTGAAGAATGGTTTCCAGGACTAGCTGCTCTATCACCTTCCCAGGGATCAAACTGAAGCTGATCAGCCTGTACTTCCCTGGGTCCTCCTTCTTGTCCTTCTTAAAATTAGAAGTAACATTTGCTTTCCTCCACCATGGGGCACTTTTCCCACTCACTATGATTGATCAAAGATTGTCAAGTGTGACTGTGAAATGACATCTGCCAGCTCTCTCAGCACTTAGTGCATTCCATCAGGACCCATGGACTTACCTGTGTCTGGTTTGCTTGAGTATTCCCTGACCTGATTGTCTTCCATGCAGGTCAGGGGTATATCTTTCTTGCTCCAAGCTTTTTCTCCTAGTCTCTGGGATTTGGGATTACTGAAGACTGGTTTTGCTTGTAAAGACTAAGACAAAGGTGACATTCAGTTTTGCAAACTTATCCATGCTTCTGTCTTGAGCAGTGGATTCACATTTTCCTTTGTTTTCTTATCACCTACATACTTACAGAAACCCTTTGTGATGTCTTTAACACCCCTGGCCAGATTCAATTCCAGTTCGGCTTTAGTTTTCCTAACTACATCCCTAGATGCTCAGATATTATTTCTGTACTCCATCTGCATTACCTGTCCTTGCTTCCACTCTCTGTATTATTTTCGTGTTTGATTTTTTTCCCAGAGGTCCTTGTTCATCCATGCAGGCCTCCTGGCATTTTTTCCTTGTCTTCATATTCATTTATATGAAGCTCTCTTAAGTTTGAAGGGGAATATCCTTGATTATTACCCAAATTTCTTGCCCCTGTTTTCATTTGAGTGCCTTATCCCATGGGACTCTGCCATGTAGATGTTTGAAGAAGCCAAAATCTGATCTCTTGAAGTCCAGGGTTGCAAACTTTCTTCTTTTTTCTGCACATAGAATCCTGATTTCCACCATCTCATGGTCTCTGCAGCAAAAGCTGTGGTAATATCCCCAGTGAACCACTCCTTCTTGGTGAGTATGAGGTCTTACAGAGCACCTTCCTCACTGACATCTCTATAACTTGTGTCAGGAAGTTGCCACCAGTACATTCCAGGAATGTCCTGGAGTTTTATTTGGCTGTGTTGGGCCTCCAATAGATACTGGATTGTTGAAGACCCTATGAGTTCTTGGGGGCCAGTGAGTGTGAGGCTGTTTTCATACCTGTCTGTAGAGGGCGTGACACACTTATATTTTGCTGGCCAGGTGAACTGTAGCAGATGCCTGCTAAAATGTCACTTTTAATCCTAACCTATAAGCTCCTAGTTGGTTTCTCTTCCCTTCCTGTCCTCCCTAAACAGCTTGTATCTCTCTGTTGCAACACTCCAGTCATGGGAGCCATCCCATCCTGTCTCTGTGATTCCTGGTAAGATTGTAGGCCTGTTACTGTGCAGAGATCTCTTAAGTTAATTACACACAGTAGTATACAGACACTTGAGGGGCACTCCAGCGTGTTAAGGTCATATTCACATAATCACAGTATCATCAAGGTTGTAAGAGACCTTAAATATCAGCCAGTCCAACCATCAACCTAGCATCACCCCTAAACCATATCCCCAAGTGCCATGTCTGCACATCTTTTGAATACTTCCAGGGGCAGTGACTTCACCTCCATGAACAACTTACTCCAATGCCTAACAACTCTAATATGCAAGCTGAACCTCATCTGGTGTAACTTAAGGCCATTTCCTCTCATTCTTTCACTTCAGACATGGCAGAAGAGACCAACCTGCCCATCACTACAATCTTCTTTCAGGTAGTTGTAGAGAGCAGTGAGGTCCCCCTGAGCCTTCTCTTCTCCAGGCTAAGCAACCCCACTTCCCTCAGCTTCTCCATGTAAGACATGTCTTCTAGACTCTTCACCAACTTTGTTGCCTGTCTTTGGACACACTCTAGCATTCTTTTTCATGTGAGTGGCCCAGAACTGGCTGAAGTGTCCTCACCAGCGCTGAGTACAGGGGGACAAATCACTTGCCTTGTCCTCCTGGCCACACTATTTTTGATACAGGCTAGGTTGCCATTGGCCTTGGTCACTTAAACACACTGCTGGCTCATGTTCAGCCAGCTGTCAAGCAACACTCCTAAGTCCCTTTCTGCTGAGCAGCTCCCAAGCCACTCATCCCCCAGTCTATAGGCTGCATGGGTTTGTTGTGATACAAGTGCAGGACCCGGCATTTTGCCCTATTGAACCTCATGCAGTTCTCCTCAGAAACATGGCATGACAGCATAGGTAAGGTTTATGGAAACCTGTGCCAAGCTCAGCAAGGTGATGAGTATTAAAGTACCAAGATTGCTGTGGGAGTCATCATACTCCAGCTCTCGGTATTCTTCTGTCAGTCGTCCCCCACCACACTAGCAAGAAAGATGTATTTCTCTGTTATGCTTCTGGCCTGTATGGATTATCTTAAATGGCAGCTTTGTTGCTGTTGCTGCTAGTTGATGTGACATTTGAACTGTACTCTTTTTCACAGGTCTCTGCCAGCAAACCTGTGCCAGTAGATGAGATTTATTTTTAGAACTAAATTAATATCTTTGATTTTTTCCTAATGCTTTTAGCTTCTGATGTAATTAATTGGCTGCTCAAGCGTCTGCTGCTACCTAAGCAGCTGTTGAATGATAGTGGAATAAACTCATCAGATCTGTGCTCCTTGTAACTATGACTGTGCTGGAGACCCAGGTAGCTGGGACAAAGACTGCACAGAAAGGAGGAGAGTGTTTTATTGTGTATGTGTATTTGGGTAGAGCTGGATAGTGAGTTGACAAGCAGATCAGCTAGGAAGAGGAGGTCAGACTGGGGAAGACTAGAAGAGTAACTTGATAAAAACACGGCAAGGTTAGATCTTCCTGCTAGCAAGAGCAACTTTTGAATACTTAAGCCAAGGTAGCAGCAGGCTTTACCTGTTTTATTTTACTTTTCATTATGTGTTTTCATGGTGCCTACTTTTGAGACAAATGTCTTTTTAGCTTTCTCTCTCACAAAGGTCTTCTGAGTTCAATTTTTTTGCCTTTGTTAGAGGTAAGTTGTCCATCAGCGAAGGGGAGATACAAATGCTTTTGCAGAAAATCTGTTTTTATCTACATTATCTGGACTGCAGTAACATTTCCCTTAAAAGCTGAAAACACTTACGTGGTCCTCTTGACTTTGTTGTGGACTAGTTTGAAAGGCTTAGTCTCAGTTCTATACTGTTATCAAGTTCCCAAGACCTTTGCTCTTCTGATTGTTCCCCCCATCTCACTGCAGGCGGGTGAGGAAGCAAGTGGATGAGGACTTATCCCTTTACCAGATCAACTCACCACACTTGGTATATGTGAATTAAGATTATGCTTCTCTAAACCTGCTGTTCTGCAGAGATAAAAACTCAAGGGACCTTGGCTTTTGGTATCACATTAAAATGGAAAATAGAGCACACAGTGTCCAGAGGTTATCTCTGAAATCAGTATTTGCTAACTGATTTATATTAAAAAATAGCATTATTTTAGTGTTGGAATAGGAAGATATTGAAGAGAAGAGCTGTGCTTATGGGAAAAAAACCTATATGGGCAAAAGAGAGGGGATGATACCAATTTGAAATGTGTTGAAAGTTTGAAGAAAGTAATTAGTTGTTAATTAGGAAATTTTTGTCCTACTTGAAAGGTAAAAATCCACTTAGTTCTACTTTCAGGGAAGCCTTGAATGTTGAAATTGTTTGTTTGAAGGTAAAAATGGTTCAAGAAACAGATCAAATTGCATTTATGTTGATTCCTAAAGGAGGTTTCTTGAGTAGATAACTTGATATATGAACTCAAGAATTGTACAAATTCCCTGAATTGTTTAGTAGACACCTTAAGCCGCCGCCCCTTCCCCCTGCCCCAGTATCTGAACAAAAAACTGCCAATGTAACTATATAGTTGGAACCCCAAAGTGTTACTTTACTATTAATTGGGTGAAAATTTTGAGAAGTTTTTGTGCAAGTTTTCTGTAAGGAAATATGAATCTTATCAGTTGTCTTGGATCCCACTAAGAACCATTCTTGTGGGATTTCCTACCTCTGTCATCAGGCCAAGGCTGTAGTTTTTTTGTTTTGTTTCTGTTTTAGTACCCAAGGGGTACTGAGAAAACGTCAGGATTCTAGCAGCTGAGTAACTTTTTACACACGTGAACTCCTGTTAACCAAAACAGGTAGTCATGCTGGCCAAGGGTTTGAGAATTACATGCCATGCATAGCACCTGGGATGTTCAGAACCTCTAATATTCCTTGTTTTAATAAGGAGTTCTTTGAAAGCCAGGAAGACCCTTCCATTCTTTAAAAAACCCCTATTATTGTAGGGCTTGCAAATAATATTCCTTGACAGATTATATTGCTGTTTTTATCTCTGTAGATGTCAGTAGTATTGTTTGCTAGTGTGGTGGAATTAATCCATGTATTTTCCTCTGGAAATGTCCCAGTCCTTTATATACAGTACTCTGGAGCTCTAGTCTCTTTGTGTTGGGCTGTAAGAAGTCATCAGTTGATCTGTGCCATGCCGCTGGTGCTGGGTCATCTGACGAAGTGGAGTTCCTAAGATAATTTTCTAGCTTTTTTCTACCCCCCTTCCTCCACCACAGTATGTTTAGTTCTTTCCCATAAAGATTCCAAGCCAAAAAGTCCTCAGACAACTGGGTGCTTAACATAGGTGAAGTGACAGATGATCCCTTTGACTGTCTTTGCTACCCAACGTAAAAACTGTCCTGTAAGGGAAATTTGTCCTTCCCTTTGCAATATTTTTTGAGCTCTGTGAGTCCTGGATAGAATTTTTCTTAGATATAAATGCAGCTTCATTTCTGCCTTACTTTCTGTATACTACAAAGTAATGTCTTGAGATCAGATTTGGGGCTTTGGGTGCATGGCTGACACAGAGGAATATTTCATACTGTTTTTGTGAGTCACTTAATTACTCAGAATGTTGATTTACTCACGCTTGATGCCTATAATAAATATTTAATATTTCATTATCAAGCATTAATACTTTGAAATTGGCAGTGATTTGTAGCAGTTGTATTACAAAACAGCTGTTGGGGGTGAATGAATAGCAGTACATTTTGACCGAAAATTGTGTTAACTAAAGACTAAAAAGAGGGACCATTATATGGGACTAAAAGATTTTCTAGACTTTTTTTTGGTCCTGTATTTCAATGATGTACGTGAAGATGTATGTATGAGGGATGTATCTATGTATGAAAACTTTTTTATTGGAAAATTAAATTGTTTCTTGTCACTTTCTGTTGTTTTTTGTAAGGTAAAAAGAAATGAAAATGTCATATCAAGTGTCTATTGACATTTTATAGTTTTGGGCTTTGTACAGGGCTATGGTTATGAATGCGTTTTATTTTGTGTAGTTGCTGTTAGGTTTCACTCCATGGACCTTCACCTTGAAGAACTAGTCTTCATTAACCACAGATTCAGACACAGTAGCAATTGTTGAACACATTATAAATGTATGTTAGAATAATTTGGAAATACCTTCTTTTAATTCAAATTCAAAATTGCTTTTTGTTTTATCAGCAAACACGTATCTCTTTATGGTGCAAGCTCGTGGTATAATGTTGAGAGAAAACGTAAAAACAATAGGACACATGATCAGATTGTACACTAACAAAAATACTACAGTCAATGGGACAGGTAAGAATATATCTTATTTAATTTCATTTTTAAAGAGCTTTTTTAAAAGAAGCAAACAGTAATGACAAAGCTTGTTTATGAAAACTTGGACCTAAACCCTACTTATCTGTAACTGAATGTCAAATAATTACTACTTATCAGTTCACTTTAGTAAGAAATATTTGCCACAGGTGTAACAAAGATACTGTCATTCAATTATTCTTCCTTTAGTGCAGTAAGATGCTTTTTAATCATGTGGGTGTGAATTTGTTGCTTACAAAGTTAGTGCTCTCACCTTCATGATGATATGTTACAAATTCAGTGGAAAACATAGGTTTTTACAAAAATCAACTCTTCTTGTTTTAGATTATCCTGAAGGAAACAATTCTAGTGACTGTGTTGCTCAAACAACACTGTATCTTCCAGAGAACTTCACCTACTCTCCTTACCAGCCTTGTCCAGAGAAGCTGCCTTACATGCGTAAGTTTTAAACTGACCTTAGTATTTATCTAATAAATTGAATGGTACTTTAAACAAAATACAGTTATTTTAATATAAAATATAATTGCAAGGAGCCCAAGTATATAGCAGAAAATAATGAATAAAATGTGTGTGATAATGGACAATGATGCTTATCAGCAGTTTGCCTGTAACTAGTGTGTTGCTAAGGCTTTTGACCTGTTTACTAATCACAGAATCACAGAATGTCCCGAGTTGGAAGGGACCGACAGGGATCATCAAGTCCAACTCAGTCTGGCATAGGATCATCCCCAAGAGTCATACCATGTGCCTGGTGTGACAGCTAATGTGTTTAAATTTTATTTACAAGTCATTTTAGTTTCTACAAATTAAATAATAAATGTTTTTATGAATATGTGAGAATGCTCTAACTTCTTAAAAAGTACTCAGTCAGATTTGCGCATTTTGAGGGATAGTTAAAAATTTCCTTTTTTGAAATGGTGTAACTAATAGAAAGATTCATGAGTCAGAAACCAATTCTCAAATCTTTATCAGCTAATCACAGCTACATCAATATATAGGAAGTTGAAGAGGATGCTGTAGTAAATAGAGAATTGATGGACTTAAGAAAGTGCTTACATAACAAGTGAAAAGTTGCAATCCTCAGGAAATTTTAAAATGAGACTTTCAAATGCAGATGTTTAAGATCCCAAGCTATTAAACAGGTGTGGCGAGTTGGCTGTGTCTGGATGCCAGATACCCATTGTAGCTACTTTCTCTCTCCCCTCTCCAACTGGACGGAGGAGAGAAAATATAATGAAGGATGCATGAGTTGAGATAATGACCGGGAGAGATCACTTACTGATTCCTGTCATGGGCAAAACAGACTTTAAATGGGAACACTAATTAAATTTATTGGTAACAAAGTCAGAGCAAGGTAATGAGAAGTAAAAGAAACCTTAAAAAACCTTCCCCCTGCCCCTCCGTCCGTCCCAAGTTCTATCTCATCCTTCCCACAGCAGCGCAGGGAGACGGGGAATGGGGCTTATTGTCAGTTCGCCACAGGTTGTTCCTGCTGCTGCTCAGAGAGAGGAGTCCTTTCCCTGTTGCAAGCAAAGTGTAACTGTGTTTGGGAATATTCTTAAAAATTCTTATTAAAAACTGTAAATTATCAAGTGAATTCCCCTTTCCTGCAAACTTGCCATTGTTCAGATTTAGACAAAATTCTGGGCATTGTTTGCTCTCTCCCAGCTTGTAGAAAAAGCAATCCTTAAAAACCAGGAAGGATTAGGTTAGCGACCAAACACCTATTAAATACTGGCCTGTTTTGAACAATAAAAAGAAAAAGGCAAATCAGTCCTGGTGATGACTGTTTTACATTGACCTTCACCACTGATTGTTTGCTATTATAAATTGTTCTGATATTTAACCTTAATGAAATTGTAGTCTCCTGACTGAAGCAAACTTCCTTCATAGAAACCACTTTTGAGTTTTCAGCTTTTTTTCTCTGTTAGGAATTGTGAGATTATCAGAGTTGCTGTAGGAAGCAAAAGATGATTAAATAATTTGGAAGAAATCAGAACCTGAGTCAGTAATCCATTGAATTATTTAAGTTCTAGCAAATGTTCTGGAGACAGTATATTTGTGTGAAGAACTAGTGGTAACATTAGTATGTATCTCTAGATAAAATTGCTTAATTTGAACTTTCTCACTTGGTGTCAAAAAGAATCGATAATTCTCTGTAAATAAGTGTAACTATATTACTAGAAGTGGCTTTGTTAGCAGTATCTGTGACACTAACATGTTTCTTTTACTTGCAATATTTAAAATCAAATAATTAAACTACCAATTTGTAAGAGAAAATTTAAAATACTTTCTCCTGCATTCCAGAATCCTAAACTCTTGTCTTTTAGACTAACAGATTACTTAATCTGTGGGCTGTCATTCAGCATGAGCAAGTAATTAAGTATTTAATGTAGCAGTTCAGATCCATATCGTACCAAACAACATTGCTGACAGCCAAACTGAATTCTGATCAATTTTAGTTCAGATAAAAATAATGGATTTTATTAGGATATCTAGATTCCATTATAACTTTTTTTAAAATATCAACTGAGAAGTTTATCTGTTGAAGAGTGCAGAAACAGTGTGTTATCTGTGTTTCTTTTGAATACCACCAGATTTTAAACTTTGTCTCTTAACATTGTAAATGTACAGACATGCAGCCAAAAGTATAGATCAGTTGCTGTTGTTTAGGAAACTAATTCATATAGAGAATTGTCTTAAGCAATTTAGTAACTAGCCTCATGATGTGATAATATCCTTATTTCAGCCTCTTTTCCTTCAGGCATAGAGTTTGACTTTCAAAATCACATTTTTATATAGTTTTGTACATATAAACAAATAAAACCAATATGCTACTTTGGGAAAAAGATAAAAAAATCAGAAAATGCCAAATCTGGATGATCTGAGAAACAAGAATGATGATTATGGTGATTGAAAATGCATATAAATTAGTATTTTTAATGGCACTTTCAAGGGATCTGGCAGTTGGAATTACATCAGGTCAGTTCAAAGCTATATTGGCTTGTTACACCTGTTCTACTTGTGTATTAGTCTGCTGTCCAGGAGTTAAGAAATCAGACAGGTCAGAAGTCACTGCAGTACCTTATATGCCAGCTTACTTACAGTATGTTATCTTAAATCTTTGATGCAGATTTGTTTGATTTGCCAGGTATTCAGAATTGCCAGCGTAGGGATGCGTTCTGCTCTGCCATCCTTGCTATGAATTATGTTTGCTATATGTAATTTTACCAGAATTTCTCTATACATCTCCTTGCTGCTGTTCTCTCTTTATCATCTTGTTATTGTTGCTGTTGTTGTTAGTAATTGCTTGTACTTATTCTGTCCTGTTTAAAAGAGAAATAATAATTTTAATAGAAAATAATTCACTGGCTAAGTTGCTGTTCAACAAAGGGGTATGTGTTTCACCCCTTGGTTTTCATGTATACCTTTTTAATCATCATCTCTGTATTTAATTGTAATCTACCTAAAGCTGCTATGAAGACCATTTAATGCGATGAAATGTTGTAGGTAGTCCTGAGGTAGCCAGGGAAGAAAGATTCTTGAATCATGCATATTTTGACATATTTAAGGTCATTATAGAAGATAGCTTCTTTACATCCACATGCTAAATTTGTATCATAAAGAGTATGGTAAAATCATGTTTTGTCCCAAGTACTTATACTCTTAAAATAGGAACAGCTGTTGCCTTTTGTGTGTGACTCAGTCTTTCAGGTTCTAATCCACTTGTTGAACATTGCTGTTGTCATTCATAAGCAGGACACCTCTACTGCAAGATAGAAGCTGTATAAGAGTCTGTCTATCTGTCTTTTCCTTTGTAGATAAACTGATAATTGAAACCATTCTAGTCTACTTAGTATCTAAAACTCTTGTCATTCTTGATTTTTTGTAGTGTGAACTATATCTAACTGGATTTCTTTTTAAAGCATCATAACTGGCTCAAACCCTGGTTACAAAAGGAACTAATAATTACCTTCTCTGTCTTTCATATAACGCAGTTAACATATTCCAAGATGGGATTTGCTATTTTTGTGCAATTGCATTTCATTGCATTAGTTTGTATTAATAGGAAATCCATTATAAACTGTAAAAATATCTTTCTACATACTGCAGCATAGCCAGATATTTCCTGTTTTGTCTGTGTATGCTTCGTTTCTCCTTCAGTAGCAATCCATAGTTATTTTTTTTATTAATTTCACTCTATTGATTTCTGTATGTGTTTGATTTGTTGAAATAATTTTGTTCTCTGATTCTCTTCTTCAAAATACTTTTTGCTTCCTCAGCTTTCTTTTTGTGTAGGTTGTATAAATATGTTTTATTGCAGCATATTAGACGCTAATGGAAGTAGTGAATACTAAGCCCAATTATTTAGAGTTGCTTTCTCCTGCTCCCCACCATTGACAGGGAAAAAGTGCTGATTTCTATTTACCCTTTGCTTTTGTACTTTTAATAGTTAGTACCAACACTTCAGGTTTTACTATAGGTACTTTTTAAACAGCCTGGAAGGAATTCCACCATGTTGCATGAAGTTAGATGTACCTGCCTTGTCTAAATACTGTTTTGCCATTTGATTTGGTAATTTTTTTTTTTTTTTCCTTACTTTAAACTCTGTAATCAGCTGATCACCTCTAAACTTTTCTCGGGCGATTAAGACATCTAAGTCACATCATATTGTGTGTAGATTGCTTCCTTTTCTGGTGTAGTAATTGACCTTTATTTATCTTTATTTTCCTATTAGATTCTGTAAATAAACTGAGAGGCTCTTTTTGCTTCTCTGTCTCTTGGTAGTTGAAATTGATTTAGTGTTTTTTAATTTTTTGATGTACTTTGTACATGTTTATATACTGGTCCTTCATTGATTGACCTTGATTCTACATGTAAGATTTCTTTTTCAGGTTATTGAAGAGTTTTAGATGTGATCATCTAAGCTTCTTCTTTTAAATGATTATTTTTATTTCTAATTATTTTAAAACTTTCATTTAAATTTCTTTAGGATTACCTTGTTCTGGTGTATATTTATACAGGTTTTTTAGTAACTACCAGGTTTCCTTTTTCTTCTAAAATAATCAAATAAATGTTGGTTTCTTTAAATCTGCTCTTGAAAGATTTCCATATTGAACTGCTCTTGATACTTGTCCCTCTATAATTGTACTTTAAAAAAACAAAAGGTACCTTCTTAATTTACAATTAGTATTATATTTAATCATATCCAAAACTAAAACTGCTCTTGGAGTATCATCTGCCTTCTGAAAACAATTGCTATTCCTAGTATGTTTCAAAAATTTCAAACTTTACAAAAAATTTAGATAGCTAGTCAATTAAATGACATGAAGCAGTCTTTTGGCACAAATAGATTCTTTTGTCACAAATAGAATCTTTTGGGTATGGTATGGGGAGAAAATGGGAGTGATTTCTTTGACTAACTTTAAAATACCAACCTTTACCAAAATATTTAAATTTTTAGACAAAAATAAATAGACTATTTTATAATGTTGGTCAGATGGATATTACAAGATTTTTGTTTGATGATCTAGAACAAAACAGTTGCTGAAGAACAACCTGAGCTTCTGGTTAATGAGTGTTACACTCTTCTCCCCAGATTTTCATGATTCCTTCTACTGCTTTTGGGAGTATTTACTATAAATCATTATCTCCAGTTTTGAATTTTCTTTTACATGCATAAGCTAATGACCAACAACTTTTAGCTGTCAAATAAGTGTTCATATTTCTCATAGTAAGGACTATCTGATTTTTTTTAAAACCATATTGTGGTCTTTATTCAATAACTTACTGAATTCCACTCTCATCAATAGCCTTTTGTGAAAGCTTTTCCCATTGGGCTCATTAGTTCTAGCAGTGGTGATTTTAAAATCCAGCTGCCTGCTATGAATTAGTTTGAAGAAGACAGTGGTGAATTACTGGATAAAGACTGTATGTGAAATGTGCATAATAATTTGGAATTTAAATTGAGGAAGTTTGTTGAGTGTAGTGATGATGCATTTTCTATTAATGTGGAAGTGCAGTAGGAAGGCACACACAATTTGAATAAAGGTTCAGTAGTGCAGATGATGTAGAATTGTTAGCAGTCGTACTTGAAATGAAAGGCAACCCTAATTTTCTGTAATAGATACAGAATTCAAATTACTTTGCTTGTTCTGTGTCCTCTAATATGAGTATTTTGTTTATAGGTCTTATGGAAGGAATGTTTAGACTGAAAAACACTAAAATTCATTCTGTAAAAAAGGAATATTAAGAGGATAGTATAAATTGTTTCTTTTTTAATCTGTAGGCAGTGTAACAACAAATTTCTGATGCTATTTGACTATAATATAACATATAGTGTTACATCAGTTGTCTTACTTGAAATGAATAAATAATGGGTGGGTTTTTTCCTCTCTTTAGGAGGCCTTATTGATGTCAATATGAGTGAAATTAGTTTTGATGAAATTCAGCAACTGTTTTCAAAAGATTCAGACATTGAACCAGGAGGACACTGGAAACCAAAAGACTGTAAGCCACGGTGGAAGGTGAGATGCTGATTTTTGTTTTTGCTTTGTTTTTTCTTTTTGGTGCGTTGGAATAGTTTACCATTGCAAGCACTCAGTCTTTTGCTGATATATATCTATATATCTATATCCATATATCTATATCTAAAATATGTATATGTTATAGTATATGTATTATGACGTGCTCTAGAAGAAACTAAAACTTGGAGAAAAATTTGAAATGGATCAACAGGAACTTTTAAAGGTTCATTAACTGTGGTTACTAAACATTTCATCATATGAATGCATACCTGTCCTTTGTGTCTGTTACTTGATGTATAACTAGACACAAGTGAACATAAAAGGAAAATCTTACTTATATTTTACTCCAGTTTTTTTTCTTAATTGTTTGAAGAAATTTCCAACATACTGCCAATTTAAATGTAAAAGTTGAAAAGCCTATGAAAGCCATGGGAAACTTGCTCTGTATATGAAATACTAAAATTCTAAAATACTGATATAATAGTTAAATATATGTATATATGATTTTTTGAAGGTGGCGATCCTCATTCCTTTTCGCAATCGCCATGAACATCTTCCAATTTTTTTCCGTCATCTGATACCTATGTTGCAGAAGCAACGGCTGGAATTTGCTTTCTATGTTGTTGAACAGGTAACAGCATTTACTTGAAAAGTGACTTATTGAGATTTTTCTTGCCAAGATTTGGATGAATCCAGAATTTAAATGAATTTAAATGAAAAAGGAAAGTTCATCTCTCTTCTCCAGTTCAAGCACTGGCCAGATACATGTTACTTTGAATACATGTCTTTGAATACGGGATGATATTTTATAGGTGATAGCATGGCTTTTTCGGATGTATTATCATTGTAAGTTTACAAGGGCAAAAAATGTAGGACAGCAGCAGCATTCCTCAATTCAAGAGACAGTTCTGTTCAGTAGATACAGGAACTGAATGCACCATTAGCAAGTTTGGTGATGATACGAAACTTGGGGTGCTATTGACTTTTAAGGGATGGGATGCCTTGCAGAGGGATCTAGAGAAATTGGAGCATTGGACAGTGATTAATGGGATGAAATGAAAAAGTCAAAATGCTGGATTCTTCAGCTAGGATGGAGTGAAGCCACACACAAGTGTAAGTTGGGAGAGGAGTGACTGGAGAGCAGCTCTGCGCAAAGGGTAGGGGGCTGCTGTTTGGCGGGAGCCTCAAAATAAGCCAGCAGGGTGTGCCCCGGCAGCCAGCATGGCAAACCCCATCCTGGGGTTCATCAAATCCAGCATCACCAGCTGGTCAAAAGAGGCATCTTTGTCAATACAATTTTTTTGTGTGTGTTTGTGTCTGTGATAGATTATGTGTTTCTCATAGTATTGAAATTTTGTCTCGATTTTTACAGTGTCTCCTTTGTTTTCTGTTTGAAGACAGGTACACAACCTTTTAATCGTGCAATGCTCTTTAATGTTGGCTTCAAAGAGGCTATGAAGGATGCTCTCTGGGACTGCATAATATTTCATGATGTGGATCACTTACCTGAAAATGACAGAAATTATTATGGATGTGGAGAAATGCCACGCCATTTTGCAGCAAAGCTGGACAAATACATGTACATGTAAGTAATGTTTTATTCATGTTGTTTCTTAAATATACAGAAATGTTTTTAAAATGTGTATGAATTTTGTGACAATATGTACGGTAGGTGAAAAAATAAAACAGCATCCCACCATGCTAATTACAGAAATCATTTAGTTATTAAAAGAATGATTCGAGTGTCTACATTTGATATATTACTAATTAGAAGATATTATTTATAATTTCTGGTGTTGAACTTTTGGCAATGAGGTTGATCTTTAAAAAAAAAAAAAGTCTTTATGTGTCAATGGGGAAAAGCTTACTTAGCTTATTAGAAATCTTTTCTAGCTACATAAGCCTTTGTGCTGGCTGTTACAAAAGAGAAGCAAATAATCTGCAGCAAAATACCACAGGAAAAATGTCTTAATTTTCTCATAAATGTGCTATTTGTTTTTGCTTCATAGTGCTTTTTAAACAGAAGATTTTCTTACTGCTAGACCATTTTGTTTATTGTATTCAGTTTCTGTTGACATTTGATGAATGTAGTGGGACCTGCAGTTTTGTTAGCTCCTTTCCTTCTGCCATTTTACATTAATTATGTGTCACTTGTTTTTTAACACTTTGCTATCTCATGACATTCTTCGAATCACTTCACATAAAGCTGTAGCTTATTGCTTGCTACATGCATGTGTTTGCAATCCTGAACTTTTTTTGTAAAGTTAGTCAACTTGGCAACCTAGTCAACTGACAGATCAAAAGCAATGCTTTGAAAACATGGCTCTGTGCCTGGACTTCAGGATGTCAGTCAATCAGGAGTCAAATGTTTAAAGATTTCATATGTAATTAAAAGTACATAAATGAACACATGTAAACAGAAGCGATTTCATCTATCTTCATATGTATTTACAAAATACCATATATATTATACATACATTTATAAAATGTCTGAATAGGTAAGTATTTACAAAATTCATAAATGTAGAAATAAATCCAGATTTATAAAATACAAATGTAAATATGTGTTTATGTATATATACAAAAAAGTGCACACATACTGCACACACATACATATATATGAATAAAAACTTCAAACAGTCCCATTAAACTGTCATACTGCAGTTGGTTTTGGTTTTGGTTGGAGATCTGGTTTTGGGTTGGTGGTGCTTTTTGGTTGGTTGTTTTAGAGGTATATGTAGGGGTTTTTTTTTCTGGGGGTTGGGTTAGAACAACTGTTACTTTAGTTAAATGTTGAAAGGGATATATAATGATGACCTTCCCCCAAAGCTATTAAGATTTGGTTGAATCCTGTGTTTCCACAGAGATCAGAAGTTACATGACTGTGTATTTCTTTTTCTTTCCCCTTGCATTCTGGAGTTATTTGTCCTTCAGTATGGCAATTGTGTCCTAAACAATGGTAAATCTTTTTGTGATAGTCTTAACTCCTTGAAGGTTCCAGATTTAGAAGCGCCTCCTCAGAGACTTTTATTTTATGAAGTGGCGTGCTGCTTGTGAAAAAGGAACACACTTTACTGTAACAGCTTCTGTGTTAAGGATGCAAGTCAATATTGATGGAAGTAAATATAGGTACTTAAATAGTCTATTTTTTTTTTAGACTGACAAAGTGTTTTGAGGACTGGAAATGACATTGCCTGGGGCATAGTCTGTTATATAGATACAGTGACTATACATGTTGGCCAACTGCTTATTACTTAACAATATGTGTCAGAAATTACTCTTGCTTACTGACAGAAAAGCCTACAGATCCCTTTGTTTCAAAAGTTTATCTTCTAAAAACTGAAAAGTATTTTTAATTAAGTATGTCATTCACTGTAGTTGAATATGTACTGTTAAACTGTTTCAAGTTTTAATTCTAATTCGGTAGAATATAGTGATGAATTAAAATTATTTTCAGTTGATTAAAAAAGTTTTTTTTCAGTTGAATAGTGTCAAAATGCAGTAGTCTGAGGGCTTCACTTAACTCTGAAACTATGGGTATAAATCATCTATCTGAAATACAGATAGACTTTTGTTTCATATGGTGATACTAATTTGAGCTACAGTTTAAGAGCACTTTTTATGGAAATCAGACATTACTGCAAACCTTTTGTGCAACTTGGTGTATGTTACTTAGTGCTGGCAATCTGTGAACCAGTTTCCCATAGTGAATACATTCAGCATCTCTTCATGTCCTTAGTCTGGGGTTCTTGTTTTTTATAAAGTATTGTTCAAAGACAGGGCTACCTATCAAAGTTCAGCTAGTAGTGTAGAATTTCTTTTGTTTTCAGCCTTCCATACAATGAGTTCTTCGGTGGTGTAAGTGGCCTGACAGTGGAACAATTCAAGAAGATCAATGGTTTTCCAAATGCCTTTTGGGGATGGGGTGGAGAAGATGATGATCTTTGGAACAGGTGAGTGTTTAGGGCTTAGGTCTTTCTCATTGTTGTGCGGTATCCACCCTTTGAGAGTAATTAGGTGGATTTTTTTCTGTTGCTTGTTACCTTTGGTAATTTATTTTAAATGAGCAAATTTTAATTCTAAAGAGTTTGCTTCAGAAATATCAATATACCATTTGAAGGAATAAGTATTATGTTCTTTTTTCTTAGCCTGAGAACGCTTAACAGGTTTTTAAGACATAGGTCCTGTAACAACACATATAACAACAGGTAACAATACTAAGCGTATTTAATCCCATTCCTTCTAGTCTTCCATGTTTTGCCTTTAATTTGCATCTCTCTTGCTGCTAGTATTATGGAATACCATCCCACAGATATTTAGAATAAGCATGAATTTCATATCTAAAGAGCACTGCTTGAGAGAGAGGTTAATCTGTGAATATATTTGTAGTCCCAAACTGGACAATGGACAGCAATGCTCATGGCATTACTAACTGCTTACAGTAAATAAGTCTAAAATGTTCCAACTGAGCTTTTGAGACAAAGTGTCTGCATAAGTTTATATATGAAGAGGTATCTTTTAAAGGAAGAGTTTGCTTTTATTCTTTTTTCTTGCTATTTTCACGTTTTTACACTTTACTGAGCTTTAAGAACAAGCAGGAGATACTAAATATCGAATTATTATTATTTCACTTTGTTTTGCCAGCATTTTAGTTGTTGGGTTAGGAATGTTATGGGTTTTTTTAGGAAGAGAATGTCACTGAACGTAAAGACTTGACTCTAACATATTTGATGCATATTTTTCAGTTTTGCTGTAACGTGCATGAAGAGTTTTAAAAAGGTGTTTTTTCAAATGTTTATGTATTGTACTGCAGGGTTCAGTATGCTGGATACAATGTAACAAGACCTGAGGGAGATTTAGGGAAGTACAAATCCATTCCTCATCATCACAGAGGTGAAGTTCAGTTTTTAGGACGGTAAGAAAAACAGAAATGTTCAAATGCTACTGCTGAAGATGTGAAAATTTTGTCTTACATCCACACATCTGAATAAGCAGTCAGTGTTTATCAGTACTATTTCCTTTTTGATGCTAAATTGTATACTTTTTTAAACACATTATATTTGCTGTTCAGATATTTCTTATTTAACCATGAGAGAGACTGGGTTTGTGTGTCAGAAGGTATTAGGATCATAATCTTTGATGCCAAATGTTATTGTTCCATAATAGTTTGGGCATTAGTGCTGGCAGGGCTCCATTAGTTGGTTAATTTGGATATTTTGCAAAAGGGAAGAGTACAGCTGGGGCAAATGACTCCTGCATGAAAACAGACTTTAAAACTCCTCAAGGATTGGTTTCTTCTATCATCTTTCATTATTTTCTAAGATATAGGTCTTCTCATTTCTTGCATACATTGACATAAACTTTTCCTTTTGAGATTCCTTTCTTTTGCCAGAAAGATGCAAAACACTTTAAGTGGCCAGTAGGTTTTGGCTGCCCTAGACTAGAATAGCAACCAGAATGCAGCTGATGAGCTAAATGGAAAAATTAGAACATGAAACACAAAATAAAGGGTTATGATGTGTTTTCAGGTGATTAGAAGTACCGCTCAATTCTGTTATCAGTGGGTATCTCTCTGGGAGCATATTTTTTCTGTTTTATTTATAATTTTTAAATCGACATGTACAGTAAGCATGAGTAAATCTGTTACATGAAATTAAAACATATACATTGGTAATCTGGAGGAGGAGAACTGTATTTTTTTAATCACTTCAAATTTAGATGTTTGCAAATGCAGGAATCTCAAGAATGAAAGGAAAAACAATTCAGACATTTAAGTGCATAATGAACAGTGAGGGTTCCTAAATATTTCCCTGTGCTCCCCAGTTGAGTTTTATAGCAAAACAACATGAAGAAATTGAATAATCTTTAAAAACCTGCTTAGTTTGGGACCATAAAAAGTATATGTGTTAAATGCCTCTTTTTTATTTAGTCTTAATATTAACTTATATATGTGACCATAAAATCTAACTGTATTAAAAATCTTTAAAAGCTTGCTTTTAAAGCTTAGGTAGGTACTGTAGAAATTTCAAAGGGCTGAAAGGTAGTTTCAGATTTTAAGATGTATTTCAAAGTGAAATGATGGTCACAGTATCATGTCTAGCATCAATTGAATTGTTTCTTGCAAATCTTTCTCATATTTTCTTCCTCCAACTCCCTCCACAGATACAAACTTCTGAGATATTCCAGAGAACGTCAATATATTGATGGATTGAACAATTTAGTATATTCTCCTAAAGTACTTGTCACTAGATTGTATAAAAATATAACTGTTAATCTCATACCAGAACTTGCTC
Organism: Xenops minutus; assembly: GCA_035221455.1. Classification (NCBI taxonomy): domain Eukaryota; kingdom Metazoa; phylum Chordata; class Aves; order Passeriformes; family Furnariidae; genus Xenops; species Xenops minutus. The sequence goes on along the minus strand of JAWWEE010000074.1, from coordinate 107,056,559 downwards.
CTGTTAGAGACTATTGATGGAAGTGGAATGACAAGCTACCTTACCAGAATAAACTTTTAACACTGGAAGCTACTGATAGACAACTGTAAACCAAACCAAACCAAAACCAACCAACAACAGCTTAGAATTAGAATTTTTTGACCATTTGATGATGCATATTTGGGATGAGAAGTGAAATGATTGTATGCACCATGCATTTTGTTCTGAAAGAAAAGCCAGCAGCTACCACTCAGATGTTTACAGCATGAGACTACTGTTCAAGCCTTCATTCTTCATATTCTCTATCTTAACCATTCAACTAAATAGACTGCAGAAAACAGACTTGTAGCTTCTCTGGAAGTAAGGACAGAGGCCTCTTCCAGGAATTTTTATACTAAACTGTCTCTGTCTTGTATTTAAATTAATGCTTTTGTTTATTTTTAAACTGTGTTTTGTAAATATGTGATGTAAATTAATGTGTGTATACTGCTTTTCAATTGTTCTATATTTTATGCTTCAGTATGTATTTGAATGTGTTCTTGTTTGAATTCTGTAGGAATGTTTTTATTAGCATGAAAGAACAAGTGTAAAATATAAGTATGCTTATAAAAAGGTTATACCTTATGTAAAATGAAGGAAATATTAATTGTTGGCCAGCTATGACTGTAAACTGTTATACTAGTTTTGAGCTCTAGGCCTCCTGCATATCTATATAGAAAAATCAATTTCGTATATCAACTTGCTAGAAAAAAAGCTTTTAATTTAATTTATTGCCAGCAAAATTGTATGATACCCTGCCTGCCATCTAAATCCTATTTATATGCATATTGCATGTGTATTACAGAAAATCTTGCGGTTGTTGCATATTATGATCTACAGGAACTCTGTTTCCAAGTGTGCCACTAGTGTCAATGTCAGGGATTTTAATGCCTAAAACAGTGTGTCTGGGTGCATACAGTATTTTGGTATTTTTCTTTTTCAAAAAAAACAAAACAAACCTAGTAAACAGCACTTTTATTCCTCCAAAATCAGAAGAGCCAAAAATGTGTCTTCACTGGAAGAATATTAAAGTTAGATTTTTAAGAGAATAATAAAACATAGTTCTAATAGTTCTGATGCTTGCAATGTGGGATTTTCAAAACCACAGTTTTGGTCACACTGTTCTGCTGATGAGGATGGTGATGTCAAAAGCGGAACTGAAAGCAGGCCAATCCCAAGTGCTTTTTAAAATTCCACTCATAATATATTATTCAATATAGCTATTTGAGGGCCTATTCTGGTAGAGGGCTGAGTGCTTCTATGATGCACTAAGTATCCTCAAGTCGATGACTGTCAATGAGATTGAGGTTGCACAGTCCTGCTAAGGATTGGTCCTGTCTGTTTCTCTATTTTTGTGGTGTTATATGTATGAGTAACTAGCCTCTTTCCTCAGCTTACAATGAAAAACATATCTTGTTATTTTCTCTTTGCTTGTAATGTTATGCTACCTAAAAGTATCCCATTGCTAAGCATTATTATCCTTTTCTAATATTTTTTTACATCCCTTATTAATTAATGCTAAGGAAAAGGACCAGGTCATTTATTTTCTATGTTAATGCAAAGATATTGACCAAGATCCACTAAACTGTTTTGTTTGTCACAGTGATTTAACTCTTTAGGAACCAAAGACTGACTTCTGCTCCCATGAAGAATGGAAAGCAGTATATATAATAAGGATTATTTATCCACAGATTGTTCTTCAAGAGTGTTGACAAAGAACACTAACTTTAAGTCATTACTATGTGTTGGTTTCCTGAATTGCTGCCACAGGTGATGTGGTGCTTTGGGTATTTTAAGTTTGCTATAAACACCTTTTATTTCTTTGATTTATCAGCAGCAAATTTTGCCCTTAGCCATCCTTCAGTAAAGTTACGACCTTAGTTGTAAACATCCCAATTATTTAGTAGAAATATCATTATTTAGGTAGTTGAGAACAATTGTAAGAGATATTTTATACCATATTGGAATTACCTTAAAATCTACCAGTTAATCTAATATACTTTAGGAATGATGTAATACAGTGAAAATATCTAAAAGCATAAAATGAAGAAAACATCCTTAAAAAGCATGCTTAAGTGGTTTGATCACCTCCTAGTAGATTTTTTACAACTGAGTATATAGAATATATTCTGAAGCGTATGAAGAAAGGGGAGATAATACACTCTATGAACAATTATATCTTCAAAATAAAATTAGTCTTGTTTCAAAACAAATACAATTCTTTAAGAACAGTTGAATAAATTTTTAAATCCCTGGTGTAATTTCAAAGTGATTCCTAGTTTTCAGTACAATTTCACCTTCAATTTCACACCTGTGATTATGAAGCATCCTTTGGTACCGTAGGTCTGTACTATTTCCTGAAGCATGCTTTTGTGCCCATTTGTTAGGCATTCTGTGAAATTTATGTGCAATTAAAAAAATAGATCTAATGCATATATATGTATATATACTTACATATATACATACTATATTACACATATGCTGTGGCTGGACTAATATAACTTTACAGCTTTAAGTGATTGATCATGTATGGTCCTAGAAAAATGTGATTTAAACCAGTATGTGAATGAATTGTGACATATAGCTGAGTTCTTAAAAAGTTTATATTTTGGTGCCCCAAAGTGATGGATGTTAAATTCTGAATTGTTGACCAACACTCTTCTCTAAATACCTTTTATCACTTTGTTGGGAAGTTTTAGAAGTTGCCCTCGTAAATTAAATCAAAATAGTATTTGTATACTACCTGCTTGAACTCAGTACTCTTCTGTAGTGAATTTTAACATAGACAGTGCCTTCAAACAAAATAAATATAATGAAGAACTAAGAGTTGTGCACATTCCTTTTGATATTTTCATGATTCTTGTAAAATGTAGAAAGAAGCCAATCACACTGGCTTTTGTATTGCTGACAGTGCAAATTAAGGACTTCAAGGAGTGAATACAGAGAGAGAAGAAAAAGAGTGTATTTTACAAGATTCTGAAGGTCTTGCAAATTAACAATTAAAAACATAATAGAAGGATTAACAGTGGAATCTGGTTGATATGCTAAGGTGCACTTAAGCCCATTTTCTATATTTCAGATTTAAGCAGGAGAATATAAAACATGAAGTCCACTTTGGAAAAGACAGTATATTGAAAAGCAAGTGCAAAATGCCCTCTTTCTTGGATCTTGACAGTCTATTTTTCTATCATTGTGTTTACTAATGACTGTGTTGGAGTGGGTTACTAATGAGCCAGTTATTTTAAAAAACTAAAAAGATCCATTGCATATCAGCAAGAGGAAGTGTACTTAAGATTATTTTATTTGTAGAGGTATATAAATTAGGCTGAATGAAAAATGCACTGAAACAAATACTGGGAATTTCCTGTGTGATATCATAGGTGTTTTGGTTTTTTGTTTGTTTGTTTTGGTTTGGTTTTTTTTGTTCATGAAAATGTTTGTACTTTTTTATCATTGTCTTTCATGAAATACAATGTTCTAAAAAATGTGTTGGTTTGTTTATTCTGAGCTTCTGTGGAAAACATACCATCTTTGTGTTTTGTTTCTGGACAAAGTGCTCATTTTTCTAGTCCTCAGGATCCCAAAGTAACAGCAAAAGGCAGGGATACACCTGTCCAAATACATCAGTTTGGGCTGTAATGGAATCAAGTCTTAGGCTAGCAAAGTGTTTTCCCTCTTTTTTGGTACTTATGTGCTTTCAGCTTTTGATTTCATTAGGCTAAATGACTCAATGTTTTTGCATACTTTTCCAAGACAGGGTTGCTATTCTGTTGAATCTCCTAATGTTTCTTCCTTATAAATGGATTACTAGAATGGGAATAGAAGGATTCATTCATGTTTCTCCTGACATAAAATAGGAAGCTGGTTTTCTCAGGAATCATCAGTTATTTTTATTTGTATGTTACAGCTATTAAAGTGTCCGATGGTTAGAGGTATGCAGGTAATTTTGGGGAGTACTTGCAGCTGGGGACAAATGTGTTCGCAGAATTTTCTGAAAACACATGAATAAACCTCTTCAGGTATGTTTGATTGATATACTTTTCTGAAACACTGGCTATGGACTCTCCTTGAAAGTGTTACCAGTTCTGATATATTGAAAAACAGGAATAAAGGCATTTTAAGTATGTGTAGCTTGCTCAGCATCCGTAAATGCTATTCTACCTTGCTGTCACTTTTAAGCTGCTTTTGTTTCTACATCTCAGCAATCAGAATTGAGAGGTAAGTTTATCTGATTATGTGGGGCCCTGAGTAAGTAATCCTGTGGGACTTCATCTGTTGTGGACTTCAGTAATAAAGTATAGGAGATGGTAGTGGTGAATTGTATTTTCTATGTCCTTACTTTTCATGAGACACCTTTCAGATGTGTTTTGTTCTCTTCCTTTGCAAAAAGAAATGTAGTTTATTAACTCTATGGAAGTCTTGGGTTTATTCTGAGACTCCCAGTAGTGGAATTTCAATACATTTTTTCCTAAGCTTAATGTGTTTTTTCAAACCCTAAGCTTTTATTCAGAAGGGCAGTATTGACAGAATACAGAAATACAGAATACTTTTATTCAGAAGAGTATTTAAAAACAAAGTTAATACATATTCATCTTGAAGTTAACAAAGAGAATAAACAACTTGACTCTTACTGATTTACTATGAAATCTAAAGCTGTTGATACAATCAGATGCTAAGTTCTTATCATTTATGTAAATTTTAATTCATACATCTGAATTTTCATGCTTAATGTCAGGTTCTATTCCACTGGTTCACTAACTACTGCTGTAGTTGAGTAAGAAAAGGGACTAAGGACAACAGCAATGGAGTAATGCCGATATCCAGCATCATTAGCTGTGAACACCACCTGGAAAATGAAAAAAACGAATACAAGAAAAATGAGAAGTGATCTCTAGATGGAACATTGTGGTCATTTTATGTAAATTCACACAAAACTTCAGAAACATTCTCACTCTGAATTGTGACTATCTGCAACGCACAGTTTTTCCAGTTGTTATTCTTTATTAAAAGTATAAATATCACATTGTTTAAAATACATTTATATATTTTAAAATCTATTTATTATCCAAATTGTCTTTATTAAAAAAAACAAACCAGAACACCCATTCTTTCAAGTGTTTGAATATTTGTGTTGCTCTTACGAAACCCTCAACTTCGGGAAACAGAATTAAACAGTGCAACAGTAATTATCATCAGACCAAAGTATGAAACCCTGAGTTTCTTTAATTCTACTTCCAAATCTAGTAGTTAAGGACTGCATTAGTTTTTTGGCCACAGCATGAGAATAACCTTCCATATGAATGGTTTACTACAGGCATATTAACATTTCCCCATCAGCACAAATCCTGTCCTTTGATTTCTCTCTCTACATAGTACATAATTTTGTGTTGTGAGAAGTGTCAGCTTTTAAAATAGACACTGTTTGATACAGTCTGTGATGCACAGCTTGTGCTCGTTTCAATATTAATAGAAAAGATGCATATCAGTAAGTTGAGCAAAACATGATCCTTACTGAGGTTTATTTTTAAGAAAGAAGGCTCTTGCAGTCTAGATTAAATTAATTTCTAGTCTCACATGTCGACTTAAACATTATCTTGATATATATCAATTTACTTGCATGCTGTAAATCTGTCATCTCTTTTATTTCCGTTATCACAGTAAGCAAGACTATCCAACATTAACCTTCATTATTGTCTAGTAAAAAATGTCATCTTTCATCTGTTTCAGGGAGGCAGAAACAAAATTTACCCAGGTGTTTGCCACCTTTTCTTCAAGGAGATGAGGAATGGCTGAGCAGATCCGTCACAATCCGTCAAACAACTAATTTAGAACTGATACTGAAAGGTCACAGGAAAGCCCTGGTGCTGGAGGGAAAGAGGACAGTCCCCAAGGAGTCCTAAATCCTTCAGCAGGCCTCACTTGCTACCTGGTTTGGACCACTTTTGTCTAACCAGTTTATTTGTCCTGTACAAATTGAAAAGGCATGTTATACTTTTTTTTTTTTTTCCTGTTGTAAACTGAGGACACAGACATTCAGAACACAGCACATACTTCCGTTATCTTTAAAAATCTAAACTATAAACTTTGTCTGGGTCCAAAAGGCAGAGAAATCCTTTTCCCAGGAGACTTAACAGAGTAATCCACCTATTGTTCTCCCTCAAGTGTTTAGAATAGTCACAGGAAGAATCACAGGCTTAAGCAGAGGTAGAAGGGTAGAGGTAAGTGATGCATCTAAGAGCTTATTGAGAGTAACGAGGTTCTGTCATAAGTACGTTGTTACAAAGCTTCGAGACTGTGGATTTAAAGTGTCAACATGAAAATATTTTAAAATGGAAATAAAGTTCACCATGTGCACTTAGTAACTAAAGCACAGACATTTTAAGTAACTATTCTTTGCAACTGAAGTACATGAGAAAATGAATACTCACATCAGCATGATGATGGAAGGAATTCAAACCCAAATTCTTCCAATAAGAGGCCGTGTCTAATTCAAGCTTGTATACACCTGTTCCAAATTGTTCTTTAGTTGTAAGCTCAGGGAGACCTCCTTTGTCATTGGTTTGTCTGTGTGGTGGTAGAAAAACACACTTTTATATTTTGATTGAAAGCCTAAGAAAGATGCAGTTTTTAGCAGTTGAACTTGAGTGATGTGTAGCTTAAGTAATATGATGAATACTTCTATTGATCTGGAATGGCTTACGTCCATCTGTATTATGGACGCTTCAGAGCTTATCTTGGCATTTGCTACTTCCACAATGACCACAACACATGGCTGCTTGCCATGTCACTACTCTGCATGGTTTGGGGATGAGCCAAAAACTGGCATTATTGTTCATAGACTCTTGGCAGAGTCTTGGAGTTAATTAAATGAACCCACTCAGAGGGAAAACTTCACTGCTGCTGTAAGCAATGTGGAAGCTCTATGATGCATTTACTGTGCAACTAAGTAGGGTCAACTCTCCTGCTTTTTCTATACTTTCTTATATATTGTTTTATAAATATTTTTTACAGTTGGCTATTAGAAATTGAGATCTGCTGTTCAAAATGACAATGTCAGCTAACAGTGTAGCCTTATGGAATTCCCTGTGGTTTGTATTGGCCAGTTAGTTTTCCATCCTCAACAAACATGGTTTTGTTTTGTTTGAAGATTCTATCAGTGCTATCCAAAGCCCTAATACTGGCTTGAAACTCTACATCTTTGAACACCAACCGACTTAGGACTCCAGAAGTAATACTGAATGCTGTCTCTAAATCATGTCTCTTGTTTGAAACCCTTTTCTATGAAATAAGTTTTACAATACTAGTTTTTTATTAGGTAGGCTATCCACAAATAATAGAACTGCTAGCATCTGATTTTATTAGCTGCAGTGACTGTTTTGTGTTCTACCTGCTAGATCTTTTTCTGAACATATTTTATGCAAATTGCATGCAGATTAAAAAAAAAAAAGTCATTGTCCAGAGCATTACTTACCATTTGTTCTTTAATACAACTTGTAACTGTGAAGTGAAATACCATTTGTCTCTTACAAGATGTTCTGCAGTCACTTATCAGAATTTTTTATCCATTCAGTTGTCACTATTTTCCTTTGCCATAGATTGATCATTGTTAAATAACCAGTCACTTCTCTAATAAGCTTTCTCAGATAATACAAAACAAATCTTTAATTGAGAACATTTATTTCAAAATCTTTTGTTAGCATTCAATTATTTACAAATTATCAAGGCTGGAGAGGATGATGTAGTATTAGCATGACTTTTGCTTACCTTATCTTGAGGGTACTTTGCTTTGTTTCAAATGTTAAGTATGTTTTTAAGGCTTCAGCCAACATTCAGCTGTTTAGATGAGTATCTTCATATAAATTCTCTAAGCTCAGATTTGAAGGTAAATTGAATGCTCTTTTGCTGGAAAATTTCAGGCATTTCCAGGGACAGAATATGTGTGAAACTGTCTTCTCACTTGGGGGATGTGAGGCAATTTATATAGGACAATGTAAATAGATTGTTTTCCCCACCTTGTACAATGATGTATGGCCTTCACTGTAGCTATATTTTTAAGGACTCATATAAAAGCAGTGTTGTTTCTTCCAGTCCACTGCTCCATGACACCAAAGAACCACTTACGTACAGTTTCTTATGGAATTTATAGAATTGCATCTGAGTCTGGGATCCCACTGGTGAAATTCCTGTGCTATGCCAGTTTTAGCCCTTAAGAGCCCTTTCTATTTTTATAATTTTTTTTTTCTGTGAAATATACTGTTAACATATCTGGAAAGGTCTCAGGTGAGACTTTGCAACTAAAAGAGGTAAGTGTGGAGGTGGAATATTGCTTGTTGAATAAAGAATGCTCATTCTATGTATCACCTAAGAATTTTTCCAATTCCATTTCAGATTATACTTGAAATAAAAATTGCTTTTGAGTTTTTAAAGTGTTAATATACTTAAATTGAGGGCAATTAAAGAAAAAATCTGCATTTGAAATTCTACAATTATATTTTTTTAAGAGACATGGCAATGTTTAAATATCTGGAGATTCTTTTTGTTATTTGAGATGTGGTTACTTCCCTGTGGGGGAGGAGGTGAGAAAGCTTTATCCCCAAATTTTCTCCTTTTGGCTGAGTCCTTTATCTTGAAGTAAAGAAGGCTATCAAATATGATGTGGGAAATATTCAAAACAGTTGCTTTTTAAAGCTGTGGTATTGTATGAAATGAAAATCCATTTAGAAAGAAGAAAAATAGCCAGTAAAGGCAGGATTCTCAATCAGAGTTGTGGTTTCAAACTGTAAGTCTGTCTGATTTTTCTGGTAACAATGCAGTTGTTCTTTGCTGGGTACTAAAAAGCAATATAAACCTTTGTAAGGAAATTGAAGAAGAAGTTATGATTGAATTAAAGGATAGTTTGAAATACTTGCTTGTGTTCATAGGAATTATAAAGTATTACAAAACCATTTTGGTAGTTGAAATTGTAGTACATTTAAAAGACAGTCTACAGCAAATTAATTCAAAAGTATTATCTTTCTTCTGAGCAAAAAAGACATCTCACATTAGAGGATGTGGAACTGGTCTTTCAACTATTTGTCCTTTTCCCATTGCCTTTTCCGTCTTTCACTCATTATTTTAGTAGGACTTACTTTGAATTTAACAGTTCCCAAGATCCATCTGCAGCTTCTTTATATAACTTAACTGGAACATTTGGAGCTGGACTTCCTCGGACTGAATCCAGAACTCTTATGTAAAGAGGATGCTTGGAGTCAGGGGAGTCCTTCAAAAGGAAAAGAGAGTTTTTATGTTGCAAGAAGGGTATGTGATGGTGCATCATAAAGCAGTAAGGAATATTATGCTTCATATCTACAGTATAGACTGTATCTTCCACAGCAAGATCACTGTGTACTGTGGCAATGTAATCTGAATCTCTTCTGTCTGAGGACTGGATAGGGTGGAGCCAGGGAGGAAGGTGTCAGCTGTTGATCGTGTGGCCACATATACCGGGGAGACACTACAGCTGAGAGACAAAGTTCTGCTTTCTCTTTGGCATGGCTTGTCTACAGGTCATCTCTAGCATGAAGCTGTAATGAAACTGTGGCCTCAACAGGAAATCATAAAACCATCGAAGGTAGTTTAAAAATCTGCCAACTCTTCCTCTGTGTTTTGAAGTGGCAATTTGAGCACAGCTTTCTGGATTTGAGATATCTCTGATACCTCGTTGCCGTAGAGTTATCTTAATTCTGCTGTAAACTTGATAAGCACCACGTACAGACTCTTCCCTTACAGCATGTTGAATCAGATTTGTCAGCCCTGGCAGCTACACAGGGATGGGAGGGGAAAACCTTCCTTCAAAGATGTGATGGCTATAGTTTCACTCCCAACATGTTCATCACAAGTAGTGGTTATACCCTGATGTTTTACCTCTTTGAAGATAGAGTTGAATCAGGGCTTTGACCTTCCATTACCTGATTCTGCAGGTGAAAAGTGACAAAATAGAGCTTTGTAGAAGGTGCTAATCAGGGATGATCTCAAAATAGCAGTCAGTGATATCCATTTAATCATTGCAAAATGAATCATGATGTAGATGGTTAAAAACTAAGAACCCTCTATTTCATCCCTTCTTACAGTCTGAAATGTATTGAACATGCCATGGGCCAGGACCCCTGCCCTGTATCCTTCTAATATATCAGCATGTATCTATAGCACCTGTATGCCCAGACTCCTCACACTCCCTTTCTGGGATGGAGGGGCTCACTAGTGTTTTTTGTGAGACCTTGGTAAGGAGGGCTGCACTGCCACCACTGATTTTCCTGACTTTTACACCCTGGGAGCTCAGGGAAAGTCTTACTTCCTCAACAAGGTTGGGCAGTTATTAATTTTCCCAATGATCAGAGCTTGAGGAAAAACCAGTAGTTGACGAGAGAGACAAGGCTGTTGTAGGAGAATTTCAGGCTGAGGCATCTGTGTTGTTAGCTTACTTTGCTGAAATAAATGAGCCCTCGGAAAGAAGGATCCTGACTTTGTCTCTGTTCTTTCCTTGCATTGATGAGCATTACAGAGATCCCTTCTTGCTTACATGAGATTGAGCTGTAGTGGGTACAGCAGTAAGGCAGAAGTCTAGAGAAGGCCTTTCTCCAGAAAGGATATCGCAACAGAAAATGAAATCCCTCATGACACAGCTTGTTCATGATGTTATGAAGGCTGCTAGTTACTTTTCAACAGGCTCAAGGTTTTTTGTGTAGTGAATATGATAGCTTTTCCTTTCTTGTCTTACACTGTTTTTCATATAGTTGCTGTGTCTAATGAGAAGTGCTAGTTCTCTAACCATAAAGTTTCTCATTAATCATTAGAGAAGGAGAAAGAAGAACCAGAAAACAGCACCAGAGAAAAACAGTCAATACATACTATGAAATCAAAACAATTGCAATAAAATAGAATATTCTATTTTTCTTACTTACATTAATTAAAATATAATGAGATAAGAAAGCTGGGACTACATCAGTAGAAGGACTTCAGTGCTGAGACACTTACCAATGGTGTAGCTTCAGAGCAAAATGCCAGGCCACTTAAGAAAACAAGAAACACAGTATAAAAAGCCATTTTGCCTACCGCTAGGACGTCTCAGTGCTAGGAAGCAGATACCAGTGGGATCTGTGATTTTTATATCAAGATCTCTAAAATGAAACTACTTATCAGAAAACCCATATGACTTTCAACATGCAGATTCATACTGTTTACCTTGCAAACAATGAGAAAATAAGTAACCCATACAAACATGAACCTTGTCTGCAAAAATAAGTCTCTTCTATCCTTGACTGTGGAAATACTGTGAATATTGCCTGCTTCAACTACAGTGATCAATTTTTTTTTTTAAACAATATCTGTTCTGTTACATTTTTCCCTTTTTTATTGAGGAATAATACTGTATCGTTCTCATGTATTTTGAGAGAAATACAAATTTTCTGTCAACTTAGCCATTTCACAGATTCACAGAATATGCTGAGTTGGAAGGGACCCACAAGGATCATTGATTGAGTCTAACCCTTACACCTGCACACGACCATCCCCAGGAGTCACACCATGTGCCTGAGAGTATCATCCAAACACTTTTTGAACTCTTGTCAGGCTTGGTGCTGTGACCACTTCCCTGGGGAGCCTGTTCCAGTGCCCAACCACTCTCTGGGTGAAGCATCTTTTCCTGATACCCAGCCTAAACCTCCTGTGACACAACTTCAGGCCATTTCCTTGGGTCCTGTCACTGCTCACCACAGAGAAGAGATCAGTGCCTGCCCCTCCTCTTCCTCTCCATGAGGAAGTTGCAGACTGCAACGGGATCCCTCCTCGGTCTCCTCCAGGCTGAACAGACCAAGAGCCCTCAGCCATTCCTCATACTGTTTCCCCTCAAGGCTCTTCACCATCCTCGTTGCCTTCCTTTGGACACTCCCTAATTAATGGCTTAATATCTTTCTTATATTGTGGTGCCCCAAACTGCACACAATATTCCAGGTGAGGCCACTCCAGTGCACAGCGGAGCAGGACAATCCCCTCCCTCACCTGGCTGATGATGTTTTGCCTGATGCCCCCCAGGACAGGGTTGGCCCTCCTCACTGCCTGGGCACTGCTGAGCACATGCGACTTGCCATCAACCAGGACCCCCAAGTCCCTTTCTGTGACACTGCTTTCCAGCATCAAATTTGCCAGTCTGGACAAACATTCAGGATGCCCCATCCCAGGTGCAGAATCCGGCACTTCCCCTTGTTGAACTTCATAAGGCTGGTGATTGCCTAGTTCTGCAATTTGTTGAGGTCTCTCTGCAGGCTCTTCCTGCCTTCAAGCTCCTCCAAGTCCTGTGTCATCTGCAGTCTTGCTCAATATCCCTTCCAGTCCTCTCTCCAAGTCATTTATGATGTTGAAGAGCACAGGGCCTAAGATGGAGCCCCATGGAACCCCACTAGTGACAGGTTGCCAGTCTGATGTTACCCCATTCACTACTATCCTCTTTCAGTGAAAAATTCTCTGTGGTTATGGCTTGGTGTAACTGAGTCTCCCATGTTTACCTATTAAGAAATTTCTTTCTGTAGTGGTCTTCTTCCCACCTCTAATAAAAGGTAAGTGGATAATGTCTGGGCTATCTAGTTATCTCATGCGACCCTGCGGAGGAAAAATATGTTGGTTTCCAGTATGATAACTGGATACCTACACGTGCATTTCTGAAGCACAGTTGAACAATGATTTAAGTCCTATCACTTTACTTGTCCCTTAGATCACTACAGGACTTTCACTGTTCATCTGCAAGTCAGCTCCTAACCAGAAGTATCAGCTTCATTTTAGGAAAGTGTTACTTCTTGAAATTAAACTTTGTCTTTGATCTTTGGTTAAACATATGTATACACTCTTTTGCTAAGTTTACCCTGTCATCAGAGGGACGACTACACACAGACACACAGAGTACTTGTTTTGTTTTGGTTTGGGGTTTTTTTTGATGACTACATCTATATGAACATATTTAGTTCCTATTTTGAGGGTTTGTTATAGCCTACTGCAAATCAAATCTACTGGTTTTCAAGCTCCAGGAACAGCGGGATCCCATGAAATGTCTCTCCATGCTTTAAGATGGGTGCTGTTTCAAAACTATTTGAACTGTTTACACGGGTTGTGTAATTATGGTGGTGTCCAGAAGTCCAGGGGAAAAGTAACCAAATAGTGAAATGCTAAAGGCAAGCTTTTGTAATCTGTGAGTTCACTTGGTATGCCAACATTCCAGCAAACTCTGAGTGTAGAGATAAACTCCAAGGTCAGTTGCAAATGAGTGGTGGTTGTGATTTCACTATATTTCTCTGCAATTTCTGTAATGTATTTAAAACCCAATTCCTCTGCTTCAGAATGTTTTAAATACAATAGACCATGAGTCTACAGAAATCACTGCTAAAGCCCTGAAAGACTTTGGTCAGTTTATCAGCAACATTATTTGAATCACAGTCACTCTACAGCTTACTTTTTCCCTTTTATAAAAATATGAAGAGAATATTAAAATTATGCTTCTGTTTTAAGACTTCTATTTAATGATGGCTAGAGATTTGACTATTAGAGATTTAATTGGAATGCACTGGAGTAGGGTAGTCAGTATAACTGGATTATATAAAATAATCATTTTAAAATAAAAGATGTTAGAAACAGTGCTAATTGAAATTATTTCAGAACTCCATAGACTGATTGAGAAGCAAACTTCCCTCTTGAAACATCAAAGTGTTGAGGTTTATCTGAAACTTTAAATAAAAGTACATAGATTTTAACTCTCTCATTTCTCTGGACCTAGTTATTTAAATAGTTATTTGTTCTGCTGCTAGGTGTTCAGAATTTCACCTATTTACCCTGTGACCTAGTTGAGAATGGGACCACCTCTTCCATGTATAAACTAGGAGCCGTACAGATGTCCTTTTTTTTAAGACATGTATTTTGCAAAATTTTTTAAGGTGGCACAACTCTGTAAGTTCCTTATTTTGAACCAGTGCACTTGGTGACACTTTTTTAAGGTGGTGGAGGTAACATAACTAAATTAAGTGCCATCTTGTGTGTGTTTTTCAGAAGTCCTTTGCACTTCAACACAAATAAAAAAATGTCATGATACCTTAGAACAAAATAAAACTTCACCAACAGAGTCAAAACTGTTTTAAAGAAGTAATATTTTATTGACTGGTCTGAAGTTTGCAAGGTTAAAAAAATGGGAAAAAAAACAACCTAACGTAGCAAAAAGTTATGCATTAGCAGTAGGAAAAACCTTCCTCCTAAAAGCCTATGATAGTTCTAGAGGAGGAGAGTTTTTGTGTAAGGACAGTGCATGTTTATTCCTGGGGATCAGTGACAACAGCAGTGGTTGAATAAGAGAAAGGACTCAGGAGAGCGGCAATGGTGTAGTGGCGGTGACCAGAATCATTAGCAGTGAACACCACCTGGAAAAGAGAAAACTTGTGATCACAATGAACAACATACATTCAAAACTACCATATTAAGAACTAAGAAGCACATGCCATTTCATCTGCAGAGTACTTTGCCAGTTCTGTTCGGTGATTTTACCTTTCTGAAAACTAATGCTCCCCATTACTTTGTGACACTTGCTGAGGACTGAGAAATTTGTGAGATTTGGACTGAGGTCCACAAAGAGCCTGTGGTGAAGCTAGATGGAGATACCTACACCTGAGCCGGGCAACTCCTTTGTGATGTGGAATGGGAGGATAAGGGGAAGGTATCTCGAATGACCAATAAGAAAGACATGGGGTGAAATTCCACCTAGTGAATTTAAATACAACTTCCGTTTGAGGTGTCCAAGCAAAGCACAAGTTGGAGCCCAAAGCTGCTTTCTGTACTTTAGTGCCCTCTCGTGTTTTTAACACTGTTAGAGATGGGGCAATGCTTGCATTAAGAACTGAGTGGCTGGACTTGCCAGAATAAGGAGAAAACCCTTGACCTAAGACGATGCTAATTTGCTCTTCTCCAAATCAACCTCTTGGAGTTTGGATCACCAGTCACCAGGAAAATGTTACCTGAGTTAAGCTCCAGCTTTCTTCGGCTCTCATTAGCCTATTGTTTGATCTATTTTCTAAACCATGACATACTTTCTACAAGAGGACTAGACTGTCCCAGTCCTGCCAAAGTCTAAGCTCCTGGGATGTGAGGACTGTAGGCTTCAGTTACCATGTATGCAGACATGGAGTCATTGAAATCTACTCACTTCCCAGGCTAGTTTGCTGACCTGTAGTCTGTTACATCAAGTAAAAGCTTATTCAACAGCCCAGCTGCAACAGTCTCAACCAGGCACTTTTAACCACCCTATGAGGTGAAACCCTTACAACTTTCAGACACCCAAATAGTTAGGGATTATTTTATAGGTTTGTTTATTTGAACTAAATCACCCAAACTGCACCTCAGACTTTTTCGGACCTGGACCTCACTCATTGGTTTTAATTTTTCACAAAGCTTCATAAACTTATGGACTAAAATGTTCTACAACACCACTAGTAGCTATTCCAGACTACTTAAATTGGAGAAACTCAAATTGAATGACAGATTAAGCCTGAAGAATTTAAACAGATTTTTGTTAGTGCTAAATATAGTAGAATAGAGCACAAAATAAATCAGTGTAGGGCTGAAAGCAAAAGGAGGCACGGGACATGATTAGATTGCTGGCCTGCTTATGAAATATGAGTATCAATGAAATAGCCAACATTTCCTTTCCAACTATGCTTATTTCTTTATGTTTTTCTGCCTTCTTTCTTTTTAATGGCATATTTTAGTACTGAACATTATTAAAAAAAAAGGCAAACCAGAAAGAATAATTTTTTCCCTATAATTACAGATTTGTACCTTCTTTTTTTTTTTTTTTCTTGTTTACTTTTATAAATACTGTCTACTTTTGAATAATGTAGCTCTTTTTGAACAAAGATCCCTACTGGTATGAATGGGTGAATGGGCACAGCTCCACTTTGGAAGAGCTGTGTCAGTATTTGCAGGGAAGTTGTCTGCTTCCTTTGGCTTAGTTGGCTATTTACTGCCTTTATTTGCCCAATGTCGTGTGGCAGAGAACCATTTCAATGAATGATGCTGCTCCTTCATTGTTAAAGAACTGTATTTGTTCTTTCCAGTTGATGCTACTACATAGGCGGTGTATACAGGTTATTAAGTATATTTGCAACTACTTACATCAGCATATTCATGGAACGGAGAAAGGCCAAGCCCCTTCCAGTAAGAGCTGGTGTCAAACTTAACCATGTATATTCCTTCTACAAACTGTTCTTCTGTTGTGAGCTCATGGATCTCCCCATACTCTGTGGTTTTCCTGTAATGATAAAATATTTGGATAAATATTTTATATTTTTATTTAAATGCTAATCAGAAACAGTCAATGTGGAATATTAAATAGCAGAGGTGCCAAATTCTACATTGAGCAGTTTCTAATAATCTGAAATTATTCCCTCCTTCTGTGTAGTGTATGTTTCCAGATTGCAGAGTCTGCTGTTGATACCAACTCACCCACATACATCACAAATCAAAACTGGCTGGTTTAAGGTCCCTCATAGTATCACATTTAACTTGTACCAAGTGCCCTCTGGAACCAAACGTTAATGTCTTTAGGAAAAGGATTGTCATGATGAAAGGCGAGATGCCAAATCTCAAAATAGAATTAAGGATAGAAGAGAAATTTTAGTGGAAAATTATTTTGTTCTCTAGTTATTAGCATTGAGACCATTGGTTGTATGCCTATACACTGATGTGATTTTATGTGACCCTCAGTGATAGTGTCTTGAAAGAGCAATTTAACATCACAAGATTTTATTAATTTGAATTATAATGCCTTGGTCAAAGATCAAGGGCCTCTTCCACTGGGTACTGTATAAAAGAGAAACAGGAATTCCCAGCTCAGAGACTACGTTTTTGTCTTGTAAGAAAAAACTGGGTGAAGGAAGTCCAGAAGCAATAGAAAAGTATAGGTGGCATTTCACCCTATTTGTTTGAAAAGGAAGATTTTCAAGCTTTGTATGACAGTTGTTTAAATATTTACATACCTAGCTCCTAAACACTGTTTATCTCTTTTTGATCTTTTCTGATTTTTTAACCTTTTTTTGTTTGCTTATTTTTGTTTGGGACTTTTTTCTGCTGAAAATATTTATTTGATATTTATAGCATTTCATAACCACCTGATGTAGTTGAATGGAAAATGAAGAAAGCCTGGGCTGGAAGAACTAGTAGAACTTTCTTGTCTTATGTCAAGGACTAACTGTATAGACAGAAAACAAAAAAGCTTGAGGAGGAAGAGAAGAAGGGAAGAAAGCATTGCTTATCTGAGACAGAATCAGTTGTGCTATTGGAGCTTTTCTTTCCCAGTCACTGTTTCCTCTGTCATCTTATTTGTAATCTTTGGTTAATGGTGGTGAATGAAACTGACTGAACGACAGACCTTTTGCTTAAATTAAGAGGCAGCAGGATTGAAAATACCACACTAATTTTTGTGTTTTCTTAAATGTCAAGACCGGCAGAAGTCTCACTGGTCCAATACAAGTGTAATCAACTGTATCCAAGGCAGACCACACCCGCAGGGAATCCAAGCCCTATTTGAAACATGTCTCACAGGCAATTTGCAAAGTGTACACATCTGTTTTCCTTTGGTTTAATTAGTAAGTCTTGACTTAATCTATATTACTTTAATAAAAGGAAGAATAATTCATTGGCAAGTGTCCTTGACACTGTGAAACAGAATTATTGAGATACTGCAGAAGTGTTGAGAGAACAAGTTAGCAATCTACGTACTTCTGCTTACAAGTTGAATAGTCTAGACATAAACCAATTAAAAGGAAAAATGGTGTCTGCCTCAAAATCTTTGTTCAGACAAGTAAGGTTTAATTTTAAAAACGTTTGCATGCAGCTTGAATGGTACTTTTTCTTATGGGTGCTGACCCAGAGCTGCAGACCTTAACCATCCAGAACAGCTGGGAAACTGGAAACAAGAGTTCAGTTGAAAAGGCATGCCCACTACCAGAAGTTAATGGCACTTTCTTTATCTTCGTTATTAAGTGGTAGCCGTTCAGTGCAAGTGGTCTCACAAGGAAACCTTTCAGCATTACTGCTGCATTGACTGCCAACAGGACAGTGTGTGATTCAGAGCCTGGAGGGCATTAGCACAAGGCAAAGGATGCTCTGCATTCAGTGCTAGTAGCAAAATGCTGCAAGTGATTCCTTCTGAGCAGCACTTGTATTTCTGTCTGAGTGGGGCAATAAATATAGTAGGGTTGCTTATTCTTAATAGGATGTGGACTGCCAGCATCTGCTGTAAGACAAACAGTTAAGATAAAAACAGCTGTGCTTTTCCATCCAAGTTACACACCAGCCCAGACTGCAAACCCGATCCTCTTTTTCACTGTCTGAACCTTAGTTGTATAGTGTGGCCAAGTCAAATCTAAAATGTCTGTACAATGATGTTTATGAACTCCTAGGACACACAGAGCACCGAGATAAACTACACTCTCAGATGCAGACTTTTGAGGAAATATGTTAGGAACATGAACTATTATTTTGGAGTTCCAGAAAAAAAAAAAAAGAGGGTTGGGGAACCACTTCAAATACACTGCAGTATTTATTTTTTTTATGACTTGTAACCTAGGTTGCATGAAAGCTATGTTTGGTGACTGCAACTCTTGAATTACATGATAAGACCTAGATTTCCAAAAACTTTTGAGGAGTGAAAAGGTCAAAGCTGGTCATGGGAGCAGCTCATATAAAATCCAAACCACATGCTTCTGAGGTGTCTGTGCCCTAAAGCCTTCCTCAGTACACATCTCAGCTCAGGTAATCTCTTCTTGCATATTTTTAGCTGAAGTAATTTTAAATTAAGCCTCTTAATAAAGGTAGCTGGTGTTATGCTAACTCCCCCATGCCCCTTAAATACCACAACTCCAAATTCAACAGTTGCTAGGTGTATTTGCTTAATTCCATAAAATGTGTTAGTAAAGTAAAAGCAAGCAAACAAAAAGGTACAAAATCCCATCCTATAGACATTTGTACAGAATGTAACTTTTCCCTATGTATCTGCTAGGTATTGTAACTTCAAAATAATACTCATCTGACAGGAGTATGTACAGATTGTGTTTCTGAGTTGCATTCATATTTTCACCTGGTCTAATACAGGGAAAGTCTGGCTTCCCTAGAAGAATAAAATTGCAATCATAAAAGAAAACCAGGTTCAAAGAAGTGTCATCAGCTAAAGTCAATGGTATTACTGAAAGCAGCCTTAGTTAAGATGCAAGTCAAGGGAAAGGTCAAAATATTTACCTGCAATAACAATTATGATTTAATGTTCCTTCACTGCCATCCCCCAGCAATGGTTCTCACCTAAGCCCAGGGTTAATCTTCTCAATTTATATTTAAGAAGAAATTATTTTATTTTCTTGGGTGTACTAACACAAAGAGTCAACAGAAGTTGACTGAAAACTGTGGGATTTGTTTCCTTGGGCTTGTTGAGAGCAGCAATGTGAACTGAACAAGAAAACACTGTTATGCCCAAAAGAGAGGGTATTTAACAATAATGTTACAT
This sequence comes from Xenops minutus, assembly GCA_035221455.1. Lineage (NCBI taxonomy): Eukaryota > Metazoa > Chordata > Aves > Passeriformes > Furnariidae > Xenops > Xenops minutus. Next base: position 107,036,977 of record JAWWEE010000074.1, on the reverse strand, counting down.
TTATCTTATTCCTCTGTAAATTGTGCTTTGTATTAGATGTTAAAGAGCACTTGATGAAACATTTGAAATAATTTGGTTTTCCAACAATGACAGAAATATTCTTTAGGGATAAGACATTATCCTTACCTCTGCTTTTCCTGAAAGCAATGTTGCATTTTTTTCATGGAGTTTCTCCATTTGTACAAGTATATAAATCCATTTTTAGAGTAATTTCTTCCTAGGTTAACATTCAGCATTTAAGAGTCGAGATGTCTGTTTCTCCTTCAGTGTTGTAACCTTCTTTGTTATTTTTCAATGGGGAAAAGTATTTTTTGTTTTGAATTTTATAAAAAGAAACCATTCAGCTGGAGAGAAAGGTATCTCTCTCCTGATAGTATTCTCTTCTGTGTCTTTTTTTTTTTTTTCTGTAGCTTTCATGTAAATCATGCTATTAAAAAATCCTAGTAAAAGACAGTTGAACATTCTGGTGACTCCTTTCCATGCTTATGCTTGTGATTCAGTGCTTGAATATTCTGCTTACTAGAGATTTCTCAGCTTATTTAAAAGTCCGATTCAATGAGTTGTTGCAATGAAAGTTAAAAGTCTGAATAACTCACCTATTTGAATTTTAGTAAACTGATTCTTCTGTTATCCATACATTTCTCACAGACTGAAGATATCAGCATCATTGCCTGACCCTCAGTGATGTTCTAAGGATGATTTGTAGGTATTAAGCTGTCATTATTGCAAAAACCATGCAGATCTATAGAAATTACCACACGCAAATGTTGAGATTGTGCTTCTGTGTTACAATAGGACTCTCCAAACCTTTCTGGTCAAGGAGTTTCTTCCAACCAGCACACTTGTTACACAGAAGAAGACAACTAATGTGCTTATTATCTGCATGTGTACAAAGCTTATAGAGAAGATTCTGTATATGACTGCTGCAAATGAAGCTCTATATTCATTGCATATGAAGATAGTAGATTAATTTAATTTACCTACAAAGACCTGGCAAATAGGCTTTTTTTCTTTTTTTCTTTTTTTTTTTTTTTTGTTTCTGTAGAGAGGAAAGTTAATACTGAAGTTAGGAGAAAAATTAAGTATTAAACAAATATAAGATGAGCATTTCAACATATTTTTGCAATTAACATTTCAGTCACAGATAAGTTCCATTTGAATCCAATGGATTTTAGACGAGAATTCATGTGCTGTTAACAGTGACAGTGTGGCATGTGTTAGAAAACATATTGGGTTTTTTGATCAGAGTTCCATTCCTTTTTTTTCTCAATTGTTTGCCCTTGAAAATGGGTCCGTAAGACCACACAACTTACCCAGTAGCAAAGTCCTGCCAGCTTCCATCTGCAGCCTGTTTAAAAACTTTAACAGCTACATTAGATGCAGGACTTCCTCTGACTGCATCCAGCACTTTCACCATAAGAGGGCATTTGGAATCAACAGAGCCATGGGAGACCTTGGGGAAAGGAGGAAAAATTGTATAGGAACTGTTCACTGACCCTGCAAAAACCTACTTTCAAAGAAAATATGGATTCTAATTTCAGAATAACCACTCAGTTAACACTAAGTTCTTTGCCAAATGCCATTCAAAGTAGTTCCCAAACATTTATTTCTTAAGCCAAGTAGCTTAGAGGTTTATGCTGATAACTTTATTACACACATGCCCCCACAGACTGCTTGATAAATATTTAGAGTTGTATATGGCCCTAGGAAAATGTTATAAAGTATACCTTTATAATGAGATCACAAATAAGAAAATAGAAAATTCTTACAAGTGCAGACAGAGTATGTTAGTCAGGGAAACCAATGAAGAAATACTTAAAACATCCTAAGGTTGAAAGAACATCACTTTCCTAATTTTCTTGATACTATAAGGAATCCTTAGTCATACTTCAAAAATATTTTTAATGATTTAGAGCACTTGTTTGGCAAAGAAAGTAAAGCTGCCTCTTTATTGAAGATACGGGATGTGAGTCATGAACAGACAAAAACAGACAGGAAAAAAAGGTCACACCTCCTAGATCCCCGACCTTTCCATAATATCTTAAAATAGGTGGGCAAATGCCAAAAAAAAAAAAAAAAAAAAAAAAAGAAGAAAGAAGTTTTAAGAATTCTGACCATGCTACTTAGAAAGCCCCCAACAAAACAGTAGTAAAGTAACATTGCAGGAAAGCCTGATGGTTACAGAATTTCATGAATGAGGAGGATGCTAGTCATCTAGAAAAATCTAGATTATCATTCTTGTAATGATTGAGTTTGAATATAAAGAGACTCACCAGTGGTGCAGCTTCAGAGAAAAATACAAGTCCAGCTAAGAAAACAAAGAGCACAGAGTGAAAGGCCATTCTGTTTGCTGTTAGTGAGCCTTGGTGCCAGCAGCTAGGAGCTGAGGGGATTTGGGATTTTATAGCCAATCTGACAACAAAACAGGCTGCTTATTGGGTGCCCATATGACTCCAAAACTGCTGATTCTGATTATTTGCTTAGCAAATAGCCCAGTCCTAGAGCCGGTCCATGAATAGCACTACCATTGAAGTCAATGAAAGGACTGCAGGATCACTAGAGCAAAGAAAATAAGTAATGGACACAAACATGACCCTTGCCTAGGGAGATTAGACTCGTAGAAAGCCCTCCACAAAATAAGGCAAATGACCTTTGTTTGCCCAGAAATCCAACCAGTTCTAGGACATCTTCTTTATCTTTCCCTCAGGTTGTGCATGATAACATCCCAATGGCTTCTCTGGCCCGCCCCTTGTTTCTTCTCAATGTATTCAGTGCTTTCTGAAGACAAGATCCCATATATGGATGCAGACTCAGTATATGGGTGATGCAGATTGTTCATTGTCTGGGTCAAGCAGTGTTAATGGTCCTTGACGGGCAACAGGTTCCCAAGCAGTCCCCTGCTTGTTGGAAAGGATCAATGTTTCTTTTTTGAGACCCAATTTAGATAGGATCTGACAAAATCTGCCACTCACCAGAAGTTCCTAATGATTCATCTCGCCTAATCTTCAGGTTTCCTCTTAGTCACTGGGTTTTGTCCCCTTGGGAAGCTAAAGGTATCAGGAAAGTGAAATGAGTCCTCTCATGCATGATGTACCCCAGAAGGAGCCAAGGCAGCTATCATAGGCTGGTAGCCTATGTTAACATCTGATTAACATTCTAGTTGCCAAACTCTTATGAAGGTGGGAATGTTTTTGTTATGATCTGAAATGTACATTTTAGAGGTTTTTCATGGGTGAACTTAGCTCCAACCTAAGCTGGGACATCAGCTCAGGGAGTTGGCATGGTATAGCTGGGTTTCTTCAACTGCATCAAATAAAAATTGTCCCTACTGTAGCTTGCACTAGTCCAAACACAAAGAAACAGCCCTGTTTGGCATTTTCTTCTCCCCATGTCCTAAATAACCCTCAATCTACACTTCTCAGGAGCTGGTACACTTATTTTTTACTGATTTCATGGTATTCTAACAAAAAGCAGTCTTGCCCCCTAACTTGAATAGGATTATGATGAAGGTCTTAAAGAGAAATCATGAAAGGTATTCTCTAGTGACTTTCATGCCTTCAGGCTGCTTTATGCAGTTGTTCTGTTCAGATAAAGTTAATTTTTGAAAAAAAAAATCTATAATACAGTAATCTCATGAACTGGGATCAAAGTGCCCTTTGTCCTTACAGCAAAGCAGTCTGATACATAGGTAACATTCTACGCACATTTTGCCTGTATGGAAAAGTCAGTGCAAGGTGTCCAACAGTAACAAATCATGCTGCTATCTTACACTTTTGGGTTGTATTCAGACCTTAGAAAATTAAATTCTGCTCTTGGATCTGTGCACCAAGAATTTTCTTCATTACTTTGCTTTTGTTGTTTGTAAATATTTCTCTGAAGCAATACAGCTTTGTATATCTGGAAGAGAAATCATCTGTATTCTAGAGCAAGTAGGCTATCTTGTGTTTTGCTATCAGCTGTTCTGCAAGGAAATAATGCCAAGGAGTTAATTATATTGGCAGTTGTCTGCATGAGAAATTTCTCTGCTATGGGAGAATTACTTTAAAACATAATGATTTTCTCCTAGGTTTTTCCTGCAAAGTAGCTGTTTCTGAAAATTTTGTCTACAGGGATAGTACATTTCAGCTGTCTATATTATATGTTTTGCTTCCCTATTTTATAATACTGACCTTTTGACTTTATTTTAAGGTGCATAAGGAACGTGAAAAATTCTCACTGCAAAATGATTTTTTTTCTTGTCCTTCATTTGCTTTTTTTTTTTTTTAACACTCACCATCCCATACATAACCCAGACAGAGATACTTTGACTATCAACAAGGGCATCAGTCTGAGCGGAAATTATTCTTTGTGTATTTGTGAATCTCCATTCACACAGTTTGCATGTAACTAGATTATTTCTGTAAGTTCCAAGATACAGGTGGACTCAGTGAGAAGGTAAAAAAATAAAAAGTATCTTTTATATCTCCAATCACAAAGAGTCTAGAATTTATACAGAATTCTATTAAAATCCTTTGTGAACTTAATGAAAGCAACGCTAGGTAGATTTTCCTCCTTCCACTGTTAGCTTCAACTTAGTATCACAGTACGGTAATGTTTTCCGTAAAATGTATGAGAGGGCTCAGGGATTTGGAACAGCTGATTGATGAAGATGATTCTCCTTTAACAGAGAATCAAAACATGATTGTGGGAGGGAAAAGGAGAAAGGGGTGGGTAACTGCTGAGCATCCAGGCAGTGCTGATTGACTTGTCTGCTGTTGTTAAACCTTTTCTGTGCAATGGGATTCTGAAGCTTGTAAACTAAATAACTGATTCCAGTTTAAAAAATATGAGAAGGTGAAATGAAAAGGGGCTGAGCACTGAGATGTGGGGCTGAGAAAGTAGGCCTTTGGAAGAAGGAGGGAAGCTGCTATGAAGATCAGGAAACAGGGCAGCTACCAGAAACTAGTAGGACATGGTGCAAGGAAAGTGGTGCAACACAGAGTCTTAGTATAGAGCAGTAGCATAAAAGCCCTTTTGTATGGAAAGAGTAGACAGAGTCACTGAAAACTCATCAGAAAGAGATTTAGGAATTCTGGTGTGGAAGAAGCATAAGGCTATCTGGGGACTAGGGTATATACAAAACCCAGGAGAAAGGTTGCTCACCAGCATACAGGGTGATTAGGGGACTGGAGAAGAGAATGACAAAGAGTCCCTGGTGTGCACAGTAACCTCAGCTTTATGAAAGCCAAGAAGTATGAGACCCCCAGTTATGGAAAAATTTAGATAATCCTCAAATATGTGAATGCTTTAAGGCTTATCTGAATTCCAAATCAGTTGAAGTTCATCTCTGAAGAATTAGGATTAATGCCTATTTCTAATGAAAGCATATTCCCTGCTTGAAAGCATTACAGTGTTCAGGTCAAGAGCAAACATGTCCTGCTAATACTCTTGTTTATGTCAAGGATTTTTCCCACTGTGCTACAGTATTTTTCTCTCCCATGTAGTCTCACACACTTAGGCTTGTTTTACATAGATAAGCTCCTTATTCTCTGCTGCATTCCCTTCTATTTGACTTTATTTAGAAAGCCAACTGCTTCTACATGACAAAATGCTCAGACAGGCTGGAATACCCGACTTTGACCATAAAAAGCTGTAAGCTTCTCCTGTGACATTGGCATGAAAGGGGCTGATAGATGGTAAGCCATTCAGTAATCTGGATAGAATTCCCTAGTACTGTTCAAAGAATTAATGAATGCCTTGGCTCTGAAAAAATCCTTTCTATAGTATAAAGAACTAATGTGATACCTTCTTTCACTTCTCTGGAGTAACATTCCACAGGGGCTTACAGAAAAAGACCTGAGATTTACATCTCAAAGAAGTTTGCCTGAATTTTCTGAACTAGAGTCAAGAATTCTTCGAGTTTTACTCCAGGTGTCTGCCAACTGAGTTGCTGTGGCAGAGCTCTGGCATGTCAGTAGAGTGCTCAATGCAGTAACTGCTTGAAGCCAGTGAGAAATTTTCTGTTGCTTTCACTATTTGCTAATTATATAACATTTCCTCTCTCTGCAAAGCCAGGGATAATGCTTTTCTAATTAATAAATGTGCCCAGGGAAGTTCATGTTTGAGCATGAACTTCAATTTGTAAAGAATGGCATTAAAAAGTGGTGGCATTTCAGGTATGTGTGGTGTTTACATGTTTATTAGCCTGCTGCTGCCATTTTATTTTCTATGAGGGGTATGTCTGTATTCAGAGTTTTAATGGTCATTCTCAGACTTCTTTGTTCATAGGACTAACACTGCCTGTTTTAATGGGAAGCAAGAATACACTACTGATCTTAAACAGAAAAATAAGAATATCATCTCTATTTCGTATCCTAAATCAAATTCAGTTAATTAAAAAATGAGGAATTGTATACTGTTAAGAAACAATTTTGAAGACAGGTGGGTTGGGTTCATCTTGATGTAAAAAATCACAAGTTTTTTTTATCATTTCAAGGTTATGTCCAGGGAACATCCTGGGACATAGCCCAGCGTAAAAAAATCCAAACCTATCTAAAGAGATGATTATTGCTTTAGGTCATTTGTAGTGTATGAATTCACCTGGCAGCTGCTCATCTCAGCAGGCTTTTGCTCTGAAGTGTTTAAACTCCAAGGTCACTGGGCACTGATCATTACTACTTCATTAGCTACCCCTATGGTCCCTGTGATCCCTTGAAAACAAACTTCTGTTATTCAACTTTAATATTTATTCATGTCTACATACTAATCTATCAGTCCAGACAAGTGATTGCAAAAATAAACAAATCCACCACGACAATTCAGTTTATACACAAAGCTAGCAGAATAGCCTTGTGCCAGACCTAATGCCTTTAGCATTTCCTGTGGCTGAAAGATGCTGGAACTTGCCATGAGATCAATATTTTTAAAGGTCAATCTATTAATTAATAAAATGATTAGGTGATTTATATTATAAATGTATTTTTTGTGCCCTTCTTACAGGAAGATGTACACAGTAAATCTACTATGTGATGCAAATGTTTCTGATAGCAAAAAAACCCCCACATTAACAGAGGTCACTATTTTAATATTGTCTCTGATAGAATCTTTTGGGAGTGTATGACATTTATAAAGTGAATTTCCTTAAATTGTCAATTTATTCTCAACGGACTGCAGATGTCAAAAGATTAATTAGATCAGATATGACAGTAAAAACATTCCTCTAATTATAAAGAACAAAAAAGGTTCTGTAGGGTTAAATTATAATCTTTTCTTAGTATATATATATTTGCTAAGCTATTTCAGCTGTGTACTTTGCTCAGCATCTTGCTGTTTAAGATTGCAAAATGCTGAGTCTAAGGCACTTCATTTTGGTACCTGAGTAGAAATAGGTGTGAGGAAATGCCTGTTTTTCTATCAGGCAGGGCCACCTGGGTAGGCTCCTTAAAAGCTTCTTCAAATTTGCACAGGGCCAAGTTAGCCTTTGGTTAATGGCTAGTCATCCTATAATGTCGTTTGGATTACTCAAGTCTTTCTTTAGTGGAGATCAGCATAGATATGGGTAGATCACCACATGGACTCATCTGGATGCAGCTTCAGTGTGAACTGTTGCTGGTGTGTCCATAAGTGACACTGCCCTCCATCGTGTCCTGGGCTAACCAGACCATATGTCCCTTCTCTTGATCTGCCCCACCTTGGAACAAGATCCCATCTGCCCTAGAATAAAATCCCCTCGGCATGCTGTTGAGCAGGAAGCCACCAAGTTACAGTGACAGTCACACTTCTATGCTTTTCTTTTTATTAATTGAACTGGTGCCTGCTTCCTGCCAAAAGCTCTGAGGAAATGCTGTACTAATCATTTTATCTCATAAACAGGGTTTCTGTATCTACAACAGGCTTCACTGAACTTTTGCATCAGCTTCCAAGTACATTTACCAATGTCACTGGTCTGACAAAACCAAATGTGTCCTGCATGAAAATGGATCTGACAGAAAATAACCTTGTATCTTGTGAGGGATAAAAAGAAATAAATATTTCAAAAGGGCAGGAACAGAGCAGATTATAACCCTCATGAGCAATACATTAATACATTAATAACATCTGGATTTTCTTGTGTGTTTTTTTTTTTTTTTGTTTTGGTTTGGTTTTTTTTTTAAATCTTCCTCAATTTTTAAGAACAAGAATAAAGTATACTGCAACATTTCAAGGATAATAACTTGAAGAAGGGCTAAACACTTCTATGCTGCGGAACCAGCAGTGTGATGCACAAGCAGCAGAAGAAAAGAGTTAATATCTATTGTAGACCAGACCCTGCTCTTACACTAGCTTCCCTGAACCAAAAGCTCTTGCTAGCTATCCATGTAGCAGATGTGAAAGCTAGCTCTGTGAGCATGATAGGAAATACTTGGTGGAGGCACTTATAAAGAATATGAGTATCTTAGAGATTCCTAGTGCTTCTCACCATATTGCCCATAAATCGGGCTAGTTTTGTATTATGTGGGACAAAAGTAATTTGCACACTTTGAAATTCAGTGGGATACGAGTCAACAGGAGATTAACCAGCAGTCATTCAGTGGTATACAGTAAGGGAAAATCTAACTTCTGTATTGTTTTCACATATGTAAATACACAAACTCTCCAGTGAGCTTTCTGCAGAAACTGCTGTGTGCCTTACATAATTGTGAACACAAATTGCTGCTTTAAATGGATGAACAAAGGCAACGAGTGTACTTCATGATTAAGCATGTCTAGTTACATCCCCCTTTACCTACTGCCAGCCAAACTGGGAGAATGAGTCCTAATCACACAACAGATACATGCTCAAGTTTGTAGAGTGCAAGCTTGTGAATAGTTGAATGCAACACTTGCTGCAGATAAAAATAGCAGCCTTTGCTCACTGTCTCTGAACTAGGTTCAGAACACCTCCTGTAGCACAAAAGTAAAATAAGTATCAACTGAGCCTACAATTTAGCCGTATCTATGACTGTTGTGCCGTTGTTCTAGATCTGCAATGACAGCTATTACAAAATCTTCTTTTTGAAGTTGGTGTGTGTCTAATCCCTGCTCTGTGTCCATGTATGTTCCTCCTGGGGAGCATATAGCTTCTCTTTCTTGGTCTGCATAACATACTGGCCCACTACACACCATTGCTGAGAAGCTCTTCAGTCTCACAACTGTTCAGGCTTTTTCTACATCCAGGTATGCTTTATCAATAATGGTAAGAAAGCAGAGGCCAGTTGTGTTTTTAGGACAAACTCAAGCAGAACAACAATCACCTTATCCAACAGACCCTCTATGTGTCATGCAGCATGTAGTGTCCCCGGGGGGTGAAAAAGTAGCTGGCTTACGGCAGCCAGTCAGGTCTTTGCTGGAGTTAGGATAACTAATTATTACCTGTACTCATGTCAAACAGGTAGGAAGTTTGACTTCCTGACTCCCAACAGCTTGTGTTAGAAATATGGAGTCCACATAGTGATTTTAAATATTTTATACAAAAACACTTCAAGTGGAATAATCCACAGTGCTGGATGAGCACGGTGCCCTCAGGGAATTATTCCCACTTACGAACAAGAGATGTGGAAGTCAAACAACTTTTAATGAGGAATCATTTTCCTTACTTACAGCAATTCCAGCTGGTAGCAGACCTGTCCAAAGAATCCCTTGATGCTGGATGTTTGTCCACTGAATGCTATATATCAATGACTTAGCTTCAATAGAAATCTTTCATATTTATGCCATTAGTCTAAACTCTTTTTCCTTCACTATAAATTCAATAATGCAGATTATGCTGTAGAATGTACCAGTAAAATATACCTAGGTTGAGTTTTACCTTTTGGGACATTTTTCCTCCAGAGGTTGAGTTTGTGTTTTTCAAATCTCTGAGGAATTCACTGTTCTTTGACTAAAGTAACCCAAGAAAATCTGGAGTCCTTATTGTATGAACTATGATTGTTGTACTGGTCCTTCTAACAGCAGTTCCCAGATCAGAGCTCATGGACTTCTCCTGCTCCTCATCACTCCAGCGTTCATGCAATGCTGCTCTGGGGGCTGCACGAGATTTCCTGCCTCAGAGGAGGCCAGGTGGTGCCCTCCCTGTTTGTAAGGCAGCACTATGGTCCCTTCACTACTACATAATGCAGTGCACAGCATCCCACGTCTTCCTGAAAGTGCATCACAGCCTATAATATTGGAGTTACTGGAAACCATCTTAGAGAAATATGTACTGGTAAAGGAAATTCGTTTAATCCCCTTCATCTCTGTGATTTTCTCCTCTAAGCATGATTCAAAAGAATTTTAATCCCTTTCATGTAGGCCAGAAAAGGCAATGAAGCCAGCAGCTTGTCCACACCTAGCAGAACAGTTGCCACAATTTATGTTCATATTCTGTCTTAACAAACTCTCAAGTGTGGCCAAATAGACCAATCCTTAGAACTGCTTGGATGCCTCAAAAGGCATCCTTCGGAATGTCAGATCAAAATCCTTACCCACCCTTGTTAACTAGCATTCTCTCACAATAGAGAACAAAAGACTTATGCACTTGAGATGACTTTCTTTATCCTGCTTTCCTTCAGACAATTTAAAAGATTCCCTCTGTCCTCAGTATTAGACTTCACTACACTGTTGGCTACTGCTTTGTACTGATGATTTCCAGTGAGCTTGATATCATTAGCTACTGGGGCCCTGGTGACAGGAAAAAGCAAATTTTAGCTTTTACTTTCAAGATGATACTCAGCAAGTAGGTGTTGTAGTCTTTGAAAAATTATGAAAGAAGCATAGCCTGAGGTGGGAAAAATCAGCAAATAACTCCAGCCCACGACTATTATTTTGGAAGTATTTGACTATAGACAGAATTGTAGATCTTTTATTAGTATCAGCTTGATGAGTCTATTGAAGTTCCTCCACAAAGTACAAAAAGTCACATAGAAAGAGGAACACATACTAATTTTGCTCTTTCTTTGTACTGTTATGTGAGGAAGGCTGTAAATAGCAGAAGTGTGTAATTGCTAGTCACACTCCTTTCTGTTAAGCAATTTGTCTTTTTTTACACCCAGGGTTGGCATGCAGAAGTTGGGAAAATCTCAGTGCATGGAAGAACTGATCTATACATGGCTTGGGAGACTTTTTCCCCCCTCTGCCTGAGGTGCTTGCACAACTGCATACATCCGGCTGACTTGTGGATGGTGGGCTTATTTTCTGCAGAAGTCCATAAGTAGTCTAGTAACATCTACCAGCACAGGTGTAATTCCTTGGTAATTACACAGCTGTAACTGCTTTGAGAAACCATCCCCTGGGCTCTTTTGAAAGTCAGAATTCCCCAGCTGTTTCTTTCACCTAGCCACCCAAAACAGTAGAGAAAATGTAGCAAAGTGCCCCTATTCTGCCATTCTTCTTAGCCTGCTCATCAACTCTTTCCTGAGGGGACCCTGTCTTGTGGCCTGTGGCAGGGCACTCAGCAGTTCTGGAGCTCTGAAGCCCCCTTGGACAGACCCATGCCACCACGGTTAGTTTGGCTTGGGAATAAAGAGCTCCAGCAATCTGGAGCAAAGTCATATTGTGATACAAAGGGACTCTTAGACAGGGTTCATGTGTCTGGCATAGGCAGGTTTTGGCTGCTCAGTTTCAGAGCAAAACATTACTGTAAAAACAAAACAAAACAAAAAAAAGGCCATGTCCTTGGCTGAAGATAAACCCAGCAAAGCAAAGTTAATCCTTTTAAAATGTAAATATTAATTCAAACTTTCATTTTAACAGCACCCTTGAGTCTGTTGCCCTTTGGCTGGAATACCTCCCCTCTCTCCTCTGCTGCTGGGCAACACTACTGGGATGAGAGCCCATCCTTTCCACACTACAGGGAACAAATTCCTCAAGGCAGGAGGAAGCTGTCATTGTTGGAGTCTTGTCTCTGTGGATCATGACACATGCAATAGAAAAGGCATCTGAGTTGGACTGTGGGGAAGAACCTGCTGAATGTCAAGCTGGGCATGCAGTCTCAGCAGCCACTCCAAGACGTGGCTGAACCTGACTGCTAAGCAGCTTATAGCACTTCTTTTAGCTGCTTCTGCCCCCAGACTCATAGAGACATTGTGAAAGATGGTATCTTATGTGGCTGCTCGACTCTGTACTCAAAAAGCACAAGAAAAGGAAAAAAAGGTAAGAAGAAGTAGAAAAAACAAAAGGTAAGAAGGAAATGGAAAGAAGAGAGGCACCTAAATCGAACACTTTTTGTGATGTTTATGAGAATAGCTGAACCTAGGAGAGGGCTGAGGTAGGCTGGCACTCTGTTGGGTGTAAAATCTCTCAAAGATGGAACAAAGAAGGACAGTGACTCTGAGTAGGGATCATTGCAGTAGGGTAACACCCTCCTGCACCACTCTTTGAGCATCGGTGACACTGTGGATCCCCCAAAAGTATGATGACTGCTGTTTGACCCATCAGTTAAGAGTGATTTCCAGTGCAGCAGTTCTGGCCCACCTCAGTCCCTTCTTCCACATTCTCCATTCTTATGATGTATGATTTTAATGGAGTCTAAGGATGCGCATGCTTGGATTAATCCTGTATTTTTGTGAGTAAAATTATCCAATTCTTATAAACAATTTTATTTGCCCAACTGTGCTGGACTTTGGGCAGCTTGAAGTTCAGGTATCTGCATAATAGTGCTGAAAGGCACACTATGAGCAGAAGCTGGAAAACCTGTTGTGCCTGCCTGGAAAGGGACCTTTTCTCATCTCTGCCCAGCAAAGAGAGGAATTTTAAGTAAACCTGGCTTTCCACTCTCAGTTTGTAATTCTGTTGCTAAGTGGCAATGAAAGATTATCGGATCACAGATTAACAGAAACCTCTATTCATTGCTCTTGTGTAATTATACATTTCAGTTACTTATTGAGAACTGAGTTTTAGCGGCTGTGCTCCTACCTCAGTCTCAGCTCTCCATAGATTTTTATCCTCAGGGGCTTGTCAGGATCCCGATAAACTGGCCTTTCCTTTTCATTCTCAGCCTCTGCACCCTGGAGTGGATCTGCCTACTAGGGTACCCCAAGGGTCTCTGCTCTTATGGGTTCTTAGAAATGAAAGTCCTACCTTAGTCCTTCTGAATGATTTATTTTGTGGGAAAGCAGGAAGAGTGTGTAAAAAGTTCAGATCTTTCATAGGTCACACAATTGCTTCCTTTATTGATAAATTCCCTATTTATTTTTCTCTTTTCCCTGCTAATATGTTCCACTCTCTCAGGCAAAACTGGTCAAGCAGCTTCAGAACGTGGAGGAAGACACAAGCCTGAGTGGCTGAGATAATTATTAAATGTTAAGAGTAAACCTCTGGCTGAATTGCTTAGAGTGGAGTTGCAAAGGAGCATTGAAAAGGAAAATAAAAAAAAAGAAAGAAAAATAGAGGAAACAGCATAGCTGGCTAGTTTTGGGAATGCATACAGAAAGGGAAGAAGTCTGGGAAAGAGATGTAGTTAGTCAGCTTGGAGGAGAGGATGGTAGTACACAGCATGTACATTCATAGAAGCATGAGGACAAAGGTCTCCTTATGTAGGAAAACAGTTTAGAGTATTTTAAGTAGAAAAGCTGCACCAAGGAGAACCATGCAAGGAGAGGAGACAGAAAGAAGGGCAGAGCTGCGTGGGGACCTGTCCCTGGGACTGAGGGGGAGGAAAGAACATGAGCCCAACATTTAACAGGAGATGGGAAGCCAGTGGGGAGAGGAACTGCCTGGCTAAAATGGAAATAAAAGGTAGGATTGGTATGGAGGAAGGGTGAGAACCTGGAGCTGCAAAAACAACAGAAGGGAAGGCTGTGTGTAGGGAGAGAGGATACACCTTCAGGAGGTGATGGACACAGATTGTCATGCAGATAAAACATCAAAAAGGAAACCAGTATATAGAAAAGCAAATCTCCGCAGAGTTCAATATACCTGCTTTCCAGGGGACTGGTATTTTCAACGTGTTATGTTGAAGTTTTCCAGTGAAGCAATAACTCAAGAAAAAACAAGGCTGAAATATCATTTTCTGGGGCAGCCTCTGTGTTTTAAACTGTAGCTGACATTAAACATACCCTGCTCCTGTGCCTACTCAAGGCTTTCATTTGCTGGACATCCTGCTTTACAAAGCACCTTGCAAAGGAGACACTGGGGGATTTTTTTTGTTTCAGATTTTAGAAGGAATAGATACACAATACACATTGTCCTTTTCTTTTTTCTTTTTTTTCCCCTTTTTTCTGAAGAGCTTGTGTAATGCTCCTGTCACCCCACTCTGCTATAGCTTTACATGTAATTTCTCTTTGGAGGTAACAGTGCTGTTATTAAATAGGAGACTGTGCTTGCTAAGATCGGTTTTAGCTCAGTGGCCACATCAGGGTAGCTACTGCCTAGAGCTGTGGATCCAAAAATGGAACTCCTCTTGCTGGGATGAATCAGCTCTTTAAACCTAAGGTAAACATTCACTTTGCAGTTCTTATCCCAGAACAAATTTTTCCCATGTATGTTATTGGTCTCCAGCACCCTCGATGAGGGCAGGATGTTACTCCCTTTATTTCCTTCTCATTTGAATCCATTAGGATCTGAGGCACAGTTTTTTTGGATTTCAGTCTGAACAGGTAGCATGGCAGTGTTTAGGGGCCACTCCAGAAATAAGGGGCTGGGAGAGCTTGCCACATGGAGATGGTTGAAATCACAGAAGTGAGCAGGCAGAGGGACCAGCATGTACTTCTGAGCAGTGATACACGCAGACTCTGCTTTTGATTGCTGACCCCACAAGCAGTCAGCTTTTGGAAAAAAAAAAGAGAAAAAAAAGGTGTTGCCTAAGATCAGGTAGGGCCCCTTCTTCTGATGTCATTCTGTAAGGAAGAAAAATACCCTTCAAAAATAGAGAGCATTTTCTTTTCACATTCTACTGTTTTTGTGATTAGTCATCTGCAGTCTGAACTCCATCTTTGACAAGAGTTATCAAAAATTAAATTGCTTGCACCCATGAAAACTAAATTACTAGGACTATGGCAGGCTCGCTATTTGTCAGAATATTCAGTTATGACACTTTGCATAATTTATCCCCTACCTTGTAATTACATAAGTTACCCTATATAACTGCTGTGATTTACAGAAACTCCAGTTAGAACTACACTTGCCTCTTATCCCAGGTTGAGATCTGCTCAGGAGGAAAAGAAATTTCTGGACCCTCCTGTGGTGGCCTTGCCTAGATGCTGAGAAAACTACCAGGACAACTCTGATGAAGCAAACACAGTACTGCCTTTGTGGCAAATAGGATCTAGTCTTGACCCTAGGCCAGGTGTAGTCTCCTCTTACAAATCTTCCAGAAGAGTAAAATGGAAAGAGAAAGAAGTACCCATATAAGAAAAACTGCTTTCTGTGGAAAACCTCTGAAGAAGAAAGAAAAGGGGTGGGAAAACATACTGTACTGCATAGCACATAACAAGACTGTTCTCTTTCTGAGGGGATGTCCCTCAGGTGTACTACACCTTTGTGTCATTTTGTGTAATGGTTTTTTTTTGATCCCTTTTTAATGTTTGCTGTTTAAAAAAAGTCAACATCCACAACAGGTCCCTTTCTAGAGATGTCACTGATAGATTGTTCCTTTTGTCTTAGGTTGACAGCCATACAGAAACCACCACACAGTGAACTGGGATGCTGCGATGTCTTTTTTTACTCCTCCTCTTGCTGCTTGATTTATCACCTTGATTTATAAGCGCAGTGTGTGGGTAGAGATTAAAACTATGCAAAGTTGTGAGGAAGAAAAGTGAAGGAAATGGGAAGGGAGACGTGCTGCTTTGCTCTGGCATTGCCTGATGATAACACCAATAAGGAAACATATTGCCCCCTCAGGGCACCTTTCGTTAGCTGCAGTTCTATTAATCAGGTTTAGTATTGTTTCTCTTTCTATTAGAGAATGTGTCAAAGCTTCTGAAAGAAAAATGCTGTAAGTGCTTCCTAAGGGATTCATCTTTGGGGAGCAGGAAAGTGTTGGTATGTTCCCAGAGAACATCTTATTTAAGGGATTAATGACAAAGCTGGAAAAACGTTTATTATTTGGAAAGGATTTGTTACATACACAAAACAGAGCACTAGAAAACAGAGACTGTATCGCAGTCCAGGAACTCGTCCTTTATTCCCATGGGCTTTACCGAGCACTGGCTACGTTTTAATGTCACTAATGATGTCTTTTCTAAGCAACCCAAAAACCTTTCAGATACTAACGAGGCTGGAAGGGCCTCAACGACTGTTGCGTGGCTCTGCGGGAAGTCAGGACGTCCTTTCCACCCTCTCGGCTGCCCGTCTGTGCCACCGCGCTTGTCTCGGGTGCCTCCCGCCGTGCGCCCCCCCGCACCCGGCTCGGCGGCGCCTCTCGCATCCCGGCGGCGGCGGGGACAGTGCGGTCCCGGGCTGCCACCACCTGGTGGCCTCAGGCATCGCTCTTCTCCTGCTACCACCCCTCCGTGGGCGTTTTTCTCCAATTCCAGGGAAAATACCTTATATATATATATATATATATATATATATTTACTTTTGGTGTGGTTTGGTTTCCGAGACTTTCCCGCGCAGAAGGAGGGCCAGTGGTATTCTGGGGTGCATCGGGAAGAGTGGCGCCCAGCAGGTCGAGGGAGGTGATTCTCCCCCTCTGTTCGGGCCTGTTTGGGGCCACGTCTGGAATGCTGTGTCCCGTTCTGGGTTCCTCAGTTACAAGAAAGGCAAGGAGCTACTCGAGAGGATCCAGTGGAGGGACAATCAGGGGTCTAGAGCATCTCTTTTATGAGGAGGGACCGAGGGACCTGGGTGTGTTTAGTCTAAAGAAGAGAATTTAAATATCTCAAAGGCAGATGCCAAGAGGACGGTGCCAGACTCTTTTCAGTGGTGCCCAGTGACAGGACGAGCAGCAATGGCCATAAACTAAAACATGAGAAGTTTCACTTCAGTATGAACAAGAATTTCTTTACCCTGAGGGTGGCAGAGCACTGGAACAGCTACCCAGGGAAATCGTGGAGTCTTGCTCTGGAGACATTCAAAACTCATCTGGTCCTGTTCCTGTGTAACCTGCTCTAGGTGACCCAGCCTTGGCAGAGAGGTTGGTCTGGTTGATCTCCAGAGATGCCTTCCAACCCTAACAATTCTGTGATTCTTTGAAGGTAGGATTTAATGGTTTTGCTTTGTGAAATGTACTACATCTTTGGTGCCTCCTGGGAGGCAGCTGGTCCTCTGCTGGTAATAAAGATAGCAAACCAATTCTCTTATTCTCTTTTCAGCAACACTAGGAAAAATGTCAGCCATTTCTCTGTTGCTGTGATTCAGAAGCTTATCTGTGGTGGCAGACAAAGTCAGACATAAAAAACCCCCAAAACCCTTAAAAAAATCCTTCTGTCACCAAAGTAAAAAACAAAAAAATGCTGAAGGCAGATTTTCCTTCCCTTTGAACACCTGGATTTCTTTTCTAATGTTTCGCAGGCAAACAATGCACTCAGATAGATACTGTCAAACTCCAGCTCCTCTAAATAAAAAAGCACTCAGTCTGCTGGATGAGTAGGCGGCACTGTGGGGTATTTCAATTCCTGTTGATCCTTTAATCTTGCTGTAGAGCACAGCAGGAAAAGGTAGGTGTGGGAGATAAACAAAGAGGGGTTATCTGAGGAGTAGGGCTTTCCAAAGGAGGCTCTCTCTAAAAAGAACCCTAATGGTTCTAACTGCTAATTTATTTGTGGTACAAATTCCTTGCAGTGCATAAAACATTCCTCACAGAGGATTTCTCCCTAGCACACAGCAGATAATTTTGTAAACTCAGGCTGAGTGGTATGTTCAGCACATTCTCTTGCAGAAGCAATTTTAAAAATAACAGCTACTCTCCTTCTTCCACACCATCACATAGTTTCACATTGTCCTTCTCTGCTAATCCCAAACTTCAGATGATGCAATAAGAAAGCCTAAAATCATGTCTACAGCAGAACGTCACTGCCTGGAAGCTTTCTACCTCATATTATTTTCTTGCTCCTCACATCACTTCAAGAGTGTTTTTGTTCCATTAATGTTCTTCAAAAGCATTATTTATTTCTTTTGTCATAGGACAAAATACTCCTCTCAGTGAAAAACCTTAATAGGATATCTGAGAAATAAGTAAAGATAGTCTGGGGCAGCACCATGTTCTGCCCTTCTCTTTGGATTTTGCACTGTGGATGTAGTGTCCCAACTCTGTCTGCTGGCAACTCCTTGCCCACGCCTACCCTACTTGCTGACAGAGCAACGTGAGAAGCAGAAAAGGCTTCGACATTTTCCAAGTGCTGTTCAGCAATAACCACCTCATCCCTGTGTTAGCAACACTGCTCTGGTCACAAGGGGAAAATGTAGCATCATGGGAGGTACTATGAAGAAAACTGACTCTATCTCAGCCAAAACCAGTACAGTGGGATGCCAGACTGCATTAGAAGTTACCAGTGGGATTTGTAGGAAGGGGATCACAATAAAGTGGTGAGATCTTTGGTAAATGATACACTGAAATACCTCTTGTAAGTAGCTTAGTGGGTATCTTGAAAGTTTAGGCTTTTTTAGCAGAATGTTTGTTTAAATATCTCCTTCAAAAGGCTTCCTTAACCCCTGAATAGCTAACTATTCTTTTATACTGACTTGGATTAATTTACAAGTCCAGTTTTACTGTAGTTGCTTTCCTAGATCTAGTACTGCAGTATGCTCAACAAGTGCAAGGTACTTGTATCTTCTTTTAATTTTAAACTGCTTTGCAGGAATTTTCTTGGATTTGAAAGGAGAACACAATGGGAAAGGGTGAAGGTTTAAAGGCAGATAAGTTTTTTTTTTCTTTTAACTCTACCTTTTGAAAAAAAAATAATTCTGTGTGTCTCATGAGTATTTTGAATGAATCTTATGAAGTAAGATGAGCAGAGTGAGCCAGGAAATGTAGCAGCGTTTATAATGATGGTTGACCGTATTCAAGTTGTAAGGGAAATTTTCATGTGAGAGAAGACCTGTGTTCAGTTCCATTCTCTCTCCCTTTTCTTTGATAAGAGCATCCTAACTAACATCTTCGAGGGTGCTATAAGGTCGCTCTGCTTGGACTTGCTTCACATGGTATCAAATATTTAAATGCTCATCAATTCAAAGAACAGGGATGTGAGAATGATCCTGCACTCCTTGTTCAAGACATGTCCTTGAGATCTGTTCCAGCTTGTTTACCTGCTGTACTCTCAGCTTCATGTGCCTCGACTGACAGCCATTTATCCAAAATGCAGTAAACTCAACTACTAACCAATTCCACTAGCATCCCCTAGGAAAGAGGATTTGGGGTGTTTAGGGGTCATCCAGTCTTTCACCTATGTGACACTAAGTTTAATTTGCTTGTTGTTTCACGAGATGCCTGAAAAACCTCACACAGACCTCTGACTGATATGGTTTGGTTTGTTTGTGTTAGAGAAAAATATTTTAGTCCAGTAAAGGCAGAGTGTTAGGGACTTCCAAGTTACCAGGACTATGAAAAATTAAAGATTTGTATGGATCTGTCTTTCATATTTCTCACAAAACAAAGGTAGGATGGATGATAAGGAAGATTTTCTTTAACAGATCTATTATTTTGACAGTACCTCTCTAGGGTTCTGATTCAAAAAGAGTGTGAGAAGCTTTCTGTATTTTCTGCTGTTGCAAAAGTCAACCTTGCTGGTTACAGAAGTGTTAGGTGTAAAACAGAATGATAAATGGTAAAATGGTGAGCAACTCTGCACACAGAGCAAATATGCCTCTGTCAATACTAGCTGTGTGTTGTCAGGTGTGCATTTTATCAGGTGCAATGCATCATCTGGGAGATGGAATTTGGCTCCATATAAAAGCTGATGCTGTAAGTACATAACTATTTCTACTTGGAAGGTCTGCTTTTAGTTTTCAAGAAAGGATGAAAAAAGTAATTAGTAATACTTACAGATTAAAAAAAAAAAAGTAAATCTGTGTTATATTAGAGAGACAGTGTTGGGAGCTTTTCATGAGGGGAAGAAATCAAGGGAAGCAAGGAACGCATCAGCTTAACCATAGTGGGTGGCAAGAGAATGTGATGAAGGCACCCAGAGAGGCTGGGGGTTGCCCTGGGCTATCACAGACCTGCACCTGCTACGCAGCCCAGGGCTTGTGCCCTCCTACTGCCCAGTGCCATGTCACTGCCACTCAGCTACTCCCAGCAGCTCATTTCTGCCACCATCCTGTGTCTACAGCTGCTTCCAGATGCCCCATCCTCAGCAGGAGAAGCGTATCTGGCTGATTCCAAAGGCTGGCATCAAGGCCCATCAGCTGTTTTAGTGGTACCAGCTCTGTCTGCTCAAACTTCTGCTCTCCCCCAGGGTTTAAACTTTAGCTACACTCCAAAGATCTTGGATAATCATTAGCCAGGGAATCAACGCAGTTTGTTGCTTAATCACTGTGAGGTGATATCTCTGAGTTCTGTTTGCTAGAGATAACAGATCTAAGAGAAATATTCTGATGAAACATTTGGATCCTAGGTCAGAAACCACCTTGGAGGTGAGGTGGGCTATAAACCCTCCCGCCCCCCAGTACAACAAACTGTTTTCTATGTGGTTTTCCCCAGCGCATCCACAGCACCTTCTGGATGCATTCCCACCATGTGGCTGAAGACATTTTCTGTTGTATATCTGAAGGAAATGAGTTTCAGGGCAATTTTAAAACCAGTGCCACCACTTTGTACACGTGTCAGTATCTAATAAAAACTAATGAAGTAAGTAGAGCAAACCTGCATAGTGTGAATCCCTCTCTCCATGGGCTTCCCTAGCTAACACAAGGTAATGCTGGAACTTTCTCTCAGAATTTGGCATGTAAAAAATTTTGCTTAGAATTACATAAAAATGCAATTTTGAGTTGTGGCTCCTACACTCATGCTCCCTTTCATTACAGTGACTCTATGAGTGGGGAACTGTAAAAATGAGAGTAATTTCCCCAGTTACCACCCCCATGCAATATGGAACAGGTACTCAGCTCTGCTTTGCCTCAAGATTCGAAGGCTTCTCCTACTTTGGTGTTTTTTTCAGGCTGTGGAAATAAAGATGTGGTTCAGTGAGGAGGGTGGCATGGGCAGGCAGCCAGGGCACGGTAACGCTCTATGCCGCAGCTCCTGAAGGCAAATAAAGTACCCATTTTGAGAGCAGCATTCAGCGTCTGTTCTGCCACCTGTCCCTCTCTTGAAATGATGGTCCTGAGTTTGATTTTTAGCTGACAGGGTGCTAAGCAATATGATGCGCCAGGGAGGCCTGACCACCTGTAGCGCCAGCTCCTGAGGTGAGGCCACTTGGAGAAACTGGAAGCTGGAAACTGAAACTGCTTTGTGCGGCTGCATTTGTGCAGTTGTTTCCTGGCAGTGACTCTTGCAAGAGGGTTGGGGCACTGGGGACAGCTTATGGCTTATGGGTCAATTAGGGCCCTGCCCCGCATTAGTTTTTTATTCAGTGATGGCTCTCTGCAGGGAAAGCAAATACCCAGTTTCTACTCAGTAAGTCACACTCCTAATCTATCTTTTAGCCTCGGGTGAGTGCTGCCCTGTTATCCCTTGACATCGAGACTCTCCTGGGTCCTGCCAAGAGTTCTTGTTATCCAGTATCCCATCAGCAGCAGCCACCATAGGAGGATGCCTACAGAAGAGGGTTTTCACACCAGGGCTCTCAGCTATCAACTTTTCTTATGGCTGGGAGCCACTTCTGTGTGTTCAGTAACCCCCAGTGTCTTGCTTTTTCATGCACTTGTGCCTTGAAATTGTGCAAACTCTTATCATTTGCAGCTTTTGTAATGAAGTGTGTGCTTCAGCGACAGGTGTGATCTGTGGAGCAGGAGATGTGATGACCATTCCCACATGAAGAATCCTGGGCTGGGAAAGCAGTGGGTTCAAATTCTGTCAGGAAAAAGCAAAACCTCCAAGTCCTTGGCTATGCTCTGATCCCCCTAAGCCCCAGCTATGCCACAGGGCACCCTGCACCAGGCCACAGTCCACGTTGGTCCCTCAGCCAGCTCCATGGACAGCCCCCAAGCCAAAGCCTTCATGAGACCTGGTGGACAGAAGCCGTTCCACCTGTCATGCCGACAAAACCAGGTACTGCTGGGGGTCTGCCCTGCAGCTCAGAACACGATGGCAAAATCTGCACAACGTGCTGAGAACCGACAGGACCTCAGGCACCCTGGGGCTGACTTTCCTGGCTAGTGTGCTACAAGGCAGGGTCAAAAAACACACCCAAGTCCCAGTCTGAGACCCTGGGGACACTCTTCAGGACAGCCTTGTGCCCTGACATGCAAAAAGTTTGATTCCACTCCCATCATGATTTTCACTTAAGTTGGTTTGCGGGAGGAATGCATATGAAAGCCTGCACTAGTAGCAGGCAGAGGCCAACCTTCCTGCCCGTAAGGCAGAAAGAATAGATGGCTGTCACTGCCACTGCACTTTGAGCGCATGGGAAGCTCAAAGGCCACCAGGAGGAAGAAAAGGCCAGCAAAGCAGACAGCCAGTACCAGCAGCTCTGTTACTGCAGTGCATGCTGAGGGAGTGATGCATTTTTGGGATGCCTCAAGGCCATAAATACTTACAAAGGAGAGCAGCTGATTTATTTAACTCTTTTAAAACTGATTTACTGCTGATAACCCTGACAAGATTTAAGCCTGTGGTCAAATTGCACTATAGTCAAATTCCCAGAAAAGAATGGAGCCTGGAAGAGATCACCGTGTCTTGTGAAGTCTAGCCTGGCTCCAAGTATACACTGAGGGATGACACAGGAAATACTTCCTTGTGGGTATACAGGACACATGCTGCATCCTTGTAGCAAGTAGTTCATACTCATGGAGTCCAACATACTCAGCAAGGATTCGCAGTTAAAATAAATCACAGAACACCAGTGCAGATCCAGGCCCTATCATGCTGGCATTTCAGCACAACTGTGCTCTATTATTCTTAGATAAGAAAATTACAGACTTTGTTTTTCCTTTTGAAGTCTGAACAAGGCATCTTCACAAAGATAAGTTTCTAGGGCTAGTCCCCCTCTAAGGTTATCTAGTAGTCAGATGCTAACCAGGCACTTACATTAATTTGGGTCTGTACCTTACTCCCACCAGTCACTATCATTTACAAAACACAGCTCCATTAGAAGTGACTTATTTAATCTGATGGATGTCCTGCCAGCATTAGCACATGCTGATAGCATCTGAAGCCTTGGTACACTAAGTAAAATAATGGAGACTCACTCTTAATGAATCTGTTCAAAGAGACTCTTTACAGCACAAGCAGATCTGTGATAGAAGTTTATATATAAACAATCACAGGGAAGTCAGGATTTCTGTGATGCAGTCCTGACTCTTACATCTTCTTTGGGATGTTAACAACTGCATGTTTTAACAACTATAAAACTGAGACAATATTTTATGCCATTTTGTCTAGCAGTGTAAACTGATTGGAAGAGTTTGACTCAGAGCCCAGTAAATCTGCACCTGCAATGCTGTTGTCTTGCATCAAGTTATTATAGAATTTAGTGCACCTGACCAGA
The DNA here is from genome assembly GCA_035221455.1 of Xenops minutus. Lineage (NCBI taxonomy): Eukaryota > Metazoa > Chordata > Aves > Passeriformes > Furnariidae > Xenops > Xenops minutus. The sequence continues at coordinate 107,013,476 of JAWWEE010000074.1, read as the reverse complement.
AGGCAGGATTCACAGGGTTTTTTTTTCAGAATCTCCGTGTTAGGAGGACACCAACTTGTTTTACATCTGCATCTTTAAGATACTCCTTCAAGCTGTTTGGGAAATCCCAGTTCTCATTCTGTCTTCAAACTATTTATTTGCAGTAGGGAAGTTTGTGTTTTCACTGTGGTAGCTGTCTGAATGAAGAACTAAAAAAAATACAGTAGAGCTCTTAATTTTAAGACTGCATAAACACACAGAGATATTCCATTAGAAAGTCAGAAAAGTGGTGACCACTTAGGACCGCAGCCTTGCTTAAAAGTAAAATGAAGTGTAAGAGAGAAATAACCAACAGGTTCAAGCAAGCAAGTAATTTGATTTGTTTGGAAATACTACTCCACTTACTGTGATGGTCCCTCTGTCATATTGACCATAGCCGTGGTTTTTAGTTTATATGTTTACAGTTTTTAGCAATTTTTACATCATTATTAATAAAATCAAACACACTGAAAGCAATTGTAGTCAAAGGCAAAACACATCATTGGAAAAATAACATTGCAGCTGCAGGAAAACTCCAGGAGGGAGGAAGACAACCTGAAAGCTCTGAAGGTCCACAGGCTTTGCAGTACGATATGAACAGCTTGCTGATTTCGCAGGCATGAGATAAAGATGGTACCAAGGCCTGATTGAAAATACTTCTACTCTGACAAAACATGAGGAATGTATGACAGTTTTTCCTTTAAAAAATCAACTTTAAAATGTTCCAAACAGCATATAAATATTTACATGTGCATATATACATACTGCCAAACAGTGCAGTACTGTCTTCTGCTTTTACCACATAAACTTCAAGGGCAGAAGAGTAATCTTAAGTGTTGCAGATCTAAAGGGAGCTTTCCCTTGTCTTGTCAGAGACAAGGAAAGTTGCCATTAGAACAAGCACTATAAAGGCTGCCTGAGCTCTGTTACTGAACTAGTGGAACCTCACACACACTCGGCTGCATTTCTGCATCTGTGAGTTCATAGATAGACTTGCAAATACCTAATTGCACTTGTAAATCAGATCCTAGAGATGTCTAAGGGCCATAAACTTTGCTAGCAAAGCCACTGACTGAATCCCTTGCTCTAAAGCTGAGGTAAATTTTGGCTGTTTCTCATATGTTAAACAAAGGATCAATTAGGAGCCAATGAAAAATGTACATGATGAAAATGCCTACTTATCCATGTCATTGTAGACCCACATCAAGTAATGGAATTTTTACACTGAGGTGACAAAAAAATTGCAGTTCTCAGCTTTTTTGCTACTTGCTCTCTCTAACCCCTGTGCTAATGTGCAAGTATTGATTGCTTAAGTTAAAAATGCTGATAACCCGAAGTTGTGACATCCCCTCAGGAGATCAACACACCACTGCCCTGAAGATGTACTTGCTCTTGTGGCCTGGGCTTCTCAGGGACCAGAGATTTCTTAACAAGTCACCAAGGTGCAAAGATTTGCAGCTACAGCTCAGGAGGAGCTGCCCTGGCACACAATGTAATAGCTGGTAAATACACATTGAGAAACTGATTCCCCTCAGTGGAGGACTTCTGCAGATAACTCAAGAGTAGTTCAGAAACCTAACTTGTGCTTTGCATGCTACCATCTGTTACAAGATTTGAGACATTTTTTCCTGTTTTTTGTGTAATTATGAAGCTCTGGTAATGTGGTATTATTGCACTAACTGAATAATAGAAAGCAATTACAAAAATAGCAAACAAGAAAAAAAAATTTCTCACATCTTTCCACTTTAAAAGCATTGCTGCCAATGTTACATAAAGCAACACCACATTTCCTTACTTGCTTCCTGGTCATATAATCCGTATTTATACACACTAGTGCAAGTGAGTACATGTCATTCTGGAAGTCCCAGCAAATTCAGATCTCATGGAAAAGCTCGAGGCAAGCTGCATGTGGACACAAGGGTGCTGGACACTGCACCCCTGCAAGGAGCCAAGCTATGAGCGAGTGTACTGCACCGTGCTGTACTTGGTGACCCTGGAAGACTTGCTCGGTGTGGCAGTGGCAGGAGGTGGCCCTTCTAAGTCAGAGCCCATCAGGTTAAGCGGGGAGTCTGTAATCAACACATGCTTTTGCCTTCCTGAGATGGCACCTGCTGCCTGTTCAGCTCTGCTCTGCAGCCCTGAGGCTGCCACCACCCTTTCATTCACCACCATGCTGCGTTCCTCTGCCGGAGTGGGGAAGCTGAGCGAGCCATGCTCTGCAGCAGGCACAAGCACCCTCTCTCGCTCCCTCACCACAACATACTGGGAGTCAGGAAGATCTTGAACTATCAGGGCTCCTGGCCCTGCACCTGCTGACTTCACCGTCCTCTCTGTAACCACCACATTACTTCCCTGTGGCAAATCAGGGATTTTCACCATACCCTGAATGCTTGATGCAGGTGCCAGCACTCTCTCTGTCACTACTACATTCTCCTTAAACTGAGGGTCTAGAAAGACAGCGGCTGAGTGGGCAGGAGCCCCCACAGAATAGGATGTTTCTGCCATGGTGACATTGGTCTCCGTGTGGGCTGTGGGAAGTGGATGGGCATTGTGCTGCCCAGAATGGGATGAAAAGGTTTTTTCTGTGATCACTCCCTTGGACAGGGTGCTTTCTCGTGTGCCACTGCCTGCATGCACTGGTGCAGTGGGCTGGAAATGATTGCTCAAAGCAAAGACTTGTTCAGAGCTAGAAGCATTTTGCTGACCTAAGAACTGAGACTTTGTGTCATTAAGACCAAAACCTGATTCATTCTTGGAGCCACCATCTTTCATGTTGATCTGTCTCCCTATGCATATTTCTGCTAGAGTCTTAAATTTGTCTCCTAAATCATCAAGGAAATGGTCATCAAGATCCCCCTCAATAAAACTGCAGCAGCCGATGGAGCCATGAGGAGAGCCTGATTCTCCTTTGGAATAAACCAGGAGACAGTCTTTTGCAGCTTGTGCTTCATCTTCATCCGCAAAAGAGACAGCTTTCTACAGACAGAAAACAAAAGCAAGCAAAAGTTTGTTAATGCCAACTGTAGACATAATAATTTTGAAAAATCAGGAATGCTTGCTTGAAAAAGTTGAAATAAAAATTTGACTAAACCCACAAAAACTGTCAACAAGAGAGGGCCATAACTAAGAGTTTTTTGCTTTTTAGAATTTAGTCTGAACTTCACAATACACTTGATGAGAAGAAAAATCTGAGATTAAACTGAAAACCTTGGATACTGTCACCACCTGCTGCTGTTCCTTCCAGTAGTTGTGTCATTTGTGATGCTACTCCATATTCACAAAGAGATTTTTTTTAATTTTAGTTCAGTGAACGAACTTCACCTCTTAAGAGGTGTTTGTGGAAGAATGTCAAAACCATACCTGAGAGTATCCTTACATTTAAACAAACATTTTATGAGTACATGCTGACATGTTATCACCTGCCATGGCCCTTTTCACTAGCACAGCCAGCAGAATTACACTCAAGATGCCCAACAGCAAACAAATCAGAAAGTTAAATGGATTGGAAAATATGGACACCCAGTCCACCATGTAAATTCTTATACTTTTTGCAGGCCACGTGGCAACATGCAGAGCTCATGGGTTCTGACTACAGTGCTTACAGGGTCAGCTCCATCTGAAAGCAGTGTCTGCAATGGAGTTGCTAGGGTGCTGGCACAAATATCTGTGTATGTGCTTGCATCAGCTCCAGTCCAGAAGTGAAGACAGCCAAATCCTCTGGGCCTGCTGAACCAGCTTTACATAATATGGTTTCTGGTTTGTGCAGAACCACCTTTTTGCCACATTTTAAGTTCTAGAGTGCATATTAGCTCAGGCATCTGGGTAATGTGGTATATATCCAGACCCAAATGGACTATTCATCTGCATTCGATCCTGGAATTAGGCACATGACCCAAGATTCTGCTACAAAAGTCAGCACACATCTGAAACTATTTGGTTTGGTTACTTATGTGTTTTCCCATCCCTATAATCTGAGACATTTTAGGCTTACAGAAGCTGTACAGAGTATTGCGTGTGATTTCCCTCCTGCGGGATTTCATCAGGCAGCTATGCTCAAAGTATGTCTTAATATGAGGAAGCACAAAGTGTGGAAGGAAAGCAGATTGCTACTGTTGCATCTGTTTACCCAGAAGACCAGTAGCTAGAGCACTCTAAGACACAGAAGCATCTAAAGCTCAAATCCTTCGCTGGCCTGAGGTGCTGATTCAAATCTGAACAGCTACTCCCCTGTGAAACCATATCAGCAGCCAGCTGGAGGGTGTTTGTACAGGCAGGGAAGTGAAACTTTCACTATAAGGAGCTCATCAGCCAAAATACTAATGATGTGCATTACACAAAGGAATAGTTGCAATGAGTAGGAATTGGCCAATGGCTAGGTCAGTAAATTAAAAAAAAAAAAAAAGAAAAGAGATTGCAACATGTGCCTCATAGGCTTTTGATGAATGGCCCTTTACCCAGGCTGCTGGGCAAACAGACAAGTCAGCACCACTTACTTCATCATCTACTTTGAAAATGCAGACCCACCCTCTGGCGTATGACATCTTTAGCTTATCTTTTAAAACCTGCTCCATGGTAAAGTTTGTTGCTGTGACTCATGATGAGTCGCAGGTGCCTCCCTACAGGCCAGTTTAACGTGCCTAAGTCCCTGAGATTTAGATCACATCGTGTTTCTCATGGCTTTTTCCTGGGCAAGGGGCTCCTTGGCCATTGCTGAATATTCTAGATCCCATTCCCAAGTACATTCCTCAAGGGAAAAGTCTATTTGTGGGACACCTTGTAAGCACTCAGTGCTACAAGACCAAGTATTGCCATGCTCTAAAGTCCTGTACCTGAGGCTAATCCAAAAATCCTTAATGCCCCCAACTCCACATGCACACAACACTGGGCACTGTATCAGGACTGTTTACACATACATATCTACTCATCTGTGTTTGTAGTAACACGAACAAAATTTCACAATGCTAAGTGTAAATATCAAAATACTGTTATTTGCAGGTCATGTGCTTACGTCATTGAAGTAGTCTCTTAAAAATTCTTCATTCATGGCTCCTGCCGCTCCCACTGCAAGTCCTCCTCCAGACACCACTGTCTTGCCTTCTACACCTGCCATGCCTTCAGTTGCTCCAGCTACCATGGCTCCATATTCAGCATTAGAAAGAAGACGCCTTTGCTCTTCCCATCTTTCCTTGGTGATAGTGTTGTGATGCTCTCCGACGTGAGAGGCAGAGCTGCCTGCTCCGGTTACAATTTCGCTTCCACTCATTCCTGCTGCCGCTACTGCTGCTGTTGTTGCTCCTTTCGAGTTCCCCAGTGCAGTGGGTGGAATGAAGCTTAGCACTGACTACATAAATAAGACAAATTAAGATGTGACATGAAAGCTTCACTGTCTAGCACATGGAACTCACCAAACCAGAGTGGGGCTGGGTGGGACCTGGGAGGGTGCCGTCTTATGACTTGTCTGAATTTGCACTTATACGTGTTGCTGCAAAGAGTAAAAGGCCTCCTGAAACAGGGTGCAGCTTCCACAAATGTATTCCCACAGAGAATCATGGAAATGTTTCTATAGATCACTGTTTTCTTGAAACTTAGAGGACTGAAAGTGAAAAAAAAAAAAAACAAGTCCAAAGCAAAACACCAAAAAAGGCTTGCAAAACTCTAGGGCATTCAGCCGTTCCAAGAAAAACTCTGCCCAGTTTTCCTCAGACACAAAGTGGGGAAACGTGCACTGCCTGCTGCCTCTGTGGTGTTGCCTGCCTCTTTCTTTTTTCCTAGCAGTTTGACGTCCCTGTTAATTATTTTTAAACAAGAATCTGGTGTGTGTTGGACCTAAATCAAAGCTTTTTTACCTTCTGTTTATTTGTTGTCGTGCAAAAGAATGTCAGTGTCATGCTCTTTTTTGGAAAACTTAGTTTTGTAGCATAACAAAAAAGGGCAAACTTCTTTTGGCATTCACTGTTTTCTCTGCAGATTTGCCCTTTTTTCTGCCTTTCCCTTTTTAATTAATAATTAGGAATTTAATTAAGAATTTCCTGTGTTTAGAAAAGAAAATACACAGGGAAGTAATTTAAAACACAGTCTTAAACTTTAAACAATAAGGAGAAGCTAAGCTTTATAACTCATTCTTTCGCTGCTTTACTATGCTCCCAAAGGGGTGCAAATGCAAATGTTTCACTCTCTATAGATTTGATGCTTTTCCCACAGTCCTATCTTCTGCTCAGATACCATCAACATTTGCTAGACTGCTTTGCCTATTCTTTAAGTGTTGTGGTTGTTTTTATTACAGCTGCTGGTGGAATTCATCTTCCATGCATCCTTCGCTGAGCCTCACAGGGTTAATTTTAATTAATGTTCATGTGTTGCTAAAATCTGCTAACATCCACCTGTGATGTGGAAGAGCCATCAAGCGCCAAATTGAACACTGGGATAGAAATCAAAGGGAAATACTATCAGGGATACATGCCTTCTCCTCAGGAGCTGCTCCTTCACTGTTCCATGGACGCAACATTGCTTCACTGTAGTCTGTTATTGCAGCAAATGTCTTTGCTCCACCAACACCCTTTGCTCCCAAGCCACAAGGACACAACAGCAGTAACAGTGGAATAACTATAGCAAAACAGAAGGTTGCCATTAATTATGTGATTGTTAGGGCCTAAGCATGCTAACAGTCAGTATAAATTTGTTTAGCCTCCATATCAAAATGTATCTTTAATGAGCTAGTGATCAGTATGAGGGCTGACAAGGACTGAAGACAGGTTCCCAAATATTCAAGGCATTTAACTAAAAACATATGCCAAGCCAGTTTCCTAGAGAGTAAACTGATAACTAACACATCAGCGCCTGAATCCAGCAGATGACCACACATGCATTTAGGTACACATCAACCAAAGATCTCATCTACCAAACCCAAGCTCTGAATATTACTGTACAACGTCACCATTTCTTACTCCACCTGTTCTTTTACTACTAGATAACAACATGGCATCATGTAAATTCCACCTCCCCACTCCTTTAACATGCTTAAACGTTGCCTAGGGAACTCAAAAGAAACAAGTTTCAGGAGCAGAGCATATTATTCATGTGGCATGAACTTTATCACAGATTGGTGTCACCACAAGCAATAAATTATTGCAAGTTTAAATGCAGCACTGCTGCATTTGGCCATATGCTAAATACAGGTATTCTCTTATTTGGAGCTTCTGTTTTGTCTCCTCAAAGGACAATGTCCCATGCTTCTCTGAGCAAGGCAGCATACCTGCAGTGACAGAGAAGGAGTGGAGGATGCACTGTGGTTTGAGTAGGAAGAGTTAGGGCTCACCTGGGGACATGTGGCAACACCAAAGGGATTCCTCACTGCTTCCCCACCTGTTATTTACAGCACCATAAACAAATATTAAAGTTGTTCATATTAATTTTAAAATGCACAGCTTGAAATCCTTTGAGGTTGAAATGCTGATGTTACCAACATTTAGTTGGGGATCTGCCATGACTTCCCACAAGACTAGGAGTTTGCACAAAATATATCAAGATGATAAAACCTGGGAGCTAGACTGTTTCTTTCCTGATGCTTTTCAGACCATATTTACAGTGCTTCTGAGATAATATGAAACAATTACTTACGCAGCAAAAGTAAAAACGCCAAGATGATTAGTGCAACTGCGGCTGGTCCCAGACCCACTGACTTGCTGCCAATAAACTTCTCTTGGCATACACCATCATCTGTACACTCACAAACAGTCAGCTGCAGAGATTGTGGCAGAGCACAGCTGAGCCCTTGGAAATCCTTTATTAGGATGGGAACTTCAGTTCTGCCTGGCTTCAGGTTTTGTGGCACCAGCTGTATGCTGGTACCTGAGGCAGAAGTGGCCAGGGTGAGGGGTTAAAGAAAAAGAAAAGACAAGAAATAAGTGAAAATTGACTCCTGTTAACTAAGTAAAATAAAACCTTCACAGTATCCCAGCAAACCCCCTCCAGACAATGCAGGGCAATTACGTTTATTTAGCTGCTGTTATAGTGTATGTGCTTTTATTTTTATCAAGTAATTCATGCTGATAACAAAGCAGCCATGCTTGCTCGCACCCTCACATAATTTTGAAGTTTCACACGCTGGAGACTTACTATGAAGTACAATCCAATCACCAATATAGCATCAACCATGGCATCTGGACATATAAAGATTGAACTCATAAAAAACCCAGCTTCAGTCTTAGGAGATTAATCTGTTGTAGGCCATAAGCAGAGACCAGGGAGCCAACATAACACCTGCTCCTGTGGCTGTGTCATGTCAAGGCCCAACTAAGCAGGAGATGACAGAATCACAGAATGGTTCAGCTTGCCCTCTGGGCAATCTGTTCCAGTGCCCAGTCACCCACACAGTAAAGAAGTTCTTGCTCTTATTTAGGTGGAACTTCCTGTGCATCAGTTTCTGTCCACTGCTTCTTGTCCTATGCTTGGCACAACCGAAAAGAGCCTGGCTCCACCCTCCTGACACTCTTCCTTCAAATACTTACAGAGATTGATAAGGTCCCCTCTCAGTCATCTCTTCTTGAGGCTAAACAGGCCCAGCTCCCTCAGTCTTTCCTCATAACAGAGGTGCTCCAGTCCCTTAATCACCTTTGTTGCTCTTTGCTGTACCAGGAGCTCCATGTCTCTCTTGTACTGAGGAGCCCAGAACTGGACACAGCACTCCAGATGTGGCCTGACCAGGGCTGAGTAGAGGGGCAGGATCTCTCGACCTGCAGGCAATGCTCTTCCTAATGCACCCCTTCAAGGCCAATACAATTGGCTTCTTGGCCACAAGGGCACACCGCTGGCACATGCACAGCTTGCTGTCTATGCTCAGATGATGTTCTCAGCTGCCAGTGCTGCCTTATTTGGGAAAGCTGTGATCCCTACAATTACTGCTAGTCTGGCTGCAAGCAGGGTGATGAAGACAGATTCTCGGTCCTAAATTTGGCCAATAGAATGGCTCTGCTGATTGCTTTGCAGTGTTGTGCTGTAGGATTTCAGAAGGCAGAATAATGAGTTTGAGAAAACAAAAAGCATTTTCTGGTGCCTTCAGTCTACCTGAAACATTTCCTTCAAGCATTTTTCAGGCTGATATGAATGAAAATACAAGAAAATGCTCATTTAATTTTGAAAGACTCATTAAAATTATTTATGCTTTCTGACTTGCTTTTGTTCCTACCTTGCTGGACAATCTTTAGACAGGTTACACTGTATTTCTCCTTTTCAAGGCCCACTGTGCAGACAGATTTATATATTTGTAGGTTAGAGCAACTGCAGCCAATAACAAAACCACATCTCCAAGCTCAGTTTTAATAAAAAACATCCTCCATCACTGCATGCTTTCTGTGAGAAGATGGGGATAGCTTGATCCCTGCATTACCCATGAAATTCTGGTTACCACACATGGGGCATCAAGCCAGGCAAAGATGGTCCAGCTGAGGGAAGGCAACACATCCCAGAGAACATGACAGTGCTTTTATAACCTTTACAGAGAAGGGAGCAGAGTGGTCTTAATGCTTGACTCCATATATAGCGTTTTTTTCTGGTCTGAATTAGTCAAACTGTCAGTTTGACTGGAATTAATAAATTATAACACTAGGACCCAAAGAACTGAAAGTAATTAAAAATACATTTTCTTACCATTGCTGGATGCAATTATCCACTTTTTTGCTGTCCCTTCTGGCTCATCAAGGACTGTAAAGCTGAAGGGATCACTGTTTGGGTAACCATCCAAATCATTAGCTGTAACATCAACTAATTTTGCATCTGAACACACAGTCTGGACACGGTTCACAATAATCGGGCAGTTATCATTTTCATCTTGGACTTGAATGACGACTGTGCCGGTGACTGTTTTGCTAGGAAAATCTGTCATTTGAAAATAAGAAAAACTGAATAGATTTGTGCAAAAAAATTAATCTTAAAATAAAAAAAACTTAGTATTTTCCAAAACACCAGCATTGCTGAAGTAAGTTGAAAGAGCTCTCTGTGGAGCTTATGAGAGCAGTATTTCATTCACAATGTTAAAAAACATATTGACAAAGTTCTTCTGAAAGCAAGCTGTTTTATTATTTTAACTTTAAATAAATTTCCTCTATGGTTACACAGTAACATGCAGATTATAAATGGAGAATTCCAGCTAGATACACAAAAATTTCAGTGAATCTTTCTTTCTTAGCATTCAAAAACTTGAGATTAGGAAGTCTGCTGATTGGCATTCTGAGATATTGGCAATTTCCACCTTGACAAGGGATGTTCCTATGAGACTTATCTTTGCAAAACTCTTACAAAACCTTCACCTCCAACTAGTCAAAGAAGAGGAACAGGCACCTTCAGAACCCACTCCATGGTAATGGGTTGTCCATGTCTCTCCTCTGAATACAAAGCTTATGGGAGACTGCACTCAGTACCTGACTTTGAAGACAGGGAGGCTAAATCAACTATTGCTACAGAAAGGCAAACAAACCAGCTAATGTGAAAGAAAACCCCTCTCAACTTACCAGTAGTTACACCCAACATGGTGATAGTGTAAGTGCCATTTACTACATGAGATGATTCATAATCAAGGTTTTTAGCAAGTTGGATTTCACCTGTGACTGAGTCTATGGTGATCCAGTTTGCTGGATCTCTTCCTTTCAGGTATCTGATCAAAATCAAATTATAAAAATGTACACAGTTATAATGAAGAAAACAAACATCAGCAGAAAAAATAGCTTCATAGTATCTTTACTCTTCATTTAAAGCAGAGATCAAATCCCTAGGTGTGAGGTCTGACGCTCCTGCCACTGTAATTGGTTTCAACTATAAACCTATACTGTATGTTGAAACCTGCTTTTCCCTCTAAAGTCAAGATTTAGGTCTAGAGACATTATAGAAAGTACACTCAGCGAGCAAGACCAGAAAATGAGAGAGAGCTGCACCGCTGCATCTTCTTCCCCTCCATCCCTGCTCTCAGCAAAAGCTGAATAACAGCCACACAAGGGAGACTGTATTACAGGCATGGGGGAGCGGGATCCACCCCTGGGTATGCAACTCTGCTGTACACCATTGGTAAAAGCCATGGTGAGAGTTCAATAACATTCTAGCTGAAAAGCTATGATTCAAAATCCAAGCACACACAAGCAGACATATCTATGCCACACCCTTTTTGTCTGACTGATAGATGCTTCTGCGTATTTTCCCCTAATGTTTCTGGAGGCAATGAAATCATATGGGTAAATATACTCTTGAAAGAAGGCAGGTATGACAAACACTGTGCAAGCATATACAACTTCAACCCAAACACTCATGTCTCACCATGGACAACAAAAGAAGTAGGATTTTCACATCAGCTATTTTCTGCAAAATAGAATACTGAAGATGATGATAATGATGTTGCTTAAGGTGTGAATTATGCTTAGTAGAAAATTATTGCCTTTGAAATAATTTTGGTTCAACATGAACATTTTTACATTAAGATGTGACATCTAATATACTCAGTTATGACAGCTATAAAAAAATTCTTACGTAATGCGCTCTGCTATTTTTCCAGTGTCTTCATCATGGGCTTGATACTGTCCAATAACCTGTTTTATCTGCAGTTTCTCACTGGCTCCAATAATTTTTGTGCCACCAGGGAACACAGGGCCTTCCCGCACATTAATCACCTTAATTTTGATTGGAATTGTTTGTATTTTGTAATTGGGTTTAACTGACTTGTGGAATTCTGCTTTGTTTGTAACAACAATGCCCAAGTCTAGGCTTTGCATTTTTTCATAATCCAGCTCCTAGAGCAATAAAGAAAATAATAAAAATACGACTCAGAATTTCTCAGAATCTGATATTTAGATAACATGCATACATTTAGTATTTAAATAATACTGCAGTATCCTTATTTAAGTAATAAGGATGGAAGTATTTAAGTAATATTTAAGCAATAAGGATGCTACAGTGCAAACAAGTTTGTTAACATGTTACTCTTACTCTTCTTATTTTCAATGGACAACACCAAAAGCATGGCTGTATTCTGCCTGTACTTTCCATAAATCATCACACAATTACTTAGCTCTTGCAATGCTATGGAGTTTTTTTTGAACCAACTAACTTAATAATGCTCCTCAATTTTATTTTTACAATTAGCAGTTTTCAGATAAGGAAATCAAAGTAAAAAAAAAAAAAAGAAAAAAAGAAATTAGGCACTATGCAGTTTTTCTGGACTAAAGAAAAGTGAAATTTGTAAAATAGAGATTTCCATTTATGGAAAATATTTTAATCATTTCAACTTCCGAAAATTCATGAAACAGTCTCTAGCCTATGGCTCATGGTACATGGCTCATGTTGCAGGTGTTGCCTACAACATTATCTGTGGCCAGGGGAAATAAAGAAATTTACACTGAAATCAGCAAGGAGAGCAAAAATAAGTGAAAGTTTACAGCATGTTAGCACTGTTGCCCAAAGGACAAGACAAGTCGGGGAACTTCTGCCCTACTAGATATATTTGAATTCATACAGAATGAAAATGAAAAAGCTGGACAATATTATTATTTTGCATGGGATTACTGAATACATAACAAAGAATATGGCAAAGGAGGATTCTCTACCATGTAAATGTACATTTTATATACTGACTGAATATATATAATTTGTTTATCAACTTAGATGGAATAAGTTATTCTAATATTTAAAGAAAAATGTCTAAAATCTATACTAACCTTCACAACAGTCAAAATTCCTTCATTTGTTTGGGTATCTGTTACTATACGGAAAAATCCATTTTCATTGCCAGAAACAAATGTAAAGTTTGCCAGCCAGTTATCAGAAAATTCTTCATCTTTGTCAAATACTTTTATTCGCATAATTTCCACATTTGCTCTGTTTTCTTCAATGCTTCCTTCAAACTGCAATGAAACAAACACTCTTGAAAGAGATGTCACGATTTATTCCATTTCACCAGTGCAAGGCATTTTGCACAACATTGTATTAAGCAATGGGATACTGGCAGGTGTAGGAACGTGCCAAAAATTGTGATAAATGTACTTACTATACGACTTTCAACGACAGGTAGGTTGTCATTGACATCCAGAATCTTGATTTCTAAAGAGCACGTCGCAGCATTCCCACCTAACGCACCACCACGGTCTTTTGCTTCCACCACCAAAGAATAGCTACTTTGTGTCTGAAATTATAAGAAAAAGTGTTTAATCAAGGCTAAAAACTCTTCTTTTTCTGTATTATCTCTATCACGTTTTGGTAATATCTCTCATGGTCAATCACAACTCCTCTCTAGCTAGAAGTACATCTCACACACAGCTACCTTGACAGACTCTGCTGGAGTAGAACAGAGGCTTTGAAAAGAATATGGGACTTCTGCATCTTCCCCACAAAGAGTTAGACTGTACTTACATGGCAAAAGAAAAAAAAAATCAGTGGCCATAAACAGGGACAGGACCAGTGACATCTGCGTATCAGGACAGGGCTAGAGGCAGAGCTTTGTCACTCAGCTGCAGAGCTAACATCCCCATCACCCTCTGCTGGCCAGGGAAAACTTGTGCAAGCACAGGTGATGTCACTGGCAATATGTGGCCCTCAATGCTGGTTCACAGTAGCACCAGTCCTAACTCTTTGAACCTCGATTTGCACAGCAGGCTACAAAAATCCACGTGCAATCAGCAGCTTTGCAGGTGATGATCTGTGTTGTCTTTGCCTATGGTCTCCAGCAGAAAGAAATGACCCTTGGCTTTGTGTAACTGCTGCCCTGGCGGCATGGGAGGGACAGAAACCAACAACCATCGGGCTGGTGCTGTGCTAGGTAGGTGATGGGGGGAATACAACCTTGATCCCATCACCTCCTCCCCCAGTTCCTAAAAAACATGCATCAGGCAGACTAGGCTGTAATCACAAAGGAGGTGAAGAAAAGTAAGGGGGCTGGCTCTTCACCCTGCTGGTACGGCTGAGGGTGACACAATGAGCACCAGACAACCGCTGCTCATAACATGAAAACAAGAGGGGCTTTTTTACCTCTCTGTCGAGGTTTATTTTTGCTACTCGAACCTCGCCAGTATCCTTATCCATACTGAATGCAGCACTAGGGCTTTGGGAAACAATCCTGAAAGCAATTTTGGAATTTAGGTTATTTGGTTCATCTGCATCTGTTGCATTTATCCTCATTACAATTGTACCTGGAAAAAGCAAACAAAATATATTACTTGTTTATACCACCATGCACTGGCAAGTATCTTTACTGCAATGACAAAAAAGACATAATTTTGTTTGATGCACTGCACAGTACTTGACTGTATTTATTTAATAAATACAGCTGAAGAAATGTTCCTAAAACCAAAAGGTATGTGGTTATTCTCTAGCCAAGAAAATGATTGTATCCATACATCTGTAACTCATAGAATTCAATGCACCAATTAAACAACAGGTTGAATTTTCTCAATAATGCTGACAGAAAAATGTAGATGCCACCCAGAGCAGAAAGTGTAAGTTATTGAACAGTGAGCCACATTCCTCTCACACATTATACTGAATGGAACACTAATAACTCTTCTATTTGAACATTATTAAAACAATTCCTCTGTATTGACATGCTCTAAGAGCTTCACTTAAAATACATGGTGGTCCCCATGGAGCAATCCCCTTGTAACTGAGAGCACACGGTTTTTCCCTTTGGGAAAGGGTGTATCTCAACATCCAGTGCCCAGGTTTTAACACTATCTGGAATTCATGTAAAAAAGGCATTACATATGGCTACTACTGACTTGAAAGATTGCTGACATTACTCAATACCGAAGCGGATGTTCAAGACTTTATTTCTTCAGATTATCATGACATTGAAATGGGCACAATATCAGGTATTTATTAGGTTGTTTTATTCCAGCTTTTCTTATCTTCTTGGAAATAATGTGTTGCTTTCATGTTTACTGATGTCAATAGGAAATGGGCACTAACTTGTTCTTCGATGGTTATGGCACAGCCTTATGTGCTTAATAGCAAAGTACCTCACCAGCCCATAGATAAAGTAGGGCTTTGGACGAGCATGGCAGACTGAAGTCCCTCCCAAACAGGCCATGACTGCTAGGCCAGAAGGCAGATTGCATTTCCTGTGCATTTTCTGCTGAAGAACTGGCTCCTGGACCTGTGGTAACTTTGACATCAAAACAAAGGTTCCAGAAGAGGAAATACGGCTCCCTGTTGCCTTTAGGTGGACACTCTCCCTTAATCACACCATACATTAGCCTTGAATAAAAACTTGCATTCAGACATAACCTGGATATGGATAACCTGGCTTATGGCAGCAAGAGAACATACCTTTATTACTGCAGATATACTGCTGTGAAGTGCATATTCACTTGTGCCCTTGCATGTGTTGGGAAAAACTAAGTGGAAAAAAAAAATCTAAAAATAAAGTTACCTGTTTCACTTAATTCTTCAACTGAACCAACAAAAACTTCATGTGAAAACACTGGAAAATTGTCATTTATATCCACAACTTTAATTGGGAGGTCTATTGGCTCTTCCAATTTTGCCCCATTTTTATCTAGTGCGTGGCCTCTGAGCTAATAAAAATACAGACAGAAACAGTAACAGAATCCAATGAGTGACTGTAGTATATATAATACATATGCAAAATAGAAATATATATGTTATATATAACAAATACTAGACATTGTATAAGCATTTTATATATGCTTAGAAATATAAGCATGTATACACACACACACATATCCAGAAATATTAAAAATATTTCAAGCAATCACATTTGAAGAAAATAAACAAAAAAAAATGGACAGGAGAGCACCTATGAGGAAAAAAACAATTTTCAACTTACAAGCAGCATTGGAGTCTTTTCTCTGTCCACCCTTCCTGTTATGTTCAGGTCTCCTGTCTTTCCATTGATAACAAATAATCCATAAGGGGGTTCTGTTACTCCTTGACCAGATATAGTGTAAGTTACCACTATTCCTGTATCTTCAAGATCTGAATGTATCTAGCAGGAATACAACAGATTAAATAGCACTCAGTAAATAAAGTGCAACAAAAATATTTTTGCTATTTTGTAATGAAGAAACAAAAATAAATATTAAACACTGTTCACTGCAGTCCTTTGACTGGGAAGATGTTGAGATGAATGCAGGAAGAGCATCCTCTGTTTGAGTATCTGGTGCAGGGAGATGAAAAACACCTGCAGCAAGGTGAAGACCTAGGAAAGCAGACCTAAGCTAGCGAATATGACCAGAACTGGAGAAGTGATAGAGTGGAAGAAGAAAGATCAGATCTGGAGATCAACAGGTAGAAGAGGTTGCATGGACTAGAGATTACACCCTTTCTCTGCTGTTAGCAAACACCCAAAACATCTGGAAAAGCACATGTGCATTGTGCCAGCATCACCATAAAAGGGCAACCCAAGTAGTGGGTAACAACCAGCTACTGCCTGTAGTGACTTTATATACTGAAGTGACAGATGTGGTGAACCAAATGCATATCATTCCTGCACAAAAGATAGCATCTTAGTTATATTTAGCTCTGTTTTCTACAATACTAGGCGTACATAATCATGCTCTATGTATACCCCTCTGCCCAATCACCACCAGCAGATTTGGGACCCACTTGCCAAGTTCAACCACAGCTGAGTAGGGGTGGTGGAATGAAAAAACTCAAAGATATTGCATTCTCAAAAGTTTCGTGAAAACTGGGACTGGGAAAATATGAGACACAGAGTCAAACTGACTCATCTGCTGAAGGAAGGAAACAGAACGAAGTATGGCAATCTTCAACTGACATGCAACAGTCCTTTAAAATTAAAGAAATACTTGTGCATGTGTTTAAGGCAGCCACACCCTTATTTATATTTTCATCTATATTTTTATGTGTATTCTGTATTTAACTCTTTTCTGGGCTTACTCTAGCAATTGGATTCTTATAGGAATTGTCCTCCTCCTCCCGTATGAAGGCTGGAGGAACTGTCCATTCTCGCTTCTGTCTGACTAGGCTGTTGGAATGAGACAACATGCCACTCCTCTCATTTCGGTTATAAACCTGTGAAAAAACAAGATTTAATATTAGCATTACATTTAGCCATTTCAGATAAATGTTTTTATTGCTGTAGCCCAGACTTCCGAATAGCTTTTTCTCTTTCAATAGCTAGTAACTTCAAAATTGTGGTGCCGCATCAGTCTTTTGAGTCACAATATAAGAGCAATATGCTCCTCAGGTTATTTGAAGAGGAAAACTACATTAGTCTTTCCATAAAGACAGAATTAGGTAAGATAGGCTTTAAATATATGAGCAAGTTAAACATGACCAGTTGTTGGTGAAAATATATCTGCTCTAGAAGATTCAAATGCTTGTTGTCAGATGTCGGAAAAAGGTTGGCATGAAGGCTATTTTGAACTACCACCTCTCCTTATAACCATGTTAACCATCCCACTAATACTGTCTTGTACTCAACCTTCTCTCTGAAACAGAATATGTGAAAGAAACAACAGGCCTCAGTTCAACCCACTCAATGTCTCTCATATCCTTGCCCAACTACCCTTCATTCTCACTCTGCATGACACCCTTCATCCTTCTATCCAGCTTAGTCTCTACGGTCTCTGTTGACTTTCAGATTAACATCTGGAAATGTTTCCAATTAACATATGCAGTAAAATAGCAGTTGTTTTCATTTACAGAGTTCATAAATGTTATCTAAAAACTTAATATTTTACGGTAAATTTTCTCAAAGTTCAATGCCACTCAGTGTGATGGATGTAGGAATCTATTCACTTATTTTTGGCTTCCATTTCTTTATCCATTATGCAGATTTCACATTTCAGAAAATGGTAAAATTTAAGATATTTATCAACTCAAGTAAGGCATGGTTTTGACACTGCTCAAGAACCCTTCTTTAGACACAGATAAATAAAAAGTTTTCCTTTGTATCTTACCTTCACGTAGAGCCCATTTCCACAATTCAACCAGATCTGCAATGGAAATGATGATAATCATTATTAAGTCTATGTCACTTTAGGAGTACTAAAACTTAACTGACATGACCTCCCTCATAAGAACAGAAAAGCCGTAAGGAAAAGGCTTCTGACTCCTATAAATTAATATTTTTTTATCCATAAGAGCTTCTGAAAAATTCACCCATAACCACTGACATTAAAAACATATACTATAATTATATCATTATTAATTTTGTACTTTTCTTTAAGTGTGGAACAGATTATAAGCAATTAATATGTTTCTGATAAATGCAGTAATTTTTAAACATCCATTCTTCAGTGTTAAATAATGCTTCCTTATTCCAAACTGATGAGAATTTGCCATTGATTGAAGAAAGTGCTGGTTGACAGCAGCACTCTGCAGAAGCTCCCTCTTCTGGGCAAACCATGGATTTGCGGCTGTGGTGGGTTACCAATCACACCAGAGAACAAAAGAGGATAAATAACGTTTAAATGCAAGAACTAACCAAAGCAACTGCTGAGGTGTACATGACTTAGCACCTTGCTGGGAGGATAAATGGCATACATGCATTGCTTATTTAAACAAGGCAGAGGCATGTGCATGCTAGCAAGCAAACTATGCTTGCTCTGACAAAACCTTACATGTCAACATTCAGTATTGTAACTGCGCACCTCTTCATGCACCAGGACAGCCCAGGACAGCTATGCCATGCCCTTAAATGTCTCAGTCAGGTGCTAAATCCTAGCTGGGAGGAACTGAAGCCTCAGCCAAGTTACCAGAGACCCCAGGTTTATGTCCACTCTCCAGGCACCAAACACCCCTCAAACTGCAAAAAATGTAGGCATTGGAAAACAACAACAAAAGGTATCCTATGACAGCATGTGAAACCTACAAATCAAGCTTTTGTGCTTTGTATAGGTAGGGAATACTGCTACCATTCTCAAAACTATTACTACCTACATTTTGCAACTTAGGTGATTATTTTCTTAGACATAGTACTGCCTAAAGCAAAGTGAGCTCAGAAAAAGGGATTTTCTACTCAAATAAATCAGTGAGTATTTCTTTATATTCTCTTTGACTCGTTTTGAGCCCTCTCTCTGACTCAGCCTTGATTAGTGAATTGATGACAGATTCTTTTTCTTTTTTTTTAAGATGTTATCTCTTTCCCACACAATGCAGTGGACTGTGTTCAGCAACATAGCAGAATTCTGTTTCAACTTGCACAACAAAACTCTTTTTCAAATGGTAATTTTATCAATGTATATATTCTGAAGACAAAAATTAGCAAACGGCAAGTTCCCTAATGGATATGCATCTTGAAGGCTACAGGATCTTACACCTTAGACCAAGCTGTTTTCATGAATATTCTTAGTCTTATTTGGTTTTATTTATGGCACAGATTTTCAAAATTTATTTTTATGACTAATGAGATTATACCAGCAAGAGTGAGATGAGAATTTTGCTTTATAGTCAAAATTTTCTAACAGAAGCTGCAACTCTTCAGAAGCTGTGGTTGGGTGCTGGCTCCCAACCAGAGAAGTGGTCACAGCACCAAGCCTGATAGAGTTCAAGAAGTGTTTGGATGATGCTCTCAGGCACATGGTGTGACTCTTGGGGATGGCCCTGTGCAGGGCCAGGAGCTGGATTCAATGACCCTTGTGGGTCCCTTCCAACTCAGCATATTCTGTGAATCTGTGAATAATTTTGAGGATGTCATCAGAAACATCCTTATGGCAAACTGAAGGGTAAAGTGTCTCAGTAATGAATGGAGGTAAGAGGGACGTGGTGAGAAGTTTGCTTGTATTGGAAATCTGAGAATCCAGTATAAACAAAAGTGTCTGAAGTTCAAGAATAAATAGATCTTCCACTGAGATGTATATCAAGAAAGTGTAGATAATTCTGTTAGTCATTATAAACAGAAAATCTTTCATGAAGATAACTAAAAATCAATCTGTTTTTACAGTAGAAAATGTGTCTCAAAACATGATAGTTTAAAGCTAAGATAGTAAAAAATACTTTTGCTCTTGCACTTTTCAAGTCCACAGGTAGCCTCATGGGGGACTTACAAGGTATCTGTTTAAAAATTGCCATTTTATTTACAAAATGCATAAATACATGTGGAAAAAAATATAAAGGGATCCCACATTTTTACTGAAAATTTTTAAAGGCTCTAAAAATTTTCAATAGGGAAAAAGCACTTTTCAGTAATATTTTCTTCAAAGACAAGTGAAACATCACATTCAAGAGGTGTTAAATTCCAAATTTCCCCCCTTATTTTAAATATCCTACAGCTGCTATCTGTTAAATGGCTTAGTAAGAGTACGAAAGCTCTGTCTGTCATTTTTGGTGGATCACAGCGTTGGCACAAAACCCAGACATCTACTGATGACACCTGTTGATGACAGAGCTGAGAATGCATTGTCAGAAGAAAACTGGTTGGTTCCAAAATCAAGGTGGAAAAACTGAGGCCTGAAGTAACAAAATTGGAAAGAAATACTACAGGAAAGCAGTGGGAATAGGCAAGAGGGAATGGGAAAGAAGGGAGTGACTGCTGTGTATAGGGAATGCCAGGCTGCTCTTGCCCTGTTCATGTACAGTCAGGAAGTGAGTAAAGGACAGATTTTCCACATACAGCTTAAACCGTAAAGACATAAAGACTGAGTAACTAAGAAGATACGTGTCTGTATATACTATACCATGAAACAATAATTCCTAGAAATGTGGTCTTTCCTGTATGATGTGTGTTGGGAGATTTGGAACTTGCACCTCCTGTGAGTCAGTTTGGTGTTGAAGATGACGGACAAGTGAAGTAGTCAGGGGGGACCATCCAAGGTTATCTACTAGTACATCTCCTGGCCCTGTGGCAAGACAAACTTCACCCACATGATTCCTGACAACTGTTTACCCTGTTCTTAAAAACAAGTGATGGAGGTCCCTCAGTCTCACTAACATAAGGTGGTGCTTAGACAGTCTTACAGATAGAAAGCCCTCGTTAATTTTTGTCTTTCTTTTATGATCCTAATTTTTAGCTCTTTGCAAGTTGACCATATCGATGCTTGCATGAGATTCAGTTTCAGAGTAAGGCACACAAATTTACATGTATAAATAAAAGCTAAGTGCCTAAACTTCTGTTATAAGCAGAAGAAATATAGCCAATACTGACAAAGAGATCAGGGTGCAGTTCAACTTGCCCCCAAACTAGCCCATATCTATTTCTCT
The DNA here is from genome assembly GCA_035221455.1 of Xenops minutus. Lineage (NCBI taxonomy): Eukaryota > Metazoa > Chordata > Aves > Passeriformes > Furnariidae > Xenops > Xenops minutus. Next base: position 106,992,302 of record JAWWEE010000074.1, on the reverse strand, counting down.
CTGGGCTCTACTGATTGTATGTCTAATTTGTAAGCCCAATACAGGAGGATTTATAGAGCAAAGCAGTTGATGCTGAGAACTCAACATTACACAACCCATGTTTTGATGGTTTTCCTTTGGATTAGAATTAGTCAGGTCTCACAGACCAAACACCCATGAGCAGATTGATGCATTGCCCAACATGGTTTCACCTGGGAGAAATACGATTCACACTCTGGAGTTTTGCTTTGAAAGCACAATTTGATCCACCAAACAGGTGCACTCAGTGTCCACTGCATCTCCATTTACCATAACTGAAACTCAAACACCTATATTGAGACATTGACAATGCTCTCACTGTACAGTGCAATTCCATTTTCCTCACAATTACCCTCCATGTATCTGCAAACTTATCATCTCACTGTCTTTTCTCAATTCCAGTTCTTTAATTTCCCTTCAAAAATCATAAACCAGGATTTTGTGACTTTAGATTGCATTTTTTTGCTTTCTTCTTGTCCCTTCTGGACAGATTCACTTTATTCTGAAGTCTGGTATCAAAAGTAACATACTATTTTAGTTCAATAGGACTGATAAAATACTAGATCTTATGTATTTCTCAGCTGCTTTCAGATCTCACCATAGCTGGTTTCCCTCCCTTTTTGAAACCATATTAAAATGTTGAATCAATGCATAGATGTTTGTAAATAATTTTTACCATGTTTCAACATGTTACTGGCAATAGAAGCTGGGCTGCTTTGAATTAGCTCACCTTTGCTCCTTGTAAAACTATGCATTGTTCTGTGGTATTTTTTATTTAACTTGTTTCTATGACTTCTGAAAATTAACTGCTACTGGCTCTGACATTACAGTAGTGATCTAATGTACTCAGGGCTGAATTTCATCATATCCAGCCTAAGATTAACATCCCAAATGAAGTACAATCAACGAAGTACAATGTGAGGAAGATGTTCAGAGCAAAAGTAAATTTTGCTACTCCCATAGTAAGATTCATACGTCTCTGTCAACTCTTCTTTCATTCAAATGCAGGAAGTGTTTTAAGATTTTTCTCTTGAAGACATGATGTCCACACTTCAGAAATGACCAAAGAACTTCCCAGTCTAATAATCCTCAATAGCTGTGCCCGCCCGGCAAGCCCATGGCTCTGGGTGTGTGCCCTGGACACGGACCAAGTCAAGCCCAACCCTACGGGTGCACTACCAGTCGGCACCACTCCAGCCTCCATGGAAAAGGGTCAGAGGCAGAGACCTGGGGAAATCTGCTGTGACCTCGGTGAGGTATCCAGGGATGATGATACAGGGATGTAGCCTGCAGGCAGGGAGGGAGTACCGAGAGATACTTCCAGGAAAAACTGGGAGAGGAAGAACTTACCATTCTCGATGCATCTAAGGTAGAAGATGCTTTGAAAAGATACTGCTCTTAGACTAGCTTTGCTTTTCAGTAGTTTCTTAAGATTCATAAGAAATAAGTGACTCTAATCTGATACTCTCAAATAAGAAACTTGATTTTCTGTCACATGAATGGCTCTGTGCAGATTAGGGGGGAAAAAAGCAAACAAAACCCCAAAACTGCAAAACCCAGCAGTGCCTCTCTCTCTTCTGACACCAACCAAGGCAGCCTTATTTGTTCTAATCATCTATCTGACACAGATTTTTAGGCACCAAACTGAGCTCACTCTGTGTACCTTCCCACGGCCCAGCTTTAGCTGAAACTGAGGATGACAAGGATTGAGAAAAATAACTTTCTTCAGCCAAAATTAACAGCAGGCTGAGCCAGTGCAAGCCCACCACAAAGAACTGATGAAAACTATCATACAAGTAGCACACCACATGTTTTCCATTGTTCTTTTGGACAAAATGAGGATAAACTCCCAACTTGCTGTAAAAAAACAGGGTTAACTGTTGCTGGCTGACTTGTGGACAACCATATGTGTATATCAAAGTTTTAGAGCAACCGGTCTCCAGATAACAAATCTGATTGTACAGGATCTCAGGCTCAGGGAGCAGGGTACCCATCCTCACCACCTTCCATCCTGATCATGCAATAAGCCATTCCTGCTCCCTGCCCATCTGCTCGGCAGCTCCCGGCACAGCCCTGGGCCTGCCTTCCACCCGCACCTTCATCTGAGTGGTGGCGGCCTGACTTCCGCAGGCATTCTGCCAGCCTGGAAAGGTGAAAGGCAAAAGAAAATGCCGCAGATATGACAGAGAGCTTGCTATAAACCAGCTAGAAACACCTAGAAAGCATCAGTCCAAACCAAACAAACCAGGCATTTTGGTCTTGGTTTGTTATGAGACAGTCTGAAATAGTCTGAATACTTTTAGCCTGAAAAAGTATTTCATAGGATGGAAGGTCAAAAGGCTGATGGATGGAAAATAGTGAGGGCAGGGAAGAAGAAAGCGTGAAGTGTCTTGGATTGTTAAGAATTTGGCGTAATTTCTTTAAAGCAATACAGACTTCCAAACTTTTTGATTCATATTCCCTCCTGGCACTATACCCTCAAAAGGGTAATACAATTTAGTACAGTAAATATGTTGAAAGTGAAGACGGCAACATTGTGACCTCTTTTCCCCGTGTTCCTGTTCCTCCGGGCGCCTCAGCAACCCCACCCATCCCAGATACCGTCCCTGTCGGGATTTTCTACCTCCACCTGCTTTCGAACAGCCAAGCGGCCATGACTTTAACTTAATTCCCAAAGAAAGGGAGAAAACTCGTTCCTAGCCACAGGCAGCCGCCGGTGGGAAGGCTGCCAAACCCCGACGGGTCATCTCTCCGCGGCAGTACCGCCGCCCTGGTCCCGCCGCCCTGGTCCCGCACGGCACCGCCCGCCCCTGCCCCGGGGGGACCCCGCGCCAGCCCCGCACTCACCAGCAGCGCCAGCAGCGCGGCGGGACCCCGCGACATGGCCACCTCCGGCCACCTCCGGCCACCTCCTGCCGCCGCAGCGCCGCCCAAATGCCGGCGGCCCGGCGAGGGGCGCACAGGTATCCGCGGATGGGTGGAGTGTGCCGGGCTGGAGCCGCGCCGGGAGGGGGCCAGTGTCGCCCGGCCCCGAGCCCCGCCCGCCCTTTCTTTTCCCTTCCTTTCCCGTCCCGTCCCGTCCCGTCCCGCGGCGGAGAGCCCCGTCCGCCGAGCCCCGCCCGCCGAGGCTGTGCAGGGCCGAGGCGCTGCCGCCAGCGCAGCCCTCGGGAAGCCGCGGCTGGGCGCCCCAAGGGTTTCCAAACCTCGGGCTTTATTCCTCCCCCTCCCGCCACGGGGAAGCGAGCCGGAGCGTGCAGGAGGCATGCGGGGCAGCTGCGACAACAAACTGATACACTGACGAGCAACTCACTGGGGAGAGCGCACTCTCATGGGAAAATAAAATTGTGAGCGTTCCTTGCACGGCCAACACTGTAATCCTCATTTTTACGCGCTCCGAGCCATCCTTTCTATTCCTACCTGGCCCAGATCTTTCCTGGATACACCTGATTAATTGATGCTTACAAAGGCATAGCTGATTCCTCATGATGGCGAAACAATTAAATGTGCTTCTCCTTCACCCTCTCTTCTTTGAGGCACTTACGTACTTAATCTTTCCAGGATCACAGCTGTGGTAAGTAATTTCCGAAGGTTGTGATACTAGTAGGGCTCGGAGCGGGGGAACCAGTCGTATGAAAGTCTTTCCAATCACATTATCTCCTTTTCTTACACGTTGTAGCAGCGCACAACAAATAATTTCACATTGTGTTGGATGTCAGTTGCAACAGTTGCAATTTCCACGAGCATCGCGAGGGGAACAGCTTTACCTCACCAGTTATTCTGAAGGTTATGTATATCTTTTTGTGGTATTTACTTAGCATATCACAACTTAGAGAGCCTGCTGATACCCCCTGCATAAAAATATTTTTCTTAATTTAAAGAAAACAAAAGTATATGAATCACACAGTACTAAGGGTTCTTGTATTCTTTTTTTGTTCTGTCACTAAATCGTTGCTCTGGACTGATAGCTTTGTAATCAAACAGAACTGTGTGCGTTCACACAACAGCACACCCTGAGATCCTCTGAGGATCTTCTTTGGAGTGTCGAGGGCAGGGGTGTAGTTTGCTACAGGTTTAACAACCAATGTAGCTATGTTAGTAGAAGTATTGTGAAGTTCTCTTTCAGTTATTCCTGTTTGAGATAAATGAGGCAGAGCACGTCTCAGTGTTCACATTACACCCCTTTTAACCTGGTGGTTTAGAATTGGATTCTGTTTTCAGATGTATATTACATTTCCTAGTGTGATGGTTAAGTATTTCTTAACATCAAAAGGCTGTAAGACAAGAACCTTGATTTGCAGCTTTCTTAGTCTGCAAGTTGCTTTGTGGAATTCTGAAACAGATTTTCGTTGCCGATCCAATGCAGTGTTAATGAGGTGATAGCATATATATTTACAACTATCTGGCAATTTTTAAGGCTGATATGATGGCATAAGAAACTAATTTAATTTATTTTGAAAAATCCTTAAGATTGATTTCCCTTTGAAGTTACCCAGGTGTTTAGAGAAGTGAATAGAATCATTGCTTCTTCCCAGAACTCAATAGCCACAGGAGACAAAAGCTCTTTTGCAAATTGTTTTGCCAGAGCTTAGATGTCTGTTCTTATGTTGCTTATAAATTTAGTGTGGGTCAGCTACATGTCTTGCACATCTTACAAGAACCTCAGTCATCAAAAAAAAGTTTAAGGCTCCTTTTTATTTTTTTTACTTAGTTCTCTTGTATGAAACTCTTCTATTATTCATATTTTACAGAAATAATTTGCCTGCTGTTATGAAATGAATGTCAGACAGTATCAATTTGTTTTTAAAATAACTAGTAAGTGTGCCAGCAGCCACTGAAGATGAATTTCATTCTGTCTTTCCGTCACTTTAACCAGGCAGCAGCTAAACACTTCGCTCACAACCAGGCTGCATTTCCGCACCTACAATCAGTTGGCACGGGAGGATCCATTGAACATTAGATCTTTGTTTTCCTTCTGGAAACAGCAGCAGTTCAGAGTTCACTGACGCTGCAGAACAAAGAGAAAGTTCATCTTTGCTTTTCAAACCATAAAAGCAGCTAAGCCCTCCCTTGGTGCCTGGTGAGAAGAGGGGTTTTCCAAGGTGTGAGGCATGCACCAGGTTGCTCTTGTCTCAAAACAGAAACATCTGCCTGAATTGTCTTGATAAGCTTTTAACAGCAAATAAGTTATTATATAAAACAACCTAACTTTTCTCAGGAGGGAGTGTGTTTGCTTTCAGGAATAATAGTTGTCAGCACAAGTATTCTAGTGAGTTATGACTGCACCTTTTGTGTAGGAGATGGTGCCTGGATCTTGGTGACTCCCCCGAAACCTTGCCTTGCCCCCAGCTCTGCCTGCCTCTCCCTCTTCATGCTGACTAATACTGCCTTACAGCAGTGCCAGGAAACTGCTGGCTTCCCTGGGGTGGAGGACAAGGACATGCTTAGATCAGACCAGCAGAGTCCATCTCTGTTTCTTACAAAAGCAAAGGTAACTTTACTGCAGCTGTTTTTTTGTTGAATTTTTTGTTTGCGTCTAGAAAAGTACCATTTCTTCTTTTAGACAAGTGACTCAACCAAAATAGACAAGTGCAGTACCTAAGAAATGGTGTTAAGGAAGAAAATTAAGGGTATATTCTTAGTAATGAAATGTTGAAATTCATTTATGATTTACATGAACCTATTATACAAATATTTTGCATTGTTTGAAATTATGTCTTTAAACTTTTCTGCATTGTTTAAAGATTCTTTACTGTACCCCCACCCCAGCTGCCACTCATCTTTTTGGGAAAAGATCCCAGTAGAAAGCAGTGTATTGGAGATGTGCATAAATATATTAAAATTGCATTTATTCAAAATAGATAATGGATAATGCGTATTCTGTGAAAAAATTATACACATCACAGAGAAGGTTTCTAACACTCAGACAGCTCTTGAGACTGGAGCACTTGCATTAGGTGCAGTTACCAGATTCAAAGTGCTTGCAGGTCCAACCACCTGTATTTTTTGGGGGGGCGGGGGGGAAATGGACGGACTGAGGAAATGTACATTAGCAACAGGGTTTGATACTTAAAGTAAACACTGGGCACTCTCAGAATGGAGTTATTGTTTTTTGTCTGTATGTTGGCTATTTTTTGATTCCTCATGCCTCTTGTCATGTTCCTTAAACACATTCAAGCAGTTTAGTTCCTTATAACCACTAGGAATAATCCCCAACTTTCTTTTGCTTTACCTCCTCTCTTTCTCTTTTCAGCTCTTTCCCCTATATCCACTCTTCTGTTTGCTGCCTTCTTGGTTTTTCTTTTCTGGTGGGGCCAGGTCGTTCGACTTTCCAGGTGCCAGGTAGAGCAGTGGAAATGAGTAAGCCTGCTGAGCTGTGGGATTGGCAGAGCCATAAAATAGCAAGACCAGATCCTTACTCTGAACACAGGTGTTTTGTTACTGTCTGACAGAATGAAATACTTTTATGTGTATGAAACAAGGAGTGGCTGAACAAACCTTTTGTTGCTTTCCTCTGCATAGCAACTGAGACTGCTCGTAAGTTGCCGGTAGACCTTTTTCAGGGTAATGTCACTCTTTCCGGGAAAATTTATGTGCCACAGAGCATTTAGGTGGATACAAATAAACCATTGCTCTCTGTGCAGCTGATAGAATAGAATAGAATAGTTCAGCTGGAAGGTATCTACAAGTTTAGTCCAACTGCCTGACGCCTTCTGGGCTGATCAAATGTTAGTGTGCTATTAAGGGCATTGTTAAAATGCCTCTTAAACACTGACAGGCTTGGGCAACAACCATCTCTCTAGAAAGCCTGTTCCAGTGTTTGAGCACCCTCTCAGTAAAGAAATGCTTCCTGATGTCTAGTCTGAAACTCCTTGAGCACAGCTTTGAGCTGTTCTCCTGTGTCTTATTGCTGCACACCAGGGAGGATCAGCACCTTCCTCTCCACTTCCCCTTCTCAGGCAGCTGTAGAGAGCAAGGAGTTTGGCCCTCATCCTCCTTTGCTCCAAACTAGACTAACCCAAAGTCCTCAGCCACTCCTCACAGAACATTCTTTCTAGTCCTTTTACCAGCTTTGTTGCCCTGCTCTGGACCTGCTCAAGGACTTTCACATCCTTCTTGATTTGTGTGGAGCTTAGAACTGCACACAGCACTCCAGGTGAGGCCACACCAACACAGAATACAGAAGAATAATTGCCTCTTTTGACTGATTGGTCATGCTGTGTTTGAGGTATTCCTGGATGGGGGGGTTGCCCTCTTGGCTGCCAGGGCACACACTGCTCATGCCGAGCCTGCTGCCCACCAGCATCCACAAATTGCTTTTTGTAGGGCTGCTCTCCAGCCACTGTTCTTCCAGCTTATACTTGTGTTTGGCATAAGTAGAAATATTAGCCCTTTTTGGTACTTGAATTTTCATCAGTGCTGGAAAACTGAACTGTTTTCAGTGGAAAAATAATTTTGAAAAGTCGCACCTTGGAATCAATCTCTGCTGATCTTATTTAATCTGTCAAATCCAGTATCAGCTGAAATGGTAGAATGTAAGTATCAGTGCATCAGGGACTGTATATATTGGAATGTGGCATTCCCAGTCTCAGAAGAAAAAGAGTATTCTGGGTTTTTTTCTCTCACAATTGAGGTACACGAGCTAATGTACACAATGCTATTGTGTGTGTCTCTGCACTATGTCAGTAGGTAATCTTAGAAGGGGTTGGCTTAGTGAAAAAAAAAGGGCCTGTTTTAATACTGGAGAACAGCAGAGGCATAAACCAAATTATCAACTGATCTGAAGTTTATGCTGGAAATAAGAAAAATGGTGAATAATCAGTTGGGGTGGTTGGAGTATCTTGGTTGGAAATGCAGGGACAAGAACTCAGCTGTATTTTTGGCAGATTTCAGTCAGGTCACAAAAGAGATTCTATAAAGTGATTGCCAGTTATCGATGAAGATTTAAGTAAGCTATCAGTTGAACTTTCCAGTAGTAATTAAAGTACAACTGGGAGGCTGTTGAATCCTTATTACTCGATATGCTTAGGGTTAGAATGGCCATTTTTCAGGAAAGATAGCAGTAAAATTGATCTCCTGAGTCTGTTCTGTTTCCATTTGCATTAGGCAAATTTGATTGAATAAGACACAAACAAGTTAGGTGGGACTGTGAACTCCAGTCCTTTAAACCACTATTCAGCATCTCCTGGTGATTTGAGAAAGGCTGCTGATGTAGTCAGGTGCTGTTCATTAGTGATCGGGGGTGTAGAATAATAGAATCTTATGACCTTAAGGATCATCTTAGGATCATTTCGAGTTCCCTGGATGGGGTGCCTTGCAGAGAGATCTAGACAGATTGAAGCATTTGGCAGTGATGAATGCAATGAAATTTAACAGGTTGAAATGCTGGATTCTGCGCCTAGGATGGAGTAAAGCTAAACACAAGTATAAATTGGAAGAGAAGTGACTGGAGAGCAGCCCTACAAAAAGCATCAGGGGCACCTTCCACTAGACCAGGTTGCTCAAAGCCCTATCCAGCTGGGCCTTGAACACTTCCAGGGATGGGGCACCCATCTGGAACTAACTTCTCTGGGCATCTTGTTCCAGTATCTCACAGCATGCTTCTGCTGCACTTTTAGGTTAAACTCTGAGCTTAGGTGTAATACAATTTAAAGCACCCTCCGCATGACAGTGGGGCAGAACTGATAAGACTTAAAATAAAAATGGGTGTATTTCTTTTCATTCTGTCTCTGAGATTGGCAGCGGGAGATGCCATTTAGCAAGTGTGTATCATCTTGGCCATTGTTTGCAGTCCATCCACTAGTACTCACCCAGATGAGTCTATGTAGTTTGTATTTATAGACCTGTTACCCATGAATTTCTCCTGTCCCTTTATAAGGCTCTTGATGGTGCATCTACAGTCTACCATGGTCATTTTATTCAGTAATATGTTAACTAAGAAAGTCAAGGAGATAAAAGTCAGATGTACATACCCAGAAACAACAGAAGAAAAGCATTACTTTCCTACTAGTATTAATAAATTTTGCATGTCCAGTAGCTGTTGTTTTGCTATTTGTATATGAATATTTGATCTAGAGTGGATTTTACAGTCAAATGACATTCATTTTAATAGACATTTAGCATCAAAGAATTGAGAAGTGTCCTCTGCATATGTGCTACAGGCACATGGCTGGCAATGTATCTACAGGCATTACCAAGACACTTTAAAAGCTGAGCATCTTACAAACATTGATAAATTTATAATCATAAGGGGAAGAGGTTAAATTGCCATTCCCCATTTCAAAGACAGTTTAGTGAAAATTAAGAAAAATCACACAACTTACCAAGGTCCTGGGGAGACTTTGTCTCTTGAGTCCCGGTCTGATGTCACAATTCACCTCCCTGACAACCTGAGCCTGCAGTGACTGGCACAGAGACAGACCCTCACCTTAGAACTTTGCTACTGGAACACTGTAAAATCAAAGCCTGCAGGTATAAAATTGCTATTTATTTTACCTAGCTTTTGACTGGCTTGAAACAAATCTTTAATGAAGGAGATAGAAAAAAGCCTGTAAGTAATGTATATGTATTTTTTAAAAAAATTTTAGAGCTTTCCCCAAAAGCAGGAAAAATAAAAGGATTAAACAGATAGATATCTAAATTTGCAGGTAGACCCAGAAGTGTATGATGAACATCAAAAGTAAGGTATGTGATCAATGTCACTTAAGCACCTTTTGTTTCCTAAATAGACATTTTGTGACCATTGCATTTCGTAACTTATTGCACTGTATACTGAATTACAAAATTTCAGTGCACTTGGAATATGAAATAGCTTTGTCTATTGACCCATTTTTAACTTGTACATGTGCTCCCATAGATTTGAACTAAAAGTGCTTGAGCACAACAACTGGTGTTTAACATAATTTGCTTTCACTTAAGCAGGTTCTAAATACACAGAGGTCAAATGATAAATTAATTTTGTTGCATTGGAATTAATCATCAGACTGATAGCAATGTTGTTGCTATAAATTTGAATATGGACAAATCTTTTTTCTAACTTAACTGCCTGAAAAGATACTTAAATCATTATCTGATATATGTGGAGTGCTAAAAATCTGTATGAAATACTGAGGAAAAAAGATGTCAAAATGTTAAGGAAAAATAAAATCGTAGATTAGATGACATTTACTTAGTAAATGATTTTTTTTTTTTAAAGTAGTAATTTACTGAGTTCAGATAAACCTTTCTTAAAAATCTCTGTGCAAAAGTATTATCATAAGCACTGCTTCTGGAACATTAGAAAGAATTTGATTGAGAAAGGTCAAAATGTTCAGTTTTTACTTTTAGAACCAAATTGCTTAATTCAACTCATTTTAACCAGTACTCACTGAATGTAACTGTGATGCCTGTGCTGACCAAATACAGTGTTTCTAGTGCCTTCTGCTCTCTTTCTTCTCTGTGGCTTGTACTCCAGCATTAGTCTGTAGCTCTGAAGCACTATTTCAGAGTTGCAGGACAGAAGGGTATCACAGAAAAGGCTGCCTAAAGAGACAGAACAACTCAGAGAATGATGTGTTGAGGAAATAAAACTAATTCTTGTGAGACCTGACACAAATTTCTGCTGGACAACCTAAACCAAAGTATCTTTGTCAATTTGACACCTGAAATAATTTTGTCTTGGGATCCCTGACTTGCTAAAACACTGTTTTGTATGAGAATGAGATTTTTTTCTGAACAGACCATCAGTTTTAAGGAAACTACGTTTCCCACTGATGAATGGAAAAAAAAAAATATCCTGAGCCATTCTACTTAAAACATGATGTTCCAAATGATCATTTATTGTATTTTTTCAGTACCATTCAGAAATTATTACAAACAAATTTCAAATATTTTTATTTATGAAAACACAAACCCACTGTAATATTAATTATATTTAAAAAGAAATGATGCATTTGGTGACTCAATAGTGAGGATCATTTGAATTAGCATTTAATCCAAGCAAAAGAGTAGACTTTTTTTTTCTGCTTAAATTTTATGGTCTTTTCATATTGCACATAGTGCTGCTCACAACAGTTTAAAAGTGTTATTGATTACCACAAAATAAGGACAGAGTAAAAAGTATTGAAACTTGCAGTTCAAATTCAGACAGTATTCCCAAGATAGATATCTAATGAGACCCTCAGCTTGTGGCTTTGTTTTCTTCTGTGGCAGTATATTTTTCGTCGTGCCAAGATGTTGATTACCCTGTTTAAAACTGTAGGATCCTGGTCCCAAGTAAACCCAAGCTAAAAAAATAAGAAAGTCATAGACTTGGTGCTGCAAGCTGCTTGCACTTTAGTAAGAGTTTCTTGAATGGTTTAGAGCAAAATTGATATCACTACTGTCTTTCTTTCCTGAAAACCATTCATTCTTCATTATTAAACAATATGATTAAAGGTATGAAAACAAACAGAATTCTAAATTGCAACTGGAAGAAAAGAAACAAAACTACTGTCTGCTAGTCAGGATTAAACTATATGCTATTTTTTTAATAATAAAGACAGAATAAGAATTTGCAGAGAATATTTAATGAACCAGGGATTTGTTCACATCTTCAGATAAATATTTACTTCCACAATTTGCAGTAGCCTAAAAATATCCTCATTTCACTAAGACAACAATTTTAATAAAGTTTGTAAAAATTACGCAGCAATAGGAATTAATATTCAGACATGCACTGGAAATGCACTGAGGGATAATGCAATTGCTCTTTGATGTGAGACATCAATATTAAAAAATGCTAGAAATATTTCAAAAAATTGTATTAAATAAGAATTGATAATTAAAAAGTTGGTAAAAGATAGTACTAGAAGTAAACAACCACTACATCACCAAAATCTGTCCTTTGAAACAAAAATTTTTCTCTATTAATTCTTTCCCTTTCTAGTTCTAGACATGCAAGAGACTGCAGTTCACACACTCATACCTCACATAATATTCCTGTTCAAGGAATTCAACATGTGCTCCTGAAGACTAGTTTTATTACTTTGAACACAATTAGGAAAAATATTTCTGATTTGCATAAGATGATTATGGAAATATTTACACAAGGTTTTGTTTTTGTTTTTTTTTTTTTTTTACATTAAAAAAGTTCTCTACTGGGCTTTGGCTATATTGCATAGGCTTTCTAAATATCCAGAAGGTTATATATTCATATATTTGGGGGTTTTATGTAAACGTGGTTACCAAAATGAAAGGGTGCTTGTCATCATTTTAGTGTATTTCCACACAAGTTTTTTGGATATAAAAGGATATAGCTTTATATATTACTACTTATTTTCCTTGTCTAAAGACTGATTCCAGGAACCATAATTACAATTGATACATAACTTATAGGAGAGACTAATCCCTCTGAAGTCAATGCAATTTTAGGGATACTCGAGATAAGCAAGGCTACAGAAAGAAGCAAAACTAACAATGCTACAGACATTATGGAAAGAGCATTTAGCATGCTCAGTTGCTTTAGAAAAGAACTTGAAGCTGTAGAAACGACCTTTTCTCAAGGTAGCCTTGGGTTTGGTCATAGCAGCTGGGTATTACTGCTGTTAATGCCAGTGGCATTAACTTGGAGGACACCATGGGTTGTTATTGACAGCAGATCTAGTCACGTTTCAAAAGCATTTTTTAAAAAACCCTTTCTTGATATCAGACTTTTAATTAATTTCTTCTGAAATAAGTTAGTCTGGATATGCAACTGAAAATTTCCATTTTGTAGACTGGGAGGTTCACACACAACTCAGACTTTTCACTATCCTGTCTGTCAAAGCTGAAGAAGTAAAATTTGTGGGTAAACTACTGATTTGGTTGTCTAACAATAAAAGCTAGTCCCTCTCTATAACTATTTTATTTACATTGAAGTGATGCATACACTATGATTACTATACATATGATACAGAAGTAAAATGAGACAGAAACTGTATTTCAGTATTTTGCTCCTTCAGATTGTATTCTAAGCCATGTTAATGTATTACTAGAATAACAGAGTCCAGTAGAGCTGTTTTTGTGGGAAAATAAAAGCCAGATTTAATTAAGATTATAGAATCATAAAGACTTTTTGCAATTAATACATTAAAATAAACTTTCAAAATATCAATGCAAAATACATTGACATATGAAATAAAAATTCTCCACATTGCTTATTAGCAAATTTATGTTGCTTCTAAGTGCTTTTTTCTTTTCAAGAAGACTTCAGCTGCCAGTGTCAGTGATACAATACTTGCTATTGCCTCCTCACATCACAATGCTTCTAAGACTTTCTTTTCTTGTCAGTATTAGAATAGAGAATTGGCACAGTGTATTATAGCCCTCTTAATATAACCTGACATTGGAGATTTGAATGGTAGTCAAAGTTTGGCACAAAAATCTGACTAAGAGTTTCTGATTGTCACTGAAGTCCTTTTAATATTTAAGCAAAGCTGTAATGGTAATGGAGAAAAGATGAAGCAAACATCTTCCTGGGTGACAGCATCAACGGCAGCACCAGCTGCAATGAATTGCTGGTCACGCTCCTCACCATGAGAGTAACGGCATGGCAGGCTGTGTCAGAGTGTTTGTTTTACTGAGAACTTCAGAAAGCAATGAAAATGTATTATGTTTATATAATTATTATTTATAACTATTGTTGGTGATTGGAGAAATGGTTGAAAGTGCAGGTTTGTAGCGCTTCTTGAATTACATGCTAAGTAAAATTATGCATTTGAAAGTGCTTATTTAGTCTTGAGTTGACTATTATTAATTATTATTAATTACATTCTTTTCCTTTCTTGTCAGTGAGGGGCTGTTAACCCAAATCTGCTTTTTGTGGGAGATCACTCAGCAGCATAGTATTTTAACATTCTTTTGTATGACAGTAATTCATGCTGGTACCGTTTGCACACAAGGATCCTCTCTCACTGCTCTGCTCAGTAATCAAATCTCTCTCCAAAAACATTAAGGTCTGTTTGTACACTTGTAGTACTGGGTGGAGAGGAAGAAATAAATTTAAACTAACTTCTGCTTTCCCTTCACTGACAAAGTCCTGTATTTGACCTTGAAATGGGGCACCCTTCAGGGATCTTCACACAAGTAGGAATTCCTGACATTTTAGCGCTATTTCTTAGTTATAAATAATAACAATATTCTTGATGGGTGGCAGATAATGAGTGTCAGTGCAAACGGCAATTTCAGCAGGAAGGGGTCCCAACGGAGGCCTTACTGACTGGAGTACTGCACGGTGCTGTACTTTGTCACTCGTCTCCGGGAGGTGCCTGGAGATGCTGTGCCCATTGCCTGGCCAAGGTGACAGTCAGCACTGAGCATCTGACCTGTGCTGCTCAGGCCCCCCAGATTTGCCCCGCCCAGGCTTGTTCCTCCCAGGCTGCTCATGCCAGACCCTGACACTACTCTCTCTGTGACAACCACATTGTGGGCGTTTGATAACTCTGAGGGAATATTTATTAGGCTGCCTGGCATGCCAGGGGCAGGCCTGAACACTCTTTCTGTCACTACCACGTTTGACCCATCTACCAAATCGGGAATGCTCAGAGATGCTGGAAGCCGGGAGTTAGGCGCAATTACTCTTTCTGTGACGATCACATTGGACCCATCCGTGAGATCGGGGATATCTAGCATGCCGCGCAAATCAGAGGCAGATGCAGGACCGACAACCCTTTCTGTCACAACGACATTGGATGCACGTAGAGGATCAACACAAAGAGAGGGGGAGCCGGAGGTGTAGGTCTCAGTCACCGTCATGTTGCCATGGAGCAAAGGATCCGGCATCGGCCTCGGGGGCTGTATGGTTGAGCCAGATGTGTAGGTGTTTTCAGTAACAACTGTTGTAGTGCCAACTGGTGGAGGCATAGGTGCACTTCCATTGACAACAATGGTGGTTCCGGGTGGTGGGAGGTTTAGATCACTTTCCGGGTTGGGAAAGGCAACATTGATGCCTGGCCAGGGCTGGTTGACATCAGGGAAAGGTTCGATCTCTTGGCCCAGACAGATCTCTGCCAGGGTCCTAAATTTTGGTCCTAATGTATCCAGATATGTTTCATCTGTATCTTCTCCAATAAAGCTGCAGCAACCCACAGAGCCAACAGGAGTACCAATTCCTTCATGATCATAGATTAATAGGCAGTCATTTGCTGGCCGACCTTCATCTTCATCTGCATACACGAATGCTTTCTGTAATTTTCAAAAACATTAAAAAAAAAAAAAAAGGAACAGAGGAACAGAGTGAGTTTTCATCAGGCTTTTAACCACGAATACTGAAACCACAGTAAAGTTTCCCTGACCACAGTAAAGATCAGTTGACTTGAAAAATAGGACATCCACAGGACAAATTATACCATCAACATTTGAAATAAGTTTTATTCAAACATTACTGTGTTTTATTCTTATTTCTGCCAACATTTAGCATCTCAAAATTGGTCTGTTGTTGGTTGGTCTGACTGTGGGGCAAAAGGAATGGGTGAATGAACACACTCTTTGGGCAGCAATATGTGAACAAAGTGGTAGGAAGAGAAGTGAAGCAGGGTGGTGAGAGGAGTAGTGGAGAGGCCAGGATAGAAGAGATGGGATATAGGACTGGCCACAGTGGGGAAGACTTGGTGAGGTCAGAGGGGAGTCCATTTTGAACAGAAAGAAGATTCACTGATTAAGGATGGTGTTGGGGATTCAGGAGTAGCTGGTGCAGAGAAATTGAGCAGGAAAGAGGAGAATTTAAAGTGATTGCATGGTGAGATTGGAGGAAGCAGAAAATGATGGAAGAGGAGGTCTGGCAAGGAGAATCAGAGGATTTGGGGACTGAGATGGTCAGTAGGAGGAGTAATCCATGGAGGGACATGGCTGGCAGACAATTAATACTTAGTGGTCCTGGTCAAAGCAAGGAGATTGTGGTCTGGGAGAAGTCCATGCTCAGGACATCAGGACTGCTCTGTCCTCTCCTCCACTGAACCTTGTTTAGATTTTGAAATACAGCAATCCTTATATGTTAATTGATATTTTTGT
Source organism: Xenops minutus (assembly GCA_035221455.1). NCBI lineage: Eukaryota > Metazoa > Chordata > Aves > Passeriformes > Furnariidae > Xenops > Xenops minutus. Next base: position 106,976,282 of record JAWWEE010000074.1, on the reverse strand, counting down.
GACATACACAATTATTACATTTATGTCTCACAGTTCTTGCCTATTATGGAAATATATCCCATGAAGCCATTAATCATGTGAATTCCATACCATTTTTTATACCATATGTAAAGGCTAATTCGTGTGTTGCCAATTGTAAAATGGCATATTGGTGACCCTGGCAGTTCACAAGTCTTTTAGGGAACAGAAATGGCAATAAAAATTAGGAAAAAAGTAAACTGATGATAAGAGTTTTTTAAGGGTTAAAGTGTTTTCACGCTGTACAGGAAGTAGGAGGGAACAATGTCACAAAGCTATCTCTTTATACACTGGAGAAGGTGGAAAATACATGAATTTGGTGGCCTCTTATGAAGCTGAAATAATTTAGTTGCTTTCTACCCATACCTGCAGTGTGTCCATCAGTTTTACAAAAAGACTATTGAGCAATCAAATCTACTTAAGCATCAGCTCAAAGGCAGTACAACTATTAGTGATGTAATTTTTCCTACCCGTCCAGTCAGCTTTGCTTTTACATCAGTCTTATATCATGGGAGTTTCAAATTGAGTAGAGTTAATTTGGATTTCTACCATGTAACCTGAGGAGAAGAATCTAACAATAAGTAGGCTCACAGATGTAATTCAAAGAATATCAGCTAATTACCTCAGAGAAATAGTTGTCTAGGAAGGCCATGTTCACTCCTCCTTCTCGATACTCTTTTATTGTTCCTCCAATTGACCCTTTTACTTCCCCTGTTCCAGAAATTCCTCCAGCTGTTCCGTAACCAGTACCAGTGCCGTAGCCAACCCCTGTAGTTTCTTCAACACCAGAAGCTACTACTCCTCCTCCTCCATATGTGTTATTATATATCTCTGAAAACAGAAAAAGTTATACTTCCCATGCTCTATGAAAATTTACACATAATTCACCGGTTGTTTTTATAAGTACTATAATGACACTACTGAGTTTCTAAATGCATTTTAGACCACTTTCAGTCACAGATACATACAAACCTCAGAACTGCAATGACAATTAAGCAGACATCTAAGACCTGGATTTTATTCCTAAGGCTAAGCAGCATGTGCATGTGTGCTTTAGAAAATCAATTATTTACTTGAGTTATTGACTGGAGAGATTCTTCTGCCTGATGCACATATATGCTGTCAGGGGGTTTGCATTAGAAAATCAGATGATGCTTAAGGATATTTATGCAAATATATAAATGTATTTTTATGATCACATCAGGGTTAAAATTGTTTTGCCTTGCACTCCTAGGGAAAAAAAAAAAAAGCTTTATTATTCCTTTCACATTTTCTAGTGGTTACATTTTTAAGGGGGATTAGAGAGAATAGTAATGGATCATAAAACCCACCGATTTATAATGCAGAATGGAAAAGGTCTTTACAATAAGTTATAAAGTAATACAGGATTTTATCTTCTCCAAATTTTTTCATATATAATAACAAGGAAAGGTTGGTCTTAATGATCAGCATATTTTATGATAATAGAGTTATGTACAGGAGTCTTGACTATGGTTACATTAAGAAACATAGGCTAAATTATATATATATATTAATTTTTATGAAGCGAAAACATACGAGAACATTTTTATATCAATAATAATCAACAGAGAAGTTATCTTACAGAGTAACATTTCTTCCTGTCAGAAGCTAGTGAAAATGGATCTGTCCTGGTATCCTTCCTTCCTGTTGTGAGGTAAGGAATGGGGGACAAGGAGAAAGTGGCACTGCACAGCTTGACTTACTCTCCATGGTCACCAAGTTCCTGGGGGAACCTTATCTCAGAAGCATAAATTTATTGCACTATGTACCAGCTTTCTGTCTACATTAATGCACAAATGGTCTGTAATTACCTAGCTACCTGACATTCTGTCTTGTGGGAAGCAGAGACTGGAAACTGGGAAGAACTGAACCTTTCGCCCTGAGTTATGAAAACAATTTCCTTATTCTGTCTTCAAGATTTATTTCTGCTAAAATTAGTTTCTTGAAAAGACCCTCCATTCAGTAGCTGTAATGATAAAGAAAAATTGCCTGAGATTTAAAAGCCTTGGCAGGTATTTCAACATAAGTGCAGTTTGCAGAAATGAGTCTGCTCAAAAGTTCAACATCCAGATTCTTTATTCAGACTGGAGGTCCTACTAGCACCAGTTTGACCATCTGCAGATGTAAGATTGGAAGGGCTGGGTTATAGGTGGGGAACCAAACTGCTCCATGATTCAGAAGGCATGAAGTTTCGAAAGATAGCTTTATGACAGCGTACATAGAAGATTTTAGGATCAGCTTACCAGATGGTTCACCAAAATCACCTCCTGCAGCTGTTGTTGGGCCAAGAATGTGGGAGACATCCTAAAAAACAATATTTTGACTCCATGAATAATGACCTTGAAATTCCCATTCACTTTTTGAATTGTCCTAAGGAATTAGCAGTTCAAACTGTTAAACACAGAATCCCAGATTATGCCAAGTTGGAAGGGACCCACAAGGATCATTGAGTCCAACTCCTGTCCCTGCAGAGGACCATCCCCAAGAGTCACACCATGTGGCTGAGGGTATTGTCCAAACGTTCCTTGAATTCTGAAGGCCTGGTGCCATGACCACTTCTCTGGGGAGCCTGTTCCATAGCTTTTAATTATCATCCCCATTAAAACCAAACCAAACCAAACCCAAAACCAAACCAAACAAGTCAAAAGACTGCAAGTTTTTTCATTGTCAACATAAACAGTGACCAGTGAAGGTAGTTTGTGGTACTTTGTCCTAAATTTGTGCTGAAGAAGTTTGCTGGTTATTGTGTTTTGTCTGGGGAAATAATAACACCAAACTGTCATTCCAGTCTAATAGAACACAACTTAAAGCACACAAACTCCATCTGGGAATGTTAATTAAGAATCACCTTTCGTATCTGCTTGGCAATTGTTGACAATGCCAGACTTCTTTTAGAAGACACAGTGCTACAATCACTTTCTATAGTCAAATGCAGTCTTTTCTCTAAATATGAGTTACTTCTGATTTTAGAAATATGGGATGTACTGACCCGGTCTTCAGGCTGTGCACCTTCTATTCCCCATGGATGAATTGCCCCTTCTGTGCATTCAGGTACAGGTTCAAACCCAGTTCCAACTCCACCTGCAGCACCACGTCCACAGCGACAACAATCGCTCATTGACATCAAAATTGGAATCACTTAACAAAAAAGGAACAGGAAACAAGGATTTAGGACATCTCTTCCTCACAGGAATACTGCTTTTCCCAGAGGGCAGGTGCTCAAAAACTTTGGAAAATATGTCTTTAAAATGTTACAAGCCAAGCAGCCTGCAAGTCTGGCTTTCAGAATCATTAACTGCTTTTTTAAAATATGTATATATTTAAAAATTCAGAATAATTTGTACCTTTAGTTATAGCAGAGCAATACAGGGGTGGAGTAGGGCTGTTACTCCAAATTTATGCCTACAGACCTGGGAAGAGACTTTGATCTCTCCCAGCTGAATCAGTATAAGTTGCATACATATGAAAATTAAACAAACAGAACCAGTCTTGCTATGTATAGCATTCAGTGGTTTTCATTCCTGATATATAAGCATACATTTGTTTCTTGAAATATTGTAATTGAAAAGAAATACACATTAATAATAACAGATACTTTAGAATCAGTGTAGAGATATCCATCTGACTACAGTGATCTTTGGCTAAGGCTCCAGTTGCAATTTTTATCTCACATATACATGTGATTTGATTTGAAAGAATAACAGAGGCAAACCCCAAGCCCTGGTTTCAACAAATGTTTACATAGACTGAGTCAGGTTTCCCAGTTGCTGTATTATGCTTAGTTGTTTCAAGAGCCCAGTGTTGGAAATTGCAGAGTTCTGTAAATGCCAACATTGAAAACACCGCTCATTTTAGAAAGGCAATGCAATATTAATTTGTAAAATCATAGGATGGTTTAGGTTGGAAGGGACCTTAAGGTTCTGACCCCCCTGCCATGGGCAGGGACACCTCCCATCATCCGTTTTGCTCAAAGCCCCCTTCCAGCCTGGCCTTAAACAATTCCAGGGGTGAGGCATTCACAACTTTTCTGGGCAATCTCTGTCTATATCTTATCACTCTCACAGTAATGAATTTCTTCCAAAACCTACGCTCTTTCAGTTTAAAGCCATTTGCCCTTGTCCTATCACTTCATGCCCCAGTAAAAAGTCCCTTCCCAGCTTTCTGGTAGGCCCCCTTTAGGTACTCGAAGTCTGTTCTGAGGTCTCCTGGACCCTTGTCCAGACTGAACAGCTGCAACTCTCTCAGCCTGTCTTCACAGAAGAGTCACTCCAGCCCTCTCATCATTTGAACATCAAAGTGAACTGAAGAAAAACGGGTAACAGCCTAGAAACTGTACGAAGTGCTACCTCGCTACCTGCACTACTGAGGAAGTATTTAGTACAGACTACCAACTAGGAGAGGAGATTTCCAAAGGCAGAATGGCAGTCTGTCCTGTAACATTAGCCACTGGGGACTACATATAAAACAGCACTTGCTGCTGCAAAGTTTTGTTTGTTGGTTTCTACCAGTCAAAGATCAAAACAAACCCCCTCCTGGAAAAATCAGGGATTTCCTCAGGTTTTTTAGTCAGTATTTCTGCAATTGGAAATTTTAGATGTTGATTGCTTGATGCCCTAACAGCCATGAAAGAGGGTCGATCATATCTGACTGTGGTGGTCTGAGAAATAAATGCTTGAATAAATTCTAACTTGAGTCATTCTTATCCATTAAATTCATACTTCCTCAAAATACTAGGACATATGAATGAATGCTCTGTTTTCATCCTGTTATCATAAATGCTACTTGTTTTTAACAGATGTAATATTTGGAAGTAATAGCCAAAAGTTTCAAAATCTAAGATGATAGTATTTATTGTTCTACTACTGAAATCTGGCTTTGAATTCAAACGAATCTTGTTATTTACATCTTTTTTTACCTGACCTGAGGCTGATGCCTGTTCATTTCTTCTAGGAATGTAATGGAAGGACAAATTGAAAAATATAAGTTTTAAGTTACTGAAGAGCTTTGTCTGATGATTTGAGAACTAAGTAACATCTTAGGGAAAAAAAAACAACCCTAAGTATTAGGAAGGAAATAGTTATTTCTGAATGAAATATGTATGTAAGTGTGTAAAACATAAAGTATATAGACTTTTTTTTTGAGTTAAAAGATGATTTTTTCTTGTCAAATGGCCCATAGGAGCAAATAGATTAACAACCAACCAGAAAAGTCACCTTATTTTAGGAGAATTTAAAAATATACTTTAAAAAAAAGTAATAAAATAGTTTTCTTAATTTTATACTTACAGACAAATATTAATCCACCAAGAAACATCAGGCCAATTGCAGCACCGCTAAGTGTGGTAGGTGACTGGTAATCTCTGCCATAATTTTCATTTCCAGCATAACCTTCATCAGTGGATGCAGTATATCCGTCCTCACCTCCACCATATCCATCAGTATAAACCTGCCAGTCTGTGTGGTCCTCAATATCTCCTCCTCCAGGTCTAGTCTGACCATCACCACCACCTTGTTGTCCTCCATCTTGCCAACCCCCTCCCTCACCTCCAAAATCTGTGCCACCACCACCACCACCGGCGCCACCACCACCGGCACCACCACCACCACCACCGATGATGATTATTTTTGTGGCCCCACTGGTGCAGTAATTCCGACTATCACACTGACAAGCTTGCACAGGAATTATATGTGGTCTAGGGCAGCGTCGGCCTTGGCTGTCTCTTACAGTGATATAGATCCTATAAAGGTAAAAGTCCATGTTCTGACTCACTAGTTCTGCAGAGGAAGCTTTGGAGGGGGAAAAAAAGAAAAAAATATTTAGATGAAGGTACTGACTATACATGCTCTACAAATCTCTACTTTTTTTAGTTATGTTCACAGAACAGATTATGAGACTAAGAGTTCCCTAAGATCATCTGTTGCTTATGCATCTCAGTACTTATTCAAAGCCTAAAGTTATGACACTCGTCTATGCTAGTTCTTTGTTATAGAAAACTTGGGCCAGATCAGTCTAGTTATCACTTTTGAGCTTGAGAAACACAGAAGGGGCATATGAACTTTTTTTATTTTTGCTTCTACTTTTCCTGATTTTTATTTGCACAATGGTAAACATAAAAATTGCAAGTTTAATGTGTTTCTTTTTCCTCTCACAAGGAACTTAGCTATGTTTTTAAAAAAGTTTTTCAGTAGGTTAAAAAAATTTAGAGTTACATGTTTGCATCTGCTTAGGACAAATAGGAGACAAGAATAGTTGTAATTGTGATATTTACCATTAAATGTAGTCTTCAATGCATACAGTTAAGTTATGCAAATTCTGTCATTTAATAATATATGAGATTTGATTAATTCATTAGTTTGTCATGTCCCATTGGAAAAAACTGGAAAAGCCCCTCTGGGCACTGACTCAAACAGTTTTTGTAGAAATACAAGTTTAATGGGTACAATAAATTGCAGAAGTTGTATTCATATTTGCCATTTTGTATGCCTCTCATAACAGTAAAGCTCTGCCAACTAAAAACTTTATATTTAATACAAAATTTTGAAAGTTCTTTCATATGCTTCAGATTTTTTACATACTATAGAAATAAAAAAATATCAAATTGCTTCTTTTGATTTACGTCACTATGTTTAGACATTAGAGGTTCTTGTCGTAATTATACTCAAAGTACAGTTTTTCTGCTCTATTTTTTTAGTAAATTTTCAGTTTCTTTTTAGAAGACAGCTAGTTAAAACACATATAATGATTCTGATTCTAGTTCTAGTATAATTTTATATATTTATATGCAAATATGGAGGAACTCATTGGATTCGTATTAGCATAAAATCACATTTAAGTGAGGTTAGAATAGATTCCAATAACTATTTTGTTTGTTAATAAAATATTATCCTACTCAGTTATCTTATATAAGAACTTATTACTATGGTATATTCTGTTATAAAATGTAGATTAATGTACCGTTTATTGATCTGATAATCCATGTAGTTTGAGGTTCACCATGTATGCTGAATGTAAAGGGAGTAGCATATAGATCCCCATCCCTATGCTTTGCTGTGATAATCACTGACGGGGAATGCATACATACTTTCCTTAATTCAGTATTAATAGTTGGGCAATTGGCATTGATGTCATCTATTGAAAGCACAATGGTGCCAGTAGCAGTATAGCGAGGAACACCTGTAAAAAGAAGACATTTGTGGTCAAGAGGGAATATTTAGGCTATAAATATTGCAGTTTGTGTTGGAAAACTAGAAACAGGAAAAAAATTTCATAGAAATATGAAACAAGAGAATTTTCTTTCAGAAAACTTAATCTTATTTCTTACCTCTGGTGATAGCCAGAACCTCTGCTTTGTACTGCCCATTGATTACATAGATTGATTCTCGGTTAATGGCTTTGTTCAATGTGATTTCACCAGTGTTTTGATTGATTCTGAACCAGGCAGCTGGATCACGTCCTATACTATATCTGTGTTTGGTGAAGTGAAAAAACTTAGCATTATATTATGAATATATGTATTACATATTTATTTTGCAAATAATACTTGTCACTTTGAAACATTTTTCTTTAAACTGAGCTAGGTCCTATTGCATTTCATCCTGTTCAAGCAAAATTCATGTAGACTTCAAAAGGTGTAGACCAGACAAGTGATTAGGAATAAAGTAAATGTGTAGAGAAGCACATTGTATTTTGAAAGCGGCATCACAGTTTAAAAGTAAAATCTGTCTGGATCCTGTAAACCTTTACTAGAAGCTTTCCTGGTATCAGTGGTTAAATCCACAGCTCTTTCTGTAACAATCTAGAGTTGTATCTGATAACACATTTCTCTGTTTTATGATTTTTCCCCAAACCTTAGTAAATAAGCTGAATTTATTTCTACATACATAAAAAATAAAATTCTGATCCCAGTTATTATCATTAATTTCAAGGGAAATAAGTGTAAAATAATTTTCTTTTTCTATGGAATGAACTGGTTGTGACCTCTTCTATTCTGATTGGATAACATTGCCCATTATTGAGATTTTCTACTTGCTCTTTCAGAGATGCTAACAAATTCCCTATTTGTAGCAAACATTTCAAGAAAAAAATATTCTTAGATTAGGAAAGAAAAAAACCCAAACAAATCTGTTTTATTTAAGTTATAGCCTGTTAGAAAAATTATATTTTGTCTTATGCATAGGACTAAGGAAAGCAGGTCAGGAAAGAAAGCAATGATAGCACAAAAAATGGGCTAAATTATATCCTATTCTATTGCTATTATTCTATTGCTGATAAATGAACACTGTTTTAAGTTGTTTTTTTTTAAAGCATTCTTTAAAATGCCACTGAAATCTCAAAAGAATTATTCCATCCAGGAAGTTAGGCAGAGCAGAGCTTACACAACATTTGATGCAATAGCTCTTGTATCCTCATCGATGGCTGTGTATGTTCCTACAACATAATTCACTCTTGTGCCTTCTGATAGAGAAAACGTAACTGAAGATGGGTGAAACCTTGGTGGTTCAATCAAATTTTTTACTTCAATTGTGAGGGGTGTTCCATATATTTGGTACTCCTGTGCAACAGAGTGGTGGAAGGCAGCTACATTCCTGACACCAATCATCAGTGAGTGGGTTCGGAGTTGTTCATAATCCAGTTCCTAAAAGACATACCACAGAGAACTAGATAATACATAAAAGTTTAATTTTATTTAAATATTTTTCATTTTAAATAATTCAGTGACAATGGAATGACTGCCCACTTAATTTTGTTAACAATTAACTGAAACTATTTAAAGATGATTATTTCAAGAGTTGAATCACAATATTTATCCATACCTTAATTACTCTAAGAATTCCTTGATTTGTAGCTCGATCTGTAACAATTTCAAAACAGTTATCTTCATTACCGGATATAAAGAAAAACTCTGCTAACCAATTGTCTGTAAACTCTTCATCAGCATCCAAAGCTTGTATTCGTAACAGTTCTGAGCTGAGTGAATTTTCTGAAATACTTGCTGAAAACTGGAATGACAGATAAATACTTGTTACCAAACACTGTTATATATAATGTGATGAAAACAGAGCTGTCTGCAGAGATTCCTTTGAAAGCTGTCCTATGCACAGCCCATGCCAATTTAATAAAAACACCACGTATTCTGAGTAAATTGTGATTCTCGTTGCAGATCTGAAGAGCTGTGTCACCTCAAGTATTTGCAGAGGCATCTTAGAGAAAGAGGATTTGTGCTTTCTGTAGGAAAGGATCTTAATAAGACTGGGCCAATATACATAATCTAGCCATATTGCAGGGGCATGGACAGCCAAATAACTGGATTTCTCTGATTGCAAAAATACCTATGTGTATGCTACCAGAATTGATGCACAAGCAACGGACTGTATTTCGAGCATGCTTCAAAGGAGCAACCCTCTTAATCCAGTCGAGTGTTCAAACATGAAGGTGATCTATGGGTTAGTAAAGGCTCTGTTATCAACAGGGCATTTTTTAACAAGGTTTTAAAACAGTTATGTTGCTTTTGGTATTGGAAACTTACAGAGCTTTGAGCAAGAGTTGGGAAGTTGTCATTGACATCAATAACTTTAACATTACAGCTACAAAGGGATGATATTCCATCTGCAGCTCCATCCCGGTCTGATGCCTTCACCACAAGAGTGTAGCTACTGTGTTGCTGTCACAAAAAGAGAAATGAGTATGTTACAAGATCACCTGTGCATCTTATAGATACTCATGTTTTGCTACTATTTCCTAATACAGGAATTTGCCATAGACATTTTATTGTAACACATGGAAAACATGCATTTCTTCATTAATATTTGTAAAAAATACAACTTTTCTCTCTCTTCTATTTTTTTTTCATGTTCTTGTAACACAAATACACCCCAATATCATGTTATTTAACTGTGGAAAGGGAAATGTTACCTCTCTGTCAAGATAATTTGCAAGATGGAGTTCTCCAGTATATTTATTCATAATGAACATAGGTGTCCCTGAAGGTTCCTGACTCTCTATCTTGAAGGCAATTTTAGAATTCAAGTGATTAGGTTCATCTGCATCTGTTGCAATGATTTTCATCACCAGTGTATCTAAGAATAACAAATAATTAAAAACAAAAGTCAGGAAATCTGTTGTGCTCCTGCAGACAACTCATCAAGACAATGCTAAAGCTTGTTGTATGAAAATGATAGAAGCCTATCTATTCATTGACATTTACAAAGAAAAACAAAAATGTATGTTTTTAATACTGATTCTGGCTGGATGCTAATGACTTAAAATGAATTAAAAATCATGGTCAGATGGAATAATGCAGCTTTTCATTGAACTTCTTGAAATCACCATAGGGAATATGTAAGTACAGAAAGTACTGAGCTGGTATATATTAATATAAGAAATTGCCACCATTTTAAATGAAAATTTCTGTAAAGTAGAAAATGAGTGTTAGGCACCATTGACTCAGCGCTATTTGCATGTCTAATGTTGATTTCTTTACTTTTGGTAAAAAGAACCATTTTAATGGTTTAAGTAAGAGTTTCTTTAGTAATATTCTATTGCAACTGCAATACACAAGCTACAAATACAAATATGTGAAAGGGGAACAGGAGAAAAATGTGTTTTATATGCCCCCAAAGGAAATAAATGTGTGATTTTTATTTTAATGAGAAGAAATGCTGAATTATTTTTCATTTTCACATCTGAAAGAATTTGCATAATGGTATGGTTAGAAACTGGACCATTCAGCATTCAGGTGTGGGAGGAAAGGGGCAAGGAAGCACTGATGCTTAATTTATAGCAATGAGCTCAGGCCCTGGCTTAAATAGCACTTGGAGAAGCATCTGGTGCTCTTTCCTCTGCAGTAGGCCTGGCCAATATATGTTATTGTCTAAGAAAAGCAGAATGAGCACGCCAGGTTTATATTTACTGTATTCTGGGAGCTTCACTACCCACTACTATAAAGACATATCATTATTACTTACTGTCCATACTGCTCTCTTCAATAGATCCTGTAAATACAGTTTGCGCAAATATAGGAGGGTTATCATTTATATCCAGAACTCTGACTCGAAGTTCAAGAGGTGGTTCCAAATCTATACCCGTCACTGAGTGTTTAGCAAAGCAGCGTATCTAGATAAAGAGATGTACTCATTTTAAAACCAAAAGTAAGCAAAGTAGCAAACTGAAACAAATGAATTTATCATCTGCCCCACCCTGGATACATCACCATAAAGGTAAAAAGATGGGGAATACTTACAACAAATACTGGGGTTACTTCCCTATCCACTATTGATGTTATATTAATTTCTCCTGTTCTTGGGTTAACAACAAATATTCCATAGGGTGCACGATCGATTCCAACTCCAGAGATGCTGTATGTGATTGGATTGTCTTCTTCACAATCTGATCGGATCTACAGTAACAGATAAGAATTTATGTCAGTTTACTAAGGATTACCTGCAGGGCTTTTTCTCCTATTCTTATTTCATGTGAAAAAATCTGTATAATTTCAGTTTCTCAACCATCTTTCACAAGGTTCAGTTGACAGAACCAATGGAAGGTTCTTCTGCTAAACAGTTAACCTAGAGATCCATCTCCCCTTAAGTGCAAGATAGGCTTTCTCTTTCTCTTAAATCTGGCAGGGAAGTGGAGAGAGAAACCTCCAAGACTATCACACTGCGCCTGGACCTCAGTAAGTGAAAGGACAGGAAGATACCATCTTTTCTCTGATTCCTACAGAAGTCATGCACAATGCTTGAATTTCTGCTCAGGAGTTTATCAGGGTGAGAGAGAAAAGAAAAATACTGTGATCTGGTACACAGACGCTGCACATGAAGACACCAGTTGGATCTGCCCTGGACGAAGATTGACAGCAATGTTCTAGGAAGCTTCTGGTCACTCCTCAGCAGCTACATGGGTTCATTTTATGACATTGTCTCAACAAAGCTGGAAATACTGCATCATCTTTCTTTTATTCTACATTCCATGCTTTGACTACTCTAAGCAAATACATTTTTAAATCTCTTTGTTTTTATCAGCCTGTCTTTGCAAAAAACTTCCTTGTCAGTGAAACTTCTGTTTTTCTCTCTACTTACTCTGGCAATTGGATTCCTCTTAGAATTATCTTCTCCTTCTCTACAAGCTGCAGCAAATTTGATCCATTCACGTTTTTGTCTTCTGAAGGTTTTCCATCTTGCCATTCCATTTTCATCCCATTCTTTTACCTTTGACAGAGAGTTCCAGTATCATATGATGTCAATCCATTTTAAATTAATACAATTAGAATTTTCAACAATAAGGAGAAAAGAGATTTTTGTAGACCATGCTTTTTCACGTCTGTGACTCCCAAACTTGAAGACTGTACATGTTTATTTTAAAATTATTCCTTTGTATGAGATAGTAATTTAGGTTTAGGAAAAGTTCTCTCAAAGGAGTTAGCAGGTTATTACCTGCAGCAGTTTAATATTTAAATATGTTCTCAATCTTCAGGTTCAGAAGTGTCTTAGTTCAGTATTTTCCACTTGATTTTTTCATTGGTCACAGTTAATTTGATCACAAAAACAGTTTCTAAAGAATTATATATTACCTCTACATGAAATCCTGTGCTGAAATCCAAGAGTACCTGCAAGAACAATAAAAAAATTTGCATGTAAAAATGTAAGGCAAAATACAGTAAGCAAAAACCCAGCTGCAAGATGTTGCAATACCACAGGACTGGAGAAGTACTTTTTCTCAAGTTTATTGCAATAGCTTATCTAGAGAGTAGCTACAAGATTTCCACAAATGACTTTGTGCAATTCAATTTTTTCTGTCTCCAGTTTTTGAGTTCCTTGACAGTTTAAAAGTTCAAAATTAATTCTATGTTTTAAGACAGAACTGTGAGTTTGAATAGATACATACACCATAGGAAATTTCAAGCTATACACATCAAAATACAGCCTTCACACAGATTTTTAGATTTTAACACCTCACCTCAAGAGAGAAGTGGTTGCAAGAGTTGTTACCAAAACTAGAGAAGGAGTATTTATCTTAAATAATTTATTGTTTATTCTTTATTTTTCCTTGTCCGCAATAAACCTGGAGTACTTAACTATGTAGTTTAACGAAAAAGGATGAAAACATTTTCTTGAAACTTCTCAATGAGGTTGAAGAGATTCAGTGTAAGATGGAAGGCAAACTGCAGTCATCAGGCGAATTTCCATGGAGTGCAGTGGGCTTTGATTTGAGACCTAACTATGCAACCAGTCATGAGTAAATAAGGCTGGCGGATTCAGATGCAATATGTAATTACTTTAAAATTAAAATTTAAATGAGAGAAGCCTCAGTGTCTTGATTAGCACAATTTAAAAGAAGACACAGTTTAATTAACCTTATTCCTAAATAAGGTGTGAAAATGAAGTTCACTTGGTGAATGTACCTCTTCAGAGCATCTTTTTTCTGGGGTTAGGACCTGTTTCTCCTCCCTTCAGGCAAAAAAGCTTGAAGAATATGGGATTTACAGGACTGGATGCTTCTTTCATTCATCATTGGGAGAAACAAAATATCCAGGTGACTCAAAAAGTATTTCAGAGTTTCTCTTTTCTCAGCAAACGTTAACAGCTGCAGTTATGAATTTTCCATTTCCTTATAATTTCCCATAGATTTTTGTTTCTGTGTTTTATGTCAATTGTATTTGGATAAAATTTGTGACAATCTTTTATTCTATGACAGCTTTATATCATGGGACTTTCCTCACTTCACATTTATTGCATTGTTCTGGCAAGGTTGGAACATGGATGCATAACATTTTTCCACTTAATTCATGTTAAGACAACCTCTTACATGGAATAGATTAATGAACAGCAGCTTCACCCTCTTCCACTCTCTCTCTTTACGCCATTTGCCTTTATGCTGCAAGAGGTCCACCATCTGTCATTTACAAAACAATATCTCCAATGATCTGGTCTTGCCCATAACATTCCCTGAGACCTTGGTGCATAATGGCTGCACTTATTTGCTTCTGAATGAGGGAGTTTATTTAGACCGCGGATTTGCCCATTCAATGTGCATATACCTTGAAATTTACTGGACTATTCATAAAGTAAGGATGTTTTTGCCTTGTATCTTCCAGCAACTTATTGACAAAAACAGTTAAGAAAAGTACTCTGCAGGAAAATCATGATATGTTCATGTTGTACTAAAAGCATCAATACATCTTTTAATTTGAGTTTATGTCTTGATATTTAAATCTTGAGCCTCAGAATAGGGTTCAAATTCATGTGCAGCTATTACTGCACTTGGAGAAAGGGACAGTATCAGACTTCATGTAAACTGTTTTTCCACCCCAGGGGGATCTTAGGCCTTTCCTTTTGTAATTCCTCTTGAGGTCTGGTGGAATGTGGGAGAGTCCAAGGGCCAGACTATGCCATCAGAGAGAGAGAACCTGAGTGGTGAGGTCTAACAGAAAGAGCATTAATTGATTGTTTCTTATCAATCAATCCCCCTCCTTGAGCAGAGCCTCCTTAGTAGGGACAATGAAATACTCTCCACCCTTAGGCTGAAATCCGTTCTGGCATGCAGGCAATTGTCTTGACCCAGCAAAGTATGAGAATACACCTCCCAATGCAATGTTAGTGAATCTTGTCTGCTGTCTGCATCCTGTGGCCTATTCTCTTACACAACACTGAGGCTAATACCTCACACCCAGACAGATCACTCTCATACTTGACAGGCCTAACTGAAAAACTATTTTGATTACCTCTGAGATAAAAAATATGCCTGTAAAGAATTCTGTTATTTAAGGACATGAATACTCATAGAACACTTGATTTCAGCCTGTAGGGAGTACTGTTTTCAAGCAGTGAAAAATACATATTTTACACTGGAGTCTCATCCTTTGTTTTTGAGCACCATTAATGGAAATGTCAGGAACTTTATCATTGTTGATGCTGGGGATTGTAAATTTAGGCCCTGTATTTCCACACTTGTCCTATGCTAACTAAGGAAAACCCCATTCTGATAGTTGTTGCTAATGGAAGATCTTCAATCCAAATTCCTTAGCACAGTTTGTGTTGTTATTTGTAAAGGCTGATCCAATGAACTTGATATCTGTGTTTGGTATTGTCTCAGTTACCATCGTTATAAGAAGGAGGGCAGGCAGACACCAGACAAAGCTGCCTGGTTCACTAGATAAACATCAACAATTTTGGAACGATATTTATGCAACTTGGTGCAGGTTTGGAGGTTCCTCTGCCTCCCCAGCTACTGCTTTCCAGTTGTCTGCCATAACCAGCAGTTAGAAGTCTCCCCCCAGCCCAGTTTTCTATTTCTAATATTGATTTGGGATGCAAACCCTTTTTTTCCTAGTGCTGTTTCCAGCAGAGAAGTGCTGTCTCCTAGCAGCTAATTCTATCATATTTCTAGGTAGTGACAAAAGTTCCGTTCTAAACAAGTATCCAAGCACAGCACTTTCCATAGACGCATAGTGATTAATGTTAATTAAAGCAATAGGAGCCATTGGAATGTGTGGGATGCATCCTGAGGAACTTGGGGTAGACAAGTTGATCAGAATAAGGCCAAGATTTGCTGGTCTCTTAGTCTCTGAGAGACTGTGAAGAAAAGTGGAAACTGCAGAGAAGTTAGAGGCTGGTTGCAAAATCTCTTTCTGTGTTGGGCTGGGAGACGTGCCATCAGGGAGCAAGTTTATGGTGACTGTCATTTGCACAGTGTCCTGTCTGAAAGCTTATATTTTATTGTAATGATACCTGAACCCTGTGTCCAAAATGACACCTTAGAGTCACACTGGAGTTACCCTGGATTTATTCTGATGTAACTGGGATCAGAATTAGGCCCATAGGATGTGTATGGTTCTTTGCACCTTCAAAGCAATTTACAAACAAGAATTAACTAATCATTAATTGAGTGCCAAGCAATATTATACGCAATTATGGAATCCTCCCTCCTCCACCTACTCAAATCTAAATGACTGAACACGCCTTTAACATCTTCCCAGCATTATTCATATGGGACCTGCTTCTCTCTCTTTGAAGTCAACAGAAGTATTGTTATTGGCCTGGATGGGAGGAGTGCTGAGAACTCAAACGTATTGCATTAGTCATCAGGGTGCAGTGGTAGCTCTGGTACTTGTCAGCATTTTGGGACTTTTACGTCTTTCGTACTCATCCAAAGCTCTGATTAGTAAAGGGTTGCAATAATGAACCCTACCCTTTATTCATCCTATCTTTAAAAAATGATAAATCACTGAACTTGAAATAATAAGAAGCAGAGTTCAAACGTAAGACAAAACCTCATATTTTAAAAAGATGCCATTTGATCACTTTTTAATTGAAACATGCTTCTATACTTCTTATTTTCATGGGTCACTAATTCGTGTACTTCTTCCAATTTAAAGGAAAAGTTTTTCAGGATGATTTTTCTGGCATTTTGTTTACTAATTAAGAGGAGGTCAGGTGTTTCCTGTGTTAGTAACTGACAATATTTTGTATTGCACCCAGGATCCATTGCTATTTCAGCAGAATTATGACAATGGTCATGTCAATATATTCTGCAGTTTTATTTATTTTAAAATAAGTGTGTTCAAAGAGCTGAACACTTTGGGAAAGTTTCCACTGCAATTGTTTCTGTTCTGCTAAGTCCTACAGATATAATGAATTTCCATACACTAACTGAGCATAACCATTAGAAAAATGAACAGAACAGTAATTTCAATATAGGGTGTATGCCATTATCATTCAAATTTGAGTTTCTCAAATTAGTCATGCTAAGTGACCTCAATAAATCTCCTCAATAAAACCTGAATTCTGATATGGCTTAGAGTGTTCTGGCTGCAATTGCATGTTTACTTAACAGCCATTTTACTTAGGAATGTAAAACTACAGGCATAAGAACGTTATCTTAGGTGATAATTCCTGAATGTAGAATTGCTGTAGTTTCTATTTCTATAACAAAATTATTTGGCAGAAGAGCCTGCAGGTTCCTGATTAAATCCTGTCAGATATTTCATATGCATATGCAAGGAGAAGATTTAGCCCCTTAATATTTTTACGTGCAACCAAGTCATGAGTAGGAGGTGTAACCATAGCCTAACAACTGGGGGGAAGAAAAAAAAAAAAAAGAGCACAGATAACACATGGGAAAATGTAGACAGACAAAAGTGCATAAGAGATGTGGTGAATTTAAAATTATTGGCTGTCTCATGATAGCTGGCAGGAGAAGAGTCATACCTGATCAAACAGGTTATTTCCATAAAACGTGTCTGTGCTAGTATCACAAACAGAAGTCCCTTACTCATGAGAATAATTCCTTTGAAGTCACATGAGTGAGGGTTGCAGAATCAGTCCCAACAATGGTGAAATACATGTAGAAAATTACTTTTTTCAGGGCTGGTAAGTTTGCTTTTTTTTTGAAACTGTACTATTGTACTAAAATATGTGTAACTCCACAGTAATTTTATTTGATGCACCTTATTAACAATATACTTACCAGACACACCATTCAGACAGGTGATTTTCATGAAAGATTAATCGAGCTGAAAACCAAGACTCTTTCTCACAATACACTAAAATTGGTTAAATAAATTTATAATTTATTTGATCTCTACAGTTTGTCTGTCATCTTTCTATAAAGCGCTGAAAGATGCTATTAAGCAGTATGGGCCATCATGAACATTGATATGCAAAAGAACATATAATAAGAACAGTTGTTTCCTCTGGGTAGTAAAAGTTCAAATATTTGACACATCAAAACACAATGGCAGTTTTCACAATTGCTCTTTTTTCTGACCCAACACATACCATCCATCACTCACAATCGTGATAATAATGTACTGACAGAATGATAATGTCTCCAGAGTCGCTGAAAGCAGTAAAGCAGTAAAATCTCTTTTGAATGGACAGATTTTAGACACGATATAGTCAGGCTTTTTTAACTTCAACACATCAGGGGTATGTGTCACCAGGTAACTGAGTAAAATGAATAGTCACTAGTGCTACATGAAAATCCAGAAGTGTTAGTGTGAAGTGCAACAGGCCAGTCTCAGAGACCTCTGTGCTGCCTTAAACAAGCAGAAATTTATCTGAACTGTAACTTGCTTTTGCCAAGTTTTGCTCTTGTTTGCTTGGCAGCTGCCCTGTGTTAGTTAGTTCTACTTTATTGATCACAGGGCTGTCACCTGAAATTAATGGATTATATTTTCAGATTAGTTTTAGGATTTCATAGTCTATAATACACACTTTTTCTTAGACTATACCATTTCTAGAGAGGTCAGTAATGAGAAGTTAATAAACATATAGGCTTACTAATACATGGTGAAAAATGTAAAATTGCACAAAAACCGCAGAAAGGCATAACTATAATAG
This sequence comes from Xenops minutus, assembly GCA_035221455.1. Taxonomy (NCBI): domain Eukaryota; kingdom Metazoa; phylum Chordata; class Aves; order Passeriformes; family Furnariidae; genus Xenops; species Xenops minutus. The sequence goes on along the minus strand of JAWWEE010000074.1, from coordinate 106,957,905 downwards.
AAATCCCACTCTTCTCAATCTTCAGGGCCTTAAACCTCTACCGAATTTCCAAAGAGCAGCACAGATGAGTAAAATTAATCCACACAAAAATCAGATTGCAGGGGCAATAGGGCGTCCATATTCCTTTTAAGTCCCTTCTGGGTAATTCCCGTGCTTTGATGAACGCATTGTACAACTATGCCGCTTGACCATAGCCACAACTTTCCTCTAACAGTGAGAAAAACAAACCCAAAGAGCAACACTTTCATCTTGTGTTCACTTGCTTAGCACATGGCGGCTCAGACACTAATGCACTACAACACATGAATTCTTTTTAATATGAAATAATAGGCCAAGTTTGGATTTTTACTCAACCAAGATCTTCACTTAATTTTGTACTCTTTTCTCATGAACATAGCTGTAGAATTTGGTCAGCTCTGGAGTGCTCTTGCTAATCAGTTTAATCAATTTAGAAAAAGAGATTTGAATTTTTTAGAAAAATATGTTCCTTTGACTGATAAAAATGTAAAGATATAGAACCAAATTAAATCACTACAACTTTTATGTCTTTTAGTAATAACAGTGACTCCTTAAATACTAGACACAGACAACATTCTTCTGAAAAGTCATACATTAAACAAAGAAAGTCACATCATGAACGTCAAGAGGTTGCAGAAAGTCAAAATAAAAAGTAACACTTGTCAGTATTCAATTAAAAACTAAATTAATTCTATAGAATGTTCAGAAGTGCTGTTTAAAATGAACAGAGCTTTGGGGTTTTGGCTAAATTTCACAAGATATTTTTGGGGAGTAGTTTACAGTGTAAAATGTAATGGTCTCCCAAGGAAGACTCAACTGGCATAGTCACAGAGTTTACAAATACTGTTTTAAAATCTGACTTACCAACAAAAGGAACAGAAAAGCAGCTGTTCGGTGAGGGAGCCAATCCATGGCATCCGACTTCTCAGATACAAGTCCAACTGAGTTATGGTTACAAGCCTGTTCCTGTTCCCCTCCCCCCTCAGCTCTAGCAACTATTTAAAAAGACACTCGGTACATGTCCTTATACTCAGCCCTTCTAAGTGTCTCTGCCTCCCTCTCAGGGAAGCACTGAAGATGCTGTATAACAGAGTGTCTTTCCCCACCCCAAAATCCTGGGCTGGTCTCACCTGAAACGCTTGACAACATCATTATTGCTTGCAGGTAAAAGCTAAGAGACACACCTTAATTCTTATTGCACTGAAACCCTTTGTTGGATATGAAAAGGTACTTTTTAAAAACAGAAGGCAAGCTTCACTGAGAAGATACCGAGTGATTTATAAATTACTCACAACATAAGGAATCATTAAAATGGTAACTTATCATTGACTTGAATGCAACTACCAGTTTTTTCTTGCACCCAGTATAACAGAAGAACTTAATGAATATTACCACGAAGAATATGGACTTTAGGAAATTATTTGTTTGAGTTAAAAGTTCGTTTGTTTACTTCCAGGCACAAAGAAGTCAGTTCCATGCATGTTGTTCACGGAAGTGGAACACTCAGAGCAGGATTAGATTGTTGTTAAAAAGATAACATAATAATCTGGAGGAAAAAATAGTGGTTTATTCATGGGGCCACAAGAATATCTGAAGCAGAGGAAAAAGACTTTCTGCTTTCACCAGCCTCAAAGCCTCCTCATGCCATACCATTCCCTTCCGATGGGTTGTGCTCTCACTGACACAGTGGAGAGGGAAATGCACACATGTCCTGTCCCAGAGAAATCGGAGAGCTGCTGAAAACAACAGGAAGTGGAGGAGAGGGAGGATGTGCCCACACAGCTCGCTTCTGGCCTCATTTTGTATGGCAGGAGCACAATTATGTGCGTGACAGAGAAATCAAAGAAGATTCCCCCCTTTGCTCTGCAGTAGGTTTCTCTGTTCTGCAAAAGAGTTGTTGTATAAGTCCTTCCTTGTGTCTTTGGAAGACCGGAACCACCCTGTAACCACAAGAACAAGTTAGAATGACTCTCTGCTCTGGCACAGGGCCTGGGAGGAAGGCGCACACTTCATCCCAAAAAATGCCATATGACTGGTGTGCTCCTGAGGCTGCTGAGCCCGCTGAGCCCTCCATGGAGCTTGGCATTTTCCAGGACTGGACTCAAGTTGGGAAAAGAGGTCTCAGCACCTCTGGGGCTACTCAGCATCTCACATGATGACATCCTGTGCTCCTGCTGGGTAAGCAGCTTTGCAGCATGCCATATCTCCACACCACTTAGCATGGATGCTTTGGTGTCTTGCAGCTGGCTGGGGCTACCAAAGCCAGTAATGCATGCCCCCATTATCACCCAGCTCTAGATATTAAGCTAAACCAAGCAGTGAGTCAGTGAGGCAGAATGGGACAGGCAATGTTAAGTGGATCTCATCTAGATTTTCCCTTTTCCGAGAATTTTTCAGCAATCTAAAATTTGCTTTTGGATTAAGTGAAAATAAAAAGTTATTTGTGGCACATAAAAAATTCATGCATATTCTTTCATGAATCAAAGTATCTTATTTTAGAACTTTTGCTTAGTCAGATATTAAAAAAAATAGCAATTTAAAAACTTTTTTCCTTTTAGATTTTTCAAATGTTTGGTTTGGAATGTTAAATTTTTTTTTTTCCAGAATTTAACCTTTATTTTTGTATGTTTTTTTCTGTTTTATACCAGACTGATATGATCATTATTGCATTAACAAGTAAAATATCCATGTTACTAATGCATTAGACAATCTTTGAAGTGTTGGAAGCATAAAACAGTGAAGAAAATGCAAAGCTCAATAGATGATGGAGCCCACGGTGTAGACATGGAAACTTCATAGAAGTCTTGTACTTTGCATTGCCATGGTATTGTGGTGGGGGGAACTTGGAGTGGGGTGGAAGTTGTGTGGTCTTGTTCTTATGCTTGATACCCAGATATGTTTTGTACAAACCAAGGGCCCCTCCTACCAAGAAATATTCGTACAACATGACTTCAAAGAATGGAAAGTTTGACCACAGTTCCACCCTCAACACTTTACACGGTAGTGGTAAAGAAGGTATAAAATATCACCCAATTTCATACCTAACTGGGTGATAAGAATTTGACACAAAATTTGTAGGGACATATTGATGGGTTTTCCTCCTCACCCTCCCCAAAGGGGATGTGTTTTGGTAAGCTTTGCGTTCTCACCAAAGGTGAGTGTTTTGACTTGGAAAATTAAGCTTGTGATTGAAGTTCTATTTTTAGTGCTGGGTATAGCTATTCTGCAGTCAATGCATTTATCACTGGCAATCCAAAAGAACCATTGTGTTCAATAAACTGTGCTATTTGTTAACCTGATTGGCTTTTTTGTATGTGACTGGACTCATAGTTAGTAGACTTCTTGTGTGTCTGGTGTCAGGCCTATATAGTTATGTTTTTGTAACATGAAGTGGGTCAGTAATCATAGAATAAGGGCAAACATGGCTTCAAAATGAGTAGCTCTGTAACTTCTCTACAAATCTTTGGTGAGTTGAATCAGTAGACTATTTTTGAAATATCCTTGAAAGAAGATTGATAAAACTTACTGTATTTAGACTATCAAGAAATCACTGCAAGGCTGAAAGTGTGTATCACTCAAAACTGCTCCTAACAGTGCTGCATTTCCATTTTGACCCCTGGATAGAAGAAGTTATTTCTTGCAAATGTAAAATAGACATGTTCTCTTACAGACCAAAATATCCCATTTTTGTTGTGTCAAATTTTTATTATAACAGAAGATAATTTGATCTACAATAGATGATAAAATGCCTCAAACAACAATAATAGCCACAGAAGAAGTGCAAACAAAAATTACAGCTGTTACACTATATATTTCTTTGCCATACCTCATTATGAAGAGTACACATGGACTCAACAGAAAAGATAAACTAGTGCAATTCTTCAACGAGAAAGCCTGTCATGCAATTTCAAATAAGATTTCAAAAGAAATGTTCAAACTTTCAATAATATAATTTGCACATTAACTATTTAAAAAAAATAAAAACTTTTAAAGATTTTAAAGAATTTTCATTTAGTCTAAATGAAAATGATTGAAAAAGGTATAGCAGTTTGGTCCAGTTTGAAGAAGGAATCCTAATCCTCTGACTATTAATCTCTGTGAATAATTGAGTTAATAAAATGGAATTAGTGGCATCCACCTAACAGTCATTGTGTGCCCTTGGAACTTTCTCTCCTTTATAATTTATATGTATTTTATATGAAGTTTTTTAGTTTTGTTTTCTTTTTTTTTTTTTTCTTTTTTCTCTTACCCCTGTTAGCACAGAACAGTAGAGGAAAGGGCCATGGATAATTTTGTAAACAGAGCTGTATAATTAAAAATATAATTGGCATATAGTGCAGTTAATTAAAACTTCACTTTTCATGAAAGATTTTTCTAATGTTTCTAGTACCTAAAAATTCATTCAGTCAGCTACTGATATTACAGAACCAGGCAAGAGTCCAGATCCTAGTGACGTTCATTTTTGAGAGGTAACTAACACATTTCAGGGCTTCAGAAAGCACCCTTTAGCCATGGCAGTGGTCCTGTTACTTTTAAAACACTGTTTCCTATTTTCAAAATGGGCCTCCAAGACTGCATCATCAGCCCAAGTCCATAGCTGATTTCAGGCTTGCTTCATCCATATTTGATGCAGTCTACTTTCTCACAAATATATATATGTGTAGATATACACACACTCATGTGACATTTCATTCAACTTTCTGAGCACCTCACAGGAATGTTTGGCCCTGCACCCCTCCCGGCACAGTCCCCTGTATGGCTCATGCCTGTCCCTGTAGTGGCATTCAGAGAGGAGGCTTTTGCTCCAGGTTGTCAATGAGCGATTCCCCTGTAGAAGGTCTTGTATCTACATGAGATAATCGTAAACACGCCCCCTAATACTGCACTCCCAACTTAAGTCTTCCTGTGTGGGTAGTGAAAAACCACAACAATGGAAACAATTAAACTTTTCTGCTCTAGCTTTCCCTTCTTGATTAAAGGAAGCATGTTTACCCAACAGTTACCTGGAGAATCTGTTTTATTTAACTTAACAAAGACCACCATTCTGAAAGAGAAAGCCTGCTTAAGTCTTTTGTGAACTGTTTGTTTTCTGGCAGTCATCCATATATGTAGATTTTAATTATTTTATCAATGCTATATTCAGACCAATATGGAAGGCTAAAAAAGAGCATTTCTGTAATGTCAAGAGAAGGCAAATGGGAAATGGCCTGAGCTCTGTCAAATCGGTGTGATGAAGCTGCCATGATGTCCCTTATTTTAATATGAGGAACCCAAGGCACAGCAAGATGAAGTGACTGGTCTGAAATACCTCAGCAAAGCAGGGACAGAACTCTGTCTCACCTGGTGCACTTGAAGAAAACTTACAAGTGGCATATAGAAATGAACTCACCTCTGATATATCTTATTTTACATTTATGGAGCTGAAGCTCCTGGAAATTGTTGGACAGTTAAGGCACACAGACACACTTGCAATGCTTATGATATGCAGGTCTGTGTTTCATTGTATATTTATGTTTTGATATGTTTTGGAAATCTCACTTAAATATCATCCGGATTGTTGCTGATAAAACTTGCATGAAGTATGGGCCTCTCCTGCCAAGGTTATTTCAGACTGCTAAGCATCCATTTCAGTCCAAAAGAATTTATATTATCGACCCATTTGTCTGAATATGAAATTGAATGTTAGAATTTGATTTGGGCAGGATCATGCCAAAGGCAATTTTTTGGGTTCTTCAGAATAGATGATTTTGTCAGCCTATTTATTCAGCTTACTGCTGTTGTTAGTGACTATTGATAATAATTATGATGATAACAATGTCATTTCTGAGCTGCTGAAAGTGTGTGGGGAAAATGTAGGAACATCACCAGAAAGACAGCCTTGCAACAAAACTAGAAAAATTGAACATGCTGCAAGGAATGTATGTAAGAAAAAGTGAGCAGAAATGAAAATGATTAGAGCAATGCAATCAGGAAATTACTCACTCTGAGATGATGTCTGTCTTTTCTTTCAAACATTTGAAGTAAACAGCAGCAGAAAAATACTCAGATTTATAAGTGCCCTGGGTAGTAGTCAGCTGCTACTTTTTCAACTAGTTAGAATCTCCTGTCTGCCTTCTTATTCTCCCAGTTTGGCGTACAATTTTCCTTTTATTTATAGTGAACAGCCAGTGAGTTTTATCTTCTGGTAAAGTCAAGTTCAGTGACTCGAGGATTTGTGGTGGGATCTAGGCTTACATGCAGGTTAATGCTGTCTGCATGAGTTACTGCCATGGTTTCCCCTAAATGGTAAGTCCCAACACTGAAAGTCACTATTAATGCTCTTGCCACCTCTCTACTCTGACAATCATAGGAGCAATTCCCAGCTCCTGGGCCTGACTGAATGGCTGAGAAACTCCACAAGACCTCTGTCCAAACTACGCTACACTGTTGAATTTTCTGTGTAAGGCAGGTCTGCAGTGACAAAACACAGACTTCTGGTATAAAATAAAACATTCCCTGCCATGTCCCCATAGTGGCAATATCTGGGAAGTGACATCAGAGAACATGTGAGATACTGACCAGTGAAGTTCTCCAAGTGATGTTTTCAAGTATTGTGGTGGAAAGTGAAGAAAGTCTTAGAGAAATATAAATCTTCCCATCTCTCTCAAACCCCAAAGTTACCCTCTCTTATTCATTATTATCTCCTGAGGAAGAGTTAAGTCAGAAGGCAGAAGTAATCTTGCCTTCAGTCCCTCAAGAGAAAATGGTGGGTCCACATGGGCACAGCTGGAAGACCTGTGAAAAACTAACATGTTTGTGGGTATGCATTTAGATTCACTTTGTACTGAACCATCCCAAGTGTCCTCACTTTCTTTACCACTTAGACAAAAAGAGGCTAAGCAGATTTTTTTCTTTCATTAAGCTATTTAGCCTACCCTCAGTGCTTAGAAAGGAAAAATTGAAGGCAGGGCAATAGACATCAAATAGGCTCTAGAAAGCAATAGCAATCCAGAACAGTAAAGATTGAAGAGACCTTTGCTCTGGTGGTGAGATTCATATGCAGTGGCCAATCTCACAAGTTATTCCTTTAAAGATGGGGATGATTGTCACCTTAATTCCTTCTCTGGCTTTTACTGCTGATTGATTCCTTCTCTGGTTTTCAGAAACACATCAGATGCAGCGTGTCATCCTTCTTTCTGCAAAATCCAAGGGTGCTTGGCCTTGGTGTTGTAGCAACCCAGGTTTCCAAAGCAGTAGATGCAGTTGTGTGTAAAAGGTTTCTGGTATTTGTCCAGAGTAGATTTTTGTTTCTGGTGAAAGAGTACTGGTTTGTAGGGAATGGACTGTGCCTTAATCCTATCTCACTTTTACCACAAAGAGTAACAGAGAGTTGCAGGATCAGTGCTCTGAGCAGGAGACCGAAGTTCTGAATAAAGGTGAAGGCAATGACCTCCTTGTATAGAGAGAAATTCTAAACGCATGCATCATGAACAAAGCTTGGCCTAACTGTTTCTTCAAAGTCAGAAAAAGGGAAGTAGATACTTCTGCACAGTTTTTACTCAGGAATTACAGAAAATAATAATCCTAGATATTTGTGGTTCTTATTAATGAAAGATGAACATTTTGCATTCCTGGTGGGATTAGTACAGTCATCAGGAATCCATATCTTCACAGGTTTTGGCCTGTGACTTTAGAGTTGCTCTTTTTTTTGTAATTGTTTAGGTATAAAGACAAGCAGCCTTGGAGCAGGGAACTGAAAGCAAAGGAGAAACATACCCGTTGCTGAGTTGAGGGAGAAATGGTCTTAGTATGAGAAGGTTAGACAAGCCAGCAGCAGGACCTATGTATTGCTTTGCTGCAGATTGCAAGTGTCTGGGATGCTGCACAGTAAGAACAAAGCTGACTGTACAATGGCCTGCTTTCTCTTAGGTTACTAAAGAGAAAAAAGGAGCCCAATCTTCTGAAGCAATGTTAGAAAAAACCTGTTTAGTTCAGACAGTTAGGAAAGGTCATGTGAGTGTAAAATAAATTATTTATATTATTGGGTTTTTTTAAATACAGTGGTTAAAACATTTGCAATGTATAGTTAATTTCCTTCTTGTTAATCTAAGACATTGATCTAGCCATTTTATATGAAGAGGAGTCAAATATACGAACATATCTCAGATCATCATTTCCCTGACTTGCTTTGCACATGGGTGAAATTGTTGTAGTTCATTGTGTCTTGACAACATTTTTTCAGCATTTTATAGATCTGAATGCAATCCACTACAAATTTTTATTCTGATGTAGGAGACAAAGAACCAAACTCATGATTCAGGAGCAAAGGAGACACTGCTACTTGTTTGACTTCAGAAGCACCGGAAGGCAATCAATATCTTACCTTACAACACATGAAAAAGTAAAAAGCAGTTTTGTAAAAAAAAGAATTATGTAAAAAGAAACTCGTATGCTTCTGGAATTATTTCATAAAACATCTTGCTCCATTAAAAGCTAGTAGAAGTTACTCTTTGCAGTACCTGTGACACAAATATAGGCAGCTATATATGCTTTTCTGTCCCCTGAATTGAGGGTACACTTTAAATTATTTTTATAGGTCAGAATAATACCACAGTTTCTGAATAAACGCTGTATTCACTACATGGATGTTGTAAAATAAGTCCATAATTATTCAGGTGATATTATGTCCCATGTAGTCACATACTTATATGGATATGTACATGGCTTGTAAAAAGGAGGAGTGCAGAGAAAGAATGGCATCTCAGGAACACCATCTCTACTTTCCTCAGAGAGTGTGTAGCACTTTTCAAAGGATTTTGTCTTATCTCTAAAATAAAATACATGGACCTATTTGTTTCCAGACATTTTTCAGCTGCTATAGCTTATTAAATGCAAAACAACTTACAATTTATATAATATTGTAAATATTTTAACATTATTATATATTTAATTATTCGTTTGATTTTTTTGAACCATCAGTGTTATGTGAAAGTCAATTCATGGTACCTGATTATATTTATGTAATTTAAATAATTCCAAAGGTTTATATAATATCACAAAAACTAAAAAAAAAACACAAAAACCTGCCAAGAAAACAAACAAAAAAATTCCATCCAACCCCCACAAAAACCCCAAACCCAACTCCAAAAACTCAGTGAATTATTTGTGAGGGAAGTTAAGGCTAGGTTTTGACAAGAGCAGAATAGTTAAACTAAGGTGGATAAATAAAACTCAGTAATAATATTTGAAACATAGTCTAAATTTTACTATTTAGACAAAGTTTTTCAGTGGTTAAAGGGTATAACACTAATTTGGAAAATTTGCTTTTACTGTATATTTTCTTTTATCTAAAAGTATATTAAAAATCTCCTGAGCTATCCCGCTTACAGATAAAGAAGAGAACCTCCCTGCTGGGGCAAAGAAGAATCATGATCCTAGATTTAACAGAGAAAGTGCCAAAGAAGCAAGAAAATAATGATCTAGGAGTTATAGAAGCAATATAGAGCTACCCAGGACCAATTCTCTGACAAGTGGAGGCTCAACTTCAAACATTTCTAAAAGCTCTTACGAAGTAACAGGGTTGTGAAGTCACATCCAAGCATCTAAGTGGCATGACTTTGAAACATGTCAAGCAGCACCAGATTAGTGCTGCTAAAATCAGGGCTGTGAATTAGAAAACCATGTTGGGTAACAGCATCACAACATCTCTTTCAAAGAAGATGATTTTAGGGTCTAATTTCAGCAGCCAGTAAAAAACCCAAAGCAGCACAACAAACCAGCAACCAGAAAAATCTTCACTTGGAAACATAAAGCCACTACACTTATATCAGTTAAAGGTGAATTTGATTTAGATGTTGCCAAATTAGGTATCACATTCAGCAGGTTTGGCTTCAGATTAGCAAGCACAAGAGCAGAAACTTGCCTGGGCATAAAGGGTAAAGCTATAAAATTGTGTCTGGATTCCTTCTCTCTTCCGATATTCCTCTCTCAGCTGATTTGCTAGTCCTTTGCACACAATAAAAATTATTTTTTCTGGGCTTTAGGAACACCTTCACTAACTTTCAGTGTTGGTAAAATGTGGGTTACTCAGTTTAATTTTGCAGCTTGTTCTCTCAACTAAAAAGAAAAATCTATACAAACACTGAACATTTCTGCAATGTGGATGTTAGTAGACAGAGGTATGTGTGTTTGGCTTTTTGATATCAGTTGCAGCTAAAAATTATGATCTAATCTCAAAACACACCATTTTCTGGATGGTGGTGCTACCTCATGTGCTGCAGTTCTGTCTTGGCAAGCAAAGGGTGTAAAAGGACACGTATCACTTAAGAACTGGAGAAGTAAACAGCAAGGATAAAATCTATGCATATGTTTGAGAAGCTCATCATTCATGACAGGACAATTTGGATTTTTTCAGGTCAATATTCATGTATCTATATTTATGTATAGAATTCAAGTCCATATTCAGTTCCTAAATGAGCCAGGAATGTATGTCTAAACTCACACAAACAAACTCACAATCTCTAAATGTATTGTACTAAAGCATCCATGGATTTGAAACCTTGAGCAATATTATATTGTTACTCAGTCTTCTTGCACTCAGTACCCAAAGCCTACTTTTACTCTCAACTTTTCTCCCCTCTTGCTAGGAGAACAGGACTAAAAGTAACATTTACATCTTGGTTCAGACAAAGTCCTGGTTTTCTGGATAACTGTGTTATCTCAGACTCCCTGATGTGTTTCCTTCCCCCTGAAAAATCCTGAGTAGGATGGGCAGATGCGAGACAGGCAGACAGGCCTGCTCTCACTCCAGCTCTCACTAAAGTGGAGCGAGAGGAGATGTAGCAGGAATTTTTCTGGGTGATGCACCTTACAATGCCTTCACATGTAGTGTTTGAAAAATTAATCCCTCAACCACCCCTTCTTCCTGAGAAGAAAGGAAGGCCAGATGAGAGAAAGGAAGGCAGTCTTTCTTTCTAGCCCTTAGAGCCTGTACTCTAATTAATGGAATATGTTTGAAGGTCGTTGCAGAAGTCCCAACGCAGGCTTTAGATAGCAATGACCAGGTATTTCTAGAGGCTGCTGCAGGACATGGTCAGCAATCTTCATCTGCCGGCTTTGCAGAGGCTCAAGGAGCATTTACTCTTCCACACCACTAACAAACCAGCTGTCATGGCACTACTGGGAGTGTGATCACTTCTTTTTGACTGAGTATACAGTCCAGGTATGTGAACTACAAGCAAAGCATTGTCTAATCTTGTCTAATCTGACTGCTCAGGCAGTGACTGCTGTGTGGATGGCATGACTAAAGCACAAAGATATTCTGAATCCATCCTTATTCAAGTATGAACTGGGTCCCTGAAGAAATAGCTATTTGCTTGGGGCTGTTTTTGCCATCTTATTCATCATTACATTGGTAATGACTTCAGGTACTGCTCTGCTCCTCCAAATTATTTTGGCGCATGGATAACCTTGTCTTTTTTTCAAGGCATACTTTTGTGGTGTAGCCTGCATCTTGGTTTTGAGGCACAATGAGAAAGTGGAAGTCAGATCATTCAGCAACCATTATTACAGTATCACCATTGGCAACAGTAATCAGTAAGGTCAAAATCATCTCTCTAATACAGTGCTTTATTAAAAATTAATAATTAGACATGAAAATCACTTAGTGAAATTAAAAATATTTTCCTTTGAAGAGGGAGAACTGTAGTATTACAGTACTCTGTGATCAATAGAAAATACTGAATTACTAAGTAGTGATCCCTGTTCTCTCAAAAACAAGTTTTTATGAAATCATCACAAATTTCCACATCACCCACACAAATGCTTTAAGATGGCAGATTTTTTATTTATTTTCTTAGTGAAAAAGCAATGCCAGGCTTGAGCCTAAAATATGTATTTTAGTTGTTTTCCATAACGTAATACTTTTTTTTTACATTTTATTTATAAAACGTATTACATATGAAATTCTTTAGTTCAATGGCATTTTTATTTTCTGGTTTTATATGAGCACTAGTAATGTAGGCATCTGAACTGTTTTTTTGTTTTAGACAAAGCCTATAAAGCATTATGTCTGGCAGAGGGTCTTTGTATGTTCTATGCTTGTATACTGAACTTGAGAGCATGCCCTAATAGAAATATTAAGTGGAGATAATGACATAAAAATATATCATATCACCGGCCATAGGCATCAGGCCAGAGTTCCCCCAAGCTTAACAGCTTGAGTTTAAGAGTAACCAACAGCAGTTGCTTAATGTCGTAGCCAAGTTCAGAATGGAACTCATGAGAGTCATTGGTGGTCAGGAATTTCATGAGCTGGGAATTGCACCCATATGGCTATGCCTAACAGTATTTGATGCATCTTTCTTCATTAATTTAACACTTTTATACCACCAAAACACCCTCTGGCAATAAATTCCTCATATTTAGTTAGGTCCAAATCAAAAAAGTTCTTCCTTCTGTTGTTTTAGACAAGAGAACTGATTATTTCACTGAATGTACTCTGTGATGAGAAGCAGTAAGTAGTTGTTCATTAGTCACCTTCTCCAGGTCGTTTACTGGCATCTTACTGAATGATGACACCTTACACAACAAAATAAAGAGCATACCTTCTAAGAATGACTGCTAAACTTCTCTTTTAATCGAGTCAGCCTTCTCTGTAAATAACAGTCATTATGCACCATTAAGGATTAACATGGTGCATTGCTGGAAATAAAGATCAGCTTGTTTTACCTCTCAAGTTGTTCTGGATTCTGTCTTTCATCTCTGGGAAGTGACTGACCCAGAGCTTATTGAATTCATGGGAAAAGTTGAACCTTGGAATAGATCCCATAAGGGGAAGTCTGCTTCTGTAGGTGAAATGGGTTTCCCTAAATTGTGTAATCATGTAGGGCAAGAAGTACCTCTACAGAAGGCTGCTATAGAGATCCATGAATTTGGAGTCCTAAATTATGTGAATCATATTTTTAATTTATTCTCCTGACCCATGTGCATTTGGACACCAGAAGACCTGAAATGGTCTGCTGAAAAGCAGATGGTGGAGATTTCTCACATCCCTCAGTCCAAGAAATAAATCCCCCAGAGCCTAAAGGGGATCATCAGAGACTGAGCAGCATTTATTAAGCTGTGTGTCTACTATTGGTTTCCTATGCTCTGTGGACCAGCTTTCCTTTATATTCCTCGAAAGCCTAGGTTCATATCACTTGCCTAAGGTAAGCATCACAAATAGGTATATAGTCGATAGAGTGTCACCTGCTCAAGACAGCTCAAAGGTAAGCGTCCAGAAATGGCTCTTTCTGACTATTAAGAAAGTTGAAGTGGCTGTACTTCTAACATGATCCCCTTTGGTACTTTGTGGGGCAGGCTCTTAGTCAAACAGGAGGGATTTATCCATGCCTAGGTTCCAAATTGTGTGTGAACTGAAGACGTGCCCAACACTTGCGCTGGTCACTTGATGATAGATAGGCTCACAGTGTGTTACTCCATTGTTCCTCTGTCAGCTTCTGTTGCAATCTGGCCCATGGACATCTCAGACAAGTTGCTGAAGAACATCTAGACTGGGCTGGGTACCTATTACAAGTCTAATGAGAAGGAAGCAATTACTGAGATTATATGTATAACTGAGATTCTATGCAAGCAAATATCCAGTTTGGCATTTATTGAAGCTTCCCTTTTAAAATACTTCTTACAAAATATTTGTCTATTCATTTCCATTAATTGTGTATACATTGCAGAAATTTAGATTTGTTAAGAGTTCTGCATTTTGTCCACAAAATCAACCCATTTCTGTTTCTTCTTGACTCTCAAGAGACTAATTTTCTCATTTGATCACCATAATACATATGAAAGACATTGGCCCTTTGCAAAGTTTCAGATCCTACTGCTCCCCAATTTAATTAATGCATCTTTTATTACACCTATGAAAACTCTCTGTTCTCTGTTGTCTACTGTCAGTTTTCACAGACACCAACCCCAAAGCAGCTGCAACTCCCAATGTGCATTGTGATGACAGTGCTGCCTCTGAGCATGGTGGGAGCTGGTGGGACTGCAAACACTGATGGCAGTTGCTCACTCGTCCTGTGTGTGATATCTAAAGGATACATGAGAATTTTTAGGTCATGCTTGGTTAAAATCGCTTGAACAAGCATTTTAGGTATATCAGAAAATCTAGGGAAATAGGTATTCTCCATGTTGACTATTCTTGTGGGGTTTTGTTTGTTTTTAATTTTTTGGTTATTTCCCTCCTTCTGGTGGTTTATGCGGGAAAATTACCTCTAGAAAACCCTTTTAGATCAGCATTCTTTTTTTTTTTTTCCCAATTTTGTTTGCATTGCATTTTGGCATTTGGTTTCAGACCTGAGTCATACAAATGTAAACGTAACTCTTTTTCATTGATGCCTGCTACACAGCCCCAGTGGAAGTACATACTTACAGGGACTGGTGCTGAGCCCCATGGCACCTTAGAGGGTATCACAGGGACCTCCCTCAGGGCAGACCTTGTCACTGTGGTAGATCCTTCCCTGGTACTTGCAGTGGGGAATCTTCATTTTCCAGACCTCTATAATGCTCCACTCTTCCCTCAGCTTTCTCTTCTGTATCATCTCTCAGGAGAGCTCCCTTGCTGCTATGGAAGATACACAAGTTATTCCAGGTGCTACATCTGATCATTCGGATTATCTAATACATGCATGAAATGTGACAAAGTGCTTGAACACACATTCAAAAATTAATGAATATGGTGGGAATGTATAAACACCTTCCATCTGCCATAAGATGTTGAGATATTTAGGCAACTTCAGATGACATTGTCTGCCATTTTGCTGAATTCACAGCCATCCCCTCCTTTCCTACCCTCTGCATCCATTTCTCAGCTAGGGATGTACTGAACTTTGACTTGAGAGAGAGCTGCCTTTTGTAGCAAATTTAGGAAAAAACCACATGCCACTGACTTACAGATTGCCATCACTGAGCTTCTAAGATAGTTTTAAGCCATTTTGGTTTTAGACAAAAGGATGAGAAGGTGAAGCAAACAAAAGAAAACAGAACAGGTTTTAAGAACAAAGAGAAATCTTCAAATACTGGATTTCACACTGGTGTTTCATTCTGTAAAGAAGAAATCATTAGCAGCAGCTTATGCCTTTATGACTGCAATGCATAAAGGATGTTGATAGAAGAAGCAAAGATTAAACATTAAAAAATGTCTCAATCACTGCTAGATATAAAGCTGATGCCTCAACAACTGAAAAAAAAGAAAAAGAGAAACAAAAAGGAAGAGTTGTCATGATATTAGCAAGTTATCTAGTTGGTTTCACAAGAGTATGACAGTGCACATATAATTAGACAGGGAATGAGAGTGGTGAAAATTGAGAGGTGTGGCTTTATAGTGCACTGAGTACTGGCACACACCTAAGAAAACAGTCAGTCACTCAGGAAACTGATAAACAGATTCTGTACCCCACATTCAAGGTGATAAGCTGAAGTCCAGCATGGCAGGACACTTCATCCACTGATTTAGTCGTGTATCTGAGTAATGCAGGTCTGCCAAATGCCAAATGAATTTTAGAAAGGTGTATGAAACCTGAGTGTACTTCAGCAAAGCACTGACTTCAAGCTGACTGGGCGAGCACAGCTCCAGGAAGCAATGCACAGGATTCTGTGTGCTAGGAAAGGATATGCCACTCTGCTAAATATATATATATTCTTTTTGCCCTCTCACCTTTGGACTATGATTGGACTGTAACTGTGTCTTTTTTTTTTTTTTTTTTTGTTAATTAATTACAAGACTCTTATCACAGAATGGTTTGAGTTGAAAGGGACCTTACAGATTATCTAGTTCCTCCTTGCAATAGGTAGGGAACCTTCCATGAGACCAGGTTGCTCAAACCTCATCCAACTTGGCATTGTACACTTCTAGGGATTGGACAGCCACAACCTCTCTGGGCAACCTGTTCCAGTGCCTCTCCACTCTCACAGTAAAGAATATCTTATATAGAAAATCTAAACCTGCCCTCTTTATTTTAAAGCCTTTCCCCTTTGTCCTATCACTATATGTCCCCGCAAAAAAGTCCCTCTTCATCTTTTTTGCTGGTCCTATTTAGATACTGGAAGGCTGCTATAAGATGTCCCTTGGATCCTTTTTTTCTCCAGGAAGAATAATCCCAATTCTCTCAGCCTGTCTTCACAGGAGACGTGCTCCATCCATCTGACCGCCTTTGTGGCCTTCTCTGGACTTGCTGCAACAGGTCCATGTCCTTCTTATGTTGAGGGCCCCAGAGCTGTGTGTAGCACTCCAAATGAGGTCTCACAAGAGTGGAACAGAGAGGCAGAATTGTTTCCTTTGACCTGCTGGTCATGCTTCTTTTGATGCAGTCCAGGCTGTGGTTAGATTTCTGGGCTGCAAGTGCACAGTGCTGGCTCATGTTGAATTTCTCATCAACAGCCCCAAGTCCTCCTCTTCAGGGCTGCTTTCAATTCGTTCTCTGCCCTGACTGTGTTTGGGCTTGCCTGGACCCATGGTGCAGGACCTTGCACTTGCTTTGTTGCACATGGTGAGGTTTCCAGAGGCCCACCTCTCAAGCCTGTCATGGTCCCTCTGAGTGGCATCCCTTCTCTCCAGTGCGTCGACTACACAGTTTGGTGTCATCAGCAAACTTGCTGAGGGTGCATTGAGTCCCACTGCCCATGTTGCGGACAAGAATTTTAAACAGTGCTGGTCTCAGAACCACTCCTGAGTAATGCCATTCATCACTGATCTCCACACAGACTTCAAGCTGTTGACCAGAATTTCTTGATTTGTGACCATTCAGCCTATTCATTATTGACCAACTGGCCATCCATCTAATCCAAGTCTATCCAGTTTAAAGACAAGGATGCCATGCAGAACATTGTTGAATACTTTGCACAAGTCCAGGTAGATTACATCAGCTGCTCTTCCCTTATCCACCAATGTTGTAACCCCACCACAGAAGCCACCAAATTTGTCAGATATGGTTTACCCTTTGTGAAGCCATGTTGACTGTTACCAATCATCTTATTTTCCATTTGCCTCAGCATAGTTGACAGGAGCATCTCTTCCATGGTCTTTTTGCGCACTGAGTTAAGACTGACCTGTAGTTCTTTGGGTCTTTTTTGTTTCCCTTGTTTCCCTTTACCCATCAGTGGGAACTTCATTGGACTCTCACAGCCTCTCAAACATGATGGGTAATAGCTTAGTCACCTCCTTGTTTAGTTCCCTTAGGACTCGCAGATGCACCTCAAGTCCCATGGATTTGTGCACTTTCAGGTTCCTTAGTTCTTGTACTTGATCTCCTACAGCTGGCAGTTCTTCATTCAGTTCTTGCCTTTGCCTTCTGTGACTTGGGTGGTACAGATGGAGCACTTGCTGATGAAGACTGAGGCAAAAAATCCTTGAGTACTTCTACCTTCTTCATATGTCAGGTAACCAGGTCTTCCATTTCCTTCTGGAGAGGACCCACATTTTTCCTAGTCTTTCTTGTATCACTGACTTACCTATAGAAACTTCTCTTGTTGCTCTTTATGTCCCTGGCCAGATTTAATTCTCTCAGAGCCTTAGCTTTCCTAACCTGATCCCTGACTGCTGGAATAATTTCTCTGTATTCATCCCAGGCTACCTGTCCTTCTATCTACTCTCTGCAGACTTGCTTTTTGTGTTTGAGTTTGTCCAGGAACTCCTTGTTCATCTACAAGACCTCCTGACGTTTTTGCTTGATTTCCTCTTCACTAGAATACCTTGCTCCTGAGCTTGGGGGAGGTGACCCTTGGACATAAGCCATTTTTCCTGGGCCTCTTTTCACTTCAGGGGTTTATTCCCTGATGCCCTACCAAGCACATGACTGAAGAGGCCTGAAGTCCAGGGTAGTGAGCATGCTGTGCACCCTCTTCACTGCCCCAAGGATTTCAAATGGCACCATTTCATGGTCACTGCAGCCAAGCCTGCCCCAGACCTTCACATTCCCCACCAGCCCCTCCTTGCTGGTGAGAACAAGGTCCAGCATAGCAGCTCTCTTCATTGCCTCCTCTGTCACTTAGAGAAGGAAGTTACCATCAGTGCATATCAGAAACGTCCTGGATGGCTGTGTTGTCCCTCCAACAAATATCCTGGTGGCTGAAGTTCACCTATGAGGACCAGGGCTTGTGAACATGAGGCTGCTCCTATCTGTCTAAAGAAGGCCTAATCTTCTCAGTCTTGCTGGCCCAGTGGCCTGTAAAAGGCGCCCACTATAAAGTGACTTGTCCATTCCCTCCTTTTAATCCTGACCCATAAACTCTCATTCAGCTCCTCATCTAATCCCAGGCAGAGCTCCATACACTCCAGCTGGTTGTTGACTTAGAGGGCCACACTGCCTCCCTGACTCCCCTATGTCTCCTTCCTAAAGAGCCTGGGTCCTTGCATTCCAACATTCCAGTCACTGAAGCTCTCTCACCTCTGTCTCCGTGATGCAAATAAGTTCATAGCCTCCAGGCATGTGCATGTCTCTATCTCTTTTATTCTTTGGGAAAGAGAATTTGGGTTTAGTCTTGTTCATAAAAATCACAGCGTTGTATAGTTGTTTTATATTAGTAGCAATGGTATAAATAATAGTAATAGCAATAGGAAGTCATAGAATAACAGCAACGTGAGTTGGCAGGGATCCACAAGGGTCATTGAGTCCAAGTCCTGGACCTGGAAACAAGAAAATATTTCTGTGGTATATGCAGTAGAATCTCTCTTTAAAAGAAATATTTGGGGTTTTTTTTAATCCCTTCAGGCAATTGCTCAAGTATTTCAGAGTTAAAAAGAACAGCAAAACCCCTCCAGAAATATAAAGAATCTAAAAACCCCAACAAACCCTATCAGAATAAAGGAATGATGAATATTTTGGATAATGGGACTAGGTGCCTATAATAAGCTTGTAGGAGAACTTTGTATATTATGAATGCTATTGGTTCCCTCTGTGAAAAATACATGATCTTCTAAAATATCTTAATACTATTTTTCTTAACAGTTGTCAAAAAAAGCTGAAAGAAGGGTAATAAGTCAGCCTCACTCTACTGGTGCAACTGGATTTAGAAAACTGCTGATAAAGGCAGTGACACAGTTGGTAGTCTGGTATGGAAATTACTAAGAAAACAAAAAGCAGACTGTCATTCTCTTTAGTAAACACAGCCCTTTCACTTACACCAAATCCACAGATTAGGAGTTGGGAACAGTTTTTCTAAGAATCCTGTTAAACTTCAATCATGATTTATGAATAAAAAGCCAGTACTTCAAAAACAAACCTTACCAAACCCAGCTCCCACTACAGACATTATTTCTGCTCTTCCTTGCTGTTGATCACTAGAAATGGATGGAAAATATTAGCTGATGCATATAATACCCCTTGTTACAATCTCAGAGTTTCTCATTTTTGGGAAAAAAAAGTAACATTTTACTGTCATGTTGAAATGATTTGAGGAAATGTCAACAAAACCTTTAAATTTTTCTAAATCATTTCAGATTTTACTCCTTACCTCAAAAAGGTATACAGTGCAGGTTCAACCAGGTTTTGAATAGGAGGAAGCTATCCAGAAAAGTTTGAAGAAACTACAAGTAATTAGAGGTGGCTGCTGTGAGCTGAGTTTGCACTTGATACTTTTTCCTGGGGAATAAAGGTACTACCTTCATGAAACCTGGCACCTGGATAGTTTATCTTCATAGACACAGGAAGCAACACTAGAGAGTTGGACAACCAGCACCAATGGAAAAAATATTCCTGAATCCTGGTTGCACTGTGATTTCCCAGATGCTTCTCCTGGTCCTCTTGCCCCAGCTGATGCAAATGGTGCTTGTACAGAGAGCAGTATGTGTGAATCCTCTCTCTGTGTTGGTCACTGTTGCCTTTCATTAACCTACCGCACCAATTTCCTCTCAAGCACCTTTCCTTTGGGGCGTGGTTTTAAGAGCAGTGGTTGGCACAATAAACTCCCTCTCCCTTTGGCCTGCTGTGTTAGGTTGCTGCACCAGAGGAAGCAGTTCTTATGTTTTAAGGCTAGAGGGGACCATTACAATAATTTTACTTGTCATGCATTAGAAACAGAGTACATAATTCAGAATATACCTGGTCCTGACTTAAAGCCTTTGTATGCTGGAGATTCCATTGCTTCCCCTGGTTATTTGTTTAATATTCATTTTACTTCCATCTGAAAAATTTGCACCACATTTACAACTTGTATTTCTCTAGTATAGAGATTCCATATTTGGAGTCTTGCTTAGTTTGCTGAAATTAAAGAGTACTCTAATGCCAAAATTTTCTACTCCTGTGCATAATTATGGCCCATGAAAATACCTGTGGATCTCTCTGCTCCCAATCACAGGTGACACCACCAGCATCAGGCACAACTCACTGTTCCTTCTACAAGTCATGAACTACAAGATGTTTTCCTCAGTCTCTGTTTACAAAAGCAGTCTCCATCTTTTAATCAAGAGCTCCCTGTTCTCCTTCTCTTTGTGTCTAAAATATCCAACTAGATGTAAATACATCATACATCCTACCAACAACAGACTTTGAGAGGAGAGCAGCCAAAGTGGGCAAGTCAATAAAAAACTCCTTGTAACTGCCTGTCATTGCAACAGTGATTGATGTGGGGATGTTAAACTCTGTATCCAAACACTACTGTGCTATTCCCATTTTACCCACCCTGCACACCAGGCCACAGTCTGCTTTGCTCACTCTTCTCCTTTCATCATGCAATCATTCACTGGAAAAGCGATCCCTCAAAGTGATTCCTTCTCCCAGAAGGAAATAAACAGAAAGGCAACATGCTTATCCAAGGAGGAGAAGCAGCTTATATGTCTCCTTCCACCCCCTAAACTGAATCCATCATTAAAGCTGGAAATTTCATCTGGAGGAGTGTAGGATTTATGGCTTAAGGGGAAAGGAGTTGAGTGGAAAGGAGTTGAGACTTTACCCCAAATCTTTGGGGTAAAGTCTTGGTGCAGTTGTGGATAAAAATAAGAAAAACAAACCATATTATTTCTGTGAGAAAAGGATATTGTGCTCAGGCTATATATGCCTTTCTCACATGCAGAAGGGAATACATATATTTTAAATACAAACTCTGTGTAACTTGCTTTCCAGGACAAAAAAAGGAAACAAAGATGGGAGAAAACATTGGAATTCCCCTAGCTAGTCTGAAGGAATCTTGAGTTCATTTAACTTTGTACATGTAGCTTGGGTAAATCAAATAGGAGCACCATCTCCCTGTGCAGCCAGTGAAGAGGAAGTCACTTGTAGAAGCTGAATCAGAGCGTCCAAGATCTCAATTACTTGCTGGAGATACTTATCTCCTCCCAGTGACTACAGAGGGAGCACAGGGTGATGACATTTAGCAAGTCAGAGCATCAGCTGAAGCCCTACAGGGAATTAGCTTTCCATCCCTCTAAAGAAGTACACTGTACAGGTATTTCTCCACTTAGAGAAGTTATTCTGGATGATGTGATGAGAGAAGCAATGTTGTATGACTTAAGCGAGCTGCATGGCAGATCCAATTCTAAACCTTCTGTTTTGGATGTTTAAACCAATTCGTCAGCAGCTTTTGCAGTGACCTTGAAGCATCTGATTGCCGTTTTAGTTAAATTCAAAGCAAATACATACATTAGAAACCTGCTCTTAACTCCTAAGTAGTTTGCAATATAGGCTGTTCACATACCATATAAGCTGCAAATTGATTGCCTGGTCATCTGCAGACTTTTATGAACACTTAAACTAAAGACAGAGCTAAAGCTGACCCTAAAAAAATAGAATGATTTTGTGGTTAAGGTGTATTTGTGGCTCATTCCTTCTGTGGCACAGGGTCAGGAATCTAGTCACAGTTCAGCTTCAGAGCTAACACTATCCATTAAATCGAAAATACTGTCATTTCCTAGAGCAGCTGTTAAAAATCACACTGGAGCTTACCACTATCAGGGTGCAACCTGGTCAGGTATAAGATCAACTGTTCATCCCTGAAAGTATGTTCAGTCAAAGGTTTTGCTTGAGGAACTCAAGCTTTCAAGCAGCAGAAGCTCTTACTCCTGCAGCTTTTTTCATCTTTCACTTCATCACTTTATAGCTCTAATTCACTGAGCAGGACATGTAAACTTCCTGAGATAAATGAATACCACACATTCCATCAGGCTCATGCTCTACGGTCATTTCAGTACCTTAAACATGCAATAGTTTCAAAGCTTTGACAACTGGCTGGAAAAGAAGCCTCAAGGCTTGTGCTCTGTTTAGTTATGTTACCAGCCCACTTCTGCATAGCTTGCAAAACAAGCTCTGGTGTGTATGCTGCAACTGAATTTATGCGAAATTCCACAGAGGTATGAGAAGGTAAAAGAAAATCTATCCTGTCATTTGCAGATTAGAAATTCAGCCAACAAGGAGGCATTCATGCCTCTTAAACTTAGAAATTAACCATACAATCCACAGCAATGGCAGCTGAATGTTTTTTAGTTTAGAAACCCTATGGGAGTTGAAAGATGCTGATTTTGAGCATGCTTTGAGACATGGACAAGGGAAGGATGAATCACTCTCAAGAGCTGGCATAATTCAAACTGCCCTAGCCAGTGTCAGCAGTAGTAACTGAGCCCGAGGGACAGCTGAGCTCCTTGGTGAGAGGAAAGGAGTCTGCATAGCAATTTTGCAGTGGTATGCAAGGCAAAGGAAGTTTAAAAGAGTTGTGCCTGCAATTCCTGCATGTCTGGTTGCCACAGCTTCATGTCTCATAAGGTTATTTCAGTATTCTGCAGACACCCTGAAGACATATGGATGACTGAGGACACAGCACTGCATTGGAGCCCTCTGTTAGGAAGGTTATCTTCACTAGGCACTGCACAGCAGACTTCCTTTCGGTTGCATTGTGGTTTCATACAGTAAGAGCTAAAGCACTGTTTCCCTCTACAAAACAAAATCCTCCTATTCCTCTTCATACAAGGAGTCCCATGGAGCCAGACAAACAAGTTGGGCTTGTTGGTTACATGTATATCAGTCTTTGAACTCAACTCTACCTTCAGTTACACCTCTGAGTTAGAATAAGTCTTTCCCCTCCCTGAAACTAGCTGGGAAGATTCATTGCTGTTAGAGGAAAGATGACAGCTTTTTTCACTCTGGAATTCCAAGAGAATTTTCCTAGTACAACAGCAAAGAGCCAAGTGAAACAAGTTGTTATTACTGCAATAATTTAGTCATCCTTGCTTTCTGAAGAGAAACCTATTAAAAAAAATTCTAACCAGACTTCTCTAATAAGGTATTCATTGATCAGCTACAGCTTTAAGTAGCCCTGATGCATTCTGTTCAGAAGTATTTAAACTTAAGAAGTATTTATATGATTTACTGACTTTGTAATTTTAAATGTAAAAAAGAAAAAAGGGGAACAGAACTTTTCTGCAAGAGAGAGGTACAGTTTTTCTTCCAGTTGGGAGAAATATAAAATAACAAGGCTAAGAAGACAGGCAAACATTGTCATTTTGCTTGTTTTCCCTAAAGAAAATGTTTTTAAGTTAGTTTCTGAAATAAATGTAGATGAAAAAAATATTTCACAGAGAAAGGTACACTAGCAATAATTTTGGCTGAGAAGAGCAAAGGAAACCTGTGAAGCGAGAAACAACAGTTCATGTAGAAACTTAGTTTTAATAAGATCAAGTTTTGCCCTGTCGTGTTTTGAAACTATCTGGAAGAGCCTGTTGCCTTCCACAAAGAACAAACACAGCTAAAATTACTAACGCAATGACTCTACTTAACAAACAACTTAATACCTGCAGACTTTCTAACTGGGTGTGGAGGTGTAATTTGCTCTTTTGGATATTTCTGCTTGGATGGGAGCCAATGTAAACTCCCAAGCCAAGTCACTCTGATTTAAAAACCATTTTCTGAAGCTCTTGGTTCCCATGGAAGTCTAATATCTATTTAATAACTGTAGATTCAGATACAATTGAAGCTCTTCATATGGAGGTTTTCCATGAGTAAAGTTCATAAAAGCAGAACAACAAATATGTTTTAGGACACACAAATACCTTTGCAGTACAGTTTGGTTATTTTAGTTTAATAAAAGGAAATATTTACAATTGAAAATATCTGTTTAAATGAATTAGATCATCAAGTACAAGCATCTGTATTTTTTTCTATATTAGGGTTTTGTTGTACTTCTAATATATTTTCTCATGTGTTTTTTATAATTTTAACTGGAGAAAATCTCTACAGTGAATCCCAGCCACTTTTACACTGTCAGAAGAGTATTGCAAATAATTTTTTGTAGGTGCATCAACCAGTTGTAAAGGTAAAACTTTCTGTTTATGACTAAGAGATCAGGTACATTTCTGTTTATAATTTTTTAAAACACCCTTGTATACCTTTAACCTGTGAGCACTGAAAAGGCTGCATTGTGCAATTACATTGACATTTTTGCCCTGGACCGGATTAACTTCCACTAACCAAATCCACACCACAAATCCAAAACACAGCCACATACCAGTTACCCTGAAGAAAACTAACTCCACCCCACCCAGCACAGTGGTATACTTTCATCTGTCATTAGAAACAGGCAAAACTTTAAAATAATTAAAAAATACAAGCATTTAAATCAGTCACTGGAAAAGCTTTTAAGCAGCAGCTAATTAGACAAACTTTCTTATCACTCAGCTCAATCTGAATGGTCTGTAAAGTATGTATGGCTTATCTAGTTGTAGCCTAGGTGAAAGCTAAAGGTAGAAAGCAGAAAAACAGATTTCTGAAAGTATTGCTCTTTAGAGAGAAAGGAGTGGAAGGAGTAGAGAGCTGGGCTTCCCTCCTTCTTTGTGTGACACTCAGCAGAGATGAGTGGATACAGACTTAGGACAAAGACAAGTTGCCTCTGAAGAAGGGTGCACAGGAAGGACTGTGTTCTAGTTATTGACCCTGCTTTTATGACCCAGCACAGTTCGGGTAATACACTCTGTTACACTCAGGGCTCTGCTACAAGTCTAGGCTTATTTCAGAAACAGAAGGAAGTCACAGGCCTCATATCCACTCAGTTAAATTTTGTCCTTTGTTATATACACTTTTTTTTCTCCTGAATATAATTATTTTTATCCTGATGGTTATTCAGAATGGCAGGATAGCAATACTTGCCATTAGCTGAGGCAATGCCACTCAGCTATTCCAGCTTTCTTTGAGCCAGCTTTCTTTGAGATACATTCTGACATGTTGTGTTCACATCTCACTCTTCAAGCAAGTCTGGAGGGCAAAGTGGCTCAGGTGAAAACAAAACCACAGCTATAATACGGATGATCATACAACCACACCAGAGATTAGCTAATTCTGCCTTGGAAGAGCTGGGGCCAGAGAAAATACAGTTGATCTCTGACAGCTGCATTTTTGCCAGAGAGAACTGATAAATTATTTTCAGAATGAAATCCTGAAGAAGCTTCATCAGGAACTCCCCAGTACAAATAACATGCTGTCACTACCAGTGTCTTTTTATTTGTGCTAATATTGCAGATGTTATAGGAGCACAGCACACTCAGTAGCAACTATCCTGAGTTTACTGAGGTTATTTACGTATTTTTACAGAGCTGTTAGTTAAAGTCTTCCCAGATTATCTGTTAACACAGGAAATGTTTGCTGTAGGAACTAAAAATAATGAGGGTAAATTGCAATACTAAAATTAAGCAGAAAAAAAATTTTTTTTTGAAGTATTGCCCTGTGGGACTAGCTTAGACTAGTTTGGCCAGGTTTGGGAAATGTTAGAAGATGAAGGATCTGAAAATGCGGTGAATCTCAGTTCTGACGTGAGAGAAAAGGCATTTTACCCACCTCATCACTGAGAGATGTCAGACTGAGCAAGACACAGGCAAACCCTCTAAAGGATTTCGAGATGGAAAAAAACATGTGCAAGCAGGTAAGCTAAGTATTATTCAAGCTATTTCAACAGTTTTAAGGCATATTTCCTCTTAAATGCTTTTTTTTCTAATTAAATAGTATGTGCTTTATGGTGCTGGATGGCTGCTAGGTACCCCTCAGAGAGCAGCACACTGGGAGAAGTGCAGGGAAGCCAGACCACTCTCTCCAGCTGAATGAAACCCAGATGCAGAACACTGGTCTGGTTTCTGCTCCAGGAACTCGATAACCAGAGGCCTGTGCTATAGCAGGGAGACAATCCTGTCAGACTGGAAAATATTCTCTGCATATCAGAAAATGGCTAAGAAAGAACTAAAGGCTAGTTTGCAACATTTAGGTGTAGCTGTTACTAAGGAATGATGTAAATTCTTCCAGGAAGAAGCACGGGGGAATGTGCCTACATATTGCTTTACCTTGCCATAGCAATGCCACCTGCATGGGGTGGTTTGTCCTGCTTATCCAAGTGTGAGAGGCTGGACTTGCCCTCTCTGAAAAGTCTGTTTTCACTGAGGAGATGGGGATGAAGTAGAGCTTGTGTTCCTCTGGGGACAGAGTGAAATTCCTTCTGGCTGTCCCAGAGACTTTCAACAGCAACCTGTAACTTTTTCTAATTTGAGTCTAGTCAAAGAATAGGTTTATCCCATGACCTTCAGGCTTAATGGAATTTTTCCCCCTGATTTTTGTATGATCTCAAGTGTTTGTTACCAAAAGCAGTTAAAAAAAAAAAAGTAAAAATGGGTGATTCATGCCTCTGCATACATAGGAACATGGGTGGGTGAAACCCTTACAACCTCCTGTTTTTTTAACCAGCCAGTCTACACAGGCATAGCTAGTAACTATAAAGTGTTGAAAAAAACCCAAAACAAAACCAAACAAAAAACTTGTAGAAAAATAAGAAGTCCCTACAGTGTTCATTTCACTATGAAGAGGGCTTAAGTGTCACATCTGTGTTATGTAAAATGCCCTTTGTGAAACAAAGAATCAAACAAAACCGTTCAAAATTGACCATTCCTTGTATTCAATGCTCACAATAGTTCATGAAGACCAGTAGCATGAAATTCTAAAAGACATTTAACCGAAAAAGGTTATTTCTAAGTTTTACAGCTCAAGAGAAAAACATGGGAAATACTCAGTGGGAAATACTTGATCCAACTGCTAGCACAGAGCATACTCCCAGTTATGTATGTTAAAAGGTCATATGTGGCATTACTGTAAAATTAACACTTATAATTGCATGGTTATATTCTAGGGTTTTGCATGCATTGAAGTCTGTATATAGGTTTGGTCAAGATGCTGCCACCTTCAGGAATTAAGTTTTGTGTAAATTTAAGGTAACTGCAGCTTTGAGATGAAATAATTTTAGCGGTAATCTAAGTTTAACTAATTTGCCAGGCATGTAAACTCACTGAATTCCCTGTTCATCTGATAGTTCATCTCTGCATTTATCCTTCTTATAATCTAAGGGTAAGAAATTCTAGGGCAACCTAAAGCTGGTTTAATTAGTGTGCCAAGGGACTGGGTAAGGGTGTGCCATGTTAAGTAGACAGCAAAAAGCTATATGAATGTGTAAATTACAGTAAGTCAAAACCACTTTAAAATTACTCCTGCTCTGTGTATATATTCTACCAGATGGATCAAAAGGGTTAGATGTTCAATTATGCCTCGGAGGCACACAGTGGAGTAAAAAATGGTGTGGAACTGAAATGAGCAAAGTGTATTTTTTCCATCCCTTTGAACTATTAGAAATTTTCAAATGAGTCTTGTGCCAGAATGAAAAGTGAATCTTTGAGTTTTAAATGCCATTCACATCAGAATAGTAACTATGGTAGCCCCGTAGTTAGTAGACTTTGATAGAATGAAAAATATGCTGATTTCATTCATCCTTTTGAATAATTGAGAACACAGATTTGTCCCATGGTCTTTCCTATTTCAAGAAAGTAACCTGATTGGTTGGCTATTTAAAGTGTGGTTTGCTCACGCTCTTGCATTAGTTCTGTTTGACATACAAGTGAATCTTACAAAAACACTGTTCACAGAATCACAAAATCACAGAATGGGTTGGAAGGGATGCATAAGGATCATCCAGACCAACTTTTCTGTTTATAGTATCAAAAGACCAATATTCATTTATTTAACTTTTTGGTGTCTGAGGTGCAGATGGCTACATCTGAGCTGCTCACACAGGTAACCCAGAGTCACATAGTCACCATCTGTAGTCAGTGGAAATAAATACGATCAATGCCACATAGGACAATATTAATCTGTCCCAGTGAAGGTATTGAATTTAGGATGAGACATATCCAATAACTATTGGCCAGATCTCTGCTGACTATAAAGCCCAAGCTCATATGTTTGTGTTGCTGTAGTAAATATTAATTTAGTTAGATGAGTCTCACACAATTCCCCACATTAACTAAATTTCAGGGATTGGTTACCGTGGGTGCTTAGGAACAAGAGTTAAATGTTTCCTTAACCAATTTTCTCAAATCCTCCTAACTAAACAGAGCTGGTCCACATTGTAAAAACAATTAAATACTTTTTGGTTATCCATCCTGATTCTCCGATTAATCCGATCTTTACAGGATATAATTTCAGCTTGGGTTTGTAAGCAATATTAACCAAATTCTTTCTCTGTACTTTATGTTTCAACTGAAATAAAAATTGCCTGTGTATATTCAATTACTTATTTTTCCTATAAATTTGCTCAGAAATTGGAACTTCCCTGCCTAAAACTGTGTATGTCAGAAGAAAAGGCTCTCAGCTTATTAAAGGTAGTTGTTGTTTTATCATAAATAGAATTCATCTTTCCTTACTTTCAGTTTTTAAAAATTTAATGTAATGCAGTGTTATGACATCCATGCATCATAACTTCAAAGTTATTATAGGGGGAAAAAATAGAAATATATTGAAAACTATTGTTAGTTAGCCAGTCTCTATCTTATGTTCTCTGTTTTCTGGATAATATAATAAGAAAGTTAACTATCTTATATGCAGGAAAAAAAAAAAAGTCCCAGCAACTTGTAATATCCTTGTGTACTCTACAGATTTTATCTACTTCTAACATCTGGTGATCACATCTTTATAATTATATATAGGTAGGTAAAATAAGACTTTGCTTTGAACTGCTTCAAATAACTATTAACCTGGCTAGCTATAGTATTGAAAGGTAGCATGCAGCTAAATTACTTACAGGACAGAGGGTTTATGTCTTGCTCAAAAAAGGCCAAGAAAGCTCAGTTTAACTTCTTGCTCAAGTCAAAGTCATTCTTTCTTGTGACTTCATTAGGAATTTGCCAGGATCCAGAAAGGATAGGATGCAATTAGGCATCTTGACAGGAACCTGAGATGGATATGTTTTTGGACAGTTACTCTCAACAGCAGGGAAGAGCCTTGATACATGGATACAACCTCACTTGCAAATCCTTCCCCTTCTGAATCTGAAACAAATGGATTACACTGTAAGTTTTCAAATATTGCCCTTTCCTTTATCATTTGACTACAACTTCTGTTGTGGCAGAATTGCACCTCAGGTATTACAGAATTTGTTTTACTCTTTTCATGGTTGAATTTAAGAAAAGTAGTGTGAATGAAAGTGGAAATGGCAAAGGAATCAAATCAGCTGTAAAACCTGTGGAATAATTTTAATTTTACTATCTTCTAATAGGAAGAAACATTTTGTAGTTACTGTGTGATTTTTGTCTTCAAAAGCAAGAGATAATTTTGCTTTATTGCATTTTCTAAGTCACTGCATTTTATACAAGAATTAATTAATGGATACAGAAATCAATAGGAATAAAGACAAAATGATAAGGCAATCCAGGAAAACATCAAATCCAAATGTTATGTAAATGTCTATTAATAAGTGTTTTTCAGTTTATAATCTGAAAGTTGTGCTAAAAAGTTTAGGTGTGAATTATTTCATAAAGTATGGCCCTTTGGTTCACAATTACATCTAATCCTTGAAAATAATGAAATCTTTGAGGGCCTTCACACAGAGCCTATTCAAGGCTCTTTGGAAAGATATGTTTAATTCAGGGGATGGAGGTGGCTGCGTGAGGGAGGGAGGGAAGGAAGGGAGAAAGGAAAGGAAAGGAAGGAAGGGAGGAAGGAAAGGAAAGGAAGGGAAGGAAGGGAGGGAGGGAGGGAGGGAGGGAGGGAGAAAGGCAGGAAGGCAGGAAAGCAGGAAGGAAGGAAGGAAGGAAGGACACTTTTCCATGTTGAGGGGCTGGCAGATGCTCATAAATGTCATGGATAAAGGTCTTCCTCTGTTTTCTCTCAGACCACCTTGCCTCTGTATAGAGATCATCCCACAGTTTTGCTTATCTTGAAATTACTTTTCTTCTCTTCTACTCTCTTCTTCCTGCAACAGTTTTGAACAAATTATGATTCCTCTTCTTGGTCTCTTCTTTGAACTAAATAGAACAAGTTCTGTCAAACTGTTATCACAAGTCAAGTTTCCCAGGCCTTTGATCAACCTTGTATCTCTCTTCTAGGCATCTTACAAAAGTCCCACATTAATAAAGCCTTATCAGAGATTAGAAGGTCAGAAAGTTGGGTTCTATGTCTTACAAACAGTGCTTCTGTTTATATAGAGAGCTATCAGGAGTATAATAATTTTGTTGTTCCTACAGGCTGTTTTTTCTTCAGTAGTTGAAAACCTTGGATGCAATTCAGCTTGTGGTTCTCAAAAACTTAGAGCTTGTTCTGCATACTTGTTGCTTAGTTAACCATTCTCCACTTCATAGTTGTTAAACAAAGTATTTCGATGCAGAAGCAGAATGTTTTTGACATAACTTAACACAGGTAGAATTACTTTCTTCCTTTAAATTTAAAAACTTCATGTACTGCTGAATAATATTAGAGCCAAACTTACTGTTGTTGCACTAAAAAGAATTCATTCCCATAGACACAACTTTTCTAGTAGTAAACTTGAATGTGTGTTCTGTGTTTGCATGTGTTGATGTGGGTTGAATGGAGTACCTAAATGTGTGGAAATCATGTTAATAAATCACTCCTAGCATTTGTACATCAACATGCATGTTGCAGCTTGGTTTTCATGGCATTCCACTAGCATGGATCAGAGCATTCCTTGCCCTTTCAGTACCTATTAGACTTCTTTAGCAGTACAACACATCAGAATATCTCTAAAAAGATAAAAAAAAAGAAAAAAAAAGGAAAAAAAAGGAAAAAAGAAAATAAAAAAAGAAAAAAAGGAAGGAAAAGAAAGCCTAAACTGGTATAAAAGCTTTCAATCTTCATAGTTTCCAGAAGGTGGAATATATTTGCTGTTTAATGTTCTTATACAGACTATTGTTTTCATTTGGATATTGGCAAAAAAAAAGAAAGATAAATAAAAGTTGGCAAACCCATCTGGAGGTGGATTTGGATTATTAAATCATTCCTCCTGGATTTCATTTAACTGCACAAACAATAACTGAGTGCTTCAGATCTGAGTTGGATTTTGTATGATCTGTGGCAGTATAGTTATCATGAAAGTGTTACACACAGTGGAAAAACATAAACAGTGAAAAGGATAACTTGTCTTCAGGTTTCATGTGGTTTGATATGATGTAAATATGGTAAATAGTGAAGAATTGCATCGGCAAGCTCTGGAGAACTTCAGAGATTGTGCAGAAGCTTATGGCACACAGACTTTAAATAGAGAACAAGATACTGCCTGTTTCTTAGCTTTGACTGAATAACACAGTCCAAGAAAACACCCAAAAAATAGTCTCAACAAGTTACTCTCTATTTAACAGGCATGCAATCCACTGTGTTCCATCATGCATATTTATATTTTTAAAGAATAGTGAATAGACTTGTTTCTCAGTTCACATCATGACTATCAGTGTTACCAAGACCTGTTTCAAAAAGATCAACAGTATTATGTAGATGCAAAAAGTTGCAATCAATTAGGAAATAAGGCCTACTGTCTTTACAGTTGTTCACAGAAGGTGCCATTAAGTAGTTACTCTACTCCATTACTCTCTCATCCATCTTTCTTTGTACAGTCACTTATAAAGTGAAAAGGAGCAATTATATATTTCATATTACAAGTGTTTATAGCCGTAATTAGTTTCTGCACACTTTCCACAGGGAAAAATTGCTACCTAAGCTATAGTGCTTTATTCTGAGGGTAATTTTGACTGAGTAAAGACTGTAGCATTTGAGTGTCAATCAAAATATTTTGGAGTGCTGCAAAGGGAGTTAAATTTTTCTGGAAACAACTTCCTTTTAATTCTTCAAAGCATTTCATGCCTGAAAAACTACTATGTCCATTTACATGCAACATGCTCATGCTTATAATGTATGTATGAACAACAGAGCTGCTGGTTGGCTCAAAATTGTTCATTATGCATTATCCTGAGTAATGATACTGGAAGTAAGGTCAAAAATAGCTAGTCTTATTCATATGTTATGTCTTACTGAAATCTTACATATAATTAATTCTTTTCTAAGAATAATTTCTTGGATGGGAATAAACTATCTTTGTTGACCACAATTAAAGGAAATATTAAATTTATGATAAAACACTTTGGGAGTTTATTGTCTCATAAGATAATGCTTAAAGCTACGCCACGGAAGGTTCAGACTCAACATCAGGAGGCATTTCTTTACCAAGAGAGTGCTTAAAGACTGGAACAGGCTTCCTAAGGAGGTAGATGTTGCCTCAAGCCTGGCAGTGTTTTATAGACATTTGGACAACGACCTTAACAACATACTTTATGTTTTGATCAGTCCTGTGGGGATCAGGCAGCCGCAATAGATGATCATTGTAGGTCCCTTCCAACAGAACTATTCTATTCTAAACTCAGTCACCTCTTGAGAGGCTTCTTCTTTAATCATGTTTGTGCCATCATCCATTTTTGGCTTCAGTTTGTAGTGAATGTGCTGTCACACTTTTGTTTGATAATAAGACTAGAACTTAAAAACAGCACCTCAAGCCTTAGAACTGTCTCAGGAGACTTAGGTGAGAAACAACTGTTCTTAAAGGCTAACAAAGAGTAATCAAACAACAGATGAGAAATAAAATATCATTGGGCTGTAACCAGACAAACATTAAAATCAATTTTTGACAGGCATGTTTATCTTTTGAATACCTGGAAAGAAGCAAATAATAAACATAAAAGAAACTGACAGTAAATGCAGGCCTAATTGATTACTTTTAAGTTTTTGTATAAAAACATTGACCACTAATCTCTAATAAAACAAAAAACTGTTTTGAAATGATTCTATGTATCAAAGAAAAAACATACAGTCTCAATGATTAATATTAGTATTGACTATACCATAAAAGTGTGTGAAGCAGTGACAAAACTACAAAAGAAATTGCAATTGTGATCTTGTTTCTATGTTCATTATCTATTTAACAACAGAATAAGAATAAAATATTTCATGCTGTGTTTTTATTGCCAACAGTAAATTTAAGTCATACTGGAACTGCTTTCAAGAAAAGCAGAGAGAATCTGATGGGCTTCTACATGAGATATATGAAGTAAAAAACCCTGCACTTGTGACTGACATGCATAACCCAAAATATAATAAAAAAGTTACAGCATCATAATTTTTGCATTTGTAGAAACATTGAATTTTTATTTGCTGGCTTAAGGCATATGATTGTTTTTCTGTCTATATTAACCATTCTTTCAAAAATAATGACATACTTTACTTACTGTTTCTGTGAACTTTATTTTTTACCAAAGGTGGTATCATACTGACACGAGAAGCACCTTGGTGTGTTTTGCTGAGTGCTCTGTTTTTCCTAGCTCTCACTCCAGAGTTTCTACCCCTCTGCATATGATGTAGAGCTGTATTGCTCCTAGGACTAAGCACCATCTCAGGTGACAAAGCAGCTAATGCACCTCGAGCCCTGCTCTGGCACCTCAGGTGGGCTAGAACAAGCTCAGTGTTGCCAGCAGCTGGTCATGGTCATGGATTTGTGTGCTAGGGAAAAAATGGAGATTGAGTTTGCCCTGAGGAATGGAGTGGGAGGGATGTTAGACAATCTACTTACATTATCAGTCCTAAATAGCCCAATAAAATGGTATTAACAGCAAAGACCTTTTGTTTGCCTAACTCCATAGAAACATTTCCGAAGAAATTATTCCTGTTCATGAAAAAAACTGCTTGAAATGCTTTTGGAAAAAATAATTCTTGCTCATTAATCAGAACAGATTTTTTTTTTTCAGATGGGCATGTGTTTAACAATGCAGAAAACCTTTTGCTTATAATAATATATGTGATTTTTATATTTATTAATATATTGCATATTGCATTTGTATTGCATATATGTTGTACATTGCATACAAAATAGAAATGCAAAAGACATATTTTCGAAGAAATACAAAATTATTTCTTATTTTAATTAACTCAGGCAACCAGTATGCTCTATTTACTTTCTGAAGGTGATAACCACCGAAGGAAATAAAACATCTTGCAATGCTAAAATATTTCACCTGGCAAGCTTGAATTGCTTTTACTATCACAGAGGTGAAAGGTGAGCCTCCTGTGAATGCTAAGAAGCCTGCATCTGCAGCCATCAGCACAGCCTTGTAATCAGCTCTGCCTGCTTCTTTAAAGAGGTGATCACAACATTAAACAAAAGCGCATATGTAAAGAAGAGCCATGGAGTGTGGCCTACCTAACCACAGTGGGGGAGGTACAGTCTCACCTTTCTAAAGCGAACCTTATTTCACACTCTTACAGACAAACCACCTGGGACAAAGTAACAACTTAACTTGTTTAACTAGTTCTGTTTTATTTGGAGTAAAAGGTAAAGTTTACACTGAAGCCTGAAACACTATCTCTTTTCCAGTGTTTTCTCACTCCTAGAGTGGTCTCTAGTTTTTTTGCCATTTCTAGAATTACAAGTGCCTTATGTTAAAAAAAAAATTGCCAAGAAATTTTAGGATAGAATTGGGGATGCCTACCCCACCTTTCTGCTTGTGTTTGCCTCCCCAAAGCCAGGACACAGAAGTGGATGTGAACCCGTTCCTCAAGCATGACAGTTCGCAGCCCAGCGTGTTAATGTGGATGTTGGCTAATGCACCCAAGCACGAATTAGAGCAGCCAAACACTGGCGCAGTCTTGCTGACTCTGTGAGAAACCTGAGCGGGGGGAAGAAATTCTTACACCTTACATCTTGTTCCTTATAGATGATAGAGGTTTCTCATCTGTTCCCGCGAGGATTTTTTTGCACCATAATTCTCAAACCCGTAACAAAGAAGGAGTTGTGTTATTCAGGGTTCACACTGTGCGTTGTATTAACACAGGATGTTGTAGGCTGGAGTTTAGCAGAACAGGGCAAATGAGGGAGAAGGAGCAACAGAAAGAAAAAGTGAATCTTCAATTATGCAAGTGAAAAGTTCATATTGGAGTCACAGCTTTTAAAACCATACTTGAGAAATAGGGAAGCACATCACTCCCACAGCAGTATGGAAGACTACAAGAAGAGCTGTGAAGTGTGATTGAAAATCTAAAAGCTAATGAGAAGACTGGCTATGAAGCTATCTCTGAGCTATACACTGGAAAAATCACCTGGTCCTCCACTTCTGTTGCTATCAACCCTGTTAGTAAAACTTTTAGAGGGCTTGAACTAAAATGCTAACTGAAGTGAATTTTAGTCCTGCAACAGCTTACCAAAAGAATTTTGTGTGGGTCTTAAAAAGAAACCACATGCTAAATATTTCATTTGGTATCTCAGCATGAGAAAGCATGCTGCCAAGCAAAACCACATTCCCCTACTTTTCAAATATCTTAAAAATTTTATTGCCCATTAAATAGTTGTTTACTCAGCCTGCAGTTGAAACCACAGCACTGTAAACACTGCTAGCCAATGTTATTTGAGGTTTTGACTGAAACCTCACTCAGATGTGAGATTTGTTGGACTTTCTCAGAGAATCAGCCACAAGTCTGATCACAAAACCAAGTCTGGCTGATGGCAGAACTGAAGTATTTTGCTACTGGAGCTGAAAAGCCATCTGGGCTTCTCTCTTGCAGAGGATGCTGGGGAGTACTCCCTACTGGAGGTGTCTTCTTGGCTCCGCTTCTCCCAGGCAAATCCCAAATTTGGGACTCTGTGGTGGAACCATCATTGCCAAGCAGAGGATACAATAAGAAGGCTATGCAGCTTTTTTGAAGTTTGAAAATAGGGAAAGTCTTTCATTCAGAGCCTCCTGACATCCATGGGATCAGAAAATCAGGGGTTTTTTTTGTTTGTTTTTGTTGTTGTTGGTTTTTTTTGGTGTTTTTGCTTTTTATTTTTGGTGTTGTTTTTGTAGTTTTTTTTTTTGTTGTTGTTGCTTTTGTTTTTATATTTTTAGATACAAATGGATAGAACAATTAAATTAAGAAATTACTGATTAAACAAAGGTGAAATGTAATGTCATTTAATGTGTTAAAGCAGCATTAATTGTTTTAATCACTTTTTAGACATTCAGTCCAAGCCTAATATCTAATATGGAAGTCCCTATATTTGACATACGAGACTAAACCATGTTGTGTTTCTGCTACAGCTGCATAAAAGCTTAAGTGAAGAGAAATAAATGCATACTCATGATTTATATCTGAAAATAAGAGCATGCGCCATTCATGTTTTTTCTTTGTAAGGAAAGATATTACTGTATTTTTATCAGATTCAATATGGTCATCACAAAATGCTCAGAAGTTGTTGCTAAAAGGCTATTTATGCCTGCCTATAAAGCACTTATTTCATTAAACTCCTGCAAAATATAGAAGAAAATGGTTATTTATAATTCTAAATTAAGCTAGCTCTATTTTATTTTTAAAGTAGTTTAAGTTCAATAAAAAGCCAGAATATGTAACAAATGTTACTCTTTTAATATGTCAATAATGAAAACAAAATGAAAATAAAGTGCTCTCATCTTGAATTTTCTTTGGGTGTGCAAATTTCCCTTAGTTCTTCAGCCCTTTATAAAATATGAAAGCATTACAATTCACAGGTACTTGCCTGATGATTTATCCACTAGTCAGATGGTTACTTCTTAGTGGTATCAACCACATCAGTTCAGTAAATGAGACTATTTATGGGAGGAGTGTGACTGAAGCAAATTCAACAGCCCAGCCATACAGATACATGTTGATGTTATTGAAGAACTACAAATAGCAAAGAGTTAACACTCACAACCATGTATTGAGCCCAGTTTGTTAACTGAATACACATTTTATTATTATTTTTTTAAATCACAAGCATTTATTACTGCACAGGATAAAAGAAATTAAGTCTTTTATTCTTGACAATTTTCATAACAACATAGGCATTTCCCATATTTTTTTACAGAACCTAATGATAGAAGAGATGCACAATGTAAAGCATGAGCGTATAATCTGAATTTTTCTAAATTACACTTTCACAAATTCATTCACTTAGGATATTACATTAATATAAATGAGAAGAATGTAACTAACAATCTTTAAAATGGCAGGCAAATAACCAATTAATTCCTTATTATTATACTTCTTACTGCATGTGTAAGAAAGAACAAGAACTTCAGGGATTTGCCCAAGGCCACAAATAGACCGGGAAGTGCATCAAGGATTGAGATGGAGGACAAACTGATTATCATTGTGTTCACACTTCTTGTAGACTGCCTAATAAAGGCCATATGCAGCTAGATTAAGTACATGAGACTATTCGACCCTTTGTGTCATTTAATAAAACTTGTCTAAAAAATGGGTATTATGTGTAAAAAACCCAAACAAACATTCATGTTGTAAATGATTAATTTATTTTACTCTACAGCTTTTGACAAGTGTGTCTACTAAATAGGTCAGGTAAAGATTCTGCTCTGTCAGCACACTGCCGTACATATTGTTCTAATGCTATGAAGAAATAATGTGTCATTGAGTTTCATCTTTTACAGGAAAAAAGGAAAAAATAACAAATCTTGAAAGTGATTAAGCCACACCAGGATGAACAATGAAGAAACATGATTAAATGGTGAGCCTTAACATCCATTTTTACTATATAAAAATATATATATATGATATAAATGCATGTATACATACACACAGAAGTATATTTGTTGCAGTATGTATGCAAGAGTAAAGATTTTTATCACCCGTAACACCAAGATAATGCATAAACTCTCTAACTTGGTTCTAGCTGTATAAAGACAGATCAAAGATTCAGCCCAGGTGTGGCTCTGGAGTTTCATTGCTCAAGGCTAATTATTCACAAAAAGTCCCCACCCTAGAGAGTTGTCTAGCAGGTTTACCTTTTGGCTGGTAGACATTTTAGAGAAGACACTACCTCAGCTCAGCTATTTTGTATGACTCACTACAGCATCCAAAACAATTTTATAGATTTTTACAAGATATTTGACCAGCTGCAGATTACAAGTGACTGTAGTGTTGTCACCCAGAAGCAGAGAGAAGTTTTCCAAGACCTTGAGCTCATGCTGA
Source organism: Xenops minutus (assembly GCA_035221455.1). NCBI lineage: Eukaryota > Metazoa > Chordata > Aves > Passeriformes > Furnariidae > Xenops > Xenops minutus. The sequence continues at coordinate 106,919,596 of JAWWEE010000074.1, read as the reverse complement.
GCTCCTATTAAAACCGATTTCATTGAATAGGCAAAAGCACAATACTGTAGAGATGACTGAAACTTTTACATTCATAATGATCAAACCTACTAAAAATATTTATTCTGAACATGGCCAAAATATGTGCAACATTATACTACATAGAAAAATAGCTTATTTAAGAGACCACCAACTACCAACATTGTTTAAAAAAATCAGTTTTAGAGATCTTGTTTTGAGAACGGCTTCTACCTTTATTTGCTTATGAGTCATCAACTGTGATCAAGACTGCACCAGTCTGTCTCAAGAAAAAGCAAAAGATTTATTGCAATCATCTGTCCTTGTCATAGGTACATGGAGGATTAGCAAAGAAAAACAGTAACATCTTTATAGAGACAATAACTCTGTCCTGTCCAACTTAAAACTAAACAAGCAGAGGCAATTCTTTTTCTTGTTGCAGTGTTCTGTTCAATGTTTTCTTATGGATTTCTATTTAATGGTACAGCTGGAAAATTCACAAGCCTCACTCAGTTATTTGAGCAAGAACTCTAGAGAGAACCTAAAAATTATTTCTCAGTACAGCAGCCCATTTATTAACACGATTATGGATATTTTATTTAAATAATTTAAATAATTTTAAATATTTAAAAAATTTTAAATAATTTAAATAATTAATTTCTTTTAGCAGTTGAGATTGTGAGGATACTGGTCTTGCCTGCCTTTACTCTCATTTGAAATAAGATTTTTTTTTCCTTCTCTGTCCTGGTATTTCTCTATCTACCTGCTAGAAATATCCTTCTAGCACTGAAAAGTACCAGCATCTATCATATCCAGAGTTTTCAAGAGATAAGTAAGCTAAGCAGTGAATTTGCATGAATATATGAATTTGGCAGTAAAAGCTGAGATTCTTCCTCAGTGAAAATTCTCTTGGAAGACAATACAATTTCCACGTGACTCAGGAATGAGTAACAATTTCACACAAGAGAACATCTGAAGAACTTTTAATCTTCCAATGATATTATAAATGTCAACAAATCAATAAAATAAGTTTGTAAGGAAGGTGTCATTATGCATGTTTTGGTATGCAGATTCTTTATTAGAGGAAAAATAAATATATACAAGTGATTATATGACCTCTTACTGGGATCAGAAAGGCTGTCTTATTAATCTTTTCACTCCAGTATATTACACCTGTAATAAAATATTGCATCCACTTATTAAGGGCTATCGCTGCATGGAGAGAGGCTGACTGGGCAACTGGACAGGATGCTTTGGCATGACCACAGGCCACCAAAGACTGGCTTCCTCTAGAAGGTAGGTAGTCAAGTATCCTCTTTCCCTCTGTAAAAACAATATACTAGTCAATTAACTTTATTAGGTGGTTATAAATCCCTTGAATAGAAGAAGAGAAACCGTTTCTGTGTTTTGTGGCTTCACAGGATTCAGCCTTTCAGGAAGATGATCTGTGTTGAAATGTCAATGTATTTAACACTTTTGAGACCAAAGAGAAATATTCATATGAATTTTTAGCAGAGTAAAAGCAAAGTTCTAATAAATAACAGTTTTTCAGGTAATTCTGATTTCAGTTGTGATTCTCCCCTTTGTTCAGTTTGTGCATGATCTTGGCTATTTGTATCACATTAGAAGATCACAAAGGATCATTTCCTTCCTGTAAATTAGTGAATTTATTTCTTCCTCAGTTCCCATATATGAGCTGTGTAATTGGAAAAATATTGTATTACTATACTTTGAATGGCATTTTCTGAGCAGAAGAATGCATTTTTTAGTTCTTCTTTTCTTTTTGCCGTTCAACAATATGATGTAGAAGAATTTAAATAATAATAGCATAATCTTCCTGCCAATTTGATGTGTTTCTGTGCATGGTATCCTCACTGTGTTACAGCTGGGCTTTTGGCAAGAGCACAGTTTTCTTGAAGTCCTGCAGAAAAGAGTATGTTCAAACATTCTTCATAATGTCATCAGAACAACTTTAGTAAGTGACAGCAGCTTGGAAGAGGAAATAGAAGTTACCTGAGACCTCAGGAATGGTTGCATGACACTGGCTTGATCCATCAGATCAGGGCTTCATCCTAACACACATAGTCTTGGCATAGATGGAGAAATAGTGTTATTTGAAATAAATAAGAAATTTAAATACTTTAAACTCCAGATTGTGACATAATTTACTCTATTTTGTTTCTTGTGTGTGATATGAGAGTTTTAATCAAAGCAATCAGGAGACTTCCCAGCTATCATAGAGGCTGTTAATATGGATTTTCATGAACACCTGCAATCCCCAACGGTTAAAATGTAATACCTTGTGAAGCAGGCATATGGATGGTGATCGCGTTGGATCACAGACTATTAGTTATTCTATATTAACTATTAGTACTTTTCTGTTCAGTAAAATGATGACACTGAAAAAGGTGTATAGGAGTAGTTTCTGTCACTTGATATCTTATTATTAATGAAGTTTGCTATTATCTAATAGCAAAATGCTGGCATAATCTGTAGCAAATGCTGTGTAAAGAAATTAAATATAGGCTACCTGACCTTGACCTCAAAGACATGTCAACTATCATAGCTTGCATGCCCAGTAACTCCACTCAGATGGGTAGGGATTAAATAAATACTAAATAAATAGTGTTTATAATAGCTTACACTTTATTTAGTGTAAATAACTCTAAATGAACAACATATAAAACAACGTAACAAGATGACACAATTTGCTAATTGTATTGTCCACAGCACATGTATCACTTCTTCTAGGAACAGGGAAAGCAGAAGAGGCAGCAGAGAGCTCCCTCAGGGACACTGCCTTCTGATGGTACCCAAAGGTGAGCTAGAGCTCACTGGACATGTAAGGTTCAGAGATCTGACCTGAAGTGTTCGTCATGATAGTATGGAAATAGCAGCAAAGAGCTGATGTCGTGCATAAACATACATAGTTCACCTGTGCATTTATGGAATTGGAGAAAGAAAACTGGAATGTGAGGATATTTGTAGACTAAGTGTGACTGGAGATTTTTTGTTTTCTTTTAAAGTTGTGTATTTTAGAGGCGAAAGGAGGGAAGAGAATCACTGCAGAAAGAGAAACTGGGTTATGTGAATAGTCAGTGTTTTCAGGAATTTACAAGTATTTAAGAAGTTAAAGCTGCTAAATAAGAACTAGAACTTTAATTTTTTTCATGAGCTTCTGCACATGACACACCTTATTTTAACTGATTATTATACAAATCATGAACTATGAAGATAATTGTTTCCCTGGCCAAATGACAAAGGAATTCTTATTTCCAGTATATGCCCTGGTGAATGCCGAAGGCATTGTACATGCTAAGGCTAATGCTCTGCTGTATAATAGACACCTACTGATTAGTAGTTCTCAAGCTTAATTTGGTTATGGTATGATAAATTAGGGAGTGTCTTTCTAAGTAAAACTGACATAATGCTTTTTTTATCACTGGAACTAAAATAAATCTGTGCTTCCAATACTGCACCTCCAGAAAACTTAATTAGATTAAATTTGAAGCATCTTTTGCATTGCATGTATTTGACAACTTAAAAAAAATCATCCCATTCTTTTCATATTAGAGTGTTGTGCCTGTTTGCCAGTTACATTAAGCAACATGACTACCAGGCTCACGTGTGGCTCCTTTTTCTATATCTCTCCTCAGGGGAAATGAGGTGGTTTTTTCTTTACATTCTACTAATGTTTTTATTTGTAAGAAGCCAGAGAAAACTGCCTTTACTGATTTGGCTTCTACATGGGATACACACATTTCTCTAGTCTGAAGCCTAGGAAAGGGAGCAAACTAAATGCATTTACCTCGATGAGGTTTCTGAGAAGACTGACACTGGAGAGTCAGTGTAAAGGCAAGAGAATGTGATCATATTGATAGTGTCTCACCAGTAACTGAGGATGAGAGAGATCATGATGTCTGCTATTGGAGTGAGAGTGAACTCTGTGTTTTGGGAAAAGTTTGTAGCAGAGAGAGAGAGGGAAGTGCTTTTGTATCCCTTGGAGCTAAGTGACCATCCAGCAATCAGCTAAGACAGGTAAGCTGGCTATCATTTTGTCTGGATAAGTGGTTCTTGCTCATGCCTGATAAAAATTGATGAGGTTTTGAATCTTTGTCAAAAATATGCCTGTGTGAACCAAATCAAGTTTGCCATTGAGAAGATGAGCTATACACCTTGAAAACCAATGAGACTGAGGCTGTGACAAAGAATAGGAATTTTGAAACTGAGTCAAGCTTAATCTGGTGAGTTTGGGCAGTCCCATACCCATAAACCTGCAGCAGGCAGGAGCCTGTACCAAGCAGGTGACCATAGTAATGCCCTGAAGTCTGCTCAGCCAAATTGTTGCTGAGGACCCCAGTGGGCCCCTGAAGACTGTGCACATCAATTTGGTATAAAGTATTTTAAGATTAGTGGTTTTACACCTGTTTACCTGCCCCAAAAAAGCTCTGAATATCTTCACTAAAGCATATGGATAAGAAGTCAAATTGCTGGCAAAATATACAAAATGCATGCCAGAGCAAATACATGAAACATTAAAAAAATGTTTGTGCAGGTGAATAAGGGGCTTTGCAGGCATCAAAGCAGTAGGACGGAGAAACTTTACACCATCCTTTGTGATGTTTGCACTGTACTGTTCACATGGGAGTAGTTACCAAAGATCAAAAGTCACATTTCAACAGAGAAAAAAAAGAATGTATTCCCACTAATTCACATAATTATTCCCAGTTAGCAAGAAGATAAATGTAACTGTCATTTGTATATTTTATAAATTCTGTTTTTATATTTGTAGGACATGCAGTGAAACCCCACAGACTCCACCTTAAATTTAATATCCCATGAGGATAATAAGACTTATATGATCAGGAAAAGGTGACTCCTTGGTGTTCTTACCATTACTGACCTAGTACTATAAGAATATCAAAATAAAATTGAGTCAGTAATTAAATCAGCAATATTCCTGTAATGGAATATCACTGCCATATAATCACGCCATATAACCAGAATGTACATCTATACATATTTCAGCCTGGCTTCTCTAGAAGGCAAACATTTTATCAGGAAAGATATAAAAGAATTCTTTGAATTTCATGAATAACTATTTTTATGAGATTACACCAAACAGAACTCAGGTAGTCACCTACAGCATATTGCCCAAAACCTGATCTCCAGCTTTTTATCTCCTGATTTATAAGAAAGCATCCCTTACTATTGTCTCTATGATTTTAAGTTTCTATAAGACTGGATGTTACAGGTGGATTTTAGGAAGGAAACATCATCTCTCCTCTCCAAGTCCACATCAAATACCACCTGTCATTCTTTCCAGATAAAGGTTTTTAACATGAAAGTACTGTTACAACTCCCTAGGAAACAATCCAGATTTACCCATTAGGCAGTAGGACACAGATTCTACTGCTGACTTTTGAAAATTGTCATGGAGCTGAAAACCACAGGACATGCATAATAAAAAAAAATCTGAGTATCTGACAGGCAGAAGATGTGACGGTACCTCCCAGATGCCCCCTGTCCCATTATGGGTACAGCTGATATGGGTGTGCAGCTAAGTTGAAAGGTGACCCAAAAGTCCCTGCTTGCTTGTTTCTGCCCAAATCATCATGATGATGTAAGTCCATTTCTTTGTCCTTCACTTAGGGACTGAAAGTCAATGGAAGCCATCAAAGAATTGCAGTGATTCAAATACTTAGTAGTGGTTGAAGAAGAAATGTACAGATCAGAAAAGGCTGCAACAAACAGGAAGGACAGGAACAATATGTTGTATAAAAAATCCAAAAACTGCGTAAAAAACAAATTGACAAAACTTTTCAGCTCTATAGCACCTTGAAACTGAGGCTCTCCTAGCTGGAGAGATCTGAGATGGATAATCTGAGTAGGATGCAAGCTTATTGACAGACTGCAGTCCCTCAGTGGGGTACCTTTTCCACATGGAGCATAGTCTATGAGCCACAATCTTTTCAGGGGTGTACTTACTGCCCCATAGACTTACCCATGGCTACCATCCCTTTGAGGTGCAACTGTTCCAGCAGGGTCCTCTCCATGGGTCTTCAGAGATAAGCACAGCCTTTAACCATAGCCACAGTCTCCTCAGAAGAAAACCTGTTGCAATATGACCTCATCCATGGCTGCAGCCCCTCATGGGAGCACCTGCTCTCTCGTGGGCTTATCCACGGCCACATGCTTTGAGGTGCTTCCACACAATATCATGCATAGCCACTGATACCACTGCATAGCCAGGTGCACCTGCTGCAGCATAAATTATCCACAGCCACAGATGTACCAGATGTTCCAGGTGTACCTTCTTCAGCGTGGACTTATCCTTGGGCCACAACCCCTTCAGAATTATACCTGCTGTGACACAAACATAACCATAGACACAGAGTCTCCTGCTCCCACGGGCATTCATCCACAGGTAGTGGTCTCTTTGACTTGAGTTCACACTGGAGTTCCAACCTGTCCAGCAGGCTTCTCCATGGACACCCCCTTGTTGTGGGGAAGAAGCTTGATTGCCCTTATGAGGTTGTGAGCTGTGCTGGCGGTGGTTCATGCCTCCGGTAGGGTCTCCCATGCTAGTCAGGTCTCA
>JAWWEE010000074.1:106858329-106912901 GCA_035221455.1 Xenops minutus | reverse complement strand
GGACAGCACTGCTTGCTCCACATGGAGAGGGGCCTAGAAAAGGTGGCCTAACCAAAGCTCATCTCCACCCTTCACCTTGTTGGCTTACTGTGGCCAATGTGCATCTTCTTATGCAGTCAACCACAATCAAAGACAAAGAGACAGACAACAGGCTAGCAAAGGCATACAGAGCTTTTGGAAAACTCCATAAAAGGGTCTGGTGCAACATCAATATTGCCTATGGAGACTTTCTGCTGTGCCTTTTGCAATCGGACTTGCCTAACTCGCATTGGCCTTTTTAGCCATCAGTACGCTCGCAGCAAGCGTGGGTAGAGCCCTTCCCAAATCTTTGTTCACAAAGCCTAGCCATGATGATGATGAGCACAGCAGGACAGAACCAGCAGTGATGCTCTGGCCACGTGCCAGCCCAGGCCCATTTCTGTTGCTGTTATCCCAGGCACAGCACTACAGCAGCAGTGAAAGCAAGGACTGGCCACTAATGAACACCGGACTCTAAATACAGACAAAGAAAGCCCATGGCAAGCACAGCAGTCTGTCAATTAATAGCTAAACAGCAATGACAGCTATAAAATCGACCCAGCATATTTCAATAAAATCTGTCAATATATAAAAACTTTTGAGCCTCATGTTGGGTACCAAAAAGGACTGTTGTAGTTTAACCCCAGCTAACAACCAAGTTCCACCCTGCTACTCCCTCACTCCCTCACAGTGGGATAGGGAGCACAATCAGAATGGTAAAAGTGAGAAAAGTGGGTTCAGATAAATGCAGTTGAACAGGTAAAGAAAAAACTGTGCACACAAGCAAAGCAAAACAAGAAATATGTTCATGACTTTTCATGGGCAGGCAGATGTTCAGTCATCTCCAGGAAAGTCAGGCTCCATCACACATAAGAGTGACTTTGGAAGATAAATGACATGACTCTGAATATATTGTTCTTCCTTCTTCCCCCAGCTTTATAACAAAAAATTGCCATTTTTTCCAAGCAGACAAAATCTTGCTTCTCAGCATTCTTATTATGTAGTGATTCTGATGATCTGACATCAGAAATAATTACATTTATTTGCTATTTATTTAAAGTATTCTGTACCTAGTTTATGGGATAATGAATCTATCCTGATAGAAGTTAATACAGCTTTGTATCAGAATGTTCCACAAAGTTTTCAGCACTAGTTCAATGTTTCACAAGTGTTCAGCATTTTTTAAAAATTTTAAAAACAAGCCTACTTAGGAGAATATCTATATAATGCCATGCAGTGGTTGGTACCTGAGCTAACACGTGTGTTCACAGACTTGTAATAACACCATGATGAAACACTAGGTAAGGTTTTGAAACAGCATAACTGCTTTTCAGCTAATTAATCTGAATGCAACATGCCACTGATGCAGCTAACAGTACTATCAGTACTAGCTCAGAGATTTCTGCTCTGTTGCACAGTAAAGACTCCCTTGTAATGTTATGCATCTTACATTTTTTAGGTGCTTTTACAAATTTCCTGGTCATACATACAATGTCATATATCTGCAGATTGACTTTGAAAAATTGTAAAAAATAGATGATTTATAAAGCATCTGGAATATGTGCAAAATAAATTGGTTAATTCTAGTGTTTCTTGGTCTAAGGAACGTTGCTTGCAGACATCATGCTTTAGGATTGGGATAACCCCAGAGAATGAATATTTTGCACTACTTCCTTCCCCCTTATTTGAAGGATTGGTTCAGAGATGGAAGAAATAAAAAAAAACAAATTCCCTGTTTCTCTTCATGGTTTGAGTGTGGGTAGGCTCAGCACATTCTCTCATGACCTGAAGTGGAAGCCTGGATGTCAAACTTCACTTTGCCTAGCCAGAGGTGACTCCAAGGCTCAGCAGGGACTCAAGTTCTGGTAGGCCTGGAAAACTATGACAAACTGTGACAAACCCACACTTCTTTGAACACATACATGAGAGTGTGTGTTCTGACCAGCTGCTGACAGACAGTACAGTGGTTTCCTGTGAAACACCTTACCCCATCATCAGACAAACCAAGACCCAGTGTGCAACTGGGCCCATGGGGGAAGCTGCCCGCGCAGGAGCAACTCTGTTACTTTTTTCCTTTACCAGGGCTTTTGGGCACAAAGCAACTGCCACGGTAACACCACTTTGCTGTAAGTCTTTTGATGGAGCAACCTAGGCAATTGAACCTCAATACAACCAGAGAAGGGACATCCCTGAGACAGAAAACCCAAGGGGAGGGATAGTATTTCCTGAAGTGGCATCACTGCACATCGGGGATGGAGAAGTAAGCTGCAAAAGGGATGCTGGCTACAAAAGCATACCCCATACCGCTATGTCCTGGATGCTGTTTTTAACAGGTGTTCTCAGTAACCTAGCTAATGAACCACCTGTCTGGCAAACTCTGCAGCGGGGCTTCTCCATATGGCACTCTCCAAAAAGTAAGATTGAATGATTACTGCAGTATAAAGCAACGGTAAATAATCTGGCTTGAGTTGATCCAATATTTTAAGAAAGACAAATCAGCCAGGGATCAATGGCTTGTATTAGGACCCAGCTGATGCAAATGTTTTTCTGGACCTTTTCAGAAGAATCCACATCCTTAGACTAGTCACTTCACAGCTCCATATCTTGGTTTCCCTCCCTGTAGAATGTACTACAGACATTCCTGCCCTGGGAGGTGTTTCAAGGAAGTTTCAGGAGAAGGATGCTATTTATGAACAAACAGCCACAAACCAGTAAGTAACCTCATATCGAGTTTAATGGCTGACTATCAATCAGTACCACAATTATCAGCATGACTGTGTGCAGAAGATCCAGTAATGTCTGTCCTTAAGACTGCTTTCACTTTCCATTCATGACCACTGCATTAACCTTGCAATTCTAATAATTTCTTTGTTCAAAGCAGTTGCCCTCTTTATTTTGTCTGATTTGGTATAAAAATGAAGTAAGCAAACCAACCTGATCTAGTGATAATTAATTTGGGATCTGTGAGAAAACATGCAGTATTTCTTGATGTTTATCACCACTGAGCCCTCTGCCTCTTTTCCAATAAAACCTGCTGTGATATGCATGCATCTCACTGTGTCTTCACACCTCTTCTTTTGCTTATGCTGTTCTATGCCTATCTGCCCCTCCTGTGTATACATTTATTGCATAAATGACTATGAGTGATTTTTCTGTGATCTACCCATGAGATTTTACAGTAAGCTGTTCAAGTTCAAAAGTAACACACTGATACTAGAAACAATAATAAAACTCTCCCAAACCAGGAAAACACATTCAGTCAATGCTTGACCTTGATGTGGTTGAAAAGTTAGTGTGTTCCCATGGTCTTGCAGATATTCCAGTGTCAGTGGTGCTGCAAGCACAATGTGATTGATCATCCAAGCTGGACAGACAGGGTCAAGAACAAGGGATATGGCACTGATCTTCCAGTTTCCCTATGAAAACACAATAAAATTCAAATAAACAATGGAAAGAATAGAAATAACAAGGTCATCCCAGAAAGATGTGTGACACTGACCATGCAAAAGCACTGACTGTTTTGACTGTTTATGTCCATTCAAACAGGAGCTAGAAGACTGCCTTAAATTCTTCAGAGTCTTTTAAAAGATAAAGTGGTTGGGAAAACTTAGCAAACTTATTGTGTTACACAACTGAGAAGATACTGCTAAGCATTAAATGGAAGGAGACATTTTAGAGACTGTGCTGTTGTACTATCAGTAGTTATCAACCATAAAGGGATCAGCAAAATAATAAAAAGTATGCTCTCCCCAAAGACACACATAAGTAAATATTGCACCAATGAACATACAGCAATCTTCCAAGGTGATCTCATGTTGAAAGCAGCAAGGGAACAGAAAAAGTTTAAAAATCATCTCTGAGGAATAAAAATGTTCATTGTAACAACTCATGGTAAAGGAATGAGATTAATTGGTATTGCTCCATTTGAAGATAACATTGGGACAGGCACATTGTTTTCTCATAAATGCATTCACAGGCCTGTGTGGTTTTGACTATCAAGTAGATTGGCCTAAGGGAAGCTAATTGTAAATTGGGCTATTATCTGTAAGTCAGTGATATAATTTCTTTAACTTATTGACCTCAACTATCCATTTTAATTTAATCTAATGTTTTATTTTATGTTGATAAGTTTAGTGAGGTCTCACTTCAGATTTTTTTTAAACACATGATTTTATTCCATCCTACTGTAAAAGAAAGTATCACCTTTCCATATAAGAAACAAATACAAGCCTATTCTCTATTAAAAGAATCTTTATTAAGCTTATGTCATGCTATTATTATTGAGATCCTCTTTGCCCTTTCCACTTTTTTTTGCTTGCAGTATGAACTTTTTCAAGGACTCATTTTCCCCAATTTTAAAAAAGAAGTAGTCTTCTGGAAATCAGGTTTCATTCACAACAGAGGGAATGCTAATATAAACCTTCAGCTAGTTTTGAAATATATGTTCCTCTAAATATTTATATATGCACATACATTCAGAAATATTTATTAACCATAGGTGAGACTAAAAGACAAATGGTTTTTCATTTAAAATTAAATAACTCAGTAATTTCATAATAATTTTTTTTTTAAAAATGATAATATTAGAAAAAGTTTTTTTTTTAAAATGACCACACCATTTTTTGTTCTATATCAAGGTTTGTTATTTCTAAAGAATTATATTTATTAACATCACAAAGAAGAGATGGTTGAGTAAGACATAAATGTTTAACACCTGACATTTAGAACATATTACTTTCTTTGCATTATATGCAGAATATTCTAAGTAGAAAATGTCCAATATATTCTATATGATATAAGGTAAACCACTGGGCAGTAAGTATGTACAGTCTCACTTTTTTTTACTATTCAGTTATGTAAGAAATTAAAAACTAAGATTATTTCTGGCAATGTGCTCTTTGCTTTACAAACACAAGACTTTGGTTGCTTTCCAACTTACCTCTCTCCAGACCACTTTCTGTAAAGGACAATTTTATTCAACACTGCTAATATTGAAAACCTTTTTTATCTCAATACTATGCTCAGCTTTCTCTCCATGTGGCAATGAGCCTGAAACACATGAAAATCATTCAGATGATCTGTCTTTTGTCATCTCAGTTGCATGCTCAAGTAGTGTTTCTTGTCTCATATATCATTTAATATTTCTGTCTGCTCCATCTTCTCTACCAAGTCACAGTGAACACCATCAGATCCTTGGCTTCCTGTGTGTCTAACAAAAAGGACTCTAAAGGCAAAAAGATCCTACTACACAGTGAAAACACTTTCCTATGAGTTAGCTGTAGAGTTTCTTCTGCAGTTGTTCTTACCATTTCTTTACAGGCCTTTTGCTCTTTGCTGATACCTGCCATAAATGTCACATGATTTCCTAACTAATTTTTAATTGTTTTCTGATATTTCCATATAGAGACTGAATTTTTTAATGTTTCTGATATACCTGTGACTAGTATGTTTTGATGGAGTCTTTATATCTCTCTCTTACCCACAGAAAAGCTAGAAAAGGATCCTGGAATTTAGGAGTGAAAGCTTAATGGCTCCTGGGGAAAAGAGGCAGACAGTTGCTCTTCTTTTTAGCTATCATCAGGTCAGCTGAAGAAGCAATATGGAATGCTCCAAACAAAAGCAGGGATTGGCCACTCAAGCCATATCAGCTGCTGAAAAATGGGATGCCTTTTCCCTGGTGCCCACGCAGTACTGCCTCCACCAGCACTGTGACTAATTGGCAGCCTACTGACCCAGACAGTTTCCTGTTTTGCCTAAGCCTACAGCCATCCCCGGATCCACATTCCCGGTTTGGCAAACTAACACAGGAGGCACAGGTATGACAAAAGCCCAGTGGCATTACAGGCAGTCCTCACGTCAGACTTGTAGGTGCCGATGGGTCTTTACGGGTGGTAATATAATGATGAAGGAATGCAGCTACTGCCAGTGGAGACTGCCAGTGACAGGCTTTGGAGATCCTGCCTCTATACCTACACTACCAATTATTTTCTTACACCTGTAGCTGTAACTTGTGAAAGTATCCAGGATGTAGCTTTATCTAAAGATTTAATAGAGAGAGTACTGATTCTAAATTCTGAATGAAAACAGATCATAAAAACATGCTAAATAGTACAAAATATCTGTATGTCTGAAATTTATTGATACTTAATCAAGAAACAGAAATAAGAGATGAGAGAAAATAAATTTTTCCTAAGAATTCACATATTTCATATGATGAGGAAAAAGAAATTTTACTGATACTTCTGATCAATTCCCAAACACAGGCTTGCTCTCCCTCTCTGTTAATAAAATCCATTGACTCCTCTCTCTCTAGTAACCATACAGTCCAAGCTTAGAAGCATCACTGAATTTCAGTATCCTGCAGGACTCATAGGAGTTATTGCAAGACCATACCTAAAGCATATGAAATTCAGCCTTAGCAGTCCATTTGTTTCTTTCCCAGACTTTCTCGCTCCCTTCCCTTCTACACATACACCTGCTTCTGTTTACCATGAGGAGCAAAGTTGAGGAGAGGAGATGAGACTACTTTCTAGATAGGACAGAGACAGGGAAAGGCAGCTAATGTAGCTTGGCCCAAGTGAAGCCTGCCCTTCAGGATCAGCTCCAAGTTTCAAAGTAGACAAATCCATCCTTCTCACAGCATTCATTACTTCGTGCACTGGAGGGCAAAAGGTTAAAGAGGCATGTATTTCCATACATACATTCCCATTTATATGAATTGTTAAGGTCAGGCCTGAGTTCTCCCAAAGGTATGGGAAGAGGCACTGAAAGAATCATCCCTCCAAAGGAAGATCCCCAGGGATTTGATAGTGACTTCAGAAGTCCTGTACAGTGTCTCAGTTGACACACGGGCTGTAATAAGAGCATGCTTTTCCTCTAGAGACAGGCCTAGATTTCCATAAAGACATGATAGAATACAGAACTAAAGAAGATTCAGAGATTTTAAACCTCTTAGAAGTACTGAGTCACACTGAGCTGTTAAATAGCTAGCAAAATGACAGTAGGAGAACATTTTTATTGTTGTCATTGTCCTTTCCCTTCTTCTCTTGTTCATCATCTTCCACAAGGCCCAATGCACTAACTTGAACAGCAGAGAGAGTGTAGATGTGCTATTACTTTCTTTTCCCCAAATTGTTCAGCCACACCAAGGTTTAGATTACACTGCAAGTACTCCTGCTGAGGTCTGTGTTTATTCAGCAGTTTGTGAAGCAGCAGCAACAACACAAGAGCCTTGATAGCCATAGGGTGCTGGAAATAATTTTGTAAAAATAAATGATCATGTGTTTGTCAAGTGTTCAGTCTACTGGGTTTCAAATCTAACAATATATGTGATGAAAAGTTGTTTACACCCCCACGATTGTCACCGGGGTTTGAGAAAAGCTAGGCTGGATACAGAAAGACATCTTAGAAGCACAGGGTCCATCCCTGAGGAACCCTGAGCCAGCTCTGTCAGTTCCTATTTGAGGTCTCTATAAGAGATTTCTTGGTACATAAAACATAGATTTGGAGGAGGAGTGGGTAGTCCCCATTTACAAGTAAACATTAAATATGTTATGTCGTGTTCTTTGGAAAGCAGATTCAAGGCTGAGCCTCCCAACTCCCAGTCCAGTGGGAAAACCAACATGCACCTGAAACCTCTCTGCAGACAGTTAATACCTAATGGCCTTGGGCACTCCCACAAGTAGTGCAGAAAAGAGGCAGAAGATGAATTTAAATGAATATGCCTCATAGTGTAAGTCCTACAGCCTGTATAGTACAGACAGCTGGATTATACCCTGCCTTACAACACTTTATGAGAAAGGATTGATTTAAGCACCTAAACAGAACAGGAAATTTAAAGAGCAAATAGATTGTTTCTTAATCCTCTTTACAGCCATGGATTAACCACTAAGTTTTCTTCCCAAGTACTGCTGAGAGAGTTTAGGTTTCTTCAGGATCCTCACATCTTAAGCTTTGTCCCTACATGCTGCAGGAAGATTTGGCATTGAATTTAAAGGCTAAGTGGACCATTGCTGGTGAAATCACATGAAATGAACATTAGAACCTTTTACACAACTTATGTTACACGAGCAGAGGTCTGGTGGTTAAGAACTGTTCCTAACTCTGCCGAAACCAGCAGTTGAACCCACACTGATGGAAGCACTGCATAGTCAAGTCCCAGAGTCATGCTGGCCAGAGATCATCATTGATGGAGCATGTCCTGAGGTGGGAGGTATTTTCATAGAGAGATTATGAATAGAAGAGTGAAACAAAAGGTTCAGGGACCATGGAATCTTCAGGGTTTAGCCAACACAGTAAAGAAAATTAAACGAAAAGTAAAGAAAAGAAAAAGAAAAAAAAAAGAAGAGAAAAGTAAAGAAAGAGCAAATGAACTTCACTCATCAAGTGCTCCTTTCTAATAAGAGAGCTACCTGAGCCTCATTTGACTAAAAGCTTTATTACAGATTGTGCACATATCAACCAGAAGTTAGTCATATGAATTGCTCTTACTGCTGACTACAGAAATCTTTGCTGTTGCCTAAAATGATCCTTTCTTGAGAAAGTAATAGAGTGAGACAAGTGCTGATCAATCACTCTAGAGTAATAATTAGAGGAAAACAAATAGAGGCACAATAAAGGTAGATAATTTATGGAACAACATTTTAATTTTATAATTAAAAGGCATCATTAGGTCTTGATAAAAAAGATCACTTTCTCACATGTCAGCTTCATTTGGTAGAACATTTCAAAGGTCTAATCAGTTCTGGTTTACTTTCAGGAGACATCAGAGTGTAGTCACCTCATCTGTGATACAGAACTTTGAACCGTAAATGTGGGGGCTACATTGTAGGCTACAAACATTTGAAGCCTTTTTATCCCCTCACTTCGTCTCGTCTTTACTATTTTTCTGTCATGGTACTGGCATTACCCATATTCTTGCTACTGGATGACCACAAACGGAGTGCATGAAATGTGACTCTGGTGTTTGGCCCTGTGTGCAATATGAGTATATAATGTAATTATTGCTGTGCTGCTGTGCTACCCTGCTACAGATTTAATTGTAAATATGCACATGGTCCTCACCCTATATCCAGCTGGGTAACTTCAAGAGGTGTTTACTAGATAGTCATTCACTTGATAAAACTGGAGTGGGGTTAGCCCTTTCCTGGGGCAAACTGCAGCTAATTGATTGCAAGGAAAAGATGCATGATTTCAACACGGTACCTCCCATATGTTCATTGTTAGTTGTTCATTCCTTTACAAGGAAGTTCTAGTTTTGAAGGATTCATCTACAGCCTGTCCAGACCTGTCCAGTCACATGTGCTGAGTAAAGGCTTGATCACCCTTCTGGTCCCCTCTCTGCCTGTCCCCTCCCAGAGACATCTCAGGTTTTGTAGCACGTAGAGGCCACTTCTCTCTTTGTTGACCCCATGCGTCACATGCAGCTGGCCACAATTATCAGCTCTTTCCTGGGAACAACGCTCTGCGTAGGTCCTGTCTTATCACAAGCTTTTCCAGCACAATTCCCATATCTTGTGAAATCTACTTGCAACACATTCAGCAGCTCCTCTTTCTGCAATGTCATTCCCGTTCCTTTGAAAAGAGATGAAACTTGTATGTGAGTTGGGAAGTAAATATAATCCTGGTTCCATTTACTCAAATTTCTGTCTACCTTGGAATGGAAAAGTCAGACACACCTGAGAGGAGTATAATGGGACTACTGAACTTGGTACAACACTATCCCCATCCTCAAAGCTCATGGGAAAAGTTCAGTACTTTTTTTGCTGATTCAGGGCAGAGCATCTTCCATTGTTTCCTCCCAAAGCAAGGTAGACTTGCATGACATACACTTACTAATTCAATCCTAGCTTATTTTTTCAACAATTCTTTTCATTGCTAATCTTTTATATATGCATGGGTGGAGCACTCATGGTAACTCAAACCTGTCCAGCAAGAAAGAAGTCACTGCATAGAAGATGCATAAATCTCCATTACGGACTGAAAATTGTAAGTGACAATGTATTCTGGAATTTCAGAGGGATTCCAAGAGTCTTTCAGTAATATCTTATTAAACTTGTGTTTAGATAAAACTTGTTAGATGACATTAGATTTTTCTGAAGAAGTATGCTAATTTGGTAACGTTGTATTAGAACAAGATATGGTCTTTTATACTGAGATTGTTGTGTCTGGTTAATTCACAGTTCCAAACTATGAAAATTCAAGCTCTTGCTCTATTGTTGAATTACTTTATTTCTTGCTGAACTCAAAGGTTGGGAAAAATATTTTTGTTGTCATAGCAATGTGATAAGCACAGAATGCTATGAATTATTCACATGATAAGAAATGTCAATCTCAAGCATCTTTATATTGCGTTATTCAAATTTTCAGTCATAATGTTGAACTGACAATATTTTTTCTCATAGTTTTAAGTTTCTAAGAAATGCATAGAAATAAATTAATATTCATTAAAATGTATATTCACTTTGGACTCCCTGAATTAATTTTTAAGCTTGTTGTGGAAATGTAAGTTATGCGTAATTAAAAGCCAATAGTAAAAAAAAAAAAAAAAAAAAAAAAATCCTTATCAGTGCTTTGATTTTGCAAAACAATCCAATAAGAAAGCCAAGAAACACAATAATACCTAAAGTAAAAATATACCCTCATAAAATAGAAGCAGAATTTGGCTTTATTTAAGAAAGACATGCCTATTAATTAAAAATCTATGTTCTGATGAGTTAGTTATATGATACGATGATCAGAAATGAGTTGACTACATTGATTAATGCACCATGTTGATAATAATCTGATGATATATTTAATTTTAAAAGAATATTGTAACTTACAGGATAAATCTCTGATTCTTAAAGGAAAACAAAAAAACCCTGAAACACAATTATACTTCTAGCACAACCCCCTCCCCAAAATAACAAAAAAGGTAAACTATGACAATAATTTATAATTCTAATGGAATTATACCAAGTGCTATAAAAGATGGATTCAAATGCTTCCATCACTTACAGAAAGAGCTGATTAAGGCTAGTTTAACCTCTTTGTACATTCATAAATGGCCTGTAAAATGTCTGGGATTATTTTATTTTTTTTTTTTTTTCAATTGCACTAGAATGTGTGAAAGAGAGGTCTGGTGCTCTTTTTCAGGGTGCATTGTTTTGCCTTGCTCTTTCATACCAGATGACAAGGGGTCCCAGCTGGGCTATCAACAGAGCATTTTAGGAAGAGACATCTCATTCACCTTGCTCCTTAGTACTGCTCTGGACTATTAACATCTACACCTCACTTGTTTCTATGCCCCTATTTAACATATTTTATAATAAATTATTTAGTGAGCTGGAGTTGAACTGTTCTAGACAATCTCTATTGGCATGACTCACTATTATCTAAACATTCAAAGGTAGAACTGGATCTGCATTGTCTGGTTTCAGCATAGGCAAACCAGCATTGCAAACATATGCTAGCCTGGAGCTGTATCACTTAAAAGCAAACTTGAATTTGCTATGCCAAAAACATTATTCATTAGTAAATCTTGAATTTCAAATCCTGACTTGTAATAGGAAATTGAGAGAAAGAAATGTTTTAATAAATGAAAACACTAAAATTGTTTGAGAAATATTGCTTCTGATTATCAAGGTGTTGCTTTGTCCTTACATAATGAGTGTTGCATAGAGCTCTGATTCTCCCATCTCAAAAAAGGATATGGGAAGAGCTGTAGCAGATATAGAGAAATGCAATAAAGATGATCAGAGGTATAAATGACTTCCAGGGAAGGAACAATTACTTAGGCTAGGAAACTTTAGTTTGGAAAATATGCAGCTGAGGATATATATCATAAAGTCATAAAAAATGGGGAGTGGCATGGGAAGGTTGAATACGCATCACTTGCTCCTTATGTCTCTCAATAGCAGAAGTAGTAACATCAAATTAATCTATAGGTGGTTGGTTGAAAAGAAACAAAATGAGGTGTTTTTTTCATGCATCATGTATTAAGGTTCAGCATTACGTGTGAAAGAGTGGTTTGGAGGTGGTTTGCACAGGTTGAAGGACAAATTAGAGAAGTTCATGGAAGAGAAATCTATAGGGTCACAAAGTACACAGTACTCATGAACTCCCCACATTGCAAGTAATCATTCTGTTGCAATGCTTGAGAGAAATATTACTACTCACTTTCAGTGTTTTTACAATTTTTCACTTGGTATTCTGCTTTATCCATCAACTTGGCCCAGTCCAGCACAATTATTCTTATGTTATTTTTTTATTAACTGAGTGTTGTGAATATCTATACAGCACATCCGTAGTTTTTGAGTACATAGACAATAACTAAAAGTTTGTCTTTCAATATTAGCTCCCAAAGAACGTTGCAGAAAATCTGTTTATATAAATAAAATATGAAAGAATATAGTGTGATCTGCATTTAAAAATGAAAGAAAACTTCAAATACTAGGCCAAATAATTGTAGCTAAATATAAATTTATATTTTACCAAGTCTTTCATTATGGTATCAAAGTTTAAGATATTTTAACATTGCTGTGAAAATACAGTATCTTTCACCATCAATGAAATTAAGTGCCAAAAAATATTTTTAAAAGTCATTGTTTGCTTATAACTGTACACTTATCTATTTAAAACTGAAAGGAAATGGACAAAGCATATAATAAGGACTAGGAAAGCATACAACTGTAGGTTAGAAAATCTGACCTGTAATACAGGTAGTTTTGCTAATTTTATATAGACTTCTTTTACATTAATCACCTGCTTGAAAATCTATTGAAATATCCTCTGCAATTTACCAGGGTCTGAGTAATGAAATATGACAGTTAAGTATGTGTTTTACTTGACAGCTTCATGATACAAAATTCAAAATTTGGGTGTGCCATTGACAGACCTCAATGAGACGCTGAATGGGGAGCTATTTATTTGTTTCTAGTGGATCTCCTTTATTTATCTGGCAGATGAAAAGACTAGTTAAAAGCAGAAAACTGAAGTACTCAGAGACTGCAAAACCCTAATTAGTTTTAAACTCGTGGTTAAACTCATCTCTCTGATCTGATTATTTCAAAATTTTTTTTCAGGAGATTTGGGATAGAAGAGCAGACAGACTATGTGGACATTTAACACTGTTTGTCTCTGAACTGAAGAGATGTGGATTTGATGGATGGACCACTCGGTGGAATTAGCTGCATAGCTGCACTCAAAGAGTTGTGGTTAACAACTCAATGCCCAATTGGAGACCAATCATGAGTGGCATTCCTCTGGTGTTGATGTAGGGACCAACATTGTTTAGCATCTTTGTCAGTGACATGGACAGTGGGACTGAGTGCAGCCTCAGCAAGTTTGCTGACATCCCCAAGCTGTGCAGTGTGGCTGACACGTTAGAGGGAAGGGGTGCCATCCAGAGGGACATTTGACAGGCTTGAGAGGTGGACTTGTGCAAACCTCATGAGGTTCAACAAGGTCAGTCGTAAGGTCCTGCACGTGGGTCATGGCAATCCCAAGGACAAACACAGGTCAGGCAGAGAACGGATTGAGAGGAGCCATGCAAAAATGATTTTGGGGGTGTTGGTTGATGACAAGCTCAACACGAGCTGGCAACATACACTTGCAGCCAGAAAGTCGATCACATCCTGGGCTACATCAAAACAAGCATGGGTAGCAGGTTGAAGGAGGTGATTCTCTCCCTCTACTCTGCTCCTGTGAGACCCCACCTGGAGTACTGCACCCAGCTTTGGGGCCCTCAGCATAGGAAGGACATGTGCCAGTTGGAAGAAATCCAGAGGAGGCCACAAAGATGATCAGAGGGCTGGAGCACTTCTCACGTGAAGACAGGCCAGGAGAGTTGGGGTTGTTCTGCCTGGGAAGAGCAGGCTCTGGGGAAATTTTATAGCAGTCTTCCATTACCTAAACAGGGTTTACAAGAGAGCTGGAAGGGACTTTTTACAAGGGCATATAGTGATAGAGCAAAGTGGAATGTCTTCAAACTGAAAAAGCTGGTAGGCTTAGATTAGACATAAAGAAGAAATGTTCCAGTGCTGTGAGGCACTGGAACAGGTTGCCCAGAGAAGCTGTGGGTGTCCCATCCCTGGAAATCTTCAAGGCCAGATTGGATGGGGCTTTGAGCAACCTGGTCCAGTGCAAGATGTCCCGAGCTGTGGCAGGCTGGTTGGAACTAGATGATCTTTACAGTCTTTTCCAGCCCAAACCATTCTATGATTGTATGATAATACAAGTGGGTTAGGTTGCGTTGGATGGTAACACAAGTGGCGTGTTTGTAAATGAAATGTGAACTCAACCAGCAAAACACACAAATGTCAATGGGAAAGTTATGACACTTTTGCATCAGTGAAAGCAAAGGAATTACACCTCCTTTGCTTCCTAGTTTCTTTGAGGAAGGGGGAAGTATTTGTCTTGGTAACATTGACTAAAAATCAACAGTAGCAAACAGACAAGTACATCTGTTCAATAGTAATAGAATACATGAAACTAAATGTCAACCTGTATTTCCAGCACTTTGCTATTTATTCAACAGCAGTTTCCTTCCTAGCACTTTTCCTGTCATCAGGCCACATGGGATGTGTCCCCAGATGACCTAGTAGGAAGTGCCAAAGAAATTTGACTGGACTATTCAGAGACTCCTGACTGCTCTGTAGGGCAGTAGATGAGACAAGATGGAGTATCAACCTCTTGGGGAGATGCTGGAGGGTAAGGACTGTTCACTACCCAAAGAAACACTTTGGACAGAGTCACTTCCCTAATGGGCCTTTTCTTTCCTAGTGTTTTGCTCATACTATCCAACTATTAAGAAAGCACAAGTTAAGACCCAGACTGTTTGCAATGGAAGAGCATAAATTAACAAGAAACAGAATCAAAAAGTAATAGCAAATTTCGGAATGTATATTTTTTTTTGAAGGTTGTAACTTCAACATTCATGCAGAAGAAGCTTTTTACATGAGAAACTCCCAATATAGCATAAAACACAAAAATACATCAAAAAATCTTTGAGATACAAGTGGTTTTCTTTGCTGTTAATACATGTATCCAGCAATAGTTTTACTTACTGGTTTCAATCCTAGATCGAGTGTCCTGTACAGCTCAGAAAACAACCTATGTTTTAGCTGTACCAATAGTACTTTTTAACTGACACATAGTGACAGATTAATGCAATAGTTCTAACTGATAGGGACATTCTACTCTCTGCAGAAAAGGAATGTGGAAACATAAAAACTGTAATTAACAACATTTTCTAATAGTTTTTTTTTTTTTTTTATATATATTACCTCACCATTGGCTGTGGTCTTGCATCATACCAAAATTGAAGGAAATAAAAAAATGGACCAGCTGTAATACAATGCAAACTGTCAAGCAGGAAAAACTGCTGTTATCAAAATAAAACCCAGCAAAAGTGGTTGTGTTAAGTATATTAACCATTGAAAAAAACCCCAAAACAAAGTCCCCTAAAAAAACCCACAACCAAAAAGCCCCCCCAAAACAATGACGAAAAAAACCCCAAAAGAACAACTCCTAGCAAAAGTTATAGGACAAACCCCCTTTTTCAATCTAGAAGGATATTTCATTATTCTAAAAAAGTCCTAAGGCAATGACCAGTGAAAGCACTAGTTTATAAGAAATAGGAGGAAAAGTGAAGGTGAAAGAGTTATCTGAAGTCAGAGATGGGCCTTTCTCTCTGCAGGGGGAAGTTTGGTGGAAAAGATTAAAAGGTTGCTCCAGTAACAGGTGGCATGCAGTGATGAAGTAATCATTTACATGACAGGTGATTAAGTGAAACAGAGGCAAATGAAGGCAGAGAGGCCCTGCAGAGAGACTTTGATAAATTAGAGGGCTGGGCAATCACCAGCTATATGAAGTTTAACAAATGCATGTGCTGGATTCTGCACCTGGGATGAGGCAACTCCAGGTGTATGTATGGACTGGGCAATGGGATGCTGGAAAGCAGTGCTGGGAAAGCAACCTGGGAGTCCTCATTGATGGCAAATCACATTAGAGTCAGCAGTGCCCTGGCAGCAGGAGGACCAGTTGTGTCCTGGGGTGCATGAGGCAAAACATCACCAGCCAGTCGAGGGAGGGGATTGTCTTGCTTTGCTCTGCACTGGGCCTGCCTCACCTTGAACATTTTGTGCAGTTTGGAGTGTCACAATATAAAAAACACATTAAGCTACTAGAGAGCGTCCAAAGGGGGGCAATGAAGATGGTGAAGGGCCTTGAGGGGAAGCCATATGAGGAGTGCTGAAGGCACTTGGTCTGTTCAGCCTGGAGACTGAGGGGAGACATCCTCATGAGGGGAAGACGAGGGGTAGGCACTGATCTCTTCTCTGTGATGACCAGGGACAAAACCTGAGGGAATGGCCTGAAGTTGTGTCAGGGGATATTTAGGTTAGATATCAGAAAAAAGGTTCTTCAGTTAGAGGGTGGTTGGGCACTGGAACAGTCTCCCCAGGGAAGTGGTCACAGCACCAAGCCTGACAGAGTTCAAGAAACATTTGAACAACTCTCTCAGGCACATGTGTGACTCTTGGGCATGGTCCTGTGTAGGGCCAGGACTTGGACTTGATGATGCTTGTGGGTCCCTTCTAACTCAGAATATTCTGCAATCTGTGATTCTGTGAAGTGTGTCGATAAAGGGGGCTCTAGGAAACCACACTTGCAAATGGACAGATGGGTTATGTTAGCATTGAAGGAAATGGGAACACATTATGGAAATGGGAACCATAAAAAAATATATTGAGAGAAAGGAAAGCAGCAAGAATGATTCAGGAAGAGAATTTTGGAAAGCAGTGAAATAGTTGACCAAACCTCCCTGAAAATTTGAAATAAAAAAAATGCAGCTGAATGTACAAGAAGCTAAATGAGGATGAAAATTCCCCCTCCCTTTCAGGTTCAGGTAACATTGAGTAAAGGAAGAGAAAAATTCAAAACAAAGTGATAGTCACTGGAAGATAAGGCAGATCACTGAATTTCTATTTTAGAAGGACCCCTGAAGTAAGTCCATATTATGGAAACCAGACACAAAAAAAATCTTTATCTCTGTCGCCTTGTGGTCACTTTGATGGACCTTTTAGTTTTCAGACTTTATGTCATTTCTAGAACGTAGGTGAATTCTATAGATCTGCTACTCCAGGCCACTCAAGTTCTCAGGGTATAACACACTTGCCATGTCAGCCTCACTAAAATCAGAAACATTAATTTACTTAGGACTTTATGATTTCTTCAATTCAAACTTCTATTTACCCTCACAGTCAGAAACCGCATTTGTAGTGAAAAATCAAATAGACAAACAAAAATTTCTTCTTTACCCTGTTTTGCTTTTCCTTATTGTTAGCTTAGGAGGACTGAAATTCTTCAAGGACTATCATGCCTATCTGCATGACAGAAATCCTCTGAGCAGCACCTTCCTCTCACCCAGAAAGAGAGTCTCCCTGTAAAGATCTTTGTTTTATATCTGAGGTCAAGGACATTTTTCTGGCTTTGTCTTGTAAAAAGCTTCAGGGATTTGTGAAAAAATTACTTAGCATTAAGAATAAAAAAAAATCATTATTTTGCCTTCTTTTTTTTGTATTTTTTTTACAAAGCTGTATTACAATGAATCAATATCTGATTACAAAAATATTCTAATTGCTGGGCATACACCATTTCCACAAATTATATCAGAAATCCTATGGTCTTGTAATAGACACTTGAATTACATCCCGTTAGAGTAAGTATTAGAAGAGGTTTATTACAATAACAGAAGGAGACGACCCTGTTCATGTTCTACTCAAAGTGCATTATTTTTCCATGAATTAAAGCAATGTAAACAAAGAAGGGATGAGTATTCTGCAGTGTCACTGAGGTTATAATTAAAGGACAGCGAACAACACATCTAATTATTAGGAGATGGGAACTTGATAACTTTGGAGAAAGGACACTTCTGACGTTTTGCTTACAACAACAAGGTGTTGGACTCAGTGAACCTGTAAAAGTCTTTTAAAACCTTATATTATGAATGCCAACTCTGGGCTGATCGTTTTATCACCGTTTAGTCAGACTGGAGACGATGAGGACAAAGATTTTCTTGAATGTGTCAGCCTATTGAATATCAAGCAGATTTTTGACTGCTTATTAAAACCTTGGTACTCTTTGGCTCTTAAAATAATTAAATAGTTTTATCTGGTTATTTAATCACTGAAAATATATCACTGTTATCCTGTATTACCTTAAATTCATTATGACCTGCTTCTCATCATGGAATCATAGAATGGCTTGGCTGGGAAGGGATCTTAGAGATTATCTAGTTCCAACCCTCATGGCCCTGAGCAGGGACTTCTTTCACTAGAACAGGTTGTTCAAAGCCCCATCCAACCTGGCCTTGAACACTTACAGGGACAGGGCAACCACAACTTTTCTGGGCCAGTGTTGAGCTTCTCATCAGCAAACAGCCTCCCAGTTCTTCTCTTCAGGGCTGCTTTCAATCCATTCTCTGCCCAGCTTCTTTCTATCTGTTCCTGGGATTGCCCTGACCCATGTGCAGGACCTTACGATTGCCTTTATGGAACTTCATGAGGTTCTCACAAGCCTATCTCTCAGGCCTGTCAAGCTCCTTCTGGATGGCATCCCTTTCCTCCAGTGTGCCAGCCACACCAGACAGCTTGGGGTTGTAAGCAAACTTGCTGAGGGTGCACTTAGTCCCACTGTCCACATCACTGACAAAGATGCTAAACAACGCCCGCCCAATATCAATTCCCTGAGGGATGCCACTTATCACTGGTCTAGCCATCACATATCTAGCCATTGACCCCATTATTAATAATTCCTAGGCCTACTAATATATTTTTAAAACAAAGTTTAGTATCCATGTTTGTATGATCTCATACCTACATTTATTATACATGGAATGAGCACAACTACAGAGCCAAATTGGCGATAGTAGTGAGCCAACTGTCAGTAGCTAGTGCAGATGGTTTACAAGACTATGGTTCCTATTTTAAGTGTTTTAAAATAAATAAAAGAAAAAGAAAGAAGTATTAGGCAATTTAAAAATCATTCCTAATCATGATTTGTCTTTGAGACATCATTACATAGCCTTGCAAACCAATGAAATATTCAGGTCAACAAAGCCCTGAATACACAAATTGAACATATATGATTGACATTGTCTAGTGAATGTGCTTCACAGAGTGAGACTGACTGAAAAAAACACCATTAGTGATGGAAAGAAGAAAGTTCTGCATGAAGCAGCCTTCCATGATTAATTTTAAAACCCTTATGCAATGAAGGAGTGAGATAGAACGTCACTGTTGAGTGAAACCCAGGCACAGCACCACTTCAGAGATGTGCAGGCAGTAGATGTTAGCTGAAGAACTTATATTTGATGGGGTGTGTTTGCCATCTGTGGTTTATTGTTGTACAGCATCAATGTAATGACTAGACAGAAATCAGCTCCCAGTTTTCATTGCCAACAAAGAAAAAATGCTATAGGACCTTGTTTCTGCTTTCACAATCATATGAACCACAGAGCTGAGCAAAGTGGTATACAGTGAGCCTCACTATGGCAGGTTTATATATACTTTTTCATTTTTGTTTCTGTTGAAAACAGTTAATCTGTATGAATTGGTGTGGAATATTATTTGCTACTATTAGTTCTCTGGCTCTGTGAACTAAATGCATTTTTTAAAAATCCTTTAGACAGGATACACATTTTAAACAAATGATAAAATATTTACTCCAGGCACCAAGACATACTTTTAGCCTCAATAGCATAGACCTTTTTCCAAATTTGATTAAGAATCCTTTTCCAGAGTTTGATTAAGAATAACAACATGTAATCTTTGTAGAATAAAAAATAAGCCTTTAAAAGTAACAAAATTACTAGTTGGAATATTTACCAGCATATGCTGGGTAATATTTGATTCCAATTAACATTACTGGTGAATTTTTTTTTTTTTTTTTTTTTTTTTTATTATGGAAACACCAATAATGCAGAAAATGCTATAACACCATGAAAACGTAATACCTCCACTGAAAAGCTCTGGAGCATGTTTCTAAAGAAAGCTAAAGCAGTGAGATGATCAGAGACATATGTGCAGAGGTTCTTCAGAATGTTGTTTTCTTTGAAAAATATGCTTATTATATCTGACTTAAGTAAGAGGGCACAAATGACAGTGACAGGGAAAATGTGAAAAACCTAGATCTCAGAGAGTTTCTGACTTTTACTACTTGTTGCTTTGAAAAGGGAAAATGTAAATGAATCAAGTTTCATCTTGTACAGAAGATAAGGCCCTCGCAAAGAGTAGGAGGTGTTGATAAGTGATATCTGCAAGAGTGCCACTGGGAAAACTTGTATTGCTATTTGATTTGGACAGTGATAAGGGAATATAATTTTCTTCATTATTATTAATTAGACTAATTCAGAATATTAGTACTGATCAAATGTAATTGTTGCAATTGTAAAAATAATCAAGCTCTGTTTTCTGATTATCCAGACATTTTTGGGTTTATTACATAAGAAAGTCAAGGAAAAGGGAACCCCTTGTGTCGCAACATCTCACATATTAGTGTGTAAGCATATAAACCAAGTATCAGACACAATATGTGCAAATGACAAACATCTAATTTGTATTGACAGTTATCACAATTATTTGCACAAATTGAATAATGTCACATACATATGTATAATTAGAAACATTCAATAACCAATTTGTTCCCAGATTGAAGTGTGCATTTTCAATGTGCAATACCACATCTCAACAATTTGATATTTCCCAGATAATTTAATGATTTTGATCTCAGAGATAAGCATTTTCTTTCCCCAAATAACACCCAGAGCTACATTTCTAAAGACAAACAACTATTGTTTTGTCCTGTCTGTACATCACCTAGAGGAAAGACATCATGCGATCTTGTTCTCTCTTAGTATAATATATATATAATTAATATACTTAAAATACTGTAAAACTTCTTCCTTGCACTCTACAGTCATCAAATCCCAGACACACACAGTTTTCCTCTCACAGTAGAAACAACATGCAATTAGGCTATGCCCAGAGTAATTCTTAAAAAAGAATTTAAACTGATTATGGAAATGGATTTTGTTAAGAAACCATCATAGGCAGTATGGCAGTAATACTGAGGATGTGAAAGAAACCACAGTAAACAAAGAGGAGGCTCTGGGTGAAGTTGCAGCCACTTCCTGGATCAAAGTCATGCTTCTGTGTCACAGTGGTGCTTTTGCCTCTGTCTGCAATACAGGAGAAGGGCCAAAGGCAGCAAGTGCTCCGTCCAAGGCCACGCCAGCTCCCTGGCGAGTCACGGCGTCTCTCCAAGCAGGCGTGACATCACCTACAAAATCAGACTTGGCCTCACCCTGCCTGAGAGCAACTCTCTGCCCAAGCTAGGAGTATCTAAGTTAACTTCTAAACTCAGTACCAAGCCCAATTTTAATTGGCAAGCTAATCGTGTGAAAATGCTGACTGAACGTCACTCATAAGTACCAACCTTTTAGTTAAGCACATTTGTAGGTGGGGCATATATAAGCATAGAAAGGCCTCAGGATAAGTTGGAAATTGAGCTCTGGCAGTCACATTGTCCCCACATTGCAGCTCATAGCAGATGATCACCAAAGCTACATAAACTTTACAAACTCTGTACAGTCTGATAAATCCCAGGAAATACAGCACTAGAGAAATATGGCTTTCCCTTGGTATTTGTGTGTTGAATTGACCTTTGTGCTTTTCGCAGTATTTTGAATATATTTATAGGACTGTAATTAGGTTGGATTAAAATCTGAGTTTGAAGTAGAATAAAAGTATAAATTCTGAGTAATTTCAAACTAAAATCTCAAATGAAGTCAATAAAGCAAGTTCCCCATATCTTCACATTCAGGTCATAGACAGGTCTTTGAAGTCAATTGTGTTACAATCCTCTAAAACAGTGTTACTGCCCCAATTCTAATTTAAAATCCAGTTTTATGACATTCCATTCATTTTCATGACGTTTGCTTCTCATTTGTAAAGTAAGTGAGATTAAAATCAAATCCAGTGAGGTTTGTTACAGAAGGTCAGATAAGACTGAAAGAGTATCTCCAGGCCTTTTTTCCTATGGAAACAAGCCTTCTAAATCTTGTTGGTTCTTGCAAAACTATCAGGAATAATTATTAAACAGCAGTTTTGTCTTAATTTTAATTCTTTGGTCTTCATCTTGTAGGATGAGCTGAAGTCCTCCACAGAAGCCATCTAATGTTGCAAAAGCAACTATACTGAATCCAACCACAGCTGGCCCGGTTCCCTCTCTCTGATAGTGGCCAATAATACATCCATGGAAGCATATATGAACAAGGTAGGTATACAGTGTGTGAGGCACATTCCTAACGAGCTCATTACAGCCCTACATCGGTCTTTGGCACAGCAACTTCCTGAGGAAAAACGTGACACGCTTGTTTCTTATGGCAGAGTGCAAATCAAAAGTACTTGCATTGAAATTTTGTGGAGTTATGAGTGTACAACCAACAACAGTAGGTTTTTGTTGGTCCAGGCAAAACATTTGATTTACATATCTTCCTGTCTTTGTGAAGTTCAAATTATGTTTAAAAATATAACATTTTTATGACAATACCTTATGGCAGTAGTAACACAACTAGAAAAATGAATAGTTTTGAAAGATAAATGATTATACTGAAATCTGCTTGCAGTTATTACGTTTGAATTCAACTTACTGATATAAGAAGTGACATTAAAATGTCTTTAGTAGCAGTCCTGTTTATGTTCCACCCATAACTTACATTGTAAACTTTAAAAACTGGGGTTTTTTTCCACATGAGTAAACTGAACAAGAGTTTTAGACACATCTGTTATTCACTAAGAAGGTTCATGATCATTTGCTGTCCATGTAGTGCCCCAGGTGCAGGGTGCGTGGATGATGCTTTACAAATACAAATTTAGACAAGGTTCCTGCCCAGAGAAATTTGGAGCTTACTTTGAACAACTGCAAGACTAACCATTTAAGGATTAGGCACAGGAATAGATATAAAGAGACAGAGAAAGTCAAAAAGGTTACCTGTAGGAGGTGGGATTTAATAGGACATTTGAAGCTCACTTGATTCACAGGTAGAGCAAACTTTTCCATGAGGAAATACTGTCATGAAAAATTTTTTTCAAAATATTTTTTGAAGGCCACTGACCTTAACAAAATACAGAAGGTAAGAACTGATGTGTATTTGAGCTGTTTACATCTAAAAACAATGACTTTCTATGACCTGGCTTTCTTTCCTTTTTGCTTTCAATTGGCCTGGCAAATTAGTTCCTGAATTTATAGCTTTTGCCTTGCTCCAAACTGGTAAGGATTGCATGACTGGAGCCTTAATTTGCTCTAATTCAACCATTTCTATTTACAACCTTCAGGCCAAATTGGAGTAATTGCAGGGAAAACCACACTTTTCTAGAAACAAAAGACCAAAATTGCAGGGCAGTCCTAAACCTTTTTCTACAAACACGCAGTGGGGCTTGTACACTCCCTAGCCTTTTTCTTTGCTCTCCTTACTTTGTGAATGCATCCTCTGTCCCTACTTAAGAGCAGTTGGCTGTGCTTGGTGGCCAGTACAGCACACTGGGCTGCATACAGAACATACCCTCTGCCCATGATGCTTCAGGCATCAGTTGGCTTTTGTCAACGCTAATCTTCTGAACAGCTTGGACAAAAACTCTGCAATCCTGTACATGCTCCCAAGGCCACCCAGATGTGACATGTGAAGCCATGTGTTGTCAGATGGGGCAGCTAGAATTTGATATTAAAGATTTGAACCACTGCTAGCTTATTCAGCATCTATAAATCACTCATTCACCTCAAAATGTAATGTTGACCACAATTCCTGGTATTTGTGTCATGACTTTTATGACTTTAGTGTTTTAGAGCCTAATCCTTTTAAAAAATAATCTAAACCTGTGATTTTTTTTTTCTTGTTACAATCTTCTTTCTTCTCAGCATGAGCAATTGATTTTGATTTTGTTTTTTTTAGCTAATATACAAGACACCTGCAGTTAGCAGCAATGAACATGTCAGGTATGACTGTGCCAAAAGTGTTGTGTAACATCAGAAAGAAAATGTATAACTTGCTAGTTTGACAGTTTCACTTTTTGATTTTTTTATTAGCAAACTACTTTTACACGATAAACTGAGTAATTCAGGTTAGTTTTAAAGGTATACAGAGAAGAAAGGAAATAGCTTAGTTAAGAGAAATACTGAACTATAATATTCTTCTGAAATGTGTTTTGTTGGAAATGTATGAAAAACAGAACAAATGCAAGCAGAAGCACATACCTATCATGTTAATGAGGCACATTTGCAGGCTGGGTGAAAGGTGTGCAATCCAGTATAGTATACCAGATGCCTGCAATCTTTGTTTTTACTTTTTAGTATTTTATTGCTATCTTTAGGTACTTTGAAAGAAATTGCATAACTGTAAATCATAACTGGACTTCAATATAAAGCTTAATCCTTAGAAAAAGCTGTCATGACTGAAATGAAGTTAGTGGCATGAAAGCAAGTAGGAACCTGTTAAATTACGCATTTTAGCACAGCTGTCTTCAAAAAGACACAGATGAAAAGGATACAAAAATTATATGTAAAACCAGAAAAAATGAGTAAAAACTACAGATATTTTGTAAATTGTGCTTCTCTGGTGCCACCCAGACTATGGTGGGAAAACTGAGATTTCAGCTAATAGAAATTGATCTTTGTTATAGTTTGGTATTCATAGGAAAAACAAAATAACAAAGAAATAATTTAGAATGACCACCAGCTCATCAGTCAGTCTCTATACTTCAGAGGGTTCACAAAGACTCACATGGAATGTGTTTACTTCACACTGCAGCCAGTGAAAGGAAGAAAATATAACCTGATAAACATTTGCATTTCCCACAATCTGCTGTGTAGAAAAAAAAAAATAACTGAGGAGTGGAAATCACTTTTTTTTTAGTAATATTTTCAAACACACTGTGTTGGTATTTCACATCAGAGCAGAAAAACAAAACAAACAAACAAACAAACAAACAAGAGTGTGAAAAGTGAAGGGAAAATGATGAAAAAATACAGGATTCAACTAATGGCACTGGAAAAGAAGCTGAACAATAACCACAGCGCCAAATGACAAGTACAGTCGCTTCCTCTGAGCAAACTGAAACAAGCCAAGACAGCTCCAGAGCATAATCCTGTGAAGCTATGGACCTGGCAAAGGTTGTGCTTCGCACACAGGGCTAAGGAGGAGCAAGCACAGCTGCAGCATACGCCCCAATTCTGAGAAGTGGCCTTAAACATCCTTTCTGCACTCCAACCCAGCTTGTGTCTCTCTCTTAAGAACTGAAGCTGTTTCTGCAAGTCTGTAGCGGAAAAGCAAGAGCTAAAGCACATTTCCTCATTGACAAAGTAGCCATAAAAGCAGACAATCAAGCATTATCTATATTTAGTTAAACCATAAAAACTGTTTTTTATCAGAGTTAAATGGGTTCAAAGATATTTCCCACGTAAGAAATTAATAAAAAGAAAATGCACCAATGGAAGCACCACCTTCTAAGCTGAGCTTAGCTCCCATGCCAAGAAACACATTTCTTGTTTGCATGTTTGGTTTCTCCCAGTCACTTTCTAACCCAGCCTGAACTCTGATTTTATACTTATATGTAAAAAATATCCTTCATGAGAACGTGCAAACCCCCTATCTTAGTTACCCAGGGCTGGAACAAGGCCTGTTCATTGGACAATGGAAATCCAAGTCTCCATAGTGGAGGTCCATCCCTACAGACCTGAATAAGCCCTGCAATACTGGACTTTCTACAGTAATGCAACAAGCTGCACATGGTGAGCTTCCACATTCCCAGGACTTTCCCATATACTTGTGCTTTTCTCTTTAATTTTCCCATGCTGAGCCATTTTTTTTTTTCAATACACTCAATAAGAAGGGAGAGACATGCACAATTTTCATCACAGTGACCCAGGTAACAGGGATAATTGTCCTAGGAGAAAGCCAGGAGATGGAATCACTTCCTGTCACTTGTTTTTGGGCTCACTAGGGGAGAACCTGATTCCAACCAAAATGGGGATCTCAGGGTGGATTTCCAGGGGAGTTAGGAGCAGGGGACACAGAGGGCTGAGACAGGGGTTGAACACAAAACCGTCCAAGCTTGGAGAAAGATAGGAATAGAGAGACAGTGGACTGTTGGCAGCATTGCAAGAGGAAACTTTGAGATCTCTGTTACTGTTTTTTTTTGCTGTGGAATTTTGCAATACTGTGGGAAAGCTGGGTTTCAGTTTAGAGAGGACGTATGTGTGTGTGTGAATTCAAAATTTGAAAAACAATCTATGCCTGGAAAATTATGACAATAACACAACATATCACAAGTCCTTTTAAGGAGAATTGCCTTATTATTTCTTCTGAAAGGTTATCTATGAAATACATTTAATTTGTATGCCTCTTTGAAGCTAACTTTGAAGCTTCCTCACAAAGACAAAAAAATAAAGGCACGCCTTCACGTTTGATAGATGTGGAATTAGGGTTTTAATCTCCTGTACTGAAAGCAGTAGGACAGTGGGACAGAGAAGCCAGCAAACATATTAAAAATAAAGAAATATTTTAATATTTATAAAATACTTCCTCACTTCCCCTTGAAAATTGCTAGAACTGTATGAAGTGTAGAACGGTTATTATCAAATAATTGAACTTCAATGTGCATGACTTAAAGGTGTTTTAAGAGTCCTATTTCAGTAAAAGAATGTATAATCAGGATTCTCAAAAAGAACTTCTGTCTTAAAGAACTTGTGTTTCCAGAAGGTAAGTTTTTTGGCAAAGAAGTTGTTTACACAGACTGTTTACTATATAGTTTACTTCTACTGATTAATGAGTAGTGACTTCAGGGTTAACAACTGCGAAATAAAACTGCTATTTAAATGGGAATTTTATGACAGTTTTCCAAAGCATGTATCTTTCTTCGTCTCATGCATATATTGCAAAAAGTTTGTAGTTGGTTCAAAATTGTTGGCCTAACTAATAGGAAAAGATATAAAGGTAGTTCTTTAAAAGTAGCTCTAGGTAGACCTTACTGATCTGTGAATAAAACTGGCTATGTGAGAGATAAGTGGTGTAACAGAGGAGTCTCTGATTTTGGTTTGTCTGTTGTTCCTTTTCTTAGGAACACATGGGGGTTTGCATATGTAATATTTGAAACCATACAGGAGTTTACTAATTATCTTTCAGAATCTTGATACAAAATAAAGAGATAAAAAGCTTTAAAGTACTAAACACAGTTAGGAAATACTACAATAGATGAAATTTCCTCATGAATCTGAAATATCTGATAAAATATTTCTGGCATTAACATACTACTATTAGCATTTCAAAATCTGGTCTTGCAGAAGTGAGAGGCAAGGCAAGCTTCTGTACAGTGACTACACCTACAATGAATAATTCAGTTGCAAGAGCACGTGAGTCACATTAAGATTTCACCTGACTGCTCAGTCCCTGGGATAAAGGTTTTAGCAGATGCACTTCTACCCAGGGGAAGGTGTGGCTACTGTCTTCAGTTTTTACAAAATGTAAGTATTGATGTGGTCTGATTTGATTAGTGAGCCTGGATGTATCTAGACCAGACCTTTGCTATAAAATTCATTTGGGAGAATGGTGCAGAATTGTATTCTGAGATACCACAAGAATATCCCCCAATAGGTTATTGGAGCTATAATTACTCTCACTGAAAAATGTGGCACAAGTGCTTTCAGATGGTACAGTGCTCTGGTCCTGCACTAGGGAAGGTAATTGGGGACAGAAGGCTGCAAAAGTGACATGTCACTTTTCCAGCAAAAGGAAAAATTACTTCTGCTATTACACAGAAGGAGCACATGAACAGTCCTTCTCCTGACAAAGATGGCCAAACTCTTCCTGGCTTCAAAGAGAACAACAATGAGGTTCAATAAAGAGAAGAGTGGCTTCCTGACAGCCTCTGAGAGATCTTCACAGAACATCTTCTGGGCAAAGCATAAGACTGCCAAAAGACTCTGCACCTTGAAAAGTGACCTTTTCCCACCAATTTAGAGGCACAAAATGTTTGCTAGAATAGTATTTATTAACCTTAAGATTCAGAATTCAAAAGATTGCTTTTCTGTCAATCTGAAGTAATTGGAGTGAGTGCAGAGGAGGGCCACCAAGTTGATTAGAGGGAGGGAGCACCTTTACTACACAGAAAGGCTAAGAGAATTGGTATTATTCAGCCTGAAAAAGAGAAGACTTTGGGATGATCGCATCGTGGCCATCCAGTACCTGAAGGGAGCCCTCAAGAAAGACAGAAAGAGACTTTTCACAAGGGCATGTAGTGACAGGACAAAGAAGAATGTCTTCAAACTGCAAAATTTCTATTATATATAAGAAAAAAATTCTTTAGTGTGAGGTTGGTGAGGCACTGGAACACGTTACCCAGAGAAGTTGTGGATACCCCATCCCCGAGAGTGTTCAAAGCTTGGTTGGATGGAACTCTTAGCACCCTAATCTAGTGGAAGGTATCCCTGTCCATGGAAAGGGGGTTGGAACTAGGTCTATAAGGTCCTTTCCAACATAGGTCATTCTATGATTCTATGATACTACCCAAAATTTATTTAAAACTATTGTACACCTCTAATAA
This sequence comes from Xenops minutus, assembly GCA_035221455.1. NCBI lineage: Eukaryota > Metazoa > Chordata > Aves > Passeriformes > Furnariidae > Xenops > Xenops minutus. The sequence continues at coordinate 106,884,246 of JAWWEE010000074.1, read as the reverse complement.
GGGTTTGTAGCACTTTGCATAAAATGGACATTTAGAAATCCTGGTAGATATGACACAAACTACATTTGTGTTTGAACAGCTCTAATATCCATGTTGATATATAACGTAACAGACATATCTTCATACACCAAATTTCTAAACCACTCTGTTGACATGTGCCAGTAAGTTCAATGTGTGTGGGTACCTTTCTGTGCATATGTGAGTGTTCACCTAACAGGACTGGTGTAGCCTACTTTACTTTACAATGCTTTACTTGCCAAGAAAAACAGTTATAGTGGAAATATACAATAAAAATACTTAATTTTATGAGAGCCACAGGTGGAGATTTCTCTTCAAAGTTTTCTTTTTCAAGTACAGGACACCTTTCTCAAAGGTGTTATTTTAAAACACAGCTGATTACAGAATCACAGAATGATTAAGGTTGAACAATGGTTCATATGGTCCAACCTCCCTGCTTGAGCGGGGTCATCCTAGAACATATTGCACAGGATTGCATCCAGATGGTTCTTGAACATCTGCACTGAGGGAGACTCCACGACCTCTCTGGGCAATCTGTTCCAGTGCATGGCCACCTGCACGGTAGAGAAGCTTTTCCTTATATTCAGTTTATGCCCATTGCCTCTTGTCCTATTGCTTGACACAGTTTCTGTACATCTGCTGAGACCAAGAATAATGTGACTTTGAAATACAGCTGAAAACTCACAATAGGGCAACATACATTTAAAGGTTGAATATGTAATATGGTTTAATAAGAGATGTGAATTAACTTCTTCATCATTGTTAAAGGCAGAATGTAATTGACGTTTTCCTAGGGGAAAAGGTAGGTATTACTGTGTTACTAGGTAGGCACTACTATTTCATGCTTGGGATAACCATGTCCCCAAAAATGTTATCCCAAAAACTTTCACCATACTGTGTATATTCCTGATTTTATTACTGGATACACACATTTCTTCCCGTCTGTGGTGACTGCGCAAATCAAAGGCCATTATTACTTCCTATTATGCAGATATCAGAGAGTGTATGGGACTACTTTTGTGTAAGAATATCTGTCCTTTTAGGAAAAAGGTATACATTTAAATATACCAATAATTGCTTGCTTGCAACTGAATATATAAGCAGAAAAATGTTATAAAGATCAAGAACATAACTGTAATCTGATTTTGGTTTCTGAACTCCAGCTCTTCAACCAAATGTAGTGCACATGTGGGTGAGTAGGGTATATAGATAATTTTGCCATTAATTCTTAGATAAAAGGAAGCTCTAAGCTTTGTGCTGTGCATAATATCTCCAATGACTTAGTTTACATTAACGGTGAAAATACTTGCTTAATTTACAATGCTCAGATGATGTGACATCAGTTAAGGCAGCTAAATTATTGATGAAATACTCCTTTCAGTATTACATTGAAAGTGTAACCACTTGCCTGTTTTTAAGTTGAAAATCCGTTCTTGCCTGTAATTTCTAGTTTATGAGCAACTATAGCATGGCAGATACCTCTTCACATATTCACATTTCTCTAAGGGTGAGAAGAAAGTTTCTAGAATTGTACATGCTTAATTTCAAGGCACTGCAGAATATATTCATTTCATTTGTTATTACCAGTCATATGAATGTGAAATACAATTATTTTCAAAATTCCTCAGTCCCTGTGTGACATTTAGGTACTCTGGTTTTGTGTTCCAAACAACATTTCCTTTTTTTCATCACTACTCATGTTTTGATTCAAGTGATGGTATGAAAGGCAGATATTCCAGCATGGATTCCCACTGTCACCAAGTACACATATTCTGCCAATATCTTATTCAACTTTGTATGTTATGCAATATAAGAATATCTGTTAAACATATGTAAATAATCTTTTTGAATTCCCTAACCACAAAAATGTTCTAATCTTGAATACATTTAATGATCTGCATAAGAACTACTACTAATCTCAATGGCTTCCAATTTATCATGTGAAGAAATGCTTTTTAAGCTAGAGAACAGGAGTGTGCTTGAATTTAAATTGCATTAATATTCATGGCATATAACATACGAAAAGTATACATTATAAAATGGATTGTGTATAACCTTTCATGTGTTTGGGCTTGCAGCCCATGGGAAACATTAAGAACAAACTTTCTTCCACACCATATGGCTGGTTTCTTGCAGGAAAGGAGCTTCAGCATACTGTGTTTCTTATAACTATTCACCTGACACCGGAACAAACTTTCAAATCAAGAACGTGGTATGTACAAGCATGTAATTGTTGAACATTGTTTCTTCTTAGTCAATAAAAAGCATAACTTTTCACATTAGGTCTTTTATATAAAGTCTTCACTCCTACTCCTCAACAATAAACACACAGAATTCTGAAAAATTCTCAGTTCTACAGAATTTTAATGAGCTACCTTTATTCTGTGTCAGAAAAAAATCCGTAACCTCTTATAAGGTTGTTTTTTTACTCTGTGAAGTCTCAAATGTCATAAATATTGGCTAAAAATGTCTTACAATGATAGATTCACTACGTAAGCCCAGTTCTTGTGCACCTTTTTTTCAGAAAAGTCATATATTTGAAATGGGGCTTTTGCTGACCACAGGAAAAATTTTCTAAAACTCCTTCACAATTTCAGTTTATTTATATTGAAATTTAAAACCCCAGATAAACAGAAAGAAAGCAGCAAGTGATCTTTAATTGCAGACCACTGAGATTCAAATACAGTCCCAGTGATATATTTTTCTTTTAGATTAAAACATGAATTATTACACTACATTTTCATCTTGTTTATAAAAAACATTTTAGGAATTTAGGAGTAAGACTTATTCAAAGGCATCAACCTATCATAGATTTTAAGGTCAGAAGGGACTATTATTTCACAAAAGTCAGACTCGGTAATCTGCATCAAGCCCACAACTAATATTTGAAATATGTTAGTGTCAAATAATCTGTAAATCAAAAGCAAAGAGGATGCTGGCTATTAGGACTAGGAACTCTGAGTGTTTTAATCACTAAGCTCCTGCTTGATTCCTTACATTGTCCATTCCTGAACAAGTTGGGCCCAACCTCCATAAGAAAAACAGCTCCACCCCAATTAACCTGATATTTATTACAGTTACAGAGGACATAAAAAATATGTAGCTTAATTCTGCTAAGGCTGGGCAAGGCATTAAATTAGGATCCCCTACTACTTTTAGTTAAGTACATGCCTACTTGCCTTGGTCTTCTGTGGGCACAGTGTGTGGTCAGCCCTGCTCAGGTCTTCCATGAGGCACTTAATGTGCCTCCTCCCAAGTTCATCTTGGCATGAAGGGTTTGGGCACCTCTACAAAAGAACAAGCTCAATGTTCCTCAGACTAGCAAAAATTGATATTTTTAATCTCCTTTGTATTTAAAGTGTGTTATAAGTCAACATTAATATTTCAAATACTCCATGGCAAATTCTTTTAATGTCTTTGGTACAAGGTTGTACATTACCTTATAAAAATTAAAGTTGTATATCACCTTTGAAAGCTAGAGTGTGACTTCAGAAGGTAATACATTTATACATAGCCATGTATTTATTACATAGCCAGCAACTTTAACTGTGGCTTGTTATGAATGTTTTGAACTGGTGACTGAGTGCCCAATAATAGGAACTCTTCGTTTTCAGAAAATACTGAAGAAACAGTATTATTCTTTTATTTTATTTTATATAAATAGAAAGCTCTCCTGAGGGCATGCAAAAGTAATAACTTAGCATTCACACAAATTATTTTTAAGGCACTAACATATTCAGACTATTAAAGGTATTTACAGACATAAATGAAAGCTACTTGGAGAAAATCGATACTGAACTACCTATTAATAGAATAAAAATAAATTAGAAGTATGGATTAAGTGGTGAAATAATATAAATTCATGTACTTTCCCTCATCTCCCCTTTAATCATGCAGGGCACACATTTCTATACAGTTATATAGTCTTTAATACCATATTTACAACATAAACAATTTTAAAATTATGTAGATCTCATAAGAGACAATAGCAACAATGATAATATCAGCTTTTCTTTGTTTTGGAAAAAATTTGCCAAATGCAATATTATTCTGCTGAGAGTATAAATGTGCTGTTTTAAAACTGGACAATTCCCAATGACTACATTTTTCCTAAGGAACAGTTCTTTTGTGCAGAGTTATTTTTGGGAAAGTAAACTTTATATATTTTCTCAGTTTGGAGAACTTTTTTGAAACTTTTATTGCAATAGAAAGCTATTCAGTGACAAAGAGTTGACAAGAAGGAAGCTGATGAAGAGATCGTTGTTGAAAGGCAAATGATAGTGGTATATCTAATGTAATTATGTATTTTCCATTCAGTATCAGATTTTAACTGTTCCATTTCTATACATATGCTAACATGGAGATGTAATTTTTCTTTTTACTGAAATGTATTTTACAGTTTAATGCAAGAAGAAACTATATATTTTGGACACCATGCCAAAGGGCACATGAATACCATCATGATAATACTTAAAAATACTACAGACAGAAGACTTCATCCAAAAATCTGTACCAGAATGTCTAGGCTTTGCACTGGAGCATATTACTGCCAGACAACTGTTTAGCAGCAGCACTTTAAATGGCACTGGTGGACAAAAGAAATAAATAACAAAACAAAACAAATAAAGAGTTGGTTTCAAACAATACTCTTGTTATAATTCTGATCTTTAAGCATTTGCATTTGCTTTCTTCCTGCAATTAACCCCATGGAAATAGTCTATTATTTTGAAGTGACTTTTGATATTTTTCTGCATAACTGTAGTCAATGAATTGTGGTTTTATCTAATTAATGCTAATACTATGATACTCGATATTGCTCACGTTAGGAAGGCCTTGAAACGAACCTACATCTAGCAGTTCCACATTTCACAGGAATGTGATTTATTTTAAGTCTTAAGGAATGTTACTTATTACAAATATATGTAATCTATTTTCAGACAGGTATGTCTGAATATTACCTTTTGACACAGAAAACATGAAAGAAAGGATGATGACTCCAAGATGTGAAAGATGACCCAAAGAAGTGAAAGATAAGAGAGTTTTGCAAAGTAAGTATTCATTGAACCAGGTTTTTTAATTCTGTCCAATCAACTATAGAAGTCAAAATAAGAACTACTTTACTCTTATTTTTCTTATTACTGTTGATTGACTACTTTTTTTGATGTTGACCTGTAAATGCTTCTTTTAGGTACCTACATGATTGCCCTGGCAGAAAACCAAGTATATTACAGGTGTTTAGGCCTTTCCCACAAAAATTCTAGCTGCACCTTGAAGGAAGGACTTAATAGGTCATAGTAGGTAATCACTCATTTGAAATCATTAATCACTGGAAATGTGGCAGTTGTCAAAGATATGCTTTTGTCACATTACTCTGCGTTTGCGGCAAGTCTCTGCTAGAAGTTACTTTTAAGTGCCATAAATACCTGGCCAGATGAGGATTACTTTACCACCACATCACATCAGAGTCAGCCTTGAAAACAGGGAAACTTGGCAGCTCTGCCTTCTTACTGCTTCTGTAGGAGGCTAGCTCTTAAAACTGTTAGTGGTGCAGATTGTGTTTACATACAAGCAGGATGTCTTGTAAGCAGTAGCTGCTGTTCTTGCACGAGAGTTGTGTTTGACTCCATTGCCACAACCTGTGCTGGCCCTCCCTGCACTGCCACCCCAGGCAGGATGAGTCAGGGTGGCTCTGGAGTGGGAGAGGAACCCCCAGCCCCTCTTTCACATCCATGCAAAGATTCGGCATGTTTCATATACACAGAAATTACTGGCTTGGGTAAAAAGACAACCACAACACTTAAGGTAAGTTTAAGGAGATTGGTTTTTCACCCATACCAAGTATTTTGCTGTTTTAGCTACAATGATTGCCCACATTCAAACATAATTGCTCATGATACTTTGAGGTTCCAGTGCAAAATCTCACAGCTGGGTGAGGTTCAGCTTTCTCACCAAGCTGGCATGACTGAGCTTGCCTTGCTGAACTCATCAGAAATTATATCACTTGCTGCAACTCTCTTAAATTTGTTCAAAACATCTTTTCACCAATTGAATGCATTTGTTTTAAAATTATGTATTTCTGATTTAATTAGAATCAATAATACAATGCACTTACAAAATCTTGTCAAGGTATTCTGCTTTTAAATGATGGAATATTCAGATGTGATATAGCACATTCAAAAAGAAGATAAGCTCATGGGAACCACCTATATATTTGGCCAGTTCTAGTAAGTATGAGATGACAGGTTTACTTGCATCCACATGCCTGAGGTACGTGGGGAGTTTGACACTTATGTGACTAAACATTGTTCACATGAAGATCAAGCATAAAAAACCATGAGAAAACCCATATAGTTGCTTTTCCTTTATTTGTTTGTTTGGGTGATTTTTTTGTTTTGTTTTTTAGCTAACCAAAGTCATAACAATATATACATATACCAGATGAGGATACAGACCCTTGAATTTGCCTTCTGTAGACAAGTCTAACCTGAACTTTGTTTTCCTCACCGTCTACTTACCTGCTTGCAGACTGGAAACTACTTAATCAGTTGGACTGCTGAATAATGCACAATCACTGTGCTGGCCTAATTCTGCAGTACCCCGTTAGTCAACAGAGGATGTCAATTGAAGCAAAAAGGCAGTCACTACCACGAGAACAGCAGTTTTATACCACCTGAAAATAGCAGAGCTGATGAAAAAAGCCAGACCTCCCCATCCCATTTACAACAACACTCCTGGAGTCAATGTTAAGCACACACGGAAGAGAAGTGCTGAGAGTTTTTTGAGCTCTACCACCATTAAGCCACCTCTTCTATTTTTCTGTTTAGAAGAGGAGGGGGGCACAAGTTTTGATGTAGAGGTGTCCAACCCTTCTCTTTGCTGTGCATGTGCTGGGGTTCTCCTGTAGTCTTTTTCCAGCCTGTGAATGCCGCTCCTGAAATGGGAAGAGGTGCTGGCTACCGAGTGAGCTGAGGCACTCCTGTCTGCCCTGGGGCTGAGACTCCATTAGGCAAACACTCCTGGTTCAGGGAGTGACAGCTCATTACGAAGGAGAGGAGGCAGAATAAGCATTAAAAAGGCCTTCACTACTCCCCCTCTACCTTCCATTTTACTTTTTGTTTTTCCCTCTTTGCAATTTTCCTACTTGTTTTCTTTTTTGCAACTTTCCTCATTGTCATATATCTATTATTTGTGAATTATGTCCCTAGCTTATGCTGTGATGTTTCTCAGAGCAGTATTTATTTCTTCTGCAGCATTGAAATGAAATATATATATATTTTTTTTTTTAAAAAAAAAAGCTGGCTTTTCAATGTAGCTTTATTTTTCTTTGGTGTTTTCTTTCTTCCTAATTATTTTCATATTTCCATATTCTTTGAATAATTTCATTATTTTATTTTGCTTCTTGCCCAATCTTGTTACCTTACTCCCTCTATTCACTCATTCCTTTTCTCTCCTTTCTGGATTTCTTCTCCATCTGTCCATTCAGATCTTCCCTCATGTTCTTCTTTTACTCTTGTTAACCATCCTCTAATTCCTTTGGAGTTATTTTCTTCACAATTTTCAGGCAGGCAGTGTCCTGTATGGCTTGCCCAGCCTTTCAAGCCCTGGGGATGGGAAGGAAGAGGACTGGGAGGAGAGAAAATGAGGAAGGAGGCTTACTTGAACACACTGTTGTCCTACAGGAAACAAAAAAAATGCTATCTTTGCAAAGTCCGTAAACACAGTTTGACTGACTCACTGTATGCCATATTGAATAGCAACCTCCTTTCCTAGGATAATGAGAGCCTCGGAGGGATGGTGGTTCCCTGAAGTATGGAAACATGAAAGAGGACTTCCCCAAAGCCGTTGGGTGGAGCACAAAGGATGTGGAAAGACTGGAGGGCTGGAGAGTAAAGATGATGATAGATAAAGCTGAGGAATTCAAGCACCATGAATATCAACAATTGAATAAGTTGGCACTATAAAAGTTTTGGCTTCCATTGAGTATCTGCTGGTGATGCTGGGGGAGTCCACTCTTTTGTATCTGTGAGCCTGAAAAAGTCTAGCTACAAATTCTATAATGGAAGTCTAAATCAATATACAATAGCCAAGCAAAAGATGAGTTTATTACAAAGTCAGTTCATATAAGCTTTAAAGGAAAAAAGACTTTTTTAATCTTAAATGTCTCAGAGAGAAACTTTACTGCAGGCTTAATTTTTACAGGTGGATAGGTAATACTGTATAAAATACCTCAGTAATACTGAGAAGTCACTTCAAGGATCTCTACTTTTGTGTTTGAACACCACCATTTATGTCAGTAATGTCTGACTTCTGTATTCATAATTTTTCTTTCTTTTTCCCTTTTCTAATACCAATTCTTTGGGTGGTTTAATAAATCCAACTGGATGTTATTGATAACCCACCCATATTTTCTGCTTTTCTTCCTTCATGCATTCTGATTAGCATATTTTCATTGCACCTCGTTGAATGGAAAACTATGAAAAAAGTGTTTCCCTTTAAAAATAATTTGCCTTTTTTTTGATGAGAAATAAACATGTGTGACAAGATTGTACTCTTCAGTAACCATCTTCATGTTTTTACTTAGTCTTCTAAAAAGTGAGGACAAAGTCATAAAACAAGAAAGTCTAATTTGCATTTACTTTGCAAAGACTTTAATTTCTATTAAAAACTCCAAGAAGTAGTGCAGGGCCATAGGGAGTACTGTCATGACCATATTTCTGCTTCTGAATTCCAGGAAAAAAGTGATTTGTGATAGTGCCTGAAATCGGAAGGACCAGCTCTTTAGTAAAATGTTTTGTTTAATTCTTCATACAAAAACTCAAGAACAAGTTTCAGGGTGGAAAACCCAGGAAGGTTTTCCCCATGATGGACAGCTCATGCTGTCCACACAGTTGTCCACCCTCATAATTCAGGTTTCTGTTTGCTGGATCTGCTCATGTCAGTGAAAAGTATATTTGCTGTCAATATTATAGATAGTATATGATATTCTGAGACAATATGAACTTTGGCCTGCTTAATTTTCACACAATTAGCTAAAGCTGTTTTATTCTGTGGTAGTCAACAATGTAGTGATGTACCAAAGATAAAAGCTTCTTAGTGTCTTTTGCTCATTGCAACACAATGAAGAAAATGAAAACTTATTTTTTTTAAATAAGAAAGATACATGAAATAAACTGATTACAAGTAGGGGTATACTATACAAGAAAGGCTTTATAATATATATTAATTAGACTGAAAAGTATTTTGGTTTTGCAGCCATCTTTCTTTATAATCTCAAAAAACATCTAAAATAATAAATGTTAAACATGTGCCGAAACTAATGCACGTGTATCAACTTGTCTATGCTTACAAATGGAATAATTTAAACAGAACATGTCAAGGGAATTAGAGAAATAAAGAAACAACCACACCTATCCTTGTAAAGCATGTAAAACTGAATAACATGAAAGAGCATGAGTGAATGAAAGAAAATTGTATGTGTGTGTATAAGCTACTTAAGGTGGTGATATTAAATTAATGTATCACTAATGCAGGGTGGATGAGGTGGACCTGGTCAGCTTCCTCTTTCCATGACAAAATAAGATCTGATCAACGCATTAATTAAACACGCGTTTCATCTCTTAATTACTCTGTTATTGTCAGAGTTTTAACATTTCTTGTGAATGCAAGATACAATGCTGAGATTCTACAGGAAAAATCCTTACGGCATTAAACTGTTACAATTTCAATATTTTAATACTGAATGCAGTTAGGATGAACGAACTCTAAGTGAACATTTTTGGATTATAAATTTATCCAAAATGTACTCTACACAATGTAAAAAATCACAAAGGTTCTTCTTTTGTGGTTTCTGTAGCCATCAAACCAGAGCATCATAAAAAAAATTCTATAGAACTTGAACATGATCCCAGTAGAAACAGTGTGTCTTCACCAATGCAAAAAAAATCAAGTAGAGACTGAGATATCTCATTCTAAATTCAAAGTTTTGCCCTAGTAATGCAAGGCAATATTAATTTTTTTTTAAGCTGGACACATATTTGCAGATTTTTTTGAGCACTATAAAGTAAATTGAAAAAAAAAAAGACCAAATGTAAACTATCTGGAAGTAATACACAAAGTGAAATATGTGAAATTATCAAAAAGTATACACTTATTATGCAATTTGAAAACAGCTTTTGCAGTCTAACAATTTTATATATATTCTAGTACATATAGTGAACTTGAAAGTGTCTAACATCAAGCAGAGAATCAAGAAGACAACCCCAACCATGTCCTGATGGAAAAAAAAAAAATCATCCCACTTTCCCACCATCTCTTCTCCTCCTCTATGCACTGATTTCCACTGGATGGGAACTTGTCCATGTGGACAGCCCTTTGTATGACAGTACATTGCTATTTGTTTCTTTGGGCAAGCACAGGGCCAAGACTGCAGGAAGTACTGTGAACACACAAGTTGACCAGTTAAATCCTAGAATCATAGGATGGCCTGGAGTGGAATGGACCTTAAAGATCATCTATTTCTAACCCTCCTGCCATGGGCAGGGACACCTTTCACTGAACCAGGTTGCTCAGAGCTCCATCCAACCTGGCTTTGAACACTCCCAGGAATGGGACATTCACAACTTCTCTGGGCAACTTGTTCCAGTGCCTCATCAACCTTACAATATAGAATTTCTTCCTAGTGTCTAGTCTAAACCTACTCTCTTTCAGTTTAAAACCATTCCCCCTTGTCCTGTCACTACATGGCCTTGCAAAAAAGGCTCTCTCCATCTTTCTTGTAGGCTCCCTTCAGGTATTGGTAGGCCACAATTAGATCACCCTGAAGCCTTCTCTTTTCCAGGCTGAACACATTCAATTCTCTCAGCCTTCCTTTGTTAAGAGAGGTACTTTATCTTTCTAATTAACTTGGTGGCCCCCCTCTGGACTTGCTCCAACAGGCCAATGTCTTTCCTGTGCTGGGGGCCCCAGAGCTGTGTGCAGTACACAATCTGGAGTCTCACCAGCCATAAATGTCACCAATGCAGCCATAAGTGTTACCAATGCCTGCAGAATTGCATGAAGATTTTTATTCAACAGCACAGATAGTATGCTGACATCTAATACTAAAATTATGTCAAGCTTAAAAATGTTTCTTCTTTCTTCAATTGTCATTTCAAGCTTCCATTGAGATTGGTTTCTTTGGTGTCATATAGTATACAGAATGTAACTGTCAATCTCCATTCAAAATTATGAGAACTTCAACAAGAAGAACTTTTACAGCATCTGATTTTTTGATCTTTTCTATATTGTAGGTCAACTCCTGTACAAATAAGCTTAGTAATTTGTGCTTGAGTAATACTTAGGCATCCTTTTGAGCTTAAGAAGTAATTATTCCAAAAAGTCTTAGTTTTGGTTTAAGATCTTCAGCAACTTGAGTCCCCAACTTCTCCACTCCTCTCCACTCTTTTAACATGATGAGCTTTTACAACTTCTCATTGTGTAGAGTATCTACCAATTTTCAAATCCTAAGTGCAGCTCTTTTTTTACTGCCTTTAAATTCTTTACCATAAGAATTAGGTACTTTATTCTAGTACTGTTCTCATCAGTACTGGACACAGATATACATTTTCTGGCTTTTCCTCCCAATCTCCGTATATCTGAGTGTCATACTAACTCTGCTTTGTTGACTCTTAGCATTGGAAACTTGTGTTCAAATGCTGCTTCTGTATAATTCCTCTACTGCAACATGGAAAAGGCCAAGGTACTTCACACTTTCTTTTTCACTGTTTCTTTTGGCAAGACCTGCCTTCAGCAATTCTATATCCCTGAGACTAGAGGGAAAGTCTGGAGCCAGGAAGCCTTATCCTCAGTGGAGGAGGATCTGGTCAAGGAACATTTAAAGACATTGAACATATACAGATGCATGGGACCCAGTGCTGAAGGAGATAGCTGATGACATTGCAAAGCCACTCTTGATAATCTTTGGAAAGTTGTGGGTATTGCAGGAGCTTCCAAAGACTTGGAAGAAAGCAAATGTTACTCCTATGTTCAGGAAGGTCAAGCAGGATGATCCAGGTTATTATATGCTAGTCGGAATCACCTCAATCGTAGGGAAGGTGATTGACCATGTAATCCTGGAAGGCATTTCCAAACATATTAAGGATAAAAATGTGACTGGGAGTGGTCAGCATGGATTTATGAGAGACATCCTGTCTGACCAACCTGATGAAGCGACTACCTTGCTGGACAAGGTCAAAAAAAGTAGTGGATGTTATTTGCTTTGACTTTAGCAAGGCTTCTGACACTGTTTGCAATAACGTCCTTAGACAAAATACCTATGACTGGGAGTGCCTCAGTATTGAGGGATTTAATACTGTCTAACATTACAGGGGTAATTTCCCTAATCTTTCTTAATTGCTAATTCCCTTCAGATACCACAATCAAATTTTATAATGGTATTCCAGCCCTGGAAAAATTGTTACAGAAATGCATGAAAGAGTGCAAAATGATCATGTTAGGGCCAGACAGGGATAAAGACAGAAGTAGAAGTCTGAAAGAGCTTTAAAGTTGGGTATAAGATGTAAAGTGACTGGGAAAGTAAGAGTGATGTTACTAAAAAGAAAAAATAAAAGTTTATACTTTTATTTTTTAAGAGTGTATAATTTTATATATTGTTTTCTCCTCCCAAATAATCAAAGGCAGAATTGCCTGGTTTTATACAGTCTAATACTAGACAATAAGCTGAGATTCCTAGAAAAGTAGTGACTAGGAATAGAGAGGAGCTTCTCCCAAGGATTAATCCCTCACCACCAAACTTTTTTGCAGTTTTTTTGGGGGACCATTTTACCCTACATAAGAGTGAGGGGAACTTGGGAGATTGTGTTCCTGACTTACTGTGAATTCAGTATCTAAAGTGCAGAAGAAAGATTATTGGAAAGTCTTTCAAACCAACATGCATCAGAGTCAAAAGCTTCTAGTAATTTTAGGTGACTGGGAACAAAATAAATGATTCATAGTTCTATGAATGTTGTTTTGAGATAAATAGTTATCTGAGTTATGGTAGCATAAAGACTGGGTAGCAACATGTTTCTGGGCATATATATATCTCAAAACTAATCACAGAACTGGCTTGAGGCAGTTCTGCAATGTAGGCAAAACTAGATGACGGCAAAGGGTATTTCACATGAGAGTGAGCTGGGATAAGGAAAACGGGGAATTTGATCAGGCAGTGGATATCTGGTGGGGCAGGAAGCCTCAGAGAGCTTCAAGAAACACCTCTGTGTAATGGGTTACTCAGAAGCAGCATAAGAAGGAATAGGAAAGGCCTGTGTGTATTCTGGGGGCTGGGAGAGCTCAGTGATTTTCCAGGCTATTAAGCTGGGAGAGGCCTGGGACAGGACATGAAGTTTTCAGAAGGCTGTAGAGCATCAAAAAGTTCTAGAAACTTCTTTTTCTCTTCCCACTTTTGTCCTTGAAAAATCCTTCATTTACAAGCTGCTTTGATTTAAAAACCACAGACAACAGACAACTTAATCTCCCATACAGAGTTATATGGGAGGGTTATATGCGTTGTTCTCCTTAACTGGGTGCCATGTTTTGTGCTGGATAGGTCTCTCTGGCCATGAGGAAGAGGAAAGGGTGAGGCTGGGCGGTGGGTCCAGGGACAGAAGAGGGCCACTGACCTTCAAACAAAGCCTGAGAGATGAGCAAAGTAAGATGCAACAACTGTTAAAAGAAGGAACCAAATCTACCTGCCAACTGCTGGTTCGGACTGACTCTTTGAAGACAACTGTGCAGCCACCAAGTTCAGTGTGGGTACATATTAATTTCCTCTGTCATTTTCAAAGGCTGTCTAACCCTGTCCCAGAAGTTTGCTCACTCTGCATACCTGCGTATTTTGCTCTTCCCTAAAGGCAGCTGTGCAATAGGCATTTGTAAAATTTAGGAATAGATGCAATTTAAAAAGAAAATCAGCAGAGTAACAAATATGCTACATGTAGTCCTATGTAGCAAAATTTGACAGGAGATCAATATGCCCTAAACACCAGTGAAGTCACCCATACAACTGCATGCATGTCAGTTAGGACATTACATTGAAAGCAATGTAAACTACACAACACAATACATCTTTACATAAATCTCTAAGAATGTACACATATTTCAAGGCTCCATTTGATTGACTGAATGCCTATGCCAGCATTGCCTTAGCTTCTGAATAATTTCTACACTTCCTTACATAATGTTTAAGAGATATGTGTAAGAATAAAATATTTCAAGTTTCAATATAATTCAACTAAGTAACTTTCCTTCCCTTTATCTTCCTGAAGGACGATCCTTATTGGTCCTGATCAGCATCATAGCTGGCCTTTGCAGAATGGATGGTATGTGAAAGGCATATATTCTTTTTATTTTTTTTCAGACTACGCCCCTTTTTGGACTAACGATCATGTATGTATGACTAGTATCAATTCCAGCAAACTCCACTTTGTAGTGCTGAAATCAACTAAAGAGTCAGATAAATATGTGGAGAAAAAATGTTAAAGAATTAAATCGGTTCTAAAAGTAGAGATTTTACTGGTTATATCCAACACCAAACCACTCAAGTCAAGATTAATAACCCCAAAATGATATATTATGTATTTGTCTTTCTTAAATCAATAATGCAAAGAGTTTTTTGCTTTAAAATGAAACAATCTTTCTAAATATTTTAACCACTTTTATTCTTTACTGGTCACAGAAAACTGAGAAGAATACAAATGTAAACAATCTAAGTAGGAAGTTTTCATTTAGAAACATCAGCTGATCAGGTATGCAGTTTCTCCATATATTATGGACACTGTAGTAGACCTAGTGATATCACAGAGAACAAACTTTCTCTTAAAATGTTCATTTGAGAACAAAGAATGAAACGTCACATAGTACAGATTAAAGAAAATATTACTTAAAATTTTGTGGAGTTAAATCCAGAAGGTAATATATAAATACTTTCTGAAATACTTTCTCCTGAAATGCATCTCAGCAATATGTAAGTTTGATCATGAGTGTATACTATTGAATAAAGATAGAGTGTTCATCTCAGTAATCATCTAATTGATACTCTAGGAAAAGACTAATAACTTCATCCCATATTTAGTGAAACAGCACCTCTTTTGCAAACCTTTTCCATGATTTTTTGGTAGCAATTTTAGATGCATACAGAATAGCAACAATAAGAAAGCCAAAGTACTGGCAATATTGTAACCTGCCACCTGTATTTGTACTATCCTGTCATTTAATTGTACTCACAGAAGCTTCAGTTACCATTTGATCAAAACAAATTTGCCACTGGCATTTCACCTACATTCATATTTACACTAACTGAATTGACCTAAAGATACTAAGACTAACACATCTACAGAAGTTCATACAAGCTAAAATTAAAAATAGTTAGAAAGCAAGGAATGTTTTGCAATAAATCAAAATTGTGTTTGTGAAATGAAAGTTCATAACTTTCTTTTCAATTCCAGTAGCACCTTTTTTGAAAATTTTCTTCAAAATTTCTTTTTCTTCTTCTTGAGTTTAACAGCTATCTGTTTCCTGATTCACAAGAGGTACTACTGCCCTTTGACAATCCCCTGCACAGAGACTTTTCCAAATGTTGTAATTCTTAAAAATCCTTTGTATCTCCATATTTTACTACTCTTTAGGAAAAAAATAAATAGTAAGTAAGCCCTTGGGGCTTACATCGTTCCCAACAGGAGGGCATATTCAAGGACACTTCGAAGATATGTCCTAGGAAACTTTTAAATGCAAACATTTGTGAGAGAAGAAACTAAAGAAGTAAGTTGGAGCTGTATGGATTTCTAAGTCAAGAGAAACCACAGAAAGATTGGGACTTACCTCTTTTCTTCTAACAAAAGAAAAAATTCTGTAAAACAATGCCCTACCAACATCTCCATTTGCTGCCTCCACCTATATATGAGAAAGCAAGACTCAACAATTAGTGAAATAGAATGAAAAAAGAATGAAAATGTCTATACACACCTGTCAAAAGAAAGGCCTTTTTGGGTTTCCAATGCAAATGACTACTTGAGTCTCAAGGCTAGTTAAATGCATGTCACTCGTTAGCTGAAGCTTTACATTCTGTACACATTTTTAATTTTCTTTACACTATTTGCATACTTCTCTCTAACATAATATAATTACCCTTCCCTAGGATATCTGTATTCAGCAAAGCAAGAAAGCAGACTAGATGTAGCAGTACTAGATGCAGCAGCAGAATTTGTAGTAATAGAATTAAAAAATAATAAAGGTACAAAACTAGTACCAGCTGTAGCAATATTTTCAAAATCTGTTTAGTCATTCTACTTTCTCCATTCTGTCTGCAATACTATTTAATTTTTTTTCTGACATACCACAGTGTATGAATACCACTAAAGACTGTTTTTCCTTCAGTATTAGTCTTAATTCTTGATTATAAACAAACTAAGGTTTGAAGACATATTTACTTTTTTAAATTCATACTTCCTTTTCTTAAAATAATTATTTGATTTTTTCTTAATTAATCAGATGAACCTAAATCAGAAAGAGAAATGAGAGAAAAACATTCTTAGGCAATTCTGTGGTTACACATAGAATCCCAAATGGTTCTGACTGATTTCTTTTTTGGCATTCATTCTCACTGGCAATTCCTGAGTTTTTCCTTATATTACTGATATATATAAAAATAGTGACAGTTGTCATAGAGAATTCCCTTTCCAGGAAGGTTCATCTTCCAGAAAAAAACTTTTCATCTGATGCTGTAGGAAAGAGAACAGAGGAACATGTCTACAGTTCAATGAAATGCACATAGATTATAGCTCTGTCTTCAACAGAAACCTGTCTGAATGTCAGACTAATATATTAGGAACTTAGACAGATCTTTCACCAGAAAAATAGTAACATGCAACTTCCAACTAGAGTCCCTCATCTGCCTGAAAAAACTGTGTTTGATTCAGTAATTGGAGTTAATAACTATTCTGAGCAGCTTTCAATGTTAGAATGCTACTTTTGCCCTTTGCTATGTTCCAGCAAGGTTTTTTATTACCTCTATAACAGTTATCACACATATATATATAGATATAGATATATGTCCTTGATGTTAAATCCTCTTACCCTTTGTTGTACCCTGTCCACATCACAATACTGCTATCTATTATCTTCTTTTTATAGCTACTGCATCCATTACTATGTTGCTATAATAAAAAAATCAAAGAAAAGCCATTATAAAAAATATGCTAGTGAATAAATATTTTCTGCTAAAAATGATGCCCCAATGTTTACTGTTATGCTTCAATTGGAATTTTGTCTATAATAATCTGCATTCTAAAAGCATCCTTATTAACATGGTGTTTATTATATACTTAACATCTAATAAATATTTGCCTTAAATTAAAAATTGAATGTCTCTATGCATAGATATATATAGATTAACTCCCAAAAAGTATTTTCAAGTTTATTTTTGCAGAGCTGAGAACTAACTAAAATTTATGTCAGATTCTTCTCTTAAATTTCCTGAGTTTTCACCAGTGAAAAAATTAAGGCATAGGAAATCACACCTGGCTAAGTGACAGAGGAATAGTGTTCTTACTTTTTATGTTGAGTAATTTTAAGCAAAGTCCAGAATACATTAAGTGTCATGAATGCAAGAAAAATAAATCTTGGCTTATTAGTGAGTTAAGCGGACACTCTGCCTGATGTAGTACCATCAGCAAATCAGCAAGAGTATGAAGGCAAAGGGGGAGGAAGCCATGCAGAGTCCTAAACACTTAGACCTGCGCAGTTGGATTTCAAAGCACAGAAAGCTTAGGGAGCTGCTCCTTTGTCTTGTGTCACTGGGAATCACTAAAATGATCCTAGTATTTTCCTCTTTACACCTTCCCTTTAGGCATTCATATACACTGATGAGGTATCCCACAGCCTTCTCTTGTCCGGGCTGAGAAGTCCCAGCTCTCTTAGCCTTTCCTTGTATGTGAGGTGCTCCAGTCTCTTTATCACCCTTCAGGACCTTTGTTGAACTCTTTCTAGTACGTCCATGTCTCTCTTGCATTGAGTAGCCCAAAACTGGACACAGAACTCCAGGTGTGGCCTCACCAGAGCTGAGTAGAGGGGAAGGATCAACTCCCTCAACCAGCTGGTAATGCTCCACCTAACTCAGCCCAGGATGCCACTCACCCTTTCTTGCAGTAGTGGCACTGCTGGCCCATGTTCAACTTGGTGTTTGCCAGGACTCCCAGGTCTTTTTCTGCCAAGTTATTATCCTGTTGGGTGGCCCCCAGCATGTACTGTTGCATGGGGCTGGTCTTTCTCAGGTGCAGGACTTTGCACTTCCTCTTGCTGACCTTGATGATATTCCTGTCAGCATGTTTCTTCAGTCTGACAATACCTCAGGGGCAGCACCACCCTCTGGCATATTAACCACTTCTCTGTGTAAATGATGACATTTCCAAGACACTGAAACTACATCAGGGGGAATAACATCAGTATCAGATGTTATAGAGATAAAATATTGATACAATTATCTGACATACATAATAGATACTTGGTCAACTCAGTAATAAAAATTAGGCAAAATCTCTTCTTGGTGTTCAAAGCTAAGCTGCAGGTTCTTTAGAGCTGTTTTCTTCTCTGTGTGCAACCCTTCAGACAAAACTCACTTGCTTCTTCATGACTGAGAGTAGCAGATGAAATATTTAACAGCAAGATGGCTTTCCTTCTTATCACTATTTTCACATGCTCAAAAAAAATTCAGTAACAAGGTCAACATGGGCTGTTCACTGGGGTTTTTTTTCCACTCCCCAGATGTGTTCATTTCTTTCTCACTTGGCTTTCTTTGAAAATTACAGCAAATTTATTTCTTATTTAGTCACAAAAGAGGAAATCAGGGTTGATTGGTTTTTTTCACTATGAATGGAAATGTAACTATATAACCTTAGACACGGTCACAGTAAAAATTGCTTAGTAAATATCTGGGCATCCCAAAATTACATCTGCTAAAGTTAACAGGACTTTTAAAAACAGTATTCATGAGGAGTTGCAGTATAGAACTGCAGAGACTTATTTCTGTTATAAACTCTAGCTAGGTCTCCAGTATCACAGTGGAGAATGGGATTACAATCTGTAATCAATGGTAATTGCAAAAGAATCCATTAGAAAATATGTTTGACCTTGCATATCCACTGGAAAACATTACAGGGACTTCTTGGCATTTGTTACAAAAGGTTTAGATTTTTAGTGAAAAGTTATGTCTCGGGGCATGCCCTCTCTACTTGGAGAGAGAAGGAATGTTGCTTTTGTCTCTGGTACAAGAAAGATTCAGAGCATTAAATATTTTAAATTACCTAATCCAAAGAAATAAAATATCAGGCAATCTAGAAAAAAGATGCGAAAACAAAGGAGAAATTCCAAGGCAAGGGCTTATGATACTCTCATCTGAGGGTAAATTGCTTTCTTATTCTAAGTCAATGATTAATGATCTCGTATTGCTGGCTGTTACCTGGGAATTAAAGATTCCCCTGGAGCCTACGCTGTGCAACAAAACTTGTAAAAATTCCTTCCTGTCTCATGTACATGTTAAGTGAATCCGTAGTCCATGGGATATGCAGAATTCCATAAAAGACACCACAATAAATATTGTCAGCATATTAAAAGCATGTATGAGCCTGTAAAACACTTCATAAACTTCACAAGCATCATATTTAAACAATGAGGGTTTCTTGCCTATTTTACTTCATTTTAAAAGTACATAAAGAGTTTTGCTCTTTTAATAGTTACAACCTTTTACACTCAATGTCTTTTGTGTCATCATTATGCCTAAAAATATCTCCATCTTTAATAATTATCCAGGTGAATTAAAAAAAAATAATTATATGTCCTGTAAACCCTCAAGTTTGATAGATTAAATAGCCTCTTAAACTTTCTAAAATATCCTTTTCTGTTACTATATTAGCATTTCTCCATTTCCATTCAAATTTATATTATTTTATAAGCATGGATGATAAAAACTGAAGTGATATTTTAAAGAACATCTCACCAATACTATAGACTGTGATGTTAAAATTCTTTAGTCTTTACTGAAAATTATTTTTGTGATTTTAAAATGACTCCCTGTCATTCTAAACAGGATAGATCTGCTGTGATCTACCATTAAACTCAGTTGCTTCTCTTGAAGTGCCAACTTCTGTTGATAAGCCTTCAGTTTAGAGTAAAAATTCTGGATTTAGTCCCAATATGCTTTACTTCCTAGTATGGTATTTTACCCTACATTTGTAATTCCAGTTCACAATGTGTGACCCACCTGTTCCTATGAACACTAACTGGATTTTTCAAATGTTGCATCATCCATACCATGCATTATTAATGCAGACATTAAACTAAAGTTTTTAAGCAGTGTCATGAGTAATGATATTAAGCAGAACTCGTTCCAAGACTTGCCCTTGCAAAACCTAAATTCCAGCCTCTATCCATCTGGACACCTCTCATCATTAGTCTTCCCTTCAGCTATCATGTTAATCATTCCAAAGTCTTTGTTTTAATTTCAACTTTCATTTCCTTTCCTTTGATATCAACTTTAATTCTTTTGAATCACTGCTTAATTTAAACTTACATTATTATCTTCATTGATCCCATCTGAAGGTGCTAAAAGAAAGATATATTTTGGCAATCTACTTTTGCCAAAATAATATTCAAATCATGTTATTTGATTTCTTGGTTACCCTTATTCTTGGTTATTACCATATTCTTGGTTACCCTTCCTTACAAAATCTACTATAGCATATTTTATAAAGGATAAATGAAGAATCCTTTTGGATATTCCACTTATCCTTTTCAGATACTTCTATCTCACTTAGCCTACTCTAATGGGAAGTAATAAACTACCATTCCCAAAAATGCAGTTCCTTCTAAAATTACTGTTACTGGACATTACTCAGGCTGTTCAGATTTCACACAATACATGCTTCTTTTTTTATTCACCATGGAAGTGATAATTTCAATTTTTTATCCGTGTTGGACAATCTTCCCTTAATTGTATATGTATTTTTTTTTTCTATTAGAAAATATCTATGGCATCCACTGTCCCTTAATCTCCACCTGCTCCTCACAATATGACCCCAGCTGTCACCTTCATATTATCCTTATAGTACTGTGGTTAGAAATCTTCCTATAGTTTCCTTAGTTTCTTTGAAGCATCTAGCTCAGATAGATACTTTGCCCTTTTCACTGGAATTTTGTATTTTCTGACCTACAGATTGATAGATAACCTCATTTCAGTAAATTGCCTGATTATCTACAATGTCCTGCATGAGGTGTTTAGTAGTCCAGGCAGGTCCATAGTTCTTCCTTGTCTACATACTTCTTGAAACTCAGCCCAGATTATTGAAATTGTATCTTCATATGACTCCACGTCTCATTCCCATTTTAGCCCATGGGTGCCTCTTAGCTGGTTTATGGCCTCAAAATTTCAATTTGAAGCTCTAATTGTGACCAACCTGTTTGTCTGCCCTGTATTTGAACATACTGTGGGAGTTTTGAACCTACCTGTGCTTGCTCATTCCAAGAAAACTGTCTCAAACTGCCTTTCTTTCTGCTCAGTTCCTGCTCTTAAGTTAAGATTCATGGCTTTTAAAGTAAATGTAACATAGCAGTTACGTTCTCAGCTTAGTAAAGAAATCTGTATGGCATTGTCTACAAGAACACCTGAGCTGCTATCATGGTATGATTATTATTGTAACCTATTAGACCCTTTTTTTTTAGCCAAAATCATGTCCAGGAAGTTTAAAATTACCCATAACTCAGAATACTATGTATTTATCTCAGTTTCCACATACAACTCTGTTTTGAAAATTATAAAAAGCCTCAAATGTGTTATGGAGTGCTGTTGGATTTTTTAAAAAATAACATCTTCTCTGAGTTCTTTCTCCCCAGTTGTTCTCTTAGATGCAAGGAATATGAATACAGGAAGTTTCAGTTTGACATGAATAAAAAGGAGTCATGGGATTAGTACAGATAGTACATGAAAAAAAAATGTTTGATGAGTAATACCCAAGCAACTCCCATATCAGCCCCTCCTATACAATTTTATTATGCATCCTTGATGTAAGACAAAATAAAACTATGCAGGAGAAATGCTTCCTGTTTTAAAATATTTGACAAGCTGCGTTTATTCTGTTTTCCATTTAGACATATATAACCAGGAAAATAGAGATGAAAGCATGATCCAGAACTAAATCTAGACTTCAAATGTACCCAATGTGCTTTTTAAAAAGCAAGAAAACATTTGTCTCATAATGCTTAACACCCTCACCTCTATTATATCTCTAGGAAAATTCAATAGGGAGACTTTATGAGAGAAAAATACAATTAAACTGCTTTACCACATACTATTGAAAGTCCATTATGTTCATATTATCTCTCATAGCAAATATAAATTTGTGTTTAGGCAGGAAGTATAAGAAGCAAATCATACATGGCATGGTCTTTTCCCTGTAAACTCTCCAACGCTGCCGATCACCTTTTACAGACTTCCAAAGTCAAGCATTCAGACTCGTTTCTCTAGCAACCACTGATGAGTACAATTTGTGTTTTTTCTGTTCTTATCCTTTTTTTGTGACATATTTATGCTTCTTTCCTCCATAATATGACAGTACTGAGTTGCACCACTTGATTATTTACTATACAAATAAAAATGCCTGCTTTCATTTGTTTCATCTTGCTTGCACCAGCATTTCCTTTGATACTTTCTAAATTCTGAGCTTGCAAGAAACTATGACTAAACATTACCTATTTTTCTCTATATGTCATTTATATGTTGCAGATCTCTGTCATAGTCCTTTTCCTCACATATCTGATCTACTATCCCCTGTCTTCCACTGTTGGTACTAAATTTAGTTTCATTATATGAAAACAAATAATTTTAATTTCCATTTCTGATAGCTTCTCTGCCTCCCGTAGGTGCTTTCTGAGATTGACCGGACCAGCTTGTAGTATTTTCATAGCGAAAATCCCTGGATTTACACAGTGCCATGACTGTGTTTTCAATTTTGCATCATCTCTTCCTTTCCTAATAATTTTCAAGATTCACTTGCTTTTCAAATGCCCCTGAGTAAACACTTGAGTTTTTGTGAGAAACAAAAGTAATCTTTACTGTGAAGTGTTTCTGCATTGAAAGCTGTTCACCCTTTTCCCAGTAAATCAGGACTGAGAGTGTACACTTACAGAAAACATTCATATTTTGGTAATAGTGAAGATCAATTGATTAAACACTTGTTAAACACACACAAAAAAGCTTCACTGGTTTCCTGCTTACAAGATATATTTTGACTCCTACTGTTGAATTCTTTCATTAAGTTAGTTTATGGCACTTCATCACAAAGCACCTCCTTTTAAATTCTTTTGGTTTGGACAAAGTTTTTGACCTAATTTTGAAGAAACTACTTTTAATTTGGGCTCTTTTCTTCCTTTTGCTCTTGGTTTTGGCCTGAATATGGCAAAAACTCCCAACTCTAATATTTTCTTTCTTGTCACTTAGAGGTAGAAAATTATGGATCCTCCCTTTCAAATAAACTGAACAAATAAACTGATATAGCAGCCACTATTTTCCTGGCTTTTTACCTGAAAAGAATTTTTTAACCGAGTGTTAAATACGCCCATAAAATAGTAAATAGATTATTTCAATTTAATTTAAAAATTCATTATTTATATATAAAATTATTTAATTAAAATAAATTCCTAAAAATGTCTTTTATATAAAGATCTGGAGGTATGCATACTTAAATGTCAAAAAGAGAAATTATCTAGCATTTTTTTGAAACTGCACAATGAAATATTTGATTATTTCCCTGTACAAGAAAAACACATAAAAATCAAGATCTTCTGTGTCAAGAGGTACAGTAAGATCACAAAAAGTGCACATTTTGCTAGGCAAATAGTGGTTTTCATATAAGATTAATAATAAGAATTACTATGCACAAAAAAAAGAAAAGCTCACTTAAGTACAGAAGGTGCATTTTAATATATTGTGATGTAAAACTGATATAAATTAAAATCTAGTTATACATTTAAATGAAAACAATTTCAAAATTGGAGATTTAATCTAAAATTTCAGAGTATGCTTGCATTGTATTATGAAAAAAAGGGAAATGCAAAAGCATAAGGCTATAGGTTCCAGTGCCTTATTCAACCAACCCTCCTGTGGCAATGAGTAATGTGTAAAGCTTCAGACCACTGATAATAATTATTCTCTAAATTAAAGATGAGCTTCAACCCATCTTCTTTGATGATTAAGAAAGCCAAATTTTCAAAGCTAATTAGTTTCTCAGTAAGGGTCATTGTTGTTTATTGTTCAGGCACTCTTAAGGTAATTAGAATGCCTGACCTAAATTAAGCACATTTTGCACATTTTATTAATAATGCACAATAACAGAAACCCCTGACCAAAATACACGCTGTGCCTCTGTCTTCTGAGGTGGCCTACCAAGGAAGCAAATTTCACATCCAAGGATGTTTCCAACATAAACATCTGGCTGCAGGTTCTTGGTTACTCGACTCCCAAAGATTGCACCATCCCACTGTGTGGGGAAAAGTGGCTTCCATGTTTTCCAAACCCTTTGTTCCAACAAAGTACATTGCTTCATCTGTTGTGAGTACAGCAAGACAGGAAAGTATTCTGAACTACCTAAGGAAGCAATAAGGACTGGTTTCTATCTCAATAGTTTCCTGTGGTAGAAAGTAGCTGATTTTTACAGAAAAACAGTAGAAATCCTAAATTATTGAATGGTCCTTCCTATCAATAAATATATATATCCTCCCAGCTTCCAAACATAAGTATTTTAGAACTTTCTGAACCAAATGTAGAACTGCTTTTAATGGTCTAATTGTTCTGATATTTAGATTATAAGAAGCAGTAAGTAGTCCTTCCCAGCTCATCTTCTCTGTATTGTTACCAACTGTGTAACTATACCTCTTTTTTTTTTTTTTTCCCAGCTCAAGAATTCTGCTCACCTTAATCCTCTTAACTACAATCTTCTCTTGCTGCTTTTATTCTGTACTGTGGTACCTGTGGTTACAGAGGCTATATAAAATTTAACATGAAGAGGTTTATGTTGTTTCTTTCAAAATAATTACTGGCAGTTTGGCAGTTTATCTCCCTTTGATTGACATTGGTCACTGAGCTCAAGATATTTGCGGAGAACTACCCCAAATCTATTCTCACGCAGCAACAAGGCTAGAGCCTGATGTTCTACTCTTATCAATTTAGGTAATCTTTCCATTATTACATTAATTTAAAATTTCAGCTATCAATTTTGCACCTGTTCACTCAAGGTGGTAAAATTCTTGTGTAACTTTGGGTAGTCAGCCTGAGATATGTCTGTCATGAATATGATTAATTCTTCACTGTTACTGTGTTACTATTGATCTCCTTTCCCACATATTTTATGAATAGATGGTCAGGCTTCAGCTGTCAACCTCCCTACAATACAACTTCCATAATTCTTCATTTCCCCATTTAAAATTACCTATGATCACAGCAAAACCCTCTCCGTCCATTGCAATTTTAATTTAGGATTTTTTTTTTTTTGGTGATAGGCTTGATCAAACATTTTGAATTCTCCTGTACTGAATAGGTGAAACAGCAATATGCTTATTGAGTCCAGCATTACATTATGATTAATTTTTGAGATTTAACTTCCCTCTAAAAAAGTCATGCTAAGTCTTTTCTAATATTGCACATGTATTCATGTGCTCACCGAACTTACCATTTACTAATCCCATATACCAAGCAGGCTCCAAAATAATAAAATTACTGGTAAGCTTTATATGGTTAAATTCCGCTGCGGGGGGGGGGGGGGGGGGGGGGGGGGGGGGGGGGGGGGGGGGGGGGGGGGGGGGGGGGGGGGGGGGGGGGGG
>JAWWEE010000074.1:106799742-106858229 GCA_035221455.1 Xenops minutus | reverse complement strand
TACCGCCCCCCCCCCCCCCCCCCCCCCCCGCCCCCGCGACTATCACGCATATCAATGCTATAAAACCTTTGCTTAAAACTGTTGGAGGATTCTTTTTGCAATTATGTGACTATGATGTGGAAATCTGTAGGATCTCTGTGCCCAAAGTAGCATGAAATAAAGGAATGCTTTTGCCCTAACATTCTTATTGCTTTGCTCTAGACCTAAGAATGCGCTCATAGGAACTTAAAATATAAGCATATCCATGAAGGCTTATGGTCAAAAGCAAAGGAAGAAAGTTAATTCAGAGCCCCAGCTACGAGAGGTTCCTCATGATCAAGCAAAAGCCTTGAAATCTGTCTGTAAGCTCACGGATACACAGCATATAGGGCAGGGATTTACTGCAGTTACACAACCTAACTCTTCAGGTAGTTAGGCCAGCGCATTTTCAAATATCTCTCTGCTATACAAATGCTTCCTGGTGATGAAGAAGGCGTGAATGACTCTAAAAAGTGCTGCAATCAAAAAGGCATTTACTCACTCAGGTGGAAATTCCAGGTGGATTTTTGAATAGCAGAGTAACTTTGATGCAACTGACACTAAGATTTCTTGGGAGAACCTCATGGTAGCATGTTAGCATATCAGAGACCAACCATGTTGTGCCTATCCAGTCCAGTGTTTCTCCAGCTGTGGCTGTAAGCCAACAACCGGGAGAAGTAAGAATAAGGCTGCCAGTTGGCGCTGCCAGTTGGCACTGCCAACAGCCTTAGGCTGAGGGGACCATGATCCCAACTCATTACTATTCCTGCCTTTATCTCTCCTCCCAATATTTGCTCTGTCTTCCCTGGAACTGCTGCAGGCTTTTCACAACCAGAGCAGCAGCATCATGTTCAGTATAGGGGTCCAGTGTGTTACTGCAAATACTGATCGGCATGTAGGAGGAGGAAAACATGAGTGGTACGAAGCCAGGCCAGAATTTTAAGATTGTTAATTAGGGCTTTGAAAGAGACAGTCTGGGTCAACCCACTCTAGGCACCTATTCTGACAGATGTGGGTTTGTCCCACAAATAAAAAACTTAAAAATGAAGTTGTGACCGCAAGGTTAGTGTTCTGGATTATTAGGTTTGGATGGAAATTATTGCAGGTCCAGACAATTCATTCCCTTTCTAGGTCCACAGTTGTTTGAACAGAGCATAATGAATTAAAATAGTCAGAAATTAGGCCCTATGCTTCCCAGCAGCCTGTGAACCCCACTACAGCAAAGTGAAGGGTCTGGTGCAGCCACAGAGGACTGCAGGAGGCTGCAGGGTCTTACCATGTGCTTAAGTGA
Source organism: Xenops minutus (assembly GCA_035221455.1). Classification (NCBI taxonomy): domain Eukaryota; kingdom Metazoa; phylum Chordata; class Aves; order Passeriformes; family Furnariidae; genus Xenops; species Xenops minutus. Next base: position 106,856,920 of record JAWWEE010000074.1, on the reverse strand, counting down.
ACACCTGGAGTGGGATGTGCCAGGCGAAGGTAACTGACAGCCAAGGATGTGAGGTTGCTTTTTAAGACAAATCAGGCTTTACCAGTTCAAACAAACAAACAAACAAAAAAAACCCAACAAAAACCAAAAACCCAAACAAAACAAAAGAAAAAAAAAAGGCAGCATTGCAGTTCTTTTTCATCTGGTCCTACTGAGTATGTATGATGGCATTCAGTGCAATGTTGTTATGTTTGTGGTGCAACCATCAGCAGAGCCAGCCTACAACATCAACATGCCATGGGGTTCTGCAGCACATGGTTGTGACTGCTATCACAGGTCATCATAGGTTGCCACAGGTTATCACAGTGTGCCCGGAATGCACTTGTGTCTCTAGAGTGGGGGCATGGCTGTGTTTTTAGACATTTCAGTATTCTTATGCCCACACAAACGTGCATGTGTCCTACTACAACGGCCTGATGGTTTCACCTCTGCCTTTCTTGCCATCTACAGTCACTGCTGGGGACCTCCAGCAGTGAGTATCTCCTGCTTTCAGATGCAACAGGTAACTGCTTGCCCTTGTTTGCTTGAAATTGTAAGAAACAGGAAGAGCTTTTTTGGAATTTTTGCTTCTTCATTGTGCATTTGAATGTAAACATATGTAAATAAATATTGCAACGTAGCTACCAATCCACTTGAGCTTCTTTTTGAAGTGCTTTGTGACTGGCTGATAATAAAAGCTACAAATCAGTAATAATTGTTTCTGAAGCAAAGCATGGCATAAAAGGTAGCCTGTGATAGAAACAGTATTCTTCGCTTCAGTCTGAATAGTCTGTGTACAGGCTGTTCCCATGGGAAGCCCGTCTCCTGTGTGTGCAACCCGCGTCCCTGCTTTGGTTATCGCTACTTCGGCCTTGATTCATCTGAGCCATTCCGAAGCCCAGGAGCCACAGGTGAGCGCCCGCGGCTCCAAACAGATCAGCACCGCCGCCCCGAGAAGGAGAAACTGGGCCGAAAAGCCCAAAGTTTCGCTCGCGGTAACGACCCGGCCGTGCCTGCGCCGTGGCGGCCGCCGGCTGGCACCGTCCCAGTGGGATGGGACGGGACGGGAGGGGACGGGATCCGCCCGCGCGGAACCTGCGCCCCGCGGAGCGCGGCCGGGAGGGACGGGAAGGGAAGGGGGAAGGGGGAAGGGAGGGAGGGACGGTGCCGCTCCCAGGAGCGGCACGCCGGAGCGGAGGGCAGAGCTTCTCCGGGCGCGGTCCCGCACCGCTCTGCGCGCAGCCGGCGCCGGGGCGGGGTGCGAGGGGAGGGGACGGGCAGCGCCTGGCCGCGGAGGTGGGCGGCGGGCGGGCGGGGTGTCTCAGCGCCGAGCCCGTGACGGGCATTACCCAAAAGGCGAAAAAAAAACACCCCAGGAGTAATTAAAGTCGCGGCTGCCGCGCGCGGTCCCACCCTCCCCACCGTCCGGCTCCTCTGGCAGACGGGAGGGGACAGCACAGACGCGCCGCCACCTCCGCAGCCGCTCCGCACTCGCTCCCTCGCCCGCCGCGGCAGCACCGAGGGCGGCGATCCCCCCTTCCCGAGCAGCGCCGCGCACCATGGGCCCCGCAGCCCCCCGCCTCGTCCTCGGCCTCCTGGTGAGTGCGGGACCGGAGGGAGGGGGTGCGTGAGCGCGGGGGGCAGCGCAGCGCTCCGGCCGCTCACGCACCTGGCCGCGCCTTTCCCCCGCGCTGTGGCGGCTCCACTTCTGAGGCACTTCTGAGCTCTGTCGGGCTCTTTATTCCAAACCAACTTTCTTTCCCCTCGGCGGGACCCTTGCGGGGGGGCGCGCCCCGGGGGTCTCCGGCGCAGGGGGGAAAGCAGCAGGTTGCGCGGTTCGCTTTGGGATGGGTGGTCGGGTGGATTTTGGGCGGTGAGGTTACGCGACGGGCACACGCTCGGGTCGCTGCTGCTGCTTCTGGTTATTCACGGAAAAAAAATTAAACCGCCGTTCGTTTTGTTTAAATCTCCCCCCTTTGCCTCTCCCCACCCGCTTGTCGTTTTTCTACGGGAAGGATAGGATTGTGCCACAGTGTGGAGTGTGTTGGGCTCCTGGGGGAGAGTTAGCTGTGCATCGGACAGTTGCAGCGATTTCCTTTGCCTTCAGTTTATTGTATTGTGCATAATTACCAGCTCCGGAAAGGCCATTGCCTGTGAAAGTTTGTTGTTGTTGTTTTTTGTGTTTTTTTTTTTTTTTTTTTTAAATTTTTTTTTTATTTATTTATTTTTAAATTTACAGTGGATGAGTAAACCTGATTTGTCTTTTGGTTCTTACCCCCTTTCCTCCCTGTTATTAATACATTCACGAAAAGAGGGCAGATGATCGTTTGAGCCTGTAAAAGAAAAATAATCAGTAGTGTTGAAGCACTGAATTTATTTTTGTATTAATTACATATGTATATTTTAATGAAAGTGTTACCATTCCAGACACTATGCCTGCCTTTGCAAGGATATTAATAACAAAACCCAAAGAAATGCAAGCAAGTTTACTCATACATTTAATTTAAAAAAAAAATAAAATTCTCCTGTCAAGCAGAAAACACCCCCCAAAAAACACCCAAAGAAAAAGAATCCTGAGTTGTCTTCTTTGTGTAAAGTGAAAGGACATCACAGCTTCTTTTTACCAGATATTTCCGTATCTCCTTAAATAGCTACCACTTTCTTTTGTTTAACTCCTCAGTAGTTCTTTATGCTGACATCAGACTGAGTTTGGCATTACTATTTCAAAGTTAGATGTCATTGACTCTTAAAATAATCTAGAACAGTGTAATAAGATGTGATTTCAATAACTTGAAAATTAGTGCACTGTCTTTCAGGAGAGAGTGTTTTATTAAGTCTCTGTTAGTAAGGAAAGTGCCTACTAATACATAAGGATGGATGTTTAAATTATTTCTATGTATGCATATTTTTGTATCTGCTTGTATGTATATATGAGGAACTGTATGAAGAGCTTTTATGGTGCAGACATAGCATATATTGTTTTTAGCTGATCACAGTTTTTCTAAAGGCTCCTAATGTCTTAAAGTGTTTAAAGTATTTTTATTTAAATATTTTCTTCATAGGCATCACAAGTAATTTTCAGAAGTTCCATTAGCTATTTACTTCTTTATACCTTTAATCCTAAAGATATGTGCAAAATAAAAATTGTTTTCCTTTTTTTGTTAGACTTTCATCCTGAAAGAATAAATACACATAAAAGGGTAGAAGATTTATTTACATTTCTCTATTTCTTTGTTTAACTGGCTGTGTGATTTTTGGATTACAATTTTAAACATAAGGACAGAAACTAGGCAAAATATACTCATATGTAATCTGAGATCAGGACTCACTTGCTCTGTGCTGAGGGAAATCTTTGTACCTCTGTGTGATTCGTTTTTAGAAAAAGGTCTGGTTATCTACTACTAATTTGAATTTTGAGGAGGACCCCATTTTGTAACTGGTTGTATGGGAGTAGACTGCTGTGATACTCAACATTTTATTTGTGTCATATCTAATTGCTGAAGCCAGATTTAATTAGTTTGTTAAGAATGTACTTTGAAGATGCAAAGTGATATGTAAGTGCAAGTGTCATCATATGGTTTTAATAAGGCACTTGTCCCTTTAATATTCAGCATCACCATAATTCTACCAAACTGAGTGTTGATGGATTAAACTTTAAGACCTGGAGACCTTGGATCTAAATTGGCCAGGAATGCTGTTGGAGGGAGTGCATGGCAAAGATGTGTTTTGTCTTTCCTCTGCTAAATTAATAATGTTGGCAAAATCTTTTAGTGAAAAAGAGCTTTTGGTATTAGTGTTGGTGCTGCAGTTATTTTAGAAAAAAGATGAACACAAGCTGGGGAAAAATCCAGGAGTAGTAGTCAGATTTTGTTGCTAGTCTGAAACTTTATGTGCTACGCTGCACAGTACAAGAATTCTTAGCAAGGAGTGCTTTCTGTGCTGTTTCACTTGCTTGTCTTAACAAACAACCAAACCAAAGTCAGCTTCAGTGTCTAGTTATTATTCAAAATACCATGTAATTATGTGTTTCTTTTTCCCCCTGATTTCTTAATTTGTTTTCTAGGTGCTGAGTTTGTGCTGTGAAGCTTGCAAGAAAGTAACTTTTCATGTTCCTTCTGAACTAGAGGCTAACACGTTAGTTGGCAGAGGTGAGAAACTGTGAGATGCCCATCTTAACAACTCAACATGACTGGAGATGCTGGTAACAGTGGAGGAGCCTTTTTGTTTAATGGAATGAATGGATGACTGGACAGCCATTTAAACAGCTGGATCAGCCTTTTTAAGAAGGATACGCCCTGTGTTTGTTATGGATTTGAACACTGGCTCTCTGCATCCATTTGACTTTTGCATAAACAGCTATTGTCAGGTTACAATATTTATTCTAAAACTAGAATGCCAGAGTTTAATGTTTTCAGAATTTGGAGTCTAAAGCTTAGTATTCCAATAAGTGGCTTGGTATTTCAAAGTGTGCCCCCAGTCCACAGTCACATGAAGAAGACAGTAAGTCATTTGGACAATGGAAAAGATAAAAAAAAGAAGAGAAAACCCACATAACTATGCACGAAGAAGCTGCTGTGAAAAATGGATGTGACTGCTCAGCAATGCTTGGGGTATTCAGGACACATAAGGGGATGTGTTGCAGAGGTGTCCTGTGTGCACATTTGCCTGGGAGAGTGCTCCTGTCTGACGGGATGGTCTGTCTTGATTTAGGGCAGTGTGCAGGTGACTGAGAGAAATATGAGAGACTAGAAAACACCCCACTCCATTTTTTTTTGTCCAGACCAGTCTTTGAAAGGCAGCTTTAAAAGGCGTGGCATAGCAGCTGCTACAGTGTTCTGTGCTGCCTGAGACTGAATTTGAGGTCAGAGGTGCCCTTTTTGAGTCCTATAACAGCAGAGGAATATGCTCCAGCTCTGCAGTCCTAATCCACATTCCTACAGAAGGAACCAATGAAGTGGATTGGTAGTTCATCACAATATAAGTGCTCAGAAAATCTAGCTGTATAATGAAAATTCAGTGACCTTTTAAATTTTAAAATGAAGAAGCTTGCTACAGCTGTGTGAGTTCTCATAGACTTCAACATTTCTCTATGTACATAAACTTGATTTATATAAAATAAAACTTCATGTTATTGCAATGCTTTGAAATAGATTGCATAATATTGAACTTAAACTTCCCCCCCTCCCCCCAAAAAAATTTAACAAAACCATTGTAGCTCAAAGGACATTACTTAAACATTTATTGAGAAGTATTTTGCATTGTTACAGGTCCATATTTTGACAATGAAATTACTCAGGATTTTCCTGGTTGTTGAAATTTTTTAAAATATTTTTGACTTAGACCAGAGCTTTAAAGAAAATAATCTCACAAAGCTATGGCTAACTGAGCATACTGTTGACTCATAGAACCATCAGAAACAAAATCTCTAGTCTGGTATTTTTTAAATCCCTTTCTGTAGTATGAAGTAGTATGAGATACATTTAAGTGAGGTAGTGCTATTCTTTTCAATACAGCATTTCCACTGTATGGATTCAAAAGGACAGGAGACACTATTGAAGCACCATAGAAAGTCTAACAAATATTTATTTGAGCAGTTAAAGGAAAAACCTATGAAGTCATCACGCCATGTTTAAAATTATGCTTCCCATCTGTTCTTGCAATTTTGAAAGAAATGAAATCTAGTTTATTGAAAATATCATCTATATATGGGATGAAATTCTGAATCTACTTTTTTTGCAATTAGCTTTGATAGAGCAGTGCCCCACCCACTATGGGGTCATTGAAGGAGTATTGAAAAGTTTTGATTTTTGAGAACATGACACTGGCACCTCTTGTACTCTGCAGGGATCGTTTATCTGGGGTTTGAGTCTCTGGCTTTCAGCTTTTTCAGGGTGCCACATTGTTCTTGCTTAGTGCTGTGGTCCTATTGCAATTCATTTCAAGTATTGTGATTTTTCTCCAACTGTTGTGCTGAATTACTTGCTGGTGAACCAAGTTCATTGAAATGCATAAGAATTTATTTTAGCCACAAATGATAGCAAATGCAGTGAAAAATACCTGAGAAGTATGCTGAAATTACCTGATACTTTCTGTAAACATGGAGTTCTATCACATACATATTAAAAAATTGCTAATCGTTTGTTCTAGAGTTAGTCGTTATCTCTCCCATCTGTCTGCCTCATAATTTAAAGGCCTTTGTCCTCCCAAGACTATTAAATCACATAGTACCAGTCAGTGCTTTTCTCCTGAGGGCAAAACTTCCAAGATGTAACATCTCCATTGAGTATTTGCATTAATTAATCGTCTTCACCGATATTGTAGGGCATGGAGCACAAGGCAAATGTAATAGCTACTGATCCAATAATGGACATGTCTACAATGTTTTTTGCGTATAAGTATGTTAATTCATCTCTGGTGCTTCAATACTTTTTCCAATGTAATAGTGTTTTGTGGAGACATATCCTTGAAGCACCCACGTCTTTTAGGAAACATTTATGAACACGAGGGTGGAAATTGATGTAAACTTGGTCAAATTTGAGTGCGTACATGGGTTCTGGAATCTGTATTTGTCGTGCTTAAATACTGAATGAACAAATATTTGAAGACTCAGTAAATGTAATTTTATTTAGGTCATGTTTTCTTGTTTTATGAGGGATGCTATTTTTTTGCTGTTTGAGTTATTGTCTGTTTCTCTTACAGTTGATTTGAAAGAATGCCTTCAATCTGCAGAGTTTATCAGTTCCACTGATGGGAACTTCAAGGTTCTAGAGGATGGTTCTGTGTACACAACATCTGCTCTGTCTTTGTCTGCTGAGAAAAAGACTTTTACCATATTACTTAAAGACATTCAAGAACAAGTTCAAAAGAAAATACACGTTAGCTTGGTGGAAGAAGCAAAAAAGGTGAGCTTCTGATTTCAAGATACCTTACTTATTTGAAATTTGGTTTCAGAGAGTGCAGCTTCAAGCTAAGTAACTGTAGTTGACTTTTGGAATTCAAATAATAAGACAAAATGCTGCTGTAGAGTGTAATTTTATTTAGCAGTTGTTGATTACTGGGTTGCTTAAGTCAGCAGATTGCTTTTCTCAAAGGGGAGATGCTAGTAAGTAGCTTAATCAGGAATGTCAAGAATGTTAAAAGCCATGTTTGAAGAATTAGAGCAGATTTTATTCATGCAAAATATTGCAACAAATTAAAAAACTTGGAATACTATTACAGGTGTAATCAGAAATTAAGTCCTGTGTGGGGGAAGAAAAAAAAAAACCATCAGTAGGAAGACTGGAATGGAGGGAAAAAAGTTGGAAACACAGGACAGCAGTTAAAAATACACATGCTTAAGAATATATAGATATATTCTTATCTGTCTTTTTATCTTCCAAACTCAGGCACAGAAGACCAGGCATGCTAGGGACACAGTTCTCAAGCGAACCAAAAGAAGATGGGGCCCTATTCCATCCGTTATGATAGAGAACTCACTGGGACCTTTTCCACTACAAATACAGCAGGTACATTTTATACAAATCCTAATTTTATGATCCAAGCTAGGTTTGTATGTGACTTTTATGATAAAGAAGAAAACCAGTTGTCTTGTGTTCCTTATTGATGACGTTCCTGTTACTACTCCTCTGTCTTGTTCTGTCTTGTTCATTGTATATCTCATGATTTGTAGCTGAAATAACTTGTGATCATAGTTGTTGGAGTGAATAGGAATTTTACAAAAAAAGGAGAGTGGCATACTATCAAAGAGAGATCTTTTTTCTTGGAAATCAGTGAAGTGTGTAATTACAAAATACCCCCAAAAAGCAACAAACCAAACCAACAAACAACCTTCACTAAACATTGCCTAGGAAAAGGTTTTGTAAACACAGACTGGGGTAAATTTTACCTACATGTCTACATCCTTTCTGGAGGTCGAGGTGTAATGCCTTCAGCCTTGAAGACTGAATATGGCCTGTGTTATTTGGGAAAGTAGTTACTGGTAGAAAACAAGTAGGCGTGAAAGAGAAATGCAAGAATTAAAGTTATCATGGATCCATCTAGCCTTCTCTAGATTACAGAGTGGCTGGTAGAAGATGTGTAGAGACAAGTCTAATAACAGAGTCTGTGCAGAGCAGTCCTTCTTCTAATCTTACCTTCCCAACTTCTGGCATTCAGTAGGCAGGGAAAGTATTTTGGGACAAGAGTATTTATAAATAGATAACTCTAATGTTACCTCCTTGGTATTTGTAATGAGATGCAGAGAAGCTATTTGAATTGACATATGTCTGGACTATACCTTAGGTTGTCTTCCTTCCTCTGGTTCTTCCTCTCCTTCCTACACTTTTTCTTCTCTAGTTGCAAACCACATTCTCAGTGGATACACTAAAACTAAAATCTCATGATCAGGGACAGATACAAACCATCTGTATCTGAATGTGCCTTGTGTGTGCAGTATCCTAGAGAGATTAGATTTCAAAATATTTTTTTTTTGGATATTGTCATTTTTTTAGGATAGTGCTAAGCATTTATGAGTTTGAATTAACTCCCCTCTCATGTAGGCAGATTATAAAGGAAGGCAGTTACATGGCAGGCTGTTTTCCTATTCTGTGAAATTTAAGCTGCTACAGAAGTAAATCAAGTTGCGGGATTTTTTTTTGTTTGTTTGTTTGTTTTTGTTTTGGTTTGGGTTTTTTTTGTGTGATTTTTTTGAATTTTTTTTTTTGTTTGGGTTTTTTTGTGGTCTTTTGCTTTTTTCCCCCACAAGTTTCAGTTTGTGCTAAATATGATAATGAAAGGGGGGAAAATATATTAAAATGATGCTGCTGTTTTCCCTTGAGCTTAAAAATGTCTTTCTACAGGTCCAGTCAGACACAGCTCAGAACTACACAATTTATTACTCTGCAAGTGGACCAGGAATTGATCAAGATCCAAAGGGTTTATTTTATATAGAAAGAGAAACTGGAAATATCTTTGCTACTCGTGCAGTAGACCGGGAACAGTATCCAAGCTTTCAGGTACAGCCCTAAGTTGTGTAAACATAATTAATTTTTTTTTTTTTTTTTTTCTGCCATGCATATATTGGACAGTTGGGTTACAGGGGAAACTGGCAACAGGCAAGACCTGGAATCAGCTCTCTGTTTTGAGTAATATCCTTGGTGTTGAATTGAAGAGATGAAATCAGTAACCAAAACATCCAGTCGTCTAGATCTTGAGAATATTTTTGCTTTTCACTGCTTACGCTAATTACAGCATAAATGTAGTGAGCTGTTGGATTTGTGTCACTTCTAGAAAGAGTTTTTAAGGGAAGATTGATAAGATCTGCAGAAAAACAAAATAATGATGCACTCTAGACAGCTGTGTAGCTGTGTTTTTTTGAATCTCTCTCAAGCTATTCAATTCTGATATTTTGTTAACAAGGTACACTGCTCTCTCTACTGGCTGTGAAGTGTAAGAAGGCAATTACTAGAAGCACCTTCTAGATAGGTAATTTTCAGTTCCAGTTGCTGCATTTTATTAGATTATGTTACAATGGGCAAATAGTTTTGCTGTCATTCTTGATTTTGTTCTAAATAGCAGTATTTACATATAGATTCTGGTAACACTGAGATTGCCTCATAAACACCTGGAAAAATGTGTTCAAGAGACTTGGAAAAAGTGTTTGATAGAGTTGGTGGGGGTGTCAGGGAGAAAGTGATTCAAATACTTGTAGTGCGAGCAATGGAAAAGGGAGAGATTAGACTTGGGAAGGGTTTGCTGTGCGCACTGTATTTTATTTTATTTACTCCTTCATTGAAGTAAAAATGTAGTAGTGCTACCTATTGCTTAAGCACTGAATTTGTCTTACAGATCATTTGCTTTGCAACCACTCCAGATGGTTATTCACCAGAGGTACCACTTGTGCATACAATCAGGATAGAAGATGATAATGATAATGCTCCATATTTTACACAAGACCTGTTTGAGTTTTGTGTCCCTGAAAATTCCAAACCCGGTAAGAATTTTTTAAATCGGTGAATGCACATACCACCACTCAGCTCAGTCATGTACCAGTATGACATGGTGTAATCTTGCCTTTTAATCAATTTCATTGTGATTTCTTGAGGAGTATTGTATTCTTGAGTATTGTTATTTCTTGAGAAGAGGCTGAATTTGCAAAAAGCAGCTCAAGATTTCTTAATTATTGGAAATTCCAAAATATCATCTCAGCCATAGTGAAAAGTATTGTTAAAAGAAGTTTTCAAAAACTGAGGTGATTCAGTTTTCCTGAAATAGTGTAAGAATTTCAGAATGTTTTTATTTTATCCAAAAAACATCTGTTTCCATAAAATGGCTTTAGAAGTTTCCTAAACAACTGACAAGGTGATGTTCTAAGGTGTAAAATGCCTTTGTTTAAGCTTGCAGTGTTTGTCCAAGCAGATGAACAAAGGTGGGACTTCTCCTGAGAGAGGGTGGGAGTGGAGAAAGTCTTGCCCCTACCTGTGAAAGGCTGGGATTTGCCCCTTACTGACTTCACGTGGCTGTGTAACAAACAACAAAAGTAGAGAGGGAAAAAAAGGTGGACTCCATACAGTGAGGAGTGCAAAAGCCATGATTTTGCTATTCCTCACTCATCAGCTAGGGTGGGGAAGGTCTAACTTGCTTCACAAAAAAGGAAACAAAGTGTCTTCCCTGTCACCCCTAAAAACCACTTTCATTTCATTCTCTGAGCTGCTCTACTTCTTACATTGTGAATTACTGATTTAAAATGAAGTTCCAAAACCACTGGGGCTATGGGGAGAAGGGATAGCAGTGCTCCCTGTGTGGGGGTAGTGCAGTTTGAACCAGGTCAGAAAGCTCTGAACCTTCTCATCCATTCCCCTAGCAACACCTTTTCAGCTGTGTTTGAAATGTTTAATTAGAAGTCACTGTCAAGAAGACTAACTGAAATCTAAACTTTCAGTATTTCTTTTGATTATTCTTTCTGACAGCTGCAATAATCGCAACTTTGTCTAAGAAGGGAAAAAAATTACCCAGAGGATTAAAATAGATAATTTTACACTATTATTGTATTTTTACTACTATTTATTGTGTTTTAAATATTGTTTTAATTTAGAGCTAAGTGATCAAATAGCTATTTTCATGTGTTTAAAGCAGAAAGACGTGTTTAAATAATTTTTTATTATATGCAGATTTTTCTGGAACTAAAACCTGCTATATTGTCTTTACAGGTGTTGTTGTTGGGAAAGTGATTGCAGAGGACCGAGATGAGCCTTACACTCTGCATACTACACTGAAATACCGCATTGTGTCACAAAATCCACCAATTACCCCAGCATTTTCTTTACATGGGGATACTGGTGTCATTTCTGTATTACGACCGCAGTTGGACAGAGAGGTGATCTTTCCTGAAGCATCTTTAGGTGTCATCTGATGCACACAGATAGCTTCTTAACCCCCCTCTGCTTTGCCCTTGTGAGACCCCAACAGGAGTAGTGCATCCAGCTCTGAGGTCCTCAACACAGGAAGGACATGAACCTATTAGAGCAGGTCCAGAGAAGGGCCATGGAGCTGAAGCACTCTTCTGTGAAGACAGGCTGAGATAGCTCATGTTGTTCAGCCTGGGGAAGAGAATATTCTGGGGAAACCTCACTGCAGGCCTTTAGTATTTAAAGGGGCTTATGAAAAAGGAGAGGGACTTTTTACACGGACTGACAGTGATGGGACAAGAGGAAATGGTTTTAAACTAAAAGAGGAGAGAATTAGGTTAGATGTTAGGAAGAAACTCTTTACTCAGAGGGTAGTGAAGTGCTGGAACAGGTTGTCTGGAGAGGTTGTGAATATCCCATTCCAGAGGTTGTGAATACCCCATTCCTGGAGCTGTTCAAGGCCAGGTTGTACAATGCCCTGAGAAAACCGATCTAGTGGGTGGAACTTCGTGGAATGGGCAGATTGAAACTAGGTTTTAAGGGTCCCTGCCAACTCCATCCTTTCTATGATTCTATGAATTGCTGGCATGGGAATCACTAGATGTAGCTTCTGCTACCTATTTTTTGTTACCCTCTCTAAGGAGCCTCTGAAACTTTTCAGAGTCCTGTAATTAATTCAGGGAGTTTCTGTGTAGATCTACCATATTCTAGCTAACCTTGGCAGGGGACTTCACACTGCTCTCCTATTTGACCTGTGGATTTTTACTCTTTCTGTCTTCTTGAATCCTGTGAGCCACTGTTTCCTCCTAATTAAGTTCCATTTGCAGTGCTTCTTGCTTCTTTACAGAGATGAACCATTTTCTCTGAAAATAGTCAGTCCTATATTCAACAAAAATATCTTTAATATTTGAAACCTGAACAGTAATACACCATTTCCTAAAATTGAAGTGCTACCTATTTTTTCTTATCAGCTGTTTTTGAGTAAATAAGATACACTATTTTTTTTTTTTTTAATAGAATGTCATTGTTTCCACTAGAAAAACCTGACAGGCGCTTGCAATTCAAAATAATATTTCTAGCATAAGGCAGTCATTCTAGAAAAAACGCATTTCTGCAAGCACATCTTTTTTGAAGATAAAAAGAGTTATATTATGGCATATTTATGTTGCTTCATGCCTAAAAAATCCACATAAACAGCATGTTACAAAGTTTGCACTTGCAGGTGCAGTAAACTTTTTTTAACAAGAGAAAAATGCAGTGATTATGAGTATTATTGTAACTACTAAGGAAGCTGCCACAGTGAGTACTTGAGGGAAGGAAAGATTGAAAAGTCAGTCCACTGTGTATCTTTTAGAGATAAACTTATGAACTAGAACAGGAAATTTCTTTCCTGTACCAATGAAACTGAATGCTACTTTCAGGCATTCAGAACTGGAGTAGTCTTGATTTACAAACTCCCTCATTTTGTGTCTAATCTGTCTTACTGTGTTGTGTCCTGTCCTCTGCCCTTCTGCCCTCACCATTTTCCCTCGCCGGACCCTCTTTCCTTGGTTGTTCAGGTATTAGTAAGGCTAAAAAAACCTTTCTGCTGTTGTGACTCAAGTCAGTGATTTAAGTGGGCTGCTTATCAGAGAGCCCTTTGGAACTGATAAGGACACTGACTCCTTCAGTGCCAGACCCTGCCAAATGGTAGGCATTACCTTATCATTTATAGCCCAAAAAGAGCCTAGATTGCAGCACCATTTTCATTCATCCTTAGTAAAATAAGATATATGCATTGAAATACTTTACCTGCTGGCAACCTAAGGGAATACTCTGGTGCTCTAAAAAGGAGACATAAACAGCAGGTGAAGGTGCATCATCTGTATTTTCCAAAACTCCAGGTTTTGGAAACTAATGCTGTCATTGTAAGAAGCTTTATTTAATACAGGATATAGCATACATGTTACCAATGGATGCTGAACTCAGTGTTGCTTAGCCACCAAAAAATATTTTGCTGCTCTTCCTTTTGGATTTATCTGTGAGAAAGCCCCAAAGCTAATTGCGTCATTCTGTTGGGGAGCACTGAATTAAGAGCAGAATTCTGGAGCGGGGGCGAAACATTTAGTTCTACTTTTGTATGCAACTGTGATTAAAAAAGTGAGTATGTCAAACTTCTGTTTGCTTTTATTCTTCTTTTCAGCTTGTTCCCAGTTACACTTTGTTAGTTGAAGTGAGAGATATGGCAGGTCAGCCTTTTGGTTTGTGCACTACAGGAACAGTTGTTGTCAAAATTGAAGATACAAATGACAATGCACCATCCTTTAAACAGATACAAGTAAGTGCATAAATGAAATGCCTATATAAAGGGCCAAAAAGAAAAGACTATTTTCATCCCCATTCTAATTTCCTGATGGACTGTCCCTCAAATATGAGGCCTAATACCCTGAGGCAGTTAATCCCAATATAGATGTTTGAGAATGCCCTGTCGGTTGTGCGGTTTGGTAATTAGACCTACTGTTATATTAGTTGTTTTGAGTCATTTACCTCATGCCCGTTGGGAGAAACCAGATGTGACTCATTCACTTCTCCTGCAATGCATAGTCTTAGAAACCCTGTAATTTAACCATTTTTCAGTGGGGGAAAAACAGATTCACGACTAAGCATGACTGCATTATCGTTTGACCAGCTTTTGGTTGCTTCTGTGTTGCAAAGGAAAATGCTTGAAGGAGTATGTCTCAAAACCAATGTACATGGCTCAAATACTACAGGAGATTTTTAATATGAAACTTATGAAAAATAATTCATTTTTCACGAGGAATACATGTACTTTACCCTTTCCATTCACTACTGTAGGATATCATCCGTCATGTTACTTGAGAATCACTCTTATTTGCTCTTCTTGAGCTTGTAGAAAATAACACAGCTCTTTAAAAAAATAATGAGAAAAATTCCTTTATCCTTTGCCATCCAAGTAGAGAAGTATTTCATACTTCTTGGCTTTAAGTTTTGTGGTCTTGTGGTTTGTTTATATATATATATATGTATGTATGTACGTATTTTAATTTCCCCAGTACTTTTTTCTAATTCTCAGCTTGGTCATGTTGTATGTGAATTGGAATTTATAGCTGATGTAACTGAGGGAATTTTGCTAATTTATCTTTCCTGGAAAAATTCCAGAATTGCATATGTCAGTGATAGTTTGAGTGTATGAAGACGCTGAGATTTCACCTGGGCACACAGGGAAGGTTTACTGTTTGACATAGGGTGTAAAGGAGGAGTGGGGAAGACAAGCTAATGCATGAAAACAAATCATTACAGCAGCTTGATAAATTGACCCCTTGGGTTTAAGTAGTCTTATTTAAATATGGTGGTATTCACTCCTACATCATGGAACAGTATTCTTTGATTTAATTTTTTTTTTTTTTTTTTTTTTTTTTTTTTTTTTTTTTTTTTTTTTTTTTTTGATACTCCAAGTATGAAACACGAGTGGAGGAAAACAGAGTGAGTGTAGAAATACTGAGAGTCTCTGTTGTTGATCTTGATGAACCTGGTTCACCTGGCTCAGGAGCAGTGTATGAAATTATAAGAGGAAATGATGATCAGGCCTTTGAAATTACAACAGACAAAAACACAAATGAAGGAATACTGTGTGTTGTTAAGGTAAGTAAAAATCAAACTGCTAGAGGAAAGTTTATGTCTCTTCAGGTTTTGCTTTTAAAACCAATAATCTAGGAATAATTTCTATTCAAAGAATATCTATAACTGTCAAGCTCATCAGACTTTCTTATGCACAGTGATTTCAGCTACCCCTCAGTTTTGTGTGCTCAGAATCTGAGGAGTTCTCTTTGTCATTTCAGAAGAGCTTGATGCTTTTGCTTAATTCCACAGTTGTTGTTTAGACTTAGGGGTGTAATTTGAAGAATGCTTTGTGTCTGGGTTTTTAACAGAAATAGGAAAAGGGTAAAGTAGGGTAAGGTTGACCATCTTCTCCAGTCTTCTCTCTGGGAGTTGATTAAACCTATCTTAGCATAAAACTCTCCAGGTTTTATTTTGCAGTGTAGTGATTTCTGGTTTGCTTTTTCAGGGTGTGAGGACATATACATACACTACTCTGTGTTAGTTTAGTTACATGTTATACCCAGTACTTTTAAGATGTGATGTAAAAGGTCTGCTGCATCTGTACTCTAGTACATCACTTTACCTCTTCATGCCTCTTTTTCGTTATATGTTAAAACTGTCTTAAGAGGTAACTTCTAAGGAGCAGAGAAGCGTATTAATTAATATTAACATTTGAAGATGTAAATTATAGAGGTAGAGATGCCAATAATTTTTTAAATTATTATTTATTATGGGTTTTTGTTACCAATAATCATTAGAACTTTTTCTAGAACTCTGTCCCTGGTGTATGAACACAGCTGAAATTTTTTATATTTATTGTAGTGCTGTATTAGACTGGAGAACATTATGACTTTAGGATAAAATTACCTCATATGATGACCTTGGAGAAGAATAAATGGTAGCTACTTACTGTGAACCCTATAAATTCAGACATATTTGTAGGTACTAGAAAGAAGTGTAATTGAGTAATGGTGGAAAGGAAATATACTTCAGCTAAAATAAAGGCCAACTAGATATGGAAGTGGAGAATACCCCACCACATGTAATTGTTTTCTCAGTTCTGCTAGTAATTCACTATTAGAATATTCATATAAAGTTTTGCAGTGGTGCTGCTTATCTTATTAGAGGCATTTCCTCAGACACTTTTCTTTGACTAACCTAGAACTTAACATTTTTATTAAAAAATCATGTCTCTTTACTGTATTTCAAGATGGATGCTCAAGAAGGATAGCTGGCGTCTGTTGTAAATAAGTGTGGTACAGTTTTATCTATTTAGAAATTCAGCAATGAAAACAATACCAAGTTTTGTATTGGTTTGAAGGAAAAAAAAGCAAAACAACTTCCTTCCTTTTTTACAGGGACTGGACTATGAAAGTGCCAAGCAAAGGATTCTTGTGATTGGAGTCAACAATGAGGCACCCTACTTGCTGGCACCACATTCACAACAACTTTCCCAGAGCACCTGCTCTGTTACAGTGCATGTCCTGGACGTAGATGAGGGACCAGTGTTTAAACCATGTCTGTTACGCTTAGATGTTAAAGAATGCGAAGATATTGGGACGGCTATTGGGAGATATGTAGCAGAGGATCCAGAAACTGGAAATAGTGAAGGCATAAGGTATGAAAAAACCTTACCTGCTAGGTTTTTTTTGGATTCTAGCATGGATTGGGATACAGGAAAGGGGAAGAAGTTGTTGAGATATATATGTGGTATGACACACATGTGTGTGTGCACCTGCACACCTGTGAGTGTATATGAATACATGTATCTAAATATGTATGTGTGTACATATGCATGTGTGTGTATGTTTGGAATCTTTAACAAGACAAATTATTCTTGCCAGATACCGGATACCACCTGGCCAGTGTAACTGGATCAACATAGATGACAAATCGGGTGAAGTCCGAACTGTTAAAGTCTTGGACCGAGACATAGGAGAAATGAGACGAGGTCAATGCAATATCACAGTTCTTGCAATAGACAGAAGTGAGTACTAAATGTTGTTGGCATTCTTTGTAGTCTGTAACAGTTGTTTATGTGCAATTTTAGTGTGGGGACAACTGTAGCGGTTCAGACCAATGACCCACCTAGTCCATTGCCTTGTCTTTGGGATAGCTCTATCAAATGCTTAAGGGAATATTGTACACCAGAGAAAGCCATTTCTCAGTGTTTTGAAAAGTTATCTGCCTAAGGGAATATTGTACACCAGAGAAAGCCATTTCTCAGTGTTTTGAAAAGTTATCTGCCCCTATTTAAAATTCTCTAGTAATTTTAAATTGATAGATTTTCCTGTGGATTTTATTCTTTTATTTTTCAACTATTTTTTTTCAAGCGTTCACCTGGCAGCTGTAAACTTGTCAGCAGAGAAAGTAGAAAGAAGTTCCTGAAAAGAAGTTGTTGACATTGCAGCTAAAAATTCTATTCCAAGTTTGCATATTAAAATTAAATGAAAATCATATGAATTTAAATTATTTAGAACTTCTGTTGTGTATAAAGTAAACATGATTGCATCTGCAGTGAATTGTTTCTAGGGAAAGAATTAAAAAATAGTCTTGATGTAATTTCACTGGAATACGTATATATGCATTGACCAATTGCATATTGGGAAAACTGTAATTAGGAGAAAGAGCTCATTCCCTTCTTGCATGTAGGCTTTGGTGATATAGTATGTGCCACTGATGAATCCTGCTACTGCATGGTAACTTACAGGGTAGAGGTCAGAATGAAGCCCCACTGTTTCTTAAAGTCTGTGTTTCCATGGGAGGTGAAGGTAGTGAACTTCTCCTTCCAGAAGTTAAAAAGGTTCTTTTAGCTCTCTTCTCCTTTTGCATCTGATTGTCTTAGTGTCCTTTAATCTTGGTTTATGGGCTCTTCCTCCTCTCATGCTCCTGTTAGAACAGGATGTGTTCCCATGCAGATACACAGTCAATAAAATGCAGTCGGCACATGTAGAACACGGAGATTTGGGAGCTGTTGATTTATCTGCAACCAGCCAAGCAAAGAGAAGCAGCCAAGAGAGAGCTGTGAGAACTTCCTCTCTCTATCTAAATCAGCAGTTGCTTTCCACCTTACTTCTAAACTTGAATATTATGGTTGATGATGTTTCATTGTGAAAGTCTGGAGTAGAAATTAATATGTGAATGTATGAAGTAAGTGCTAAAACTAGTTATTTTTATCTCACAGATGGTAAAACAGGCACTGGAACAATTCAGGTTTGCATCATACCTGGGAACAAGAATTTCCCACGAATTGCTCAAACAGACTATATAATGTGCAGAGACAGAAAACCCATCTGCCTTACTGCACAGGATGGTGATGAGGCTCCTTACAGCACACCCTTTGTATATCGCATAACTGACCGTAACTTGGCTTCCATGTGGAAAATAAGTCAACACAACGGTATGTTAAGACTTCCTTGTCCTCGTTTAGCTGTAGGTTAAAAGGTGCTGAAAGTATAAATCCTTCCATGGTGTAGTATTTCATCTAACTTTAAACTAATGTGGTTCTGATAGCAGTATGGCTGCAACAGAAGGGAAGATTACAGTTGCATTTGTGACAACTGAGTTGCAGGTATTGTTAACACTAGAACTGTTTTTGTCTTTTTTTTTTACAGATAATTCTGTGTATCTTTCACCAAAGGGTGATATTCCATTTGGAATTTATGATATTCCTGTAAGTGTGATGGATAATGGAGGAAAGGTTGGAGAGAACAACATAAGAGTTAACCTCTGTGATTGTGTTACACCAACCGAATGCGATGGCAGGACCCGTCAACTTAGTGGTGGAAATGTTACTCTTGGTCTCTGGGGCATCCTTGCAATGATCTTAGGATCGCTGTTATTGCTGTGTAAGTAAACTTTTTTTTTAACACAAAGCCCAAAACACTTAATTTTAAAATCAGCTGAGAGAACTGATTCAAATTTAATTCAAACATTTTTTATTTTGAGAGGTGTATAGCTGTCATCACTGACTTAATGTACCTGCTCTATTTGTATCAGTATCACAGGCTTCTTGCTCTCATCTTGTGCTGTAAATACTCTGTGTGGTTTTTTATTTAAGTATATTTTGTGTAAGATGTTCTGTATGTTCATGCTAACGAGGCCAAAAAACCTGCATTCGGTGCTTGAACCAAAAGAGGATGGTATTATAGTGCTTATCAGGTCAAGCAAAATTTGTGAGTTCTAGAAACATTTCTGCTTTTAGAGTTACTAAAATCAATTTCCTAGAGCATTTTGTGATCTTGTGTTGTGGCTTAAAACATGGAGTATCTGGGACATTGGATTTCACAAGGGGATTTACAAGAGTCTGTATAATCATAGAAGCATAAAGTATGCTGAGTTGGAAGGGACCCCTCAGGATCATTGAATCTCAACTCCTCGTCCTGCACAGGACACCCCAAGAATCCCCATGTGCCTAAGAGCACTGTCCAAATGGTTTTTGTACTCAAGACAGGCTAGATGCTAGTGACCACTTCCCTGGGAAACCTGTTCCAGTGCTCAACCACCCTTTGGGTGAAAAATGTTTTTTGGATAGCCAACCTAAACCTCCCCTGACTCAGATTCATGCTGTTTCCTTGAGTCCTGTCACTTGTCATGAGAATGAAGAGATCTGTACCTGCCCCTTCACTTCCCCTCATGAGGGTGTTGAAGACTGCTGTGAGGTCTCTCTTCTTCTCCAGGCTGAACAGACCAAGTAACCTCAGCCACTCCTAATAGAGCTTCTTCTCAAGGCCCTTTACCATCCTTGTCACCCTTCTTTGGATACTCTCTAGTATCTTTGCATCCTTCTTATATTTCAGTGCCCAAAACTGCACACAATATTCCAGGTGAGGCTGCCCCAGTGCAGAGCAGAGCAGGACAATCCCCCTCCCTCTGACAGCTGGCGATGCTTTGCCTGATGCCTCCCAGGAGAGGGTTGGCTCTCCTGGCTGCCAGGGCACTAATGACTTCAACTTGCCATCTACCAGGACCCCCAGGTCCCTTTCCATGGCACTGCTTTCCAGCATCTCATTCCCCAGTCTGTACAAACATCTGGGATTGTCCTGTCCCAGGTGCAGAAATGTTGAAGGACAGGTTGAATACTTCCACAACAGACCAAAACCTTAAAGAGATGTGCTACTGGAGTTGCGCAAAACCTAAGTTTCTGGAAAGGCTAATATTGCTGTTAACCAGTGAGGTGGTGACAGTGATGTGTAAAAGCAAAACCAGATCTTTGGGTTTTTTTTACCAAAATCAGATATAGTCTGACTAATAACATCTTTAAAAATCATAGAGGGCATGCTACAGTAGCTAGTATTTCAGAGTTTGTGTAGGTTTTCTTTTTCTTTCTTTTTTTCTTTTCTGATTTTTGGGGATAAGGGTTTGGTAATAATTAAAATGTCCAGCTCCTGTTGAATCTCAGTTAGCTGTTCTTACTCAGGTAGATAGAAGAGTGGGACCTGGACATGTTTTGAAGGCTAGATAGATCAATGTTTTATCTCAACAGGGAAGGTATCCAAATTTGTGATATAGCTCAAAGGTGGAATTTTCAGAAGTGTGAACCTCAGTTGAGAAACTGTGTGAAATGTCAGCTACCTTTTTGTCACTGCCTGTCGACTGCATCCCTTGCAAATAGATCCTTTTTTTTATTGTGGCTAGGTTTTACCCTATGCATCCTCTACTCAGTGCGGTCTTGGGTGTCTTCTTCCCATCTGTCGGCTTCAGGAAGCAACCTGCTGGAATCACTGATGCACATCTCACTGACAGCTGATGCTACAGAAGCTAAATTAGCTTGAAAGTGGCTCTTGGCCAGTTTTCACAGTAGTTTATATTTTCAGAGATCAGACTGCTCAGTGGACAGTTCAGCAGAACTGTTCTGTTCCTTGTAGGCTTTATTTTTAAGCTAACAATTTGAAAAGTGAAGAAAAAAGAATGGTTTTCTGAATGAAAGGTGTTAGTTGTACATGATTCTTTTATGTAAATTCATTTCTGTGTGTCTTCATGACAACAAAAGGTAGCATTGTAGGAGGAATAAAATTAATACAAGGAATTAAATAAGATTGTTCTGTAACATAATGATGCAAGTCCTCCAGGGTTCTGTTGACCTTTTGTGTGAAACAGAAGTTTCTGGTATTGGGACCCTTAGCTTGCATATTAGTTCCTTATGATATAATTTGACATCCTTATATTCATAGATGAAAATTATCTTGTGTACAACTTTGTTGTAGGCAAACAACATGATTTTTCACCTGGATTTCATCTAAATTTTTCATTACTATGAATTTGTGCAGTGACAGTGCTTTCATAAAGGATGCTTGCATTTTTTTTGGAAAAACCAAGATGTGTTTTAAAAGTAGTAGTTCAACAACAGTTCAACAATGCAGTGAAGACTCCATATACTATTTGAAGAAAAAAAAAAAAAGAGTATATACTGCTTTGTCTGTGGGCATTTTTGGAAATTTATTTTTTTTTAAACCATACTTGATGCTTAGGCATTTAAAATTCATTATCCTACATAAGTAGATACCATTATGAGGTAAAGTTTATAGTATTATTTCCTTTCCGTAGTAATCCTGATCACAATTTGTGGCTGCTGTGGCCGTGGAGTAATGCACAGGCAGGTGACCGATGATTGTGCCAATCATAACTTAATCATTTCAAACACAGAAGCTCCAGGAGAAGAAGTGATGGTGAGTTGTATGTAAGTTCTTCAATGTAGAAACTTGTAATTAAGATGTCATAGCATTGCAGTTTCATAATAGGACCACCTGCAAGTAGGTGATTTGGTAAAGGAAATAAGCAATCAATGCAGGGATCATTATATGTACTTTGCTATTTAACAAGAATTTGAAAATTCTTACTTTAGACAGAGTTGGTAGTACCATACACATTTAAACATACCTTATAGTTATTAGCCTGAGTGTTTGTAATTCTTACAGATTTTAAGTGTTTGGTTGGAAGTTTCAGGCGAGCCTTTTAATAATTTCAGTCATTTTCCACAATGAGGTTAGATGGAAACTTACTATTTTGCTTGTGTTGAATATGTGCTTATGACAAAATGTTATTGTTTTCCTTGGAGAAGGATTTTTAAATTTAGAAGATAGCAGTTGTAAATTGTAAGTACAATTTCTGCCCTTCCTCTGAAAAATGAACCCAGATAGAGTTGATTTCATGTAAAATCCATGTTCATGAAATTTGTTATTGGTTTTGGCATCTAAACTTCTTTCAGTCTACCATGAATATTGTTCAGTCTAGGACTGCATTTGTATATACAAACATAGCTCTTCAGAGTCTACCTCTTTTCTGTTCCCCACACCCTGACATTGTCCTCCTCAAGAAAAGAAAGTAAGTTTAAAAATGGTGGTTTACTTCATGTTGAAACCCAAGAAACCCTAATAGTGACAAATGTCAATTTTCCTGTTGCCTAGGAAACACAATGTAGAGCCATTATAAACTAGTAGATGGACTATAGCACATTTCACTGGGATAAAACCTCAGTTTTTGGATCTCATATCATACTTAAATGCAGAATTCCCCTCTTCCGCCTTATCATTGTATCCTTTCAAAATGCTGTTAACAGATCTTTGTACACTACATACTAAGGATAGCCTTTTATTTGAATTGAAAAAAAAAAAAGCAGAAAAAAAGTATCCCTGGTAATGCCTTTTTTTTTTTTTTTGTTAGGATCACAATATAATTCCTCTACAAAATACATGTGATCAAGGAGGATATGGAGTAAAAACAGGAGATCAACAAACATTTGAAATGGTAAAAGGAAGAGGGCATACCTTGGAATCAGTCAAGGGAGGTGGACATCAGACCCTGGGATCAGTTAAAGAAGGAGGAGGACAGACTATGATGGATACATGTAGATACTCCTACTCAGAATGGCACAATTTCACACATCCTCGTTTAGGCGAAGTAAGTATTCTGAAACGGATCTTTTTCTTTGAAGTGTAGGTTATGGTCAGTATATACAGACTTTTCAAGGAAGACATGTTCTAGAAAGGTGGCTTTCTGGTTTTGGTTTCATTTAATTTTTCCTCAACTTTGCTCATCTGCATCCCCTTTGGAATACTGCCCTTTCAAGAAGTCATCCTTGATGTATTTCAGACATTAGTGTAAAATACTTTCTTTTCCTGGCTTAAACTATGGCAGTGTGCTATTTTTCCTTTTGAATATTTAATAAGTTAGAATAATTACCAAAGCTTTTGTGAGGGTTTTTTTCTTTTTTTTGGAGAATGTCTGTTTGCTTTTATTCTAACTGCTTGCTTTGTACTAATTTAAACCTCATGCTTACCTTAGCAATGGAGCAGGAATGAATGTACAGTATTAGAAATGTAGTCACTCCATGCCTTCGAGATCAAAAAACTCTCACTACTTGCCTAACTAGTGATATGTAAATTAGTCTTTTAATTTCGAGTGGATTTTAGTGGCTTGACAGGTTATTTAAACAGGTTCTTCCTCTTTTATTGTTACATACATGATTAGTAGAACTTATTTCTTTATTAAATACTTATATTTTGTAGTCTTAATGATATAGACCAATCATGTGCATTTTTTGTATGTAGGAATCCATTAGAGGACACACTCTGATTAAAAATTAATCAATGAAAGGTAAATCAAAAAGAAATTATTTTTATGCAATATGTTTAGGATAACAATTTAAGAAAATAAGATATGTTCTTTTCCTATCCAGAAGGTGCACCTATGCAGACAGGATGAAGAACAGAAGCATTCTGAAGATTATCTCCTTTCATATAACTATGAAGGAAAAGGATCCTTGGCTGGCTCTGTAGGCTGCTGCAGTGATCAGCATGAAGAAGAGGCACTTGACTTCTTAGATCAGTTGGAACCCAAGTTTAGGACATTAGCAGAAACATGCATAAAAAGATAAATGTGCCTTTCACAGTGCTAAAAATCCCCCTGTAAATAAGTGGCTGTCGTACTTTTGTGATACTAGGTATTTTGGAAGTGATACGGGAAGAGGTTTATAAAAATTCATATAGACTGGTGAGAGTTTAAGTAACTCTTGCTTTAAATTTACATTTTCTTATGCTGGACACATTCCATCAGAAAAAAGGATTCAAAATATTTTGTCTTTAGGTTAATATAGTAATGGTAGTTTCTATTTAGATTATATTTTGCATTCTTTGATTACTTAAAATGCAAAACTTGTTCTTTAATTATTCAGTTTCAAAATTTTATTATATTTGGCTTTGGAAAAGGAAATATTTTTTAACTCACTGTTTCTTGGTTTTCATTTTATAGAAATGAAATGAAAAACATTGTTGGTGCATATCAAATACCTTGTTAATTTTTAACTTATACAAACTGAGATGCAAAATATTTTTTCATTTTGGATGTAAGAATACTCATGAATATATTAGAAAACTTTACATTTTGATTGAACATTAAATATATATATACTGTATATATGTAAAATAATATTCAAAAATATATTTTTCTCCTAATGGGTTACCACCCATCAAACTTGCTATCCTAAGGGATTTATGGCATCACCACATAGGGTATCAGCATTGTATGCAAGTATGTATTTTTCTTATAAGGAAATAAAAGATTGAAAAAAAATTGCAAAATAGAGGTAACTATCATATTTCAAATGAACGCAAGACAAATCTTATGTTTACTTCATATAATTTGGTACCTCAGTTTCTTGTGAGTTTTGACATAGTATCATTGCAGAAATGATGACCATTGCCAGGAGTTTTGTCCAGTGTAGCTACAACTGCCTTTTCTACTTGCACTGTTATGGACTCCAATAACTGTTTCTTTTTGTAAGTAGAGCTTGACAGAAGATGCAGCTCAAATGGATTGAGAATCTTCTGCATTAATAATGTGGTTTGGAATATCTTTTTATTGAGATGCAAAATTACACTGGGATAAACTGTCTGTTTTGAGTGTAATATGTGGTAGTTGTAAGGGTAAGCATTTACACATATCTCTGGCAGAAATCATCTGAATCCCGTTTCTTATTTTATTCAATTAAGCATACATATACACTATATATATATACACACATAAGACTCTGAAATACCTTTGGCAGATGACAGTAGTGGGACCTGAATGCTGCCATAAGCAGGAGGTGGAATTTCACCTCTGCTTTCCAGGTTTTAAATGTTTTTTAATATTTGCACTCCTGGTTAAGTAATCTGTCCTCTGCGCTCTGGGAATTCACTTGTGCCTTAAATGAACATCTCAGTGCCTATGAGAAACTTGTGCAATTACTTATTTCTGTTGCTCTAATTCTGCTTTTAGGATTTGCTCTATAAACATATGCCTTAGGGATATTTTCAAATATTTACTATAGCTAGTGATCTGTAAAAGGAATAATTGCTAACAACCAAGAGTCTTGCTGCTCTAAATTTCAGTTGCTGCTGAGTTCCAGTGGTTGTAGTTCATTCCACACAAATTATGGTCAGTGAAAACCCATAACAGTATAAAGATTTACCAACATTGTAAAATAGTATTTTGAAAACCTTATGTTTCACACTGTAAATGGGCTTCAGAATATTTCTTGTAGGAACAAGCTGTGGCTAAGAACTTGATAGATCAATGTTCAATGTACTTTAGTGTATCATTTGAAAGTGGTAATGAATTCATCCTGAGCTAGATTCACTGGTAGTGGCAAGAGTGATGGTCATCAGCAGCAAAATACTAGATGAGAACCAAGGTGTTACGAACTCACTTTATTTAAAAAAGGTGTGCTATCACTACTCTTCTGAACACTGCTCTTCTTTAGCACTAACATAAACCAATTTTTCTGTGCATGGATAGTGAGATCTGACTGATGTAAGTCAGGATTGCTCTGCTGATGCCAGCGAAGCTATGCTGACTTTATGCCAGGTGAAGATCTGCCCCCTGGTGGTCTTGCTGCTTTGTGTCTTGCATTTTTACGTTTAGTTATTGGCTGTACACTTTTTAAGGTAATATTAATGTCTCCCTTCTCCCTCTTAATGTTTGGTGGTATGTTGTTTTGTTTGTTTGTTTTTTTAAATTATATAAAAATCCTGTGGTTCAGAATGACCTTGGATAAATAACAGACTGCACTCTTTTGAAAATTAATTTGGAAGGTGATGTAGAGAGGCCTCGGGGAATATGGCTTCTTTACTCATGAAATATAATAGTAATACTGTTCTAAAAGAACAGACCAAATCTTTACAAGATTCAACTGAATTGGCATTGGCTGTTTTAAGTGGATGGTTGCCAATTTACCACCCTGGAGTTAAAATAAAAAATATTTAAATCAAAGTAATGTTTTTCTACTCTAATTTACCTTAAAAATGCTTATGGTTTTGGTTATTTGATTTGTTTTGTGTTTTGGGTTTGTTTTTTTTTTTACATTTCAACAAACATAGATAATTAGTTATTTTAATTTTTTGTCTCCTTAAACAAAGTAGAAATCTGGAATTGCTTTGATTTTTTTGCCTCTTAAAAATTAACGTTCTGAATTGAACCAGCTATTTCTAAAAAACCAAGAGTAGAAATGACATGCTTAAAAAAAATAACTATAAAACATTTTTTTCACTGTATCTTCTAAATATGTGAATGGAAACTTTGTATAAAGCATTAAAGTTTACAGATACCAAGTACCAGATAATATTTGTGTAAAGCTTACAAATTGAATATTTGAAAATGTATAATTCACTTGTTGTTACTGTCTTGAATTGCCTTAAAAGTTGTGAAGATTTCTTTTCTTCAACTAGGTAATTTTCAAACTACCTAGCAATGTCAAAATTATCTTAACATCATATTTTTAGTTATATTTTGTACAACAGTGAGTAATAAATTTTTTTTCAAAATAAAAGGATCTACAAAAACTGTTCATTTCTTGTACATGAACCAGTTTATGAAGATAAGCATGCTACTTCTTTAGGGGATTGGATTTTTAAGTTTTAATTAAGTGGTTTTGTGATATTATATTGCTGTAATGCTAGTAGTACTTATCCTTGCAGCATAAGCAGTGGTGGATTCCAGACGGAGTTTTATAGTACAAGCTGGTAGCTGTCTGGGTCTTTACCAGTGCTTTTAAAATGTTCACCAAACAATTGACAAATTCAGGATCTTGAAAGTACAAAGCATTACTCCATCATCTCACTGGTAAATTGTAAAACATACACAGTGCCTATTTTTAAAACCTCGTAAGGAAAACCCATGGCAGCGGATAACCCAAATTTTCATGTTTGGCACATAAAGCTGCAGAGTATCAGTATTATGAGGACAACGATACAATGATCAGGGGACCAGTGGAATATTGGGTTAGGTTATCTGGCTTTAAGGAAAGAGGGAAATTCAGAGCTTAGCTGAGGCTGGAAGGGACCTCTGGAGGTCCAGGGTGGGTCCAACCTCGCTGCTCAAGCAGGGCTGCTTGCAGCTGGTTGTCCTGGACCACATGGATTTTGAGTATCTCCAAGGATGAGGACTCTACAACTTCTCTGGTAAACCTGTTCCAATGCTCAGTCACTTCCAAAGTAAAAGTGTGTTTTCTGGTCTTCAGATTTTGCCTCGTGTGTTCTGAGCACCAGTGAAAAGAGCCTGGCTCTGCCATCCATGCACCTTCCTTTCAGGTATTTATATAGTTAAATCCCCCCGAACCTTCTCTTCAGGCTGAGAAGTTCACATGCCTCAGCCTTTCCTCAAAAGAGAAATGCTCCAGTCCTTTCATTGTTTTGTGGCCCTTTGTTGGACTGTCTCCTGTATGTCCATGTCTCCTTATACTGAGGAGCCCAGAACTGGGCACAGGAATCCAGGTGTGGCTTCACCAGTGCTGATTTTAAGAGAAGGATCACTTCCTTCAACCTGGTGACAGCACTTCAAATGCAGCCCAGGATGTCATTGGCCTCCTTTGTGGCAAAGGCATGTTGCTGACTTACACTCAACATTGTGTCCATCAGGGCCCACAGGTCCTATTCAGCCAAGCTGCTGCTTGTGCCCTTCTTGGTTAAAATGGCCCATGAGGACCAGGGCCTGCAGATGGGAGACTGCTTCTAGCTGTCCATAGGAGGCCTTATGGTCAGGGGACCCATAGCACACACACTCACTACCTTGTCATCTATATCATCTGCTCTTTAATCCTCACTCATAAGTTCTCAGTGGATAAGCAGGCAACTTGTCTGGAGAGCAGGTTGGGTTGGCAGCTAGGTATATCTGGCCCCTGAAGCAGGGAGTCACCCACTGCTGTCACACACTCACTGCTTCCTCCAGGTGCTTCTGCATGGCTCAGGCTTAGCTGGCACAGGTGCTTGTCTTGAGAGCACACATGGTTCCTCCTTAGCTTGGAGGGCAGTGCACCTGCCTCAATATTCACTCCTCCTCAATACTGGGGCCGTTGCTGTTTTTCAGCTCATAAAAATGGTGCTCCTCCTTCCAGCCCTGTGTTGTCTGGTGCTGCAGGACTGTGAGGGCAAGAGGAGTGTGATCCCAGGGAGTACAGAGAAGGTCTGTGGCACTCCATGCTGCCTCATCGAGCAGTCAGCATCAGAGGGCTGAGCTCAGCATTTACGTGCTGGCCATACTTGTGAGATGGAGGGTGGTTACACCCACTGCTCTGAGTGCTGGGTGACAGAGCTGTGGAGAAACTGGTGGGAGGGGAAAGAAAAAAGAGCCTGAAACCAAGCTGAGTCACCTCAACCTCAGTCAGCTCAAGCTGGGGCAATACTTAAGCATTACAATGGAAGTGGGATTCAAAGTCTCCAGCTGATCTTTCATTTTTCCTGGTTTTGTGTATTTTCCCAAGAGGTCAAGGCATTCTTTTATGAGAAGGCTGTTATACAAAGCACTGTTCTTGCTCTTTTAATCCTAATTAAAGCTTTCTGCATGAACCTAAGGCAAGCTTTTTAGGTTAAAAGGACTATGTTATTGGAACAGAAATGTACCTGAGATGAGAAAGGCACCAGCCTGTCCAACAGAATTACTTATAGTGAAAATAGACTACCATAAAATTTATCATTTGGTTTGTTTTTTGTTTTGGCCTTACAACTTTGGCAGTTTTGATAAATATATATAAAATATATGTATTTATATATTTATATATATAAATTTTTTTTAGGAGAGAGTGTGTGTGTTCCTATGAAGTATTGTTGATTTCCACTGAAATATTTATTGATTATTACCCTTCAGTATATATTCAAGTGGAACTATGTGAATGTTCATACAAACTTCTGTAATATCCTCAGATAAATCTGTGACATTAAAAAAAAAGCTTATGTATAAAAATCAGATTTTCTGGATTAAAAGACGTCTAGGTAATACTGATGATCAACAAAGCTAAGCAAGGAGATCTGCAGAAGTAGTACATTGTTTTGAACAGTTTTCAGACATGTAGTGTCTTAGTTCAGCTGAAGCACACTGAAAATTCTGTATGCAGTGCTTTCCATCAGCAAGTGCCTTGAAGAAATCTGTGACCTCAAAGTAGTAGTTTCATATGTTATGGAGAACCAACATTATTTATGTTCAAGCAACTCTCCAAGCAATTTTTTCTGTTCTCTGATCCCAGGCTCCTCATACTATTTTAGGACTTGTCCTCTTTAGCTGTAGCCTCCAGATCTCTCTCCTACCCTAGTTTCTGTCTTCCATTTTGCTCTATCTGTTCTCAGCCCTAGCCTCAGGACATGCATGAATATCGGTATCATCTCTCAGCTCCAAAAGGATCTGTTTTGTGTGGTTTTTTTCTTTTGGTTGATTTTTTGTTTGTTTGGTTGGCTTTTTATTTGGTTTTTATTTTTTTTTTCATGTGTCAAACATTGTTGCAATTTACCTTTTCTTCTAGTCCCATTCTGTGTCATCTGAGTGGGCTGTCTTCACACCAAGAGAGGCAGTACAGAATACGTGAGGAAAATGCAAATAACTTTGTGAAAGCATCTAAAAATGTAGACATCTACAAATGACCTAACCATCATGCAGTAAATTTGTAGTTAGCAGAAATTTAGGCAATGGAGTTTTGGATCATGAATCATTTAATCTGAAAACAAAGGTCTTTATTTGGTCAAATGACTTTTGTATCTAATTTCAATTACAAGGCCTATGGTTACAGTGACAACTGAGAGGAAAATTTTGGTCAACTTCAAAGGTTCTTAGATGAAGCACTCTTCAGAAAGTTAATTCTTTACATATGAGCCAATGGACATTCCCAAGTTGCCTGCAAAGTGCAAATCAGACTCATGGTTTAGTCAAGTGTGGCAGGCATGATACCAATACACATATACCTGACAGTAGAATAACCCCTGGGAAACAGTCTAATTTTTAATTAAGAAGCTAGGGACACTGAAAATTTTGAAGTGTCAGGTTATGTGTGTGTATGTGATTTTTTTTTTTTTTTTTTTAACTTTCTAAGAAAGCATTAGATCCTTGGGCTAAAGTTAAATATGGTGTTGAAAAAAATTCAGCCTCTGCCTGATCTCAAACAACTTAGATTTTCAATGCAAAAGGTCTTTATCTGTTGAAATTATTATGAGTGACTGAAAGTAGTCTTGGGCAAACAAGGAATCATTACACAACTTTTTAAATACAGGTAGCTTTGCTGGATCAACCTATAATCAAGCCATCCCATAAATACAACCAAACCATTACAAACTTAGCACTTGAATGCTAAACCAGATCAAATAGGTCTATAAAGTCCCATCTCTTTCCTTCCACTTTAAAGAGGCTGTAATTTGACCAGATCAAGGAGTGTAGGGTGAGGTTTTATGACCCACCTGTGCTCTAGAACACAAAAGCAATTGGCACGTTTTCCTTGCCTCCCTAGCACATGGTTTTAAGATTGTCTTATATCTTGGGTTTTGTTCTGTAAACAGCTCAATCAGTCATTGCATCAGCAATAAAAACTAAAGTGAAGTAGTTAAACATATAACACATATAACATAAAGCAAATACAGGAGGTCTTTAGATAATAATCAAAGGATACCTGATCTTCTCAGGCTACTGCTAAATTCTGTAGTAACATGAAACAGCTTTCACTGATGACCAGTGGCTGTCTGTGTTACTGAAGGTAAAGTTTTAGTTGTTTCCTCTTAAGCTGAATTAACCACATGATATCTAGAACTCCAGATTCACAGTGCCTTAATAGCCAACAAGCCTTTACACGACAAATAGCCTTTTACAATAAAAAATCATGAAGGAAATAACAAAATCAAAATGAAAATTCAAAGATCACACCATTATGTGAAGTTGCACTACAGACAATCAAAACCTTTGCAGTGTTAGCTTTATTAATTTTTATCTATCTTACAGAAATTGTATGGGGACAAAAATTGATAAAATATTAAGACTAGTATGCAGTGTAGATTGAAGACAGGAAACCTAAAACTTTTTCGCTAACTAGTGATGTTTTGTATAGTGGATTTGTTTCCTAGGATAGCTGTCTTGTTTGTTTATGTACTGGTGACTGTATAGCATGGATCACATTGGTCTGTAACATCACTATCAGGAAAAGGAGGAAGTGTGGTTCACTCCTACCAGAAAGATGGTAGCAGGAAGTTGTTACAAATAGTTGTGTCCTCTTTGTTCACTGTAAGGCTCACTTGACTTTGAATGAAATCAGGTGTAAGCACTGACTGATGAAAATCTATTTCACTCATGATTATTATTAAAATTATTTTATTTTTCCAAAATTTGTTCTGGTTTCTCTTAGGTGTTTGCATTGGCACCCTATTTCAGTACTGTAGTTTTATGTTCTAGAGTAAGGAATAATACACAGTGTGAAGATCTGTGAGCCACAGTTTTTTAAGGAGTATGCATTTCTTTCTAAGTACCACTCAGAGTGCTTAGAAGAACATGTCTTCTGCTCTCAGTGCTCTTTTTACAGTATTCACCCATTCATTTAGGAAGCATGACCTGTTGGCAGGAATGAGAGTTCCTGGCAGCGATATCTGCCTCATTTCTTTTATCCTTCCCTTTAGCAAGGGTGCACATCTTTGCAATTGTTCCCAGCCTGGGCCCTTGCTGCTGAGCCACAGGCATTCATTGAGAGAAGTACCGGAAAGAGTAGAGTCCAGCCAGCAATGTAATACATGTCTACCAAGAATGCAGCACTATAAATTTTTGGAAATTTGATACAGTTACAGAAAGGCTGGGTCACCTAAAGTCTCCTGTGATAGTTTGCTGGAGTAAATTGCAGGCTGCCCTTCAGACAAATGCAAAGATTGGAACTCATCTTCTAGACTATTAAATACTTTCTATCTTTTTCTGGGGATCTATATGTGTACACAATAATATATAAATAGAAGAAGAGGAAAATATATAGATGGGGTGAAGAATATCTTTGATGTGATTTTAACAGGGAGGATGAACCTTGCAAGCTGTTGGGCAACTGAGCAGTTCCAAGGCATTTCTGCTTGAAAGATAAGATATGGTTTAATTAGTCAAAGCAGGCTAGGTGTTGTAATAAAATAAACTACTGTTTTGTTGTTATTGCAGTTGAAAAGCACTGTTTAAGCAGTAGAGAAGCTCTGCAATCAGCTGGTCCTTGAAACAACGGTTATATTTTCAGCTTCAGACATGTAACAAGGTGTGGGACAGTGGCTATCAGCTTCACACACAGTTACATACATAAAAACTTGTGAGTGCACAGACTGACAGACATGACTGACAGAATACTCCCTTACCTGACAGTTTTTTTCATTAATGATAGGAAGAAGATTAGAGTTGAAACAGGAACTGCAGAAGACAGTCAACAAGAACAGGAGCAGAATATTATTCAGCTATTGATAATGATAGAGAATAAATTCACTGTGATGCATGTAAATTCAGACATTAGAATAACAGACTGATAATCAATGCATCCATCCCAGGATATGTAGAGTATATATTTCCTCTCTATGGCCCATGCTGTGATGGCCATTGCAACAAAATATAGGCAAATCATTCAACATTTATGACTTAATAAGCATCTACATACAACCTGTTTTAGAAAGAATGAATCACAATTGATCAATAAGTGCCATGAGAACTGATCTAAATTTGAAACCACGATTTACTCTTTTACTTAATGTACACTGAAATAATTTTGTAAAAGTAAAATGTGGAACGAGATAAATACTGCAAGACAAGACTGAAATGGAGTAAAATAAAATTTGGAAATTATTTGTCCTCTGCATAGATCTGTTTGGTTACAAGGGAGCAATCAATTCCTATTTAAAATCCAACAACTAGGCCATTGCAAGATTGTGCTGAAAATTCCTAGCACAAGAGAGGTTTTCCAGAACCTCTCTGCACACTCCATGAAAGAGTGACCAGAGCTCCAGAGGCTGATCCAGCAGAGGGTATAGGAGTCTCAGACTACTTTTACATTACCAAACAATCTGTCACACCAACACTGGATCAGAAGGTTAAAGGGCTAGGTGCCAAGGCTTCTACTTATATGTCAAAAATGATTAGGGCAATTTCAGGTGGCCTCAGTCAAGATTTAGCCTGCTTTCCTGAGTGGAACATTGTCTTCCTGTAATTGAAGGCTCTTTGAGGGCTGTTCACTGGTTGAAGCTTTATGTCTTCATTAGCAGTGTTGAATGTATTTGATGTACATATAGAGAAGAGATTTTGGCTGAGTTTCCTCCAAAGCAAATCCAGTTTGCTGGTACCAGAACTGGTCTGAGAACTACACCAGTATGCAGTAAGAGGAGGTGACTAGAACATTCATGTCAAAATGCTCTAGAGAAATTATCAATGTAGACACTGCTTCGATGATTGGGGCACCCTTGCCCAATGCAAGGATTGTATGACCCAACAATTTGTCAAAAGAATGTGAGATTTGGCATCTGCTATAAACTTCTTTTCTGTCTGACACAGTAAGAAGCCATCCCTAAATTAATATTGCATGAAGTTCTTCAAGGACTTTCTATCTTTTTCACTAAATTTAGAGACACATGAGGATATCATATTTCTCTAGTTGCATTCAGCAACAGCTACCATACTTGTCTGTGGCATTCCACATGAAAAAGCAGGTTCGTTCCAGTAAAAGCAGAAAGCAGACAGGTTTAATATTTTAAAAAACATCAAGTGACAAATTTGTTGTTATAATTTCAGTTAGGGTCATATTTACCTCAGGCTGTGAAACTCAAATGCATGAGGAAAAGAGAATTTGTTTGTCTGGATCAACTAGTAAATCTCTAGCTGCGCAGCAACTGGTGAACATCTTCCTAGTGAAGCACAGAAAACTTTCAATAACATACTAGGTGCAGAATCTGGGGCACCTGATAACATCATACTAAGAATGAAGAGAATATTAAAAGTAGTTAAGATCAAGACAGAAGGCACATATGAAAATGAGTTAGCTCCAGTGTAGATAACGGCCATGTGAATATGAGTTGTTCAAAAAAATTTTCAAGCCAAGTTTAAAAAAAAATGTTGAAGTGTTGCACCAACTATGTCTTTGAGCTTATATAAAAAAAAAATCATTACAGTTTTAATGCACTGAGAAAGTAATTAATCAGATTTACAGGAGAAATACTGTCCTCTTCTCTTGATATTCTGAACTGTACATTTTCTATTTCTCAAAATGGTATTTCCTATCTATTTTTCTTCATGATTTGCATAAAATACTCCTTTGCCTCCCAGGCAAACATAGGAAAGAGAAAAAGCTATGATAGTAAATGGGCAGAGACAACATGTATATTGCAGCAACTCTTTCAAAATGCTAAAACTACTAGTTGCTCAAAGAACAAAATTTCTGAAGAGAAGAGAGAAGAGAGAAGGGACAAGTGAAAAAAGCAGTAAGAAAGAGGATAGAAATACATTTAAAAGCATTTTTCCACTTATACACCTATCAGCAGATGTAAAAATATCCGGTTTACATAAGCTTGCTTTTTAGTCTCTATTTTGGTCATTCAACTGCTTTAAAAAGAAATCTGAAATTCATATATATGTTCATAAAGTTTGCTACTTGATGTGATTTGACATTGTTACTGAGTACTGTTCTGCTGCTACAAGGCAGTTTCCTTTCACTGTTCAAACATGTCTTACCAACACGATTTAATTGGCTCTCAACAAAATTACTATAATAATAAAAATTCTCAAAGAACGATTGCAAAATTTCCCACAACAATGACTCAGTTGTGAACAAGATCAAACATAAATGCAATAGAAGAAGAGAGATGTTGAGCAACTAAAGCTGACTCCTGCCACATGCGACACACCGTAAAGCTAACTTTGCCAGAAGAAATAAGACTCTTGCATTTGCTCTTCTGAAAAGTAACATTAAAATGCAATGTCCTGTGAGGCAACTGGGCAAACGCAATCATCAAAAAATCATATATGAAAAGAAGATTAAACTCTAAGGAAGATTAAACTCTTCAAAGTTAATAACGTTTTGCAGAACACCAAACTACAAATGTGATCACTGAATGCCTGGAAGCAAGTGTGCAGAATCTGAGGGGTGGATCTTTAGTTTAGCTTGATTAGGTACACGTCACCAACATCATCTCTGTTTCTTGCTTGTCAAAGTTTTTGTCTCTCCATTTTATCTTCTTTATCATTGTCCTGGTTTTGGCTGTCACCCTGAAGAGTGAAACACACAGGAACACACAGCCTGTGGGATCAGAATAGCCATAGTTGAGTATAAAATTCCCTGAAACATCTGCAGGGTGCACACTACTCTTAAAAACCAGGCAGTTTTCTTTACAGATCTGTTTCTATTTGCTTGCACTGTGCTATGTAGACAGAACTGCTATATCAATTTTCTTCCACTGCTGTTCATACCAAGTGCATACCCAAATGCTTTATGATGTTCATATGTAAAATAATATTATGATATAGTAGCTACAGTAGAAATGCAGACTAGAAGCAAAAGAAATTATGGCAAAAATCCCTCTTAGTGATAAGTACTAACTCTTGAGTTTCACAGAAAAAGAGAACCAGGATGGAGTGCATACACTTCCTTACCATCTAATACAAATGCAGGGAAGAGCAAGTTGGCAGTACTCTGAGTTTTGTGCTCTTTCATCTCTTGGACTGATTCCCAGTGAAGCTGAATCAGCTAGAACAGTAGTGACTGGGACAACATCTTTAGTCAAGGTATTAGTCTAAACTATTCCAGTTGCATGAAAAACATTAGGAAAGGAGCCCAATTCTTTATTCTTTTAAGAGGGCTGGTGTCAGCTTGGTAGCCAGACTTCAGTGTCTTAAGGTGCTCCAGCTAATAGTAAGACTCCTAGGTCAGAGGTTCACTGTGCTTAATCTGGTCAAGCAGATAGCAAACAAGAAGAGCCTACACTACAGTGTATACTCTAAAGAAGTTGTGTCGGGTTTTTTTTGGAGTATAGTAGCTTGTATGGTACTATGGTTAGGGTTTGGGATGAAATCAGGGTTGGTAAGTATGGGGTGTTTTTGTTATTACTGAGCAGCACTTAAACAGAATCAAGGTCTTTTCTGCTCCTCACCTCACCTGACAGAGAGGAGGCTGGGGGTGTACAAGGAGTTGGGAGGGGAGACAGCAGGAACAGCAGACCCCAAATGACTGGAGCTGGGGGAGGTAGGAAGGAGGGACATTTGAGATTATGGAGTCTGCCTTCCCAAGTAACTGTAATATGTGATGGAACCTGGCTTTCCTGAACATGGGTGAACACCTGCCTGCCAGTGGGAGGTGGTGAATTAATTCCTTATTTTGTTTTGCCTGTGTGCACAGCGTTTGTTTTCCCTATTAAACTGTCCTTACCTCAACCCATGAGTTTTGCAAATTTGTTCTTATTTTCTCACCTACCTCTCTGCAGGAGAGTGAGCAAGCAGCTGTGTTACCTGCCTATAGGGCTTAAAACATGACAGAATTGAACCAAAGAAGCATTTGATTGAAAGGTGAAAGACAGCATTATTGCATTATCGGATGTACAACACTGCCTAAGATGGCTGGTTTTGTCTCCAGTCAAGAGATGTATCAGCAACTCAGTATTGCAGCTGACTTTTATCATTAGTGATACTTCTTAAGCTGTTTCCCTTGAGTACTCAGAGGAATATAAATATCTACATTCATCTTACAATGGAAAACATTACTTTTTTTTTTCTCAAAATGATAATTATAGTTTATGTAAAACACTTATTCACATACTTCATATTTCTTAATTTATTTCATGTTACCGAAAAAAGACAGAATTGTTTTCTATTTCATTTGAATTAATATGTGCTTCTTCTATTTTCCTAATATTCATATATGACAACTGTCTCTACTGCATTTATTTTCATAATTATCAAAGTTTCAACAAGTCATTAATATTTTAATTATAGTATTCTCACAAATTTGTTGCAAGCTGTGTTTTTCTCCAAGCTCACTTCTTGAGTTATTACCTAAGATATTTTCTATAGGCAAGAATTGGATCATATCACAAACTGCCTTTAAAGAAAAAAAATAATTAATGTAAATCTAGTTGCATCTACTTACAAATAAAAAACACTCGCACCAATTCATGCCTAAAGAGGATGTAGTATTTCCAGAACTGACTTCCACTATATCTAGCCCTTCAAGTTTTCCCAAAGAAACCCCTGTGGAAAAGAGCATTAGAATTCCTACTTAATGTATTTGTGTTTGTAGAAGTACTAAAAAGGGCATCTAGCTACAGGCTGTATGTATTCTTGGTTTAACTTAAAATTACAGAATAAAGATACTGAATCAGTCTTACAGCTCAACATACTCCACAACAGTAAGTACGGAGAGCTTGAAAGTTTTCTTTCTCTTCCCCTAGAGCTTTCTACTCCTACACTTCCACCTTATAGCTGTCAAATCTCTGGAAAGAAGTTTAGCTGGTTTTTTTTCAGTGTTTCTTGATCCTGATTGCAGTTATTTCATATTGATTGAAAGAGGACATTAAAAACTTGGATTCTCCTGTAGAAAGGGCGTGGTCTGAAGCCCTGTGATGTGCTTCTTGTTAGTAAAGTTCCACTGATCCACTGACCTTAAATATGAAAATATTTAAAATTAAATACTGCAGTAGGGCACATGAAGACAGGCTCTCTCTTATGCAATTAGTTCTAAAGAATCTAATACTGTACACAAAGAAGAAAACAGTGCAGCTACATTAGGGAGGATGGCAGAGAGTTAAAGGTATACATTTCAGATTATCAGACCAGCAGTTGAAAATAAGCATTTTCATTGCTAATAAAGAATTTTATGCTTCATCGTTTAGAATGTCTGCAACTTATTTTAGAAACACAATACAGGATTACATTAACTACTAGTCCAGCCTATAACAGGACTCAGTTAACATTTTGACACTCATTCTTCCTAGTGGGACAAAGCAGAGGATCTCCCTGGCATACAAGAATCCACAGCTGAACAGAGGAGCAAATGTTGCCTTGCACCCAATCGTTTTAAGCATTCTGTTATGGCGAGCTGTAATAGAAACTTGTGGAACTCACTCTTTAAGCAAACTTCCCAGTCTGACCATCCATGAGGCTGTCTGGCAGTCATACTCCTAAGGCTACCTCTGCTGACACTGATGCCCCTTCACAGTGAGTGGCTCTACTGAGCCCATGGGTGCCCTGCTTGATTCTCCTCACACCCTACTTACACAGTCAAACCAGGTTTCCTCACCAGTCCGACCCTGGGTTTCCAAAGCAGAGTCTCATATGTCTCATTCCATGAAACCATTCATTCATGACACAGAAACACAGAAAGAGCCCTAGCTGGTGCCTCCAAGGAGCACCCCCAACAAAGGAACTCCTGGAGTTTTATATCCTCAGTCTCCCTGCGTGCAAGTCTTACTCTTCCTCCCTAGTCTTCAGCTCCTGCCCCCTTCTCTGTGTCCATCCACCTTATTGGCATCACTGGTCTTCATCTCCCTTGCTATCCAAAAGGTCCATAATTCCCAGCTCCCGCTGTGTCTCCCAGTGTCCATTTGCCTGGCTGGCATCACCCACCTCCATGCGCTTTGTTATCCCAAAAATTGGCTCTTCATGCCCTCTTGTCTTGGGCTCCCACCAGAGCTCAATCTCCATTTCAGTCTGCATCTCCAACTGCAGCTTGTGAGCCCAGCTACCTGGACCAAATTTATTCCTCAACACACCAGGGAAATTCTTCATTGCCTTCCTCTAGAAACCTGGGGATAAAACAAAAAAAACCCCAAACCAACCAACCAAACCAAACAAAAACACCCCCCCCAAACATAAAAAAAACCCAAACATGAAAAACACCTCAAACAAACAAAAAAGCCCAAACTGCACCAAAACAAAACAAACAAACAGAAAAACAACCCAAGAGGTGCAGAAATAAGTACCTAGATGAACATCTTCACAAAAAATATGTGATACACTAAGTTCAACATTCTCCATCACTCAGTGAAAGAAGTTGAAAAAGACCTTGCCTTTGGAGTCACAAAGTAAAGGACCTAGTTTCCTTCCTTAGGAAAGAACTTAGGGAAAGTTTCCTAATATGTCAGTAAGGTGTTTAAGTTTTTTGACTAATCTTAAAATATATCTTCCCAGTGTCCCTGCTCCCCATCCCTCTCACTATTTCATCATTTAACGTTAATATCATATTTTATTTCTGGGTTTTTTCTTATGATCAAAACACACACTAGAAATAGTGTGCAGCTTTGAAGGCAACATACTAATTCCCTCAAATTCTAGGACACATTTAGGACTTTTAGGTGACAGGTTACAGATTATACACCACTTACAGACAGGTTATGAACCAAAAAAAGCAAAGATTAATTGTATCAGGTGGATTTATATTCATCAAGTGAAAAAGTACACCAAATCAACCTTTTGTAAGAGTAGCAATTTACAGGGTTTCAAGCAAAAATAATACATACCAAAACTACAAGAGAAGCCTGAGTGCTTATTAAAAGGGAAATTTAATTTACCCGCTTGGAATGAAAATAAAAAATCGTCTTGAGCTGCCTCTGAAACTGCCGTCGTTCTAAACACTCAAACCGTGACCTGGAATCGTGTTTCAGCAGGCGGGGATGCGCAGAGCTTGTGCATTGCGGGAGCTGGCCTCAGGATGGCAGCATGCGACGGCAGAAAAGCGGCAGCTTGTAATAACAATTTCAGCCCAAAACTGCATCTGCAAACAAGAGAAGTGCAGATTAAACACTGCAGTTACAAACTGCACACAAATCTTCCTCAAATAATTTTAGGATGAAATAGAATTTAAAGGTACCATAATCCTATATCTAGACAAAGTGATGTGTCCAGTTTTGTTTCTAAACTGCTATTTCTTCTGTAAGTGTTATGGTTTTCGTATTTTTATTTGCTGTGTATTTGCCTACAACATACCTCTTAATCACTGACAGATGAAAAAGGAGCACAAAGTCAGATGGACGTTATTAAGCTTGGACAGAAAGAAAGTTAAAAAAACAAAGGGGAAGTTAAAAAGACAGCAGAGAAGGGCACCTTGCTCAGCTTTCAAACTCGTCCCTTCTCCATCACAGCTCCCAAGCCCACTTTCAATCAGATTCACAATTACAGCCTATTTTCCTTCCTGAGGCTCATTTTGCTTTTCCTTTTGAAACCTGAAATCTTTGAAAAGGTTCCAGAGAAAGCCGTATATGAAAAGCAAAAATTTCTGTCTTCAAGTATGTCCTGTCCTGCTAAGCTATAACCTTCACCTTCTCTGAGTGGAGCAGGTCACAGAGTGCAGTAGTGCATCTTGAACTGAAGGCATTACTGTTTAAAGAAAACACAGAAAAATTATGGCAGTGGGAAAGTAAAATGCCACTAGAAATTATAAACTCCTTGTAATTCTGAGAAGAAACACCTATACAATCTCAAGAAGATGGACTTTGTGGGAAAAGTGATCTCTATAGACATGACAACTATACAGGAAGAGCTCATTTTGCAGCCAGTTGCCTTCAGCAACACCCTACCTCTCAGAAGCATTTGCAAGACAGAAGTTTCAATGTTAAATCTCTGTCCTAGTTATTGTGTACAGCAACTTGTTTGCATTTTACAGCCTGTGCTGCCATCGTGTGGCATACTACATATTAATACACCGAAAATTACAAAGCGAAAGCAAAAGCATGTTTTCTGTCTCTTCTTTCTCTTCCATTTGCTACTGGCCTGGCACTGCCTGTCAGGAGAGAGACTGAAGACTTGAATCCCCTGGAGCACCCTGGAGTTTTCTTCTTATTCTTTCCTGGTTTTGTCCTTTGTTCGCAAAAGCAGCAGAAAATCCAGCCTGTCATGCCGATCAACACTTGCCAACCTGTAAAGGGCACAGAAGCTGCTGAGCCTTTGAAATTGTGGGTAATTTTCAGCTTCACTGGAAAGCCTTACATATTAGCAACCAGAAGCTAGTGAAAAGAAATTTTAAGTCTTCTACTTATTTTTTCCCCTCACCTATGATGAAGGAAAATTATGTCTTTATTTAGTAATGTTTCACTTTCTATCTCAGTTTACATAAACAGCATGTTCTTTTCACTACTGTCATGAAAGAAATTGGAAAAAAAGTCCTCTCTTGACCCTCTCCCTCCACCCTCAAACCATAAAAGAGAATTACCTACAGTGTTTTGTCTCATGTCCCAGTAGAACCAAAATGAGAGTTCATCTTTCTTGAAAAATAGCCACCTAAGAAAAACATTTCTAGAGAATTTTAGTAATTCATTCCTACTCTGAGACATCTCCATCATGTGTTTTCTACCCTACCAGGTTCCATGCATATTGTTAAGTATAAAATTTATTGCAAATCCTACTAAATGCAAGGAGAAGATGACATAAATTGCAGTAAGCTTTGGATCATATCTCCTGTGGTCTGGCAGTTTCTTTGCTGGTTAGACAGAAGAAGTTAAAATTAATTTCTTAAGTGGGAAAAAAGAGAACCCAAACCATACATGGAGGACAGGCTGTGATCAAAATGCCAAAAGTCATATAAACAAACAGCTTTTGCTTTTCTACTGAAGCAATCATTAAATAGTCAAACATTGTTCATTAAAACTGCAAAATTTCTAAGCAAGACTGAGTATCCAACTACAGAACAAAACTCTGCTTTATTTTCTGTAGTTTTATAAATATGATGACATATGGTTCCACTTTGCATCTAGAGCCTGCAGAGCATTTCAAGTGCTCAGTGAACTGGATCTTTTGGGATTCTGATTAGAAGCATGTAATATTTTCACTCACACATTTCCCTTTCACCTAACACTGATAAAAGGACATTTGTTTTCTAGGGAAGGAAAGAAAGCAAAACAGAGCAAAACAAAGTCTTCCTCCCTTGGAGAAACAGTTAAAGGAGCTGTTGTGCTTGTATTTTGCTTTTTTTTTTCTTCTTGGCTGTCCATTATTAGGTAAGTGACACTTGGCTCCAGTGAACTGTCTCTCCAGGCAAACTTTGTTCTTTGCTATCAATAAGACTACTGAATGATACCAGCTGCTACTTCACCTAAACCCCCTTTCATGTCATGTTTCAATTAAAATTAATTTTATCAGCTAAGGATTAGCTTCAGTAGAGAACTAAGAGTCCTTTGAAAGTAGAAATTACAATAAGCTGAGCTTCTATTTGACTTATTTACAGAGTGGGGATCAAGATCCCGCTCCTTGCATAAGTGTCTACCTTCTTCAAAAACCTGGTTGTTGCATGAAGGAATAGCAGGGAATACTCCCCTGGGGAACAGGAGAGCCCTCACTGAGCCAACCCTTATCTTCCACTGACAAGTGTCCTACTGAATGGTTCCTTGGCTCATGCTTTCTTTCTGCTAAAAGTGATCTGCAATGAACATGCAGTAAAAGGAGCTGCATACCTAAAAAAAAAAAATTCTATGCAGCATTTTTGTTGACTTGGTCTAGCTTGTATATTTGGTCCCCCATATAGGGTGTTTTATTTACATGTCACAACAGCTAGGATGGATGCTGGAACCATCCATGGGTGCATCAATGTATACAGGAACCTCAAAACACTTCATTCTTCTGAGATTTAGGATGGGCCATTATTTCACAGGAATTGACACTCAGTGTTCTTCTTTCCTTTCTTTCCATGATGATCTGATTTCCATGCTAAAGAAACTTAGATCCATGGCACGTGTGAGAGCTGTAGCATACTTTGACCAAGACCTTTTCTGAGTAAGTAGCAGACCAGGACCTTGATTGATCTCTAATTTTGCATGATAGGAGCCAAAAAAGTAAGCACTGCAGTGTCTCACCTATAAATGCCTGCACTGGATTTAGTCTTCCAGCAATTCCATAGGAGTAAAATTTGTATGAGGGAAAGGTAGTTGGACTTCAACTCTTACTACTTGACTATTGTAGGGACTTTTGTCTTAATTTTTGTTTAGATCTATGCAAAACTTTAGGTCCATTGGAATAAAATTTCTGTCTATACTTGTCAAGAAATAATCAAATCAAATCAAATCAAATCAAAAAAACCAAAAAAGTTTTCTAGTCAGTGCCTTCATTGCCTTAATATTAAGTTCTTATGGGGAGTTCTCATGTATTTTTTTAATGGATCTCAGCAAGAAGCAACTGTGCTTCTAGAAGTTATCTT
The DNA here is from genome assembly GCA_035221455.1 of Xenops minutus. NCBI lineage: Eukaryota > Metazoa > Chordata > Aves > Passeriformes > Furnariidae > Xenops > Xenops minutus. Next base: position 106,813,525 of record JAWWEE010000074.1, on the reverse strand, counting down.
CTACATTTTAGAAAGATAGTGAATATTTCTGTTGTACACTGGAACTGGTGAATTAGCTTCTGCAAAGGTCTTTCCTGACTGCACATGTTATCTCTTGACAAATTTTTTCGTCTTTCCAATAGATACTGAATGTAGTAAACATCATGTTAACAGCCTGAGTGTGGTCACCCTATTAATTATAAATACTTAGCTATGATCATCATTTCAGAGTATATTTAATTTCCTTCTTCAAGAAAAATATACTATCTGTGTAACAAAATCGATGTGAAATGAAAGGAGTAAACAACAGCTTGCAAAATAAATATAATGAAGTAATTTCCCACCAAAGCTTCAGTAATTACTCCATGGAGTAGGCTGCCTTTAATACAACAATTAATTAATTTTTCCAAATGAATTATGCAAGCCAATATTTTTTCTTCATTAATGTTTTGTTGGAGTCATTAAGTTCCATTAATGAATAACAAAGAAGCAATTGGAATTTTATTCTAGCTGATGTGTGCTAATGTGCTTAACTTGAACTAAATGTGTTTCCAGTATGTAATCAAATTTGAATCAATCAAATCAATTTACCACTGAAAGTCCTTTTGGAGCTGCAGCTGTTTTATATGGATGTCTCTCTCAGAGAAGAATGCAGACAAAACCCAAAAGACTACATGGCTCTGAAATGTATAACATTGTAATTAGGAACCAATCTGTCTTATTTTTGTTAGGAGAGTACTGTTTTCCCCACTTCAAGTTTCATTATAAGTCAAAGTGGCTAAATTGTTTCCTAGGAATAAATTATCTAATGAATTTAGATTTCATAAAGCTTTGGAAGCTTTATGAATTCTAGCTGATTTCTTGCTTTTTTAAAAAAATATTTTTCACAAAACAGAGTGAATAAATCAGCTCTTGAAATAATTGGAACTTATGCAGCCTATATATTTTTGCCTACACATTATTGTTTTCAGCGATGACCAATTAATTTAAAAATTAATCAGCAATGAGCAGTGCATGTTATTGTTACTGACAATTTTCATTAATGCCTTTCTTCATGCAGTTCTAAAGAAAAATATTATAATTACCTAATCAGAGGACACAGATAAGAGATTTCCAGACTTTTATTGGAGGTGCACAATGATAAAAAAAGATGTAATGGACACAAACTGGAAAACAGGAGATTCTGATTAAAAATAACAACAACAACAACAACAACAACAATAATAATAATAATTATTATTATTATTATTATCATCATCATCATCATTAAAAGAAACACCCCAACCAACAAACCAGCTCATGAATGTGGTCAAACATGAGTGTGCCCAGAGAGGCTGGAAATCTTAGAGATACTTAAGGTGCAACAGAACATCACACTAAGCAACCTGACCTGATCTGACCAGCTTTGAACAGGGGTTTGAACAGATGGTCATCAGAGATCCCTTCCCACTTAATTATTCAGTGATTATAAAACTTGTTTAAAAAAACATGTATTAACCAGAAATCTAATACAAGCAAGGTGGAACTGATATTATGGATACTACAGGCTTGTCTTTGTTAAAAATAAGCTATTTTGACCAGAAGTTGTAAATTTATGGAAATATTTGAACTTTTTATCATTACCTCTTCTAAGATACCTTAGATTTACCAAAGGGACACCTATAAATAAACTAAAAATAGGAAATTTTCAAGACATCTCTGAAGAAATGGTGAAAAATCTTCTCAAAATCTCTTTTACTAATTTTTTTACTTGTGGGCATCCTTATAATGACAACTGCGGCAAAAAGAGTGTCTCAAATTTCTTTGCAATTTCTTTAGATCAAGTTTCATAATAGGAGTCTAACTGAGGTCTTCAGTCATACCTCCAAAACTTATTTTCAAAGAAAAATTATGTAGCTATCAAACATTATTTGAATCTGTTTTTCGCAGTCACACTGGTTCTGTAAAAAGATTTTCAGTAGACCTTGTTAAAAGCTACACTGTTCTATAAATACAGGACAAGAGGACATAGTCCCAAGCTTTGCCAGGGGGGGTTCACATTGGACATCAAGAAGAATTTCTTCACTGAAAGGATGAACAGACATTGGAATAGACTGCCCAGGGAGGTCATGTAGTCACTGCCCCTGAAGGTGTTCAGGAAATGACTGGACATGGAACTTAGTGGCATGGTCTACTTGACATGGTGGTGTTCAGTCAAGGATGGACTTGGTGATCTTGGAGCTGTTTTCCAACCTTTCTGATTCCATGATTCTATAAGTATTTTTACTTACAAAACACACAAAACCATCCAAACACACTTGATAAATAATTGATTAAAAAATTGCCTGTGTGCTTTTCCATTAAAAAAAAGAAAAAAAAAACTTTTCTAAATAAAACTGCTTATGACTTCTTTCTGTCCTGTTTGGTAAGAAATATTATAATAAATCTCAAAAAATTCCCCAAAATGTTAATTCCAAATATTGCCAAATAGTATGTGAGTGTAAAATATTTTACTTTTAATGTCATATAACATTCCTTAACCAGCTGTGTTGAACCATTATGGAAAGCTGAAACAAAGGTCATTGTAGACCTCTCTTAAAACAGATTGTGAAGAGACCTTGCACAATCCTTTGGAAATATGCATTAAGAAAGAAAGAGAAAATCCTGGTTTAGAATTGCTGCAATGTTTCAGAGCACTGCTACTGTTTGCAGGCTTTTAGAGAGACATATGAGGAGAACAAAACACACTTAAATGCTTAGCTTAATCAGGTTAAAAGGAAAGACTAGGGAAAAAAATAAACATGGAAGTTATAGAATGTGCTTTCTCAATTCTTTTCTATGCCTAAAACTATGTGTGTTGTCTTTTTCACTATCTGATACTATTTATTTATGGCACTCAGAAGCATAAAGTATCAAATTTCTTTCCCCTGGAGGTGTGAGCAGAACCTAAACAATTGATTGTATCTATGTCTTGAAAGGGAGAAAGCGATTATATAGAGCAGTGCTGTACAGATTAATGGCAGACTGGCAAATGAGAAAAGAAAAAAATAACTGAGAACAGAAATAGCTGTACCAAAGAACGCTATAAATAACATCCCTTGTCGCTGAATTTGCCTGATGTTATATAACTATGTTTTAGCACTGTATGCTATTAAAAGACTTACTATTAAGAAAATGGTTTATACTTTCAGGTCTCTTAGGTGGCTTTACCTTAACCCAAACCATATGTTAATAAGCTTTTTGCAGTTACTTCACTTAGTTTGGACTAATTGAGCAGTATTATTGCATTTACTGTTGCATAAATGTGACTATAAATGCCAGATGTCCAACAGTACTTGTTGGTAATAGTTATATATCAGAGTTTAAAATTAGTTCTAATCCTAAGGCAGGGATAAGGAAAATTAGGTTTTCTAATAAATTGTCTTTTGGCATATGTTTGTGTATGATTAATAGACAGAGATCATAATAAATTGAACCAGTAATATAATCTGAAATTTGGATTACTGTTGAAGATAGAATTTGACCAACCAAGGTCCATCAACTTAAGTGGACTTTCAAGGTAGTCTGGACTGCCCAGGGTCTGGCAAGCCTGCCAGTGTATAGCTAGAGAAAAACCTCCATTCTTCCTGCTGATCCATCTGCTGGAATACATTCAAGCATTGACAAAAGCTTTGGGGAGCCTAGGATGAAATACAGTGCATGAAGAGAGTGTAAAGTACAATCTCACCACACGCAAAGTCAGTTGAAGTTCTAAGAAAAAAAATTCTGCCCCAGTTCAGTCCTGTGTGCTAGCATATAACACTTGAGTATAGTTTTCATGTTCAAATAGCAGTACTTTCTTACCCTTAGGTGGGAAAGTATCCCTCTGAGATATAAAGTGGTTTGAATTCCCTTCCTCTGACAGCAGGAACTTCATTACTGAACCTGTAAGCTGAGTCCCCTCCAGTGTCTGCAGTTTGCCCTCTGTCAGCAAGCTCTAGGGTAAGCTGGATATGTTTTCTTTTCTTTTTGCCTGTCTCAAGTACCTTTTGTGGACATTTATCTCACTCATGTTCATCAGACACGAGTCAAAAGATGCTATATTTAAGCACCTTTCCTTTGCTAAATTGCATGACTTTAGTTCTCTAATCCTAGTGGAAGAGTAATCAGTATTATATAAAGGTGTTCTGTCTGAAACTGAATACAGACCTTCAACTCATTAGTGCTCTGGAACGAAACAGTGGTTAGTCACTCACATGTTCTATCACTGTTGCTGCAAGAGTGGAATGAGTAGAACAAATGTGTAAAACAGCAAGGATAATTCCCAGCTTTATCCATTGTCTATCTTTTCCTGAGGCAAATGTGCATCAAATCTGGCAAGTGATGACTTTTCTATTCAAACTGAAAGGAGAACTTTATTCAAAACTCTTTACAGATATACTGATAGCTAGAAAATTTCTCTTTATGTGAAGGTAACAGTGCAGGAAAAAAAAATAGAATTTATTTGGATTTGTATTGCAACTATGATGATGGCAAACAAGAGTATTTATATGCTTCTGAAAGCAACGCTAGGGGTAGAGAACAAAAGAAAGGCTTCTTACATGCTTCCCAAACCAACAGTCCACGAAGCAATGTGAACTGTTCATCTGAAACCCAGTGAGTCAATGTAGGTCCCAGGAAGAGGTGAGTCATCATGAAAAAGTCGAAGAGTAATGAGGAAAATATAATTTGAAGTCAAAGTAGTACTGTTTCTTTATGATGTGTTTGTGTGGGGGGTTCATCCAAAGCAAGTGAAGCATAGGAGGTATTGAGGGAGTAAACAAAAAACATTTCCTTATATTATTGCATCAAATGCCAATTACTTTGGGAACCTCCTTTTAGAGAGGTTGCAAAAGCACAGAGGAAATCACACAATAATTTCTCAGGCTTTCCAAAGCAATCTTTGCCCTTCCCCCTAGATATGAATCTCTCAGTTTGCAGCCAGTTTGGACGTTACTTCATACATGAGGGAAAAGTTTGTACAAGAACAAAGCCATATTAGGAGCACCAGTACCTGTTTCAAAAGTGACTAAGAGAATGCTTTACTAAAGCAAGGAAAATACAAATAAGAAAGACTTTTTAATTGAATGTTTCTACTTATCACTTATGCAGATGCTGAAAAGTGAATGGAGCAGGGAAGCATGTTAACACAACTAAGAATTTTAACAACTAGAAACATAAAAAAATGCCCAAGTAATAAAGGATGAGTTTGCAGGAGAAAAATTATTTCTTCCACTGAATTCAAATTAACAACTCACCATGTGTAAAGGAACTGCATAATCTTTGTAGTACTAGGCCACATTCTTTGCATTACCCAGATAAATCACAAGTCAACAGTCAGACACTGACAGCATGCAAAAAGTTGGCTATGAATATATGACTTCCTGGATGGTAAGATCACTTGGGCCTTTGGGATTCTGATTTGACATCAACTTGTACCCTGAGAGGCATTCATACTTTTGACTCTGGACTAGGTTTGGAAATTAGTTGTCTACTCAACAGAGACAGAGAGTTCCGGAGAACGACTCAGAGCAGGATTTCAACTCTGGTGCTCTGTGAGAGCCTCTCTCTTCATGGAGAAAATAAGAACTCAGGTCAACTTCAGATATGTGTAGTTTTCCCTGTGAGTACTGCTGCCTTTTCTTGTAACCCACCCTGTGCTATGCAGAAGCACATCAAGGAAAGAAGACTGAGGGACGAGTGAGAGCAGAAACACAGCATGTAACAGTTTGGAGCTGTGTCCTGCATTTTATTCCTGTATTTTAAAGCTGCAGGTGATCAAAACTCTCAAGAATCTTGCAAATACAACGGACTGATTCCTCAGTACTATGAGAGAAGCAAAGAAAAAAACAAATCCTTATATGACTGTTCTTCACTGTCTTGCCAGAATATACTTTGAGTTATGTTTAGAACGAACAGTCAGATGTAACTTAAAAGCTGCCCCTGCTTTGGCTGAAAGCACCTTCCAACCTAATTTTTCTGTGATTTCAATAAAAGTGTTATTTTCATGATACTTCTCTTATCACATACTATTAACACTGAATCCCATGGCACACTCTCACAGTTTCCACTCCTGTTTAACCAATGGCCAACTAGACGTCTCTCCATCGGCTCCATTTTAAAATATACCATTATTAACAATGCATTCAAAAGCCTGGTTTAATTAAGGAGCAAGGTACTGGGTGGAAACAAGTGCTAATCTTCAGGAAGTCCAAAGTCTCCTGCACTTCATTTACTGACTAGAGTCAGCATATGAACTAAGTCGTGGTGAGTCGTTGAACCTGTTTTGGTGGTGACAAATATTTCAAGTGCTGCAAACTCACTGTGGTACTCCCATTTACTACCAGGACTTTACTTGATCGCTTTACTCTTTACAGAGCAAAGTAAATCACAGTGAAGGATAATCTAATTTTTCAGCTTTTAACACATTGGGAATACAGAAACCTGTTGAGTCACTCAAAACCTCTGCATTTTGCTGAATAACTGAAAAGATATATCATACATTCATCCGTCAGTTATCCACCTGACAGAGAATGCATAGGATTCCCTGTACTTCTCTGTTATGCAGCTCCTGTCCCACTGCTGCTGCTAGATTTAACACCAATAACAACACTATGATATTGTTTTATGGCTAGCCTCTTCCTTCTAACTTCTCAAATACAGGAGAACAAAATCCTTTACCATGTCCTACTTTTCAGTAGAATTTTGCAGCTGTCTGGCAGCACCTCATCTGGATTAGGCTGTGGGTTACTTCAAGAAGTACTTCCCAGAAAAAAATAGAATTTCTGGAGTATTTCTTTACTTGTTTCCATTGTAAGAGCATTTATAGATGTAGAAAGCAAACCCAGAGAATGTTCATTATATTGACAGACTTAAGAAAGTTATTGTATTCCTATGTAGTCTCACATTACAAAGAAGCATTTAATCTTGTCTCTCTGTAGCTCAAGAGTTGCTAAGTGCATTTAGGAAAAACAATATCTGAGCCAGTAGATTGTTTTATAGAGTTTTTAGGAGTCAAGGGATTGCATCTTGTGGCATCTAGAGAATTCGAAGGGAGCCACTCTCTGGATATACACAACTTCTGAAAACTCTCCTGAGGGTTGTAGACAATCCTAGGAGAGGCAACTGGACACATGATTTGTTTTAAGGGCACTCCTCAGGTTCACTTCAAAGTTCCTCTTGTGCCAGAGATTTGTCTTATGAACACCACCACAGAGAATTCCGTGACAGAAGGAAGGAAAGAAGAACTAAAAAAAAATGCTCTCCACATCCTCTGGAGTGGAGAGAACTTTTTCAGTGGACACGTGTTTGTGTTTTAAGATTCAAAGGGCCTGATTTTTTTGTACCACGTATTTGTGACATATTGGAAAGGATGATAAATGTTGAGGTTTAGGAATGGTATTCCCCGATTTGGTGCTCCTACCAAAACTGTGCCAGAACTTACTTCCCCTCCCCCTCCAACTGAAAGCACAAAAGGCAAAGATCACTTGTTGAGGTAAAAACAATTCACTGGGAATAGCAATGAGATAGAAAACAAACAGTAGCAGCAATAATACTGAAAATATTGCCCCTGGCAATGATGTAAGATGGTATGGAAAAACATTAGAGTCTTGGCCATACCCCCATGACTCTAGGCTCCACTCCCTCATGGCTATTGCTAAAAATTAACCCTGTACTTGGCCAAAACCAAGACAATACGATAGAGCAGTAAAAGAATATCACAAAATTCATTATTAGATCCTTGATCCAGCTTGCATACTGTTTATTGAGTAAGGTAGTGAAAAACCACTGTTCTCTGGGGAGGTAGCACACTAGTTCTCAGGGTACTCTCCAGGATATGATTTATTCTCTCCTCTGGGTGAGTTGAATGGTCTGTCCTTATTCTATGATGCACAGAATAGCCCCAGTCTAAGAAGCTTCACTGGAAGGCGTAGGCTGCAGAAATTCCATGGATAGTTTTTGTATACCTGTCTCTTCTGTTGTCCTATTGAATATATTTTATTTACTATTGACCAATAAGGTAACTCCTATGAAAGAGTATGACAAGTTTCCTGCTCTCCATACATGCAGGTAAGATCCTTAAGATAAAAATATCAAAACATCTCAGCCAGTCATGATTATGTGTGGAGGTTTTTTGGTATTGATTTTGATTTTATTTTTTTTTTTTAATAGGTAAATCGTCTGCTGCACCCATGTCTTGGCTGACTATTTCCCTATCAGGCTGTAATGGTTGCTACAGTCACTTCCAAGAACTAACCCTGTAATGTCACAGGGAGACCAAGAGCAGCACTAAACTCTGTTCAGCACCCATCTCAGAGGTTCTTTGATACCAAATATGGAGAGGCCTCCTCTTAACAGAGCACAGTCAGCTTCTCTCTTGCTTCAAGAACTGCACAGACTAAGGTGACAGATTTTATTTTACAGGGTTTATTCAGTGACCTAACATACTTAATGCATGTTGACTAACCCTAATCCTGGCTGAACTGCAGGGTGCTTCCCTTTGTGTCCTTAGTTAATTTACTGAAGATGAGAAGTTCCTGCAAAAAGCTCTCATTTTACTCATATAAACACACAATTAGGAAAAGAAAATCAAAATAAACAAATACTTCTACCACCACAGTATCTTACTCTGTAGGGTAGAACCTTGAAATACTTTTAGTTCATTGTCATGGAACCCAGATAGCTCTTAAGCCCATTCTCCTGACAACTCTTCCTTGAGATATGTGAACATAGAACAGAAAGCTAGATAATAACTGATAAATTAACAGAAAGTCTTATTTATTAATTTTAGTAAAGTTCTACTAAACTATTGACCACATCAGTATTGATGACTGGTTCACAGAATAATAGATGAACAATAGAAGCCTTGTATATCATCTTTATTCATGTACTTCCATTTTTTCATTAAGTCTCATTTCCCTTGCTTTCCACTGGAAAGTACATGATACACATTTATTCTTTTTTAAAAAAATTAATTCCTTCAACACACTCCCTGAATGTTGCATAATCCTAAAAAAAAAAAAAAATATATAAAAATTCAATTTAAAATGCAACCTTCCTTAGACATTTACTATTTTATTTGCAGCCAAATATTAATTCTATATATAACAGTAGACATTCATATTAGGAGTCTATTATAAGTCAGTTGAAAACTAGAAGCATAGAATAATATACAAGAGGAATAGTAGTGTGGGTTTGCCGTGACCCCAGAAAAGAGTTCTGTAGGAATACTATTCAATGATGACTGCATTTTACAGGTATCAGTAACACACACCAAAGAAGCACTGCATACCTGCAATTTAGCAGGATTGAAATGCCTCTTCAGGAAAAGCACAAACTTCACCTTCCCTCCAGAAACAATGAGACTGTTGGTGGAAATATTTAAAGAAACTCATAGGAAAAATATCTGAATGATACCTAGCCTGCTATTAAAACTGAAAGCTGAAGCTCACACGAGTGAATGTGATGCATTGTGCTACATCATTAATCTTTATGAGCAAAATTATTGCAAAATTCTATGGGGAGAGGAAAGCAATTACTTAATGATGTATGAAAATATTCCAATAGAAGTTTCAGAAAGCACTGCACATAAACCTGTCTGCATGAAGCCCGTAGATGTTACAAACAGGCCAGCCCACGGCATACTTGTAAACTGTAGCAGTTATTTTTTAATTTTTAATTTTTAACTCTGTTTCAGTCACTGTTTAATATTCCACTTTCATGTACTATCTATATTGTTAAATTATCCACAACTCCAGAGCAGTCAGGCAGTACTCAAATTAAGCAAAAGTAATTAGTTTTCAATCACTGAATATTCACAGCTCAATTAAATTATTTACAGAGATGTAGACAATTCTGCAGCAAAGACAAACATTTCTATTGACACTCCCCCCAACTGTAAAATAAATATAGCCTGTTGTGAAGACAAAACAGAACTTCTACACTGAAGCTTTTTCTGCCTTTCTTATTTCACTTTAGAGGTCAATTCTCTGTAAGTTTTGTTATGCCTACTCATACCTTTACAATAAAAGGGGCTTTATGAGAGTGGTGAGATGAAAGGAGGGACTACCAAAAAAAAGAAACCCTAAACAATCAATGCCTTTAAAGAGGATTTTTTTTTTTTTCAGTCTGTCATTTTATTACTTATTAAACAATTTTGGTAGCAAAAATAGAAAGCACACCACATGTTTATAATTGGAAGAACCAATCAGTGTGATTCAACATAATCTTCTGAACAAGACATAGGATAAAGCAATATTGCTCCACTGGACAGAAATCCTTCTATTTGATGGCATTGCCCAAAGTCAAAGTAAAATAAAACTCCCCATATTTTTGGCAAAAGAACAATACTAAGGTCAATGCACACATGTTGTTCTCCATTTTGTGGCTGCTGAAAAGTGCAACAACAGTCAGGATTTGTGCCCACTGACCACTGAATACCTGGTGTCATGCAGCAGCCCAGGGAAAAAATTCCTTGTTGTACAGGTAATAGTTTTAACACAAGAATAGTTTTAAAACCACACACCATGCAGCTACTGACACTGAGCAGTTATGAAAAAGGAAACAAAACCACACAAAATGAAACAACGTTCATGAGGTTTTCTAGAGCTCTGGACTGTCTGAGTGGACTACCCACGAAAAGCAAGGAACACTGTTACATACTAAACAGTTTAGGCATTTAGATGGAAAATGCATAGAACAAATAGTGGCAAATCATTGCTTTCTGAAAATATCCAAGCTGTCCTAAGAACGCTTTGGACTGTTCTATTTCAGGATCAGCAATGTGGGAACTCTGAATGGTAGCAAGCCCTCTCCACTCATTTGTCATATGTTAAACAAAAACCCCTAGTATATTAGAAACATAGATTCTCAATAATTTGATGGACTAAAATTCAGTCATTCTATTTCTCATTAAGAAACAAAATTCCTCAGAAAATAGTGTGATTTCGGCCAGCTGAATGTATCAGGTTAGACCTCAATAAGGACAATGACCTGGAGATAACACCACAGCCACAAAATACTCTCAAACAAAAGCACAATTCTGCAAGCGCCTGTCATAGTTGAACATAAAATATATTGCTTTACACAGTTTAACATTTAGTCTCAAAATGCCAATTACTGCTGAATCACAGAATCACAGAATCAGAGAATATGCCAAGTTGGAAGGGGCCCACAAGGATCATTGAGTCCAAATGCTTCTTGAACTCAGGCAGTCTTGGTGCTGTGACCGCTCCCCTGGGCAGCCAGTTCCAGTGCCCGACCACACTCTGGGTGAAGAACGTTTTTCTGATATCCAGCCTAAACTTTCCCTAACACAACTTCAGGCCAGTCCGTTGAATTCTGTCATCAGTCACCACAGAGAAGAGATCAGTGCCTGACCTTTCTCTTCCCTTCACAAGGAAGTTGTAACTGCAGTGGGGTCTCCCCTCAGTTTCCTCCAGGCTGAACAACCCAAGTGACCTCAGCTGCTCCTCATACAGCTTCCCCTCAAGGCCCTTCACCATCTTTGTTGCCCTCTTTTGGATGCTCTCTAGTAGTTTAATATCTTTCTTATATTGTGGTGCCCAAAAATGCAAATAGCATTCAAGATGAGGACATGGTGAACAAAGTTAGAGGGAGTTTTGTGTTGATGAGTAAGGAATTATTATCTGAGCACTCACTCATTATTAAAAGCCAAACAGTAACCAGAAATACAGAAAACAAACACACAAAGAAAGAAGTAAGACAGTAATAAGGTTAACAGATTATTATAGACTAAAGTTTACTTTGAAGTCTTTTGTTCCAAATATATGTCAGACTAAGACTCAGAGAACAAATGCATCCATCATTCTGCTCAACACAAGTAGCAAATAGTCCCTGAAGTCAGAATCTCTTTTATAGAGAGAAAGTATTGTTAGACTTATGGCAACAATATTAGATTTGCTTCTTTTGGGAGGCACTCCAAGATCTTACTTTTGGTGGAAGGTGAGAGGGAGAGGGAGACTCTATGCACTGCATTTAAGAAAGTGCTCTTTTTCAGCACTTGTCCTACTACAGGATATGTGCTAGTTCCAAAATCTCCATGGGGAACTTGACTGGATGTTCTTTCATCCCTAAGGCATTTAGCAATATGCCTTACCTAACTGTACTCTTCTGTAGCTAGAATCTCTTGCTGTCACAGTTTGCTGACTCTGCCAAGACTATTTGTAATCTGCTAGTCAAAGCACAACAGCTCATCTACCAGCAACACAACTGTTGCTTTTAGTGACACATGTGTCAACAGCAGAAATGACATCTCTTGAAGACTAAAAAGCCTCCTTCTTCCTTAGATTAAGTTAACCCCTCCCCCCATTTTCTTTTCCTTGTAATAAGACCAATAATTTATTTATAGAGAACATGAAATGGAGCTGATAATGAACAAACTACAGATTTGGAGAATTAAAGTAACCATTGTGCTTTCAGGCTGGACCAGGGAAACAACATTTTATTGTATCTAGCAATTTGGTCTTTCAAAGATTTTAAAAGACGGGGATGCAAGTCATCTCTTTTCCAGCTGTAGTGAAAATAATGTACATCATATTATTGGCTCACATTTACAACAAGTCACATACTTTGAAGACTCAAAATTCTTCTGAAGCTCAGTTGGAAGTCCTATTTATTTGCTTTTTTTTTTTTTTCCTTCTGTTTCACAAGTTCTGGTTAAAATTCAAGGCTAAGAAACACAAGCTATTTCTGTAATTTAATGGATGAAGACAGAATCATTTACTGTGGGACTCAGTGGGCACATTAGTGTACATAAGGCATATTTTGCTGTTAATTAACCTCAAGGAGAGTTGAGAGAAAATGACCCAGCAGCCCAGATTTGACTTTTACTTATTTTTGTCTCAGTACATTCCCTCACTTGTGTTTTCTCTCTGTTGCCCACCACCATATGCTGCCATTTTTCACTACCGTTTCATTGCATACAGCTAACCAAAGGAAATGAAGAAAGCAACACGGAGAGATAGTAGTTAGCACCTCTCAGGGAATAATTATAGACCTGTTATTTCTGCTCTTATTCTGATTAAAACCCCACAAAACAAACAACATCCTACTTCTCTTGTTTCAGGGGGGAAAACGAAGACTCCCTGCTCCTACAGCAATGTTTTCTTGTGACTGGCAATGCTGATGAATTAATTATCACTAATGCAGGCAATTAAAGGTCAGCATGCTGGAACACTCAAATGGCTCAGGCTTCATTTAAATGAAATAATTTAAAAAGAAGATAAAAAAAGGCAATTAGGTGTTTTTGTAAATAAACATTGAAGAATTCATAAGTAATTAAGCATAAACACAGATATGACAAAAACAACACATCTACAGGCAGCTGATAAGCAAGAACGAGCATAACAGGCATCTTCCAATATGTGAACATTTGCCTTTATCCTTTGGAGTGCCTGAAGATTTTTGTTCTTTTACTATTCTTGTCTGTCCCTTTTTGAGTATACATCTCAGGGGAAAAAATATATTCCCAGGGAAAGAAAATTATCATTCAGAAAACATTACTTCAGGGAATAAAACAAAATGTGAACTAAGGCCAGCGTATAAAACCTTTTAATTTGCAAAAAAGTAAGTGCACATCACTTATTTTCAAAGACCAGTGAAGAACAATTATCAAGCCTTTTTTTTTTTTTAATTGAATGCCTTCTGTTCTGCCTATTAACATTCCTACTATTTTCTAGGATACTATATTTGCCCTTAATTAAAAAAGAGAGAAAGAGGGAGAGAAAGGGAAAGGAAAGGGAAAGGAAAGGGAAAGGAAAGGGAAAGGAAAGGGAAAGGAAAGGGA
>JAWWEE010000074.1:106778823-106799642 GCA_035221455.1 Xenops minutus | reverse complement strand
GAAAGGAAAGGAAAGGAAAGGAAAGGAAAGGAAAGGAAAGGAAAGGAAAGGAAAGGAAAGGAAAGGAAAGGAAGAGGCACCAACTAGGTGCATTTGTTAATTACTCTTTATGAAGTTCTAGGACCTGTAACATGAGCAAAAGCAAAAATGCAAGCTTTGAGGACTTTCTGGAAGGTGGCATGCAGCTGGATTACCATCACTGCTCTCTAACTTGCTGCAGTGTCCAGTCATTAATCAACCAGTCACGGCTTTTTTCTCTCGCACCACTGTGTGCAACTATATGAACAGCAAAAATCATAGAATCATAGAATGATTCAGTTTGGAAAAGACCTTTAAGATCATCAAGTTCAACCATAAACCCAACACTTCCAATGCCACCACCAAACCATGACCCTAAGTACCACAGTTATATGTCTTTTAGACAACTTCAGGGCTGGTGACTCAGGTACTTCCCTGGGCAACCTCTGTTTGACTTTTCTCCAGGGTAACAATCCCAGTTTCCTCAGCTGCTCCTCATAAGTCTTGTGCTCCAGACCCTTCTCCTGCTTAGCTGCCTTTCTCTGGACACACTTCACTTCAATGTCTTTCTTGTGGTGAGGAACCCAAAACCGAATAAAGGATTCAAGGTACGGCCTCACCTGTGCTCAGTACACTGCTCTAGTCCTGCTGGCCACACAACTTCTGATTCAAGCCAGGATGCCATTCGCCTTGGCCACCTGGGCACACTTCTGGCTCGTGTTCAGCCAGCTGTTGACTAGCACCCTGTTGTGGTTTAACCCCAGGCAACAATCAAGCCCCATGCAGCCACCTACTCACTTCCCCACCAGAAGGGTCAGAGAGAGAATCAAAAGGGTAAAGGTAGAGAGCTCATTTACAGTTTTATAGGGAAAACAAAGCTGTGCACAAAAGCAAGACAAAACAAGGAATTCATTCACTGCTTTCCATGAGCCTGCAGTTGTTCAGACATCTCCAGGAGAACTGGGCCCCATTAGAGGTAACAAACAGTCAATTGTGAAGACAAATACCATCACTCAAAACATGTCCCTCCACTTTATATACTGAGCACGATGATCACATGGCCTGGAATATCCCTTTGGTCAGTTTGGGTCATTTGTTGCAGCTGTGTCTATTCACAACATCCCATGGACCCCCAACTTCCTTGCCAGCATGGCAGTATGAAAAGTAGAAAAGGCCTTGGCTCTCTGTAAGCCCTGCTCAGCAATAACAAAACATCTCTATATTATCAACCCTGTGTTCAGCACAAGTGCAAAATACAGATCAAAGCCACTGTGAAGAAAATTATCTCTACCGCAGAAAAAATCTGCACCAACCTCCAGGACCTTTCCCCAGGGCAGCTTTCCGGACACTCTCCCCTCAGCCTGTAGTGCCGCATGGGGTAGTTGTGACCCAAGTGCAGGATCTGACACTTGGCTTTGTTGAACCTCCTACAATTGTCCTCAGCTCACTGATTCAGCCTGTCCAGATACCTCTGCAAAATCTTCCTACACTCCAGCAGGTCAACACTCCCACCCACCTTGGTGTCATCTGCAAATTGACTGACAGTGCATTTGATCCTCTTGTTCAGATCATTGATAAAGATATTAAACAGGACTGGCCCCAAAACTGAGCCCTGAGAAATAGTGTAGAGGCTGCTCTCATTTGCCACTTATGTTAGCAGCAAGAGATGTCAAGACCAGTTCATTTTTCCTCTGAAGACCTTTTTCTATAATTTTCCTGGTCTATTCCTTTATGTATATCCTTTGTTTCCGTCTTGCTTTTTAGTCATTGCTCCTCTTCTCTCCTTTTCTCTTCCAATCTGACCAAGTTTTCATCTATTACTAGCTGTGTAACTTCTTAGTTCATGACTAAGAAGACCAGAATTTTTCCCTAC
Source organism: Xenops minutus (assembly GCA_035221455.1). Classification (NCBI taxonomy): domain Eukaryota; kingdom Metazoa; phylum Chordata; class Aves; order Passeriformes; family Furnariidae; genus Xenops; species Xenops minutus. The sequence goes on along the minus strand of JAWWEE010000074.1, from coordinate 106,797,751 downwards.
TGTTCTCTAAAACCCACTAGACATTGCTTGAACATGCACTTAGCACTATATATATATATATCTAATAAATATATATAATATATATTTTCATTGGCTCAAAGTTTCAGTGATCGTAGCTTCCAGGCAGAGACATCAAAGAGGTCAGCATTAAGAGGAAAGAAAAAAAACGCACCTGAAGTCAGGAACCTGAATGTTTAAAAGCTGATCTTCATTAAGGGGTAAAGTTCATTGTAGCTAGACATAAAAAGACTTAAAAGCTTCTGAGCAGTGGTTTTATAAAACCCAAGTAATAAATAAGTAAATAATGAATGAATGCAATAAAGACACCCTAGATGGTGGTACTTAAGAAGGGGCTTGTCAGAGTAATTCAGGGTGTCTGTCTACAGAACAATATGCACTAGTTGATAAAAGGCTAGAAGCTTGTTAACTAGAAGGATTAGATACAGGTTTTTTTTAGAAATAGAACATTCTTTACTAAAAAAAAATTCCATTCAGGCCTAGTTCATCGATTTTTTTTTAAAATACATCTTCAAAAGGGTTTTGTTGCTTGAGAGAAATAGAGTAGCCAAGAACTTAGCTGGGAAGCCAACACAGAATATATCTCTACAGATTTCTGTTTCACTTTGCCAGAAGCCTTGACTTTTCTCCATCTGGCTACTGATTCTCGTCTCCCAATCAGAAGCCCCTGCAAAAATCACTGCATTTCCTTTTCAAGCATCTTGCTAATTAAGAGTTCAACAGACCTAAAGAAAGACCTTCATAGGCGTGCTGTTGAATAAACATGACTTTTATCTCTAAGTGCTTACAACCTTGTTTTTTTTTTTGCTACAGCTGTGCTTTACACATGGAACCAGAGATGGACTATTTTCTTGAGGTTTCCCTGCTCTGTTTCATTAAAGTTTCCCCTTTCAGGATACAGTTCTAACCAGCAACTAACCTTTTATGATCCAGATGCTCACTATCTGCTATGGAGGCTGCTAGGCAACTAATTACAAGGGCCCACCATGGATTTATGAAAGAAAGCTTTTATAGACCTTGTCTCCTCCTAAAGAAACCTCCTTTCTCCTGACAACCTGTAAAAGAAATCAGGTAACTTTTTTTCTCTGCATGAATGCCTTCCTATATGAGTAGAATCAGAGCAGCTGTTGTAGAAGACATGGTTAGTCTTCAGGCAGGATTTAATTATTATGGCAGATGTTACCAGGTAATACTATTTAACATATATCTGCTCAGCCATTCACAGGTAGACCCATGCCGTGAGTCTACCAGAAGCTATATAGCCACATACATATGGAATAGAGCCAACAGATCCAACTTTTTAGCAGGGATTATCTGTTAGTTTAGGACTGTATTACCCACAGTCACATGGTTCCTAGCAACTGAAAGAATAAACAGGAAAAGCTTCCTTTTTTTTTGCATCCTTTCCTCCCAAAAATGCAGAAAAAATGAAATGCACTAACAAAAAAGTGCAAACTTGTTCGCTATTGTCTACCATAATTACTTATGTGAGTGATTATGTGAGTGAGACTTAAAGATGTTGTTAGATAATTTCAATTATGGAATGTTTGGGGCAGGGAATGTTATACAAGCAGAATAGGAGTCTAATCTCTATACTTGGAAGGGGTTTTTGTTTCATTTTGTTTCAGCTAAATAACAAGGCCCTTGAAAGAGAAGATCGTTGCTGTACTATTTAACTGCCTTTGTGACAGTGCTGGTGGCTGAGAAATGAAAAAAGGCAGTGCTCTGAAAATGCACAGATGTCATGTTACTTAACTCTCCCACAGAAGCCTATGCTTCCAGGTTGTGTGTGTTTTTCAGGCCTGAAGGAAGGGTAATCACCTTAACATTTGTTATGTATGTTGTCATCAGGGGTATGTGCCTGTACCACGCTGGGATCCATATCTTCATGGACTGATTTCAGTTTTGTATGATATGTTCTGATTTTGCATTTTCAAAAATGGAGGAAAGCATTTATTGGTGAGGATATAGTTAAGCAATTGTGAATGAATTATCTTATAAACTTGCATATATACTTTCAGTTGAATTGGAGTACTACCAAATGAGGTTTTTGGAATTGTTTTGAAAACATGAAAACTTCTGTATCTTGATATTGATATCTTTGCTTAAAATAGCTTCTACTCTTTACTCTTGATTAATAAGCTTGTTAAAAAGGCTATGAAGAGTGTAATATCCGTAATACAGGCAAAGTGCAGTGCTGTTGTTTGTTTAAATCCTCTTATTGTGATTTGGAGGTTGGATGTATATTTAAACCTGTTTTCCATGTTCCAGCAAAAACATTATTTCCCCTGTAAAACTACTACTTTAGTTAGTGTTTGTATCAAACATGGTCCTTTTAATCTAAATTTTGTCTATTTCTTCAATAATGAAGAAATAAATGGCCAAACACTTTTCTAAAGTGTATTTTTTTTTAAACTTAAAAGTTGTACAATATATTACATCAATTAACTGCAACTCATAGTTTTCTTCATCAGCAGGTGCAAAAATCACACTTGTGTACTCTTGTAATCTAGCCAATTTACGCTACCTTTCTTCATAGTAGTTAACATAGAAGTTACCAGGCAACTACTTAGATATGCTGTAAAAAGAAGAAACTAGTCAGAATGATCCTGTTACTTCTGTACTCAATGCTCTCCACTGATCTCCTAACTTATTCCCAAGTCACGTAGGGTCAGCAGTTGCAGCTGTTTCTCTTTTGCATGTTGCAGACTGCCTAGATCTTAAAACCGAGGTGTAAGGCATGGAAGACAACTCTCTAGAGAGACACCAACATCAATTCCCTGATAGCTGATTTAAGTTATTTACAGGAAATACAGGAAGCCCCATGATCTAAATTTCCTCAGTTAAGGACCAGGAGCAACTCGATAAAGCTACAGTAGTTGCAAAAGCATGTAGGAGTGGGCAAACTAACCCTAGTGCCAGCTTTGCCTCCATTGGAGGGATTTGCACAAATTTGTTTGGAATCCCTGTTCATCCTTTAAAACTTAGATTTGCTCTTGAACACTTGTATGTGCTGAATCTTTTAACATAAAGAAGCTAGTCTTAGATTTTAGCCCTAGCCTGTTCAGGTAAGGTTTGGGGCAAAACAAATTATACTTCCACAGTCCAGTAATAAAACACATCTGCTTACCATAGAGAATAATGATAATTTGACTAATTCAGTAAATGACAGTGTGTCCTCTAAGTAACAGACTATGCTGCAGGGCCTCAGCCTTGCACTGCCTCATGTGCTCTGTAGGCAAAGACAGTCTCTTTGTTCCAAGAGCTTTATTGAAGATGTTTTCCTTTTCTGCTTCCCTTCCTTATAAAGCTCCATCAACTTCTGAAACAATGCAATTAACAGTAATTATAGAGAGGCTGGCAGAATAAAAAGAGATTTTTAGATGATTGTCTTAAAATTTGATCTTCTGAATGACAACAGATCTGCCTTATACAAAGAAGGATACAGAACAACTCTCACTTAAGCCGTGACTCTCCTTTCCAGAAGCAACTTCATCTATCATTTCAAGAAGCTGATAGAAGTAAAAAGAACAAGGGAAAGAAACCAATGAAAAATTAATTTTCTCCTATCTATACCCATAACAGAGAGAGAATGGAAATTGTTATTATGACACTTATTTTTATTAACATTATCACAGTGCACGCTGTGTATAATGTAAGTATCACTAAGAAAAATACCCAAGTTTTCTATCTGGTTAGCTGAAAAGAACTACTTGTGTAATATTTTAAATTATGCTCATAGTCTAGAAGTTTTAAAATGTATTTTCAAACCTTAGATGTAGACTGATGCTTGAGCACTGAATGACAATTGCTGATTGTTGTTTGTTTTTTTCTTTCCAAGACACGTGATACTCTCTCCACATAAAAACCGGCAATAGATAAATAGATTTCTAGTGACACATTCACCCAAAGCAATATGCAATGTTTTGATATTTTCAGTGAAATTTTAATTGTGACTATTAAACATAGTAACATTTCAGGTGTGGTACATTGTAGACAATACTTCATGAAGCAGATTGAAAGATCCCGTTAGTGCTTGTTTCCTCAAGTTTTGGCACGCCATCCCATCGCTCATCACTGATGAGCCTGGTTTTGCCTATTTCCTCCTTCAAAGCTAGTTTAAAGTTCTCTCAGTGAGCCCCACTAGCTCCTGTGCTAGAATTCTTTTCCCCCTCCAAGATAGATGCATCCTATCAGGTGTCAGTAGACCAGGTGTGGAGTAGGTCATCCCATGATCAAAAACCCCCAAATTTTTCCAACTACACCAACCTCAGAGCCATTAATTGACCTGATGGATCTGCCTACTCCTATGAATATTATTCCTTGTTACCATAAAGATTGAGGAAATTACTACCTGTGCTCCTCATTCCTTTACCAATTGTCCTAGGGCTCTGTAGTATCTTTTGATTGAGCTCAAATTTCTCTTTGTTTGTTTTGTCACTGCCAGTTTGAACAACCAATAGTGAATATTAATGTGTATATATATGATTGACTAGAATCAGTAGTGCAGACAGAATGCCACCTACATTATTCATGTAAGGTATGATTCCCCCAATCATACTACCCTTGGTAGAGCCAAGGAACAGCATGACTCTTCCCTGCAGTCAAAAAGTATTTGCAAGACTGGCTCTTGCTGCCATATTCCCCAGACACCAAATGCACCTGACAGTTCACCAGACTCATGGTATCGGTCATGATCCTATCCTGTATTTGCTATCAGCAGTGGGCAAGCTCATATATGCTCATCTTTCCTACTGCCTCAATAAATCTTTGTTTTATGATGTGTTGTCGGATTATGTTACTGTTCATCCCACAGAAGACCACGTATTTTAACATTTTTTTACACTGTGTAAGAAATTCACAGATGTGGTATGTACAAGATGGTTAGAAAATTCTGTCTTATTTCAAAATCAAGTGCTGTTTCCTTTCTGACATCTCATTTCCTTGTATTCTGAGTTCCTAGTAGATGGCCTGAGGCAGTTAAAAGCTCCGTAGTCATGTTCATTGCTTCATACAAACTGTTAGAACATATGAAGGTGAGTGGTGCACTCTGTGGTTTTGTTATCCTGCTGGGCATATGTCATCCTACTCTAAGCCCTCTCTTGTATTTTAAAAAAAAAAGAGCTGCAACATGTCCATATGGCAAAACAGTGCTCTGCTGTTTTTAAGGACAAGTTCATTACTGGATGTAATTTTCAGGTAGATGTAGGGAATGCGTTTTCAGATACTGGGCTCTTAAAGGCAACAACAGAGCTTATACTTTCATAATGCTCATTTAAATAGTAAAAATCATGAACACACTATAAACTTTTCACTGAAGGACATTAACAGATATCAGGTGAATTGGAAGGGATTTGGTAAAATCCCCAAACTTTTCTGAACAACTTTCTTGTGATAAATATTATCATGGGTTTGATAGGTATGCAAATAAACATATTTATGCAATCGCAGAATAAGAAAATAGCTATCAAATACTGGGAACAGGTGCTTTATTTATAAATAAGGCAAAGCATAAGGGTGTTAGTCAGCCTCTATAAATACTAATATTCTCCATATTCCAGAGTCATAATCCAGCATTTGGCATGTTATCTATATATACTTATATGCCACTAAAAGACCTCATTGATGAAAATGCAGCTGAAGTAGAATTTGGTGTAATTCATTCAGCTGAATTGCTAAAATTCCTGAATTTTGCTAGTAAAAGAGACCTTTTGGTGCTATGAATCCCCTTTTTGAGAGCAAAATGTTCTACCCAGGGTAGTTTGTAGACTAGTGGTTTGGGTTTTGTGCTGGAAGAAAGGACATAGCTTCAATAACCCTCAGACTTAAGAAGGCAGAAAGTCATATGGAAAAGTCTGGCAAGCATTACACTGAACAATGACCCTATAAGCTGTCATTAAACTAACTTGGCTCAAAACTGCTTCCTAGCAGTGAGCTGAAGTTTACCTCTGTCCAGCATGTTGGCATACATGGCAATGGAAGATAGGTCTGTTAGATCTGAAAATCTCCTACATCTGAAATATGTCCTTGTCTCACACAATAAACTGAGAAATGTTTTAAGGTTTTTCAGGTTAGATTTAGTCTTTTTAGAAGATACTAATATATCTAACTATTCTATTCAGCAGTATAGTCCTTTAGAAGTAAATTTAAGTTAACTATCTGTCAAATAAATAGATTTTGCTTACTTAGGAAACCTCAAGATAGAATTTTTCATTTATTAATAAGTATTTGACATATAGTAGCTGCACCCTCTAATCTAATTAAAGGATTATCTGACATACTAATTGCTTTGGTACCTAGCTCAAGAATTCCTGACACAGCTCTTCAGAAGTAAACAAGGTCAATATTTTATAGAGCTGTGGATTTCAGCTACTTCACAGTGAAATAAAATATTCACAATACATGAAAATGCCTCCTGTAGGGTTCCCTAGATTCCATAGAATCAGCAGTTATGATCATTTCCAAGGCTATCAAGAAACTGCTAAAAGGAATTGAATGGGGCAATCATGCCTTCAGGTAATTGACTAACTAAGAAATATGGTTCAATGACCTAACTGTCGTTATTGGAGAACAGCTACAGTCTGGACCAGCCTTGCGGTGTGGTTTTTTTTGTTTGTTTTGCTTTGTTTTGTTTTTTAATTGATGCCAGTTCATGACACAAAGATGTAGTTATAGCTACTAAGTCATCCTGAACTGGACTGTCTCTGAGTTCTTTCAGCTCTTTGTCACTTTCTGTTGTCATGGCTTTTGGTCCCAAGGCCAAGAAGTACCAGCTGATACCTTGTAAGAAATTTAAGTAGTTGCTTCTGAAATAAATCTGTCTTGAGGAATGCTAGCTGGAGCATGTTGGGGTTTAATAGTCTCTTCTTCTTCTTCTTCTTCTTCTCCTTCTTCTTCTTCTTCTTCTTCTTCTTCTTCTTCTTCTTCTTCTGCTTCTGCTTCTTCTGCTTCTGCTTCTGCTTCTGCTTCTGCTTCTGCTTCTTCTGCTTCTTCTTCTGCTTGTTATCATATTTTACTTTATTTTAATTACTAAAATGTGCTTATTGCAACCTGCTAGTTTTACCTTTTTCCAGTTCTCTTCCTCATTTCACCAGCAGGGAGAGGAGGAAGTGAGCGAATGGCTATGTGGTATTTAGTTGCTGTCTGGGGTTAAAACATGATAGTCTTTTTTCCAGAGTTCTCTTCAGAGTTTCAGAGTTCCAGTCCCAGAACTCTATCCCAGCCAAAATCAGGACAGTCAGGTTGAAATTTAATGACGTATTAAGCCTTGGACCTCAGGAAGGTAGGTATTTTGAACACTTTGGAGAAAAAGATCTGAATTTAAAATATAAAACAAAATGACACCCTGGAAAATAAAAAGGAGTTTGCAGTCAGATAGAGACATATTTTGCTCTGTCAAAATTCAATGGACAAAACTAAGGAATGCGCTAGACAAGTCATCACCAAATGTCATTATCTGATCAATATCTTTACATAGAAGCGTCTGCAAATGTTTTCATCCTCAGTCTAAAACACTGATGCTATTGACATAACCCAGAATTATGTCATTTTGCAGTGAAATGACTCCAGTAATTTTAGAGCAGATGCATTTTATCTCAATGCAAATCTACCTCAGGTTTTCCTTTGCTGTTGATGGTTTGCAATAACTTCCATATGGTATGAGATTAAAATGTGCAGCTCAGGGGAATGAAAATAAGAGATATGGCAATTATGCCCAATAATGAATGTTTAAAGAAGATAAATCAAGACTTCCTTTGTAGTCATTTAGTGTTGAACAAAGGAAGGTCGGATAGTTTATGCATAGTTTTTTGGTACAACACGGCTTACTGGCAAGCCAAACTCATCCTATAGGCCATCCTAAAATTTATAGAAGGGTTTCCTCTATATGTGATGATTCAGTGAAAAAAAAAAAAAAGACACTACACAGAGGGCTACAAAACTCAGCAGAAAATTCAAAGTAGAGGTGAAGTTTATTGCCTGACTACACTGCCAAAGTCACTTGTGAGACAAACATCAACCAGTAACTATATACAGAAAACCTCACGTTTGTGTGCAAAGACATCTATGACGTTGGGTTGATGCAGCAAAAATTAGAATACAAGTTATGTCTATTTCCTCTGCCATCAGTCCAATAATTTCTAAGAAAAAACTGTTTTCGGCAGCTGGGGTGATGACTTCCAACACAGCTCACCTGATACTGATTTAAGCATAGTCTGGAGGCTTCTGTCTTTGGATTTATGCCAGTAAATCCTGTCTTGAATTTTGTTATGTAAGTCTAGCTGACTCATTGGTCATGAAACCAAACATCAAATAAAAACAGAAAAAAAACCACAAATGTTGATTAGTCTACTAGTTATTTTTTTGGGATACAAATGATTCAGATTCACAACCATTCTCTGACTCCTTGTAACTGACTTTCTACTTGTAGAAGAAAGATCCTGATGACAAGATAATTGAGTATTCTGGGATAGGTCTCTCTGTGCCCCTTTTGTGGAGAATGCTGTGGTTTGAATAAATAGATGAGAGCTTTATTCTCTAGCATAACTTTTCAAATCTTACTTGTATGGTTGTTTGTCCTCATTGCCTTCACAGACATGCTTCTGCAAACACAGCATGACTTTCTCTCTGGGTTTCATTGCACTATCCACAAACACAAGAGTAGCCTTCCAACACAGTGGTGCCCACCCAGCTCCTTTAAACGGAACTAAGCCACTGGACAACTGACGTGAAATCCAGTATCACCTACCATTTCAACACCTAGATTAGCTGTCAAGTCTGCCAGAACAGCTTGCTCATGGCAAACACCTGGTGTACAAAAAACCCCCAGTTTTCAGCCTTCAGTATAAAATCACCCTTCATGAGCCCCTGAAAAACATTATTTTTTTGCAAAGAAAGACACTTTTATATATCCTCCCCCTTACAAATGGTAGTTGATTCTGCCTCTGAGCCAATAGTCCAAATGTAAAGGATTGTACCAACATGTGAAGGTTGAAAATTAATGAAGGATTTAAGGAATTCTTCAGCTGTATGTGGCAAATAGAGTAGCTTAGAGGAGGCGAAAGAAAAAGCATATGTGCCTCAATTGCTTGAAGACATTTAAAGTTTTAACTGGACTATTAATCTTGGCCATCATCTGCCACAGCCTCAAATTACTATTAATTCAATTGAATTTTGACTTTGAAATTATTAAAGTTTAGTCAATCCAGAGAGGAAAAAAAGCATGTAGCATTAGATCTGTGAAAAGGGTGATGGTGTGGATAAGGTAAAACACTGATATAAGTTTTACTATTTGGAATAGAAGTGGGTTTCATTTAGCAGAAATAGGCAAAAGCACAGGTTTAATGTTGTATATAAACAAGGCATCAATCATGATCAGTACTGAAAGCCAGTAAACCTTAGGGGAAAGTGAAGTAACATGCACTGAAAGTGGTGTTTAGTCTGCAGAGAGAGATGTTCATGTTTGATCTGTCATAATGTTATAAGCTGTGGTTCATTTTTATTAAGAGATCCTCTGTGAAATAGAGTGCTCCAGTAAAATGTGATTTGTTGCTTCATTAGTGTTAGATATGGCCCTCTTTTCTGCAGTACCCAATACACTGAGAAGAGGCAAAAGAGAATTGCTGCTGGTGGAAGGGAAAGGGCAGTGGAAAGAAAGTTGGAAACATCCATGTTAACTTTCATATAGGAAACTCTTGAGCTTCTGGGTTTTCATCAGGCATGACTGATACTGTGCTAATAAGAGCAAAACTGAAAAGGGTGAGGGAAAGCAAATACCAAGCACATGTCATCTTGAGTAGAAGTTGTAAGTCATATCAGACTTTTTAAGACACTATCTGCCTAAAGATAATTTTCTTACAAGGTTAGTTTCTACTTTAAGTGTCAAATACATAAAAAAAAAAAAAAGAAAAGAAAAAAAAGGTAACCCTCTGATCTTTGTATTCCAAGTCTTCCCTGTTCTAGGTTTGATAACTGTGATGATATTTTGTTTGTGGTACTTCTCTTTCTTAGTATGGGAAGGGCTATGTATTTGAAAACCTTGCATGAGATAAGGAGCAAATTAATGGTTTGCTGGGATTTCTTATCCCAGAAGGAATATCTCAGAAGTTGCTTATCAACTGTATTATTCCAAGAAGAATAACCCAGGATTATGAGTCAAGTAGAAATGAATATCTATTGTGGATCACTGTATGTGAAAAGCATCTGATGTTCTGAGTCTCCAGCAACTACAGATGGCTCAAATGGCTAGTAATATAAAACCATGATGTGTATAAAATTGTTACCACTAGTCATACATGTAATGCATGCAAAAATCCATGAAGTATTTCAAATAAGTGAAACAGGTTAACTGGAAGAGGATATAGGTAGCTGTTTCATCTAAGATGCTAAATAAAATTAACAGAAAAACCTAGGCCTGTGGTTGATTGAGCCTGCAGAATGGCTCTCAGGGCCAAGTTTTTCAGGGTATTTAGACATCCTAAAGAAGCAAAGAAGTGTCTAAAGGTGCCTAATGGTTAAAGGTTTGCCAGCTTCCTATCTGCATCTTTAGGTGCCTAAACACCTTTAGAAATGCATCTGTAGCTCCTAGGGATACAAGCCATGCCAACATTTCTAACCACTTGTTAATGAGTCATCATTAGGAGCCAACTGGAAGCATTTGTATCCTTGCTTGGTTTATTTTAGATGTTTGGTTTGAAATTCCAGCCAAATAAAGGATTAGGTTTGGAATAGATAACACTAAAATCTCAAAAGGTGTTTTTCATGAGATTTTGTGTGTGGTAATATGATTCAAGAAGATATCCCAAACAGTTAACATGCTTACATTCTGAAATTATGTTCCTTTTCCCAAGGGATAGCCCTATCAATTTATTGGGTATTATGGCAAAAGATTATTCCAGCCTCTCTCAAGCCTGTTTTCTCTCTGTATAAATAATTAATTGTTCCCTGAAGCAGGAGCTTGAACTAACTCTCCAACTTCCTAGGTGTATTCCCAGCAGTTGAATTTGCTTTACCTTATATAAATAATGAATACATCAACTATTACTGTACATTTTAGTATGTATTTAGTATGTAATTTAGGCAAGTCTCTTAACAGAAGATATACTTGTGCAGAATTTTTGATATTTTTGGACAAAAGCCAAGATTTTGCAAATTTTCTGGCTCTACTTGGACTAGAACTAGATGTCTTGGTTTTCACATAGAACCAAAGCAACAAGGAGATATCTGAAGATTTAAAAATGAATCCATTTAAATTTTAAATTGTTTTGTTTCAGAATTCTGTTTTTAGGCTATAAATTTTGCAGACATATTTTTAACTTTTAGTAACAATGTCTGACATAAAGCTCTGGGTTTTTTTTTTCTGTTTAATTCAAATAATTTCTTGTATGTTTTGTTTTGTTGTACTTCTTACTTCTGCCAAATTTGTAAGATAAATTTAAGAATTGTCATAAACTATTGACTATTTTATGCATTAGGAACCCTGACTCTGAGTCAGTTTTTCAGAGGCTTGTTACTGATATCATTAGAGAAAAAAAATGTTCTGTCCTTATTGAAAGGAAAGTGGAAATGTTTATGAATAATAGACATTAGTCCTACAAGGAAGCAAGGAGTCTGTAGGCTCTGTCTCTTGTTAGATCCAAATGAGATAATCTGCTAAAATTTATGTCTGAAGTCATTACAGAAAGCAATGTCTGGTCCAAAGGCTGCATCTTAATCCAAAACATATAATATAGATGAGAGAAATCATTGTAACTGAAATAATGTGATTGTAATATCTGATTTTTCATGATCCTTCAACACTAACATCACTTTCCCGAAACCCCAAGCACTGGATAGCTTTTCAGTATTAGGAAGTTACCATGTTTTCTAATACTGCTGATTATTTACAACAGCATGCTTTGGATAATCACTGAGTTAGTAAATGACTTATGGGCTTAAATACCCTGTTTATATGCAGTTTGCTGCTGAGCAGAACCCACAACAACCCAATCAGGCTAATCGGTAAAGTTATAACTGCACAGCTGAAAAAAAGGCTCAGGATCAGTTCTGGGCTTTGAATGTGCTAGTTTGCACACGCACACTCTTCAGGAATAATTCCTACTAGGGAGGTTTGTTTTAGAGTGGGAAAGAAATGGAATAATTCGAAACAGAGAAGTAAAATGACCTAACAGACAAAAGACACTGAGGTTCTCAGCTTTCCATCCTTTCCTGGAGTTAAGTTGCTGAGTCAGACATGCCTTTCTCATAGAAAACACCAAGAAAGAACACTTGCACTTGCAATAGTGCACACAATAGTCACTGTGTAAGCCACTTAGGAGATGGGAAAATATTTTTCCATATCCAGTCTGTCCAATATGAACTAGTGTCCTCCAGTGTTTAAACCTCCAGCCTGGGGGAATATGCTAGGGTGGATGAAGTGCCTTTTTGATATTATTGTAACTGTATAGTCTTTGAGACAAAGAATAAGTGCAGAGTCAAGAAACCAACTTTGATGATGGATACTTACAAGATCTTGCATAGCTGAATGGGATCAGATGCAGTTGCCTCTGATGTGTTGGGGTTGGAAACGATTCATATCCTGTGGTGAGAGGCCATTAACGCACAAGGGTGCCTTCATTACTGCACACCTGTGTATGATGGACACACAGAGACACAGCTCATACCAGATAGTTTTGTTCCTGCTCTGGTTGTACAGTTCGACTACAGAGTCATGTTCCACACACAAGATAGGCTTAGGCAGTAGTTAAGAGGCTGATGGAGGCATAAAAATTTGAAAGACTCTCCATCAGAAAGATAACACCCATGGTTTTACATCAGCTGAATGGAACTGTTTAAAATGTCAATGAAGCAAAAATCTAGGACTTCAATTTTTAACATTGCAGTTACATTCCTAAATATATTTATGATTACACGTCAGACATGCCCAAAGTATAAGAAATGTATTTTTTAAAAAATTAATTTCTCTCTGTACACTGGGATTCACTGCTTTCAAAGTCTAAATAATCCTTATGGACAGATCCACAGCAGGTATAAATACCACTTTTCTAAATAAGTCATTTCCTCTCTCCTATGTGTTTGGGAATCTTCTTTAACTGACCAACTCATCTCCTCCTGCTGGATAATCTTTTAATAACCTGAGTCAGTTTCTCTTTTTTTCTTATCAAAATATATGCAATAAATGAGCTCTTAAGATGTTCTTGACTGGCTAAGTGCTCTCAACCACCATCAATTTAAAGGCGCATTTTCATTTTGTCAAGCATTTTGCTGATATCTGTAATCATCAAGATTTTGTTTTCCCTATATTTAGCAGGAGATATTTTCTCTGCTTTTACTGTTTCCAAGCAGTTTGGGGCACATGTGCAGCTAAGAAGCTTGCAATTCTTTAGTTGCTTAGATTGGGAAGTTATTTTCTGCTGGACCAGAATCAATAGAGGTTTTAGGCACTTGCCAGTGGCCTTTTAAGGAAATTATCTTAAACAGCCTTCTGGACAATGATCTTTTCAGAATGTAGTGGAGTTCAGGCACATTTAGAGGTCACCCAATCCCCCATTAATTCTACCTCACTGAGAAAAATGCTGAGGGAAGTACAACATAGCAAATACCTTTTACTCCATCAATAAATTCTCTTTCCCTTTTTGCTACCAGCACATATTGCTGCCATTAAGCCACAGCTGGATGCAAAAGTACAATTATGCACTTTGCATTACTATAGAAAAGAAATAATTACTTCAAAATAAATGTAATTGAAATACCCTAGCAACCTGATTGGTTTCAGATGCATACACTTTTAGACAATTTCAGATGAGCGCTCTGCAGTCTGAAATCACCTTACTGAAGATGCTGTAATGTAAAGTTACATATTGGGTCTTTCAAAGATTAAGAATTGACTTTGACACATAGGGTTAAAAAAAAGGTTCTTTTTGAAAGTATACAGTTCTTTTTGGCTACCCTTTTATAAACATGATCTTCAGACAAACAATTGATCTACAGCCCTGTTCTCAGAGAAATTTGCAACCAGTCTGATTATGGTTTCAAGTCCTTTAGATGGGAAAAAAGAAACCCCACTCCTATTGTCTTCCTAAGACTCTGGAGCAAATATTTTAATTTCTAAGTACCTTGATTTAAGGTAATATTTCTAAGGCATAAATGAGTCAGAGCATTTTCTGAACTTTTCTCTCATTACCTTGTTCTAGAACAAAAGGGGCTGTGTTACAAGTTCCAAAGTATTTCAGCTCAGAACTGCATTGACTGAGTATGTATCTCTCAGGCCTCTAGTATGATGCATTTGAATGTGAAGAATTGTATAACCTCTTAAATTTGGAACAGTCTAGCACCTCCCCAATATAGTTAGAAAGGCCTAATTATGTTAAGAACTTTTCCTGTATTTTGTTGTTGCTGTTGGAGGTCATTGGAGAGGGGCATCTCTGCCAATACACAGTATTCTTCAGATTGTGCTCATCTTACTCAACCACTGGAATATGAAACAGCTAGCAGGCTGTTTTTGACTTTTGATGGGAAGAGAATATAGTGTCCAGAAATCCAAAAAAGAAGGTAATAAAAATAAATCAACATTGTAAAGACTTGTCTATTTCTTAAATATTTAAAATATGTATAAGAAAACTAGAGTTTCCATGCTCATCATCACTGTCCTTTAGGGTGCCTGCTATGTTTGTTATTATTGCCCTTGTTAAACAAATCAAAAACAAAAGAACACACACCACAAAAAGTCAAACTCCTGGAGATTTCTCTATGTTTACCACTGAAAGGTTGTTATGGATTGTCTGCTGTTTATGCATAAACCCAAATAACGAGAAAAGTCCCTAAGAGAATATAAACTTCAGAAAACTCATATTGTTTTAATACAGTTGTTTCTCTAGGTTAACTAGTTTCAAAGTGACCCTGAGTTTTCAGAGGCACTGTTAGGAAAATCTTGTCCCTCTCCATTGCATCAGTGGTCATTTATGCTATTAGGGTAATAAGTAGAATAGATTTAACATGATACAAACACTAGATTTGACTAAGCTTCTGGGAAACCTCTGCAAATTCACAAAGTTAATGGCTTAACCTCACAATTCTCCAATGGAAAATAAACTTTAATGGTTTTATAGACTCAATTCACATTTCAAGATGTGAATTTCCCCTAACTCCACACTACTCGACTCCTGCTAAGTGCTGAACTTAAACAAATAAAAACTTATTTTCCCACGTGGTTCATCGAGCTATACTGACACAGTTTCCTCCTCTGTGAAAGAAGAATAGAACATTATTCATCAGGTAATCAGAACAAAGAATCTGGAAATTATAAGAAGGGCATTAAAAGTGACACCAAATATACATGAATAGAAAAACAATGTGGAGACACAGAAAATGCATACGACACTTAACAGACTAAAAAGAGGATTAGAGGGTATTAACAGATGTAATATCCGGTTAAGGCCTGCAAGAGAGGAGAAAAAAATAAATGTTTGGAATCGACCTTAGAAAGTGTTGAAAATCTGCATGAACAAAAGCCTTTTACACAGCTATGCTAGGCTGCAGAAGCCAAAATTGTGGATTTGGGCTCAAAAGAACTGTTACCTGCTTCACAGTCAAAGCTCCAAGCCTAAACCAGCCTAAGGGTGGTGACGTTTACCGTGTTGCAAACAACCTCCAAGTATTTTGTGCAGCAGTATTTTTGTGCAGGTGATTAGAAGACTGTTGGGAAGATAGGAAGATTCTTAGGAGATAGCAGATTTTTAGCAGGCTTTTGTAACCTAGATCTTATTAGTAGGAAAAACAGCCTGTGAGATTCCAGGAAGCAAAGCCACGATTTCTGGTAAGAATTAGGTTCCAGGGTGACAGAAATTCTGATTTTGACATTCAAGTTTGGTAGTAATGAAACAAGTCTCTGGATTTTAGCTGCTCGGCTGCTGCACAAAAGTGTTTTCCACCCAATCGGTGTACAGGACACGCTTTCATGGGTTTCTAATCTTGTTCTTTTTTTGCTTTGTTCTGACTTTGCTAGACAACACACATTGTATTAGCAGAGCCATGCATATTGATGTTTCCTAGTATTACAGTGAAAAGGGAATACTGATCTCCTTTCTCCCATTATATGTTAGCATTATCTCCCTTCAATGGATTACTTGGAATTTATAGGCGTGCCCCAGAGTGATTTGTAATCACCGTCTTTAGCTCTTCTGTCCTTGCAAAGAAAATTCTAAATAGTTCACTTGCATGTCTTTGCCATGTACTTAAATGACATTAAATATAATGCCGAGGAGCCGGATTCTGCTACCCCTCGTGTAAAAAAATCCTGGGATGACCAGAAATCATATTGTTACTTTGTATGTGTAGCAAAACAGAACACAGCCCGGAAACAACCAGAAAATCCCTGAAAGCATACTGGGAGACATTTTGCTCTCTTAAACAGTAATGTCAAGCCATCGGGTTCCCTGCTCTCCTCCTTCCTATGGCTCTGAAAGTTGTGGCAGGATTAGGTATTAAGTACCTCATCTCCTTTGTGTGTTTTGGTGAAGGAGGCAGATACTGGTGTGTGGGAAGATATTATAGATAAATGAGTGAAATTCAGCTGTAGAACAAAGCCTCTGGAACCCTGTAAGGCGAGGCTTTGCTACTGGGTAGGGCTTTAGTTGGCTTTACACGGGGAAGATGGCATTTGCTTTTGTTACTGGACTTTCATACACTTTGCTTTTCCCTAAGAATAAAAGTCTTTAAAAAAAGTTGTAAGGCTGTTTTTCTTTTTATCTTGTCTTGCTGGGGTTGGTTATTGCTTGTCCCTCATTTCAGTCAGTTTGTGGGTTCTTCTTTGCAGTGCCTGATTATGATCCTGTTAGACGATAATTAGTAGTTTTAAATCACATTCTTCTATCTTAGTCCAGACCTCTTACTTGATCCTTCACCATTTGCCTTGTCTTGCAGGTAAGAGAACCTCCAGAACCTGAGATTCATGCTACAAAGCATTAGCTTAGAGAATGAAAGATTCTTTAATAAACTGCCACGGTCATGCTACATAGCAGGAATCAGGATGTGCTGCTGAAAGGTTTGCTTTAATGTCTAGACTATATATGTTTGTGCTGGATAGCACTTGATCAGATATTGATTGTGGGAAGAAAAGTCTCTCTTTTCCAAGTTGGCTTTTGTGTGGGAAGCAGACAATGTGAGAGGATTCTGGGTATTTGAAAATATAAAGTCCTGATAAGATAATACTCCTCCACTTCTATTAATGCTGCTTTTGAAAGCCAGAAAACACAAAATGGCAATGAGTGTAACAAATACTTCAGTTAACGTAAGGGGAGAGCCAAGAAACGGTAGCATAACCCACTTTATTCTAGAGAATTTATGGTGGGATCTGAACACAGCATGTAACAGATTTCAAAAAGCATAAGTCATTCAATGCATCCTAATACCTCTACCAAAGAAATGCATATGAAACTGTTTTATGACTGAATTTCAATATGCAGATATGAACAACATTGTCAGTGGAAGGTTCTGCTTGGTGGTTACCAGATTATGGTGTTCTTTGAACTTTCCTGCTTCAGAAAATGCAGTAAAGCTTTTGGCACTGAAGTTTAGTCATGATCCTTCAGTCTCACACATATGTCATTATTGTGCTGCATTAATTTCACAGAATTTAAGGAAGATTTTGAAATAAACAATATTTATTTTCATCTTTCTCTGCAAAATATTCTTGAAGTCTTGTTACACATTCAGCTACATATTTATATTAAATATGTATAGACATAAGGGTGGCATTATTTGTTCCTTATTTCCTTACTTTGGAGATGCCTAAATGTATGACAATAATAAAAAAAAAAAGTTTTAAAAGCAGTTTTGGCAGTTTCCCTAGTTACGTCAGATTTCTGCACCATTTAATTTGCCGCCAGGAAAAGTATGAAAAGTTGATGTCAGAAATAGTTGTAAAGAGTACCTACAATCTAAATTTAGCTAATTTCTTTTTCCTTTTCCTTTTTTTTTTTTTTTTTTTTTTTTCCCTAAACAGAACCAGGCAGTAAAGAGTGACTTCTCTGACTGTCATGCTAGATAGTTTGAAAGCTTCCGTAGTTATAAATATCCACTGGATTATACACAGAAATATTTTAAAAATGTCTGTTACCCTGATGAGAATCTGCATGAACTCACATCACGTTTGTTGAACTAGGCAATGACTTGAAATATTGCAGTCTTCCTATGATTTTATTTTATGCATAAATCACAACATTTACATCACCCATTAGACCACTGGCAAAAGCTTGTGATGCATGACTGGTCAAGATGACGGTGATGCTGGTGGGGAAGAAAGAATGAAATTGAACAAAACTCTAAGGCAAACACGCCATTTTCCCCTTTCCATGTAAGAATCAGGCCTGATTCTTACATGCAACATTTTTACATGCAACATCTGACTGCAACATTTGCGGAATGCACTTTGCATATTTTGATGAAAAAGTTTCCTACACAGCCAGCCAGCTACCTAGGAGGCAGGTTTGTGTTTTGCATCAAGTCGCTGAAATCAGCTTGCTAGTTTTCCTCTCCCCGCGATGTCATGATTCTCTTCCAGCAGAAAGTGGCGCTGTTGACCAGCGTCAATGTAGCACCGCGCCCTTCCAGCAAAGGGATCAGATCATCACCCCGCCGCCGCAGCCATTCTTCGCCGAACTTCAAAGAAGCCACCTGCAACTTATTCCAGTATTTGAATTCAGTTGCTTTACTGCTGAACAGTGACCCACCAAACAGTTTAAACGTGTTACTCTTTCCCTTTTTATGTAAATCAGAGAAAACAGCCAGAGAAAATAAGAGCTGTTATGTGATACATCAAGTTTTGCTACTTGCATTAAAGTAAATCTGTTAAATAAACTCAGCCCACCCCCCGGCGGGGGGGCCCAGGGACACGGGGGGGTCCCAGGGGGCTGTC
>JAWWEE010000074.1:106737545-106778723 GCA_035221455.1 Xenops minutus | reverse complement strand
TTAAATAAACTAAGCAAACCACCCGCCGCCCCCCCCCCCCCCCCCCCAACCCCAGACAAAACCCATTAAAGTATCATTTGGGGATATCAGGAAAAGGGTGTTATAACATAATTTAAAAACTGATTCAGATATTTATTATCCAAGTGTTTCTAGACTTTTAAATATTTCCATTCAATGCAGACAATGTATGGGCAAAAAAATCTTTCTTCTGCAGGAAAGTTCTGGGTTCTATTAAAAATGTCTAGTGCATTTCATACTTGTGAAACAGTGCAGACATCAGGCCTGTGCTAAAAAAAATAGAGCAAGAACCTGCATTGTGATTTTCCTCCTTCATGCTGTCCTTATTATGTAGAAAAATAACCCTTTCAATCAGAGCTAGAAGATTGCTGGACATTCATAGTGATAGCCTTAGTCAGGATTCACATTGCTGTGGTTGTTCTTTCTCTCTTGTTCTCTAAAGCTAACTTGAATAGAAGTCATAGAATCACAGAATATGCTGAGTTCACATTTAATTAACTACTCTGACTATTATATCCACCAGGCACTACAGTCTTGTTTTCCCATGTGACTAAACGAATTCAAGGAGTATTGAGTTTTGTCCACAGGGTATTAGGACCTTATTGAAGGGCTAAACTGTAATTTGGAGTCTTGAATGACAGGTTTTCCAGCTTATGGGTCCAGTTGTGCAGTAACTGCTTACTTCCACCTCATGCATGCAGAGTCTGGAGGGACAGCTCTGCAGTCTCTCCTATTCTGCACCTATCTCTTGTTCATCTCGCACCCCATTTTTGCTTTCCTAGAAACATTACTGAGCTGGCTTGAGGACCGTAGTCACAAGCCGTCATGTCCTTTCTTGCCATCGTTTTTTCTTTCCTCCACTATAAAGGTGAAAGAGGGAAAGTGCTGTCGTTCTCATTTCCAGTGGGAGTTAAACCTGCAGTGTGAGAATAAAAGAATGACTCAACTAGATCAGAGCCAAGGGTCACCTTGCAAAGCACTGCATGTCCACCTGGCAGGGGCATAACAAAAAAAGTGTAAGAAAGAACCCAAGTGTAAGGCAGGCTTTCTCCTGAACAGGATAATCTCATTTTAAGGCAGTCAGCAGTTTATGCTATGCCTAAGCAAACGATTGCCTGCTTTGTAGTTCCTGCCTCTCTTGAATACAATTCCTCTTCAAATTCCTTTATATCTTTTACTTTCACAGCACGTTACGATAATTGATTGTGTTCCACCATTTAATGAGGAGACACCTTCTTCTTCTTTTTACGCTTAATTCCTGGCAAAAGGACTCTTGGGGCAGGGTTGGGAGGGATGCTTCTCTAATTGTTCTATGAGGCATAAAGAATAATTATTTATTACTTATCTCTTCCACACATCACTTTTCCCAACTCTGTAGCCTTTTTCCATATTACCCTTGCAGGCGGGTTATCTCCAAAAGAGTCCTGCTCTGTTTTAGCTCTGAACTGTTCAGGATTCTACATGTACAGAGAAATCACCAGAATGTACCAAAGGAGAAAAATCAAACCACAGTTTAGGATATCAAGATGTCAAAATTAGTATCTACAAAAAGTAATATGCTCAAAACTGTGTGTATACATTGACTACACATCTTAAAATCTCTTTGGCATCAAATTGCGCTAATTTAGAGGAAACAAAATTGAATTGCAGGCAAGTGAAGCTGTTTACCCAAGGTCACAGTGTTAGAGGCGAGACAGTTCACAAGTTCTGGACCTATAAAACAATACTACCTGCCTGTGCTCCTTACCTTTCTGGAGATACTTACTTCCCCTTCTGCATGTCTTCATTACAGAATATTAACACTTGAGCTTTACATTTTGGATGGTAATAACAGAATAGTCCAGACTCCAGTTCATAGTTCTGAATGCCCATGAAGAAAATCCTCTTCAATGTGACAAAGTTTACTCTTTCAGGTGATAAAAGTTTAACAGCTTAGTTGCCGTGAGATCCCCATGTGCTTAGCTGGACATCCGCTGGAGAGATTAGAGATGAGAAAAGGTGACATTTCAAGATGCTACTTGTATGTGAGAACCTTCAGTGCAAATTACAGAATGTGAGACTGCCCCATCAAAAATCCTTGGAGACCATTGTTATTTTTCAAAGTGCTTTCAAGTGCTTTTATAAAATAGGCTTACCTGACATTTCTCTATGCAACTACTCCTTCTGTCTCTTTGGTCCTTACCTGTTCTTCCTGTGACCTGTATTTTTACTTCCCAAACTGATTTGACTTTTTATCTTAAGAAAGAACAGAAACTGTAAAACTGTTTCTTTCCTTGGACTTCTTTTTGCCAGAAGACTTGTTCAGTTCCACAGCATAAAAATAAGTTTTCCATGAGATTTCCTACTTCTGTTGTTTTGCTTAGTTTCATGACATTAACCATCATTAGAATATACACTGTACTTTTACCTATTTTTAGCTTGTGCCCGTACAAGTCATGACCACATCTATACAGACATAAACAGAACATACACATGTGCACAGACAACATATGCAACCACACCCGTTGTTTGAGGATAAGATCTTATTTCTGTATTAAGCTTTGACTCAGTGGTTAGATTAGATTGCATTAGACAAGAATGTGTTTAAAGCCCAAGCCTCTTTTTTGAACACAGTCCTGAAAAAGAAAGAGCAGTAGTGAACGTTTGCTTTCTCATTTCTCTCTCAAACTAAGGTTTTAATAACCTAAATTGCAATCTGAGGATCTTCAAAATATCAGTAAGTTCCAAAAATATGGCAATAATATAACTGCCATGTGCTATGTGGAAACTTTTGGTGATTTGAAGTCTACATTTACCCTTGGTTGCACATAATTGGCAAGGTCTGCCCTAAAAATCTCCCATTCCTTTGAAAGAGGCTGAGAGATATCCCCATACAGTAAACTGAAGTGCAGAATCCTGCAAGTTTGTTGGGGCCATTGCAATTATTTACACCATTGTTATTATATGTGATTTGCAGTGGGAAGAGTGACAAAAGGCTCACACTAAATATTGATATTTTCTGTCTTTGAGTATTACACGATTTTCATTGCTCCCTAAGCAATGAAATAAGTGTGCTTAGAAATAATAAGGACAAAAATAAAAAGAGTAACATTTTGTAACAGCTCATTCAGCTTGAAAAGGGCACTTTCAGTATAGATTAACTTGGGTTTTGGAAGCAGTTCACACAGGAATTCCCATCACATAGGATATTCTTGTTCATAGCTAGTATTCTTTTGTCAAGGATTCTACATCAAGAGTTTCTTCTGCAACTCACTTCTCATTCTCAGGATAGTATGTGCAAGACATTATTTTAGCATTATCAGGTTTTGGCAAATTGCTAGAGAATAGTCATGTTTTTGGGATAGAGTGTCAGGCAAAAGAATTATTATAATTTCCAACAGGAAAATTGTTTTTCTCTTATTCATGTCTCTGTGTGTTATGTGAGAGGAAAAGAGAGAGAGACAGAGAGAGAGAGAGAGATATGAGTAGCTACTAGAACTGGGAGAAACTGATGTAATACCTAACAGTCACTAGTGATTTATGACTAGAGATAGATTTTTTAAACAGGTACTCCAGAAAATCTAGTATTTTATTTACAATTTACTGTTCTACAATATTATTGGTGGGTATTCTGCATAGCTCAGCAGAATATGAAAACATCTTCAGGCTTGGTCTAAGACTGTCCTGAAGAAAAACTTATCTACCTTTTAAGCAAAAAATTATAAAGCTGGACAGCACTTGTGATGCAGAAATCAAATGGGAATATGTACTTCAACAAATCTATCTGACCTACTGAAACCAAACTTTTGGTTTTCCTAAAGGATGTCAATTCATTAGGTATCTTCAAATAAAATTAAATACTTAATATGTTTGATGCTGTGCTTTTGGACTTCAATATATCAACTGATCTTCTCTTTTGGAAAGCGAAAAGAACATTACTGCTTTTGTCTTTCTTTCCTACCACTTGACAGTGTAAAAAGACCTACCCCTTGTTATGTACAAGTTCATGCTGATATCAGAAAAAGTTGTGCATGAGTGAATAAGAATATCACAAATGGTATCTGAACTGAAGAGTTCTATACTTGTCTTAACTTCAATAATCACTTCATCTTTCAGCAGCACACTATTTTTCTCCCTGAAATTGCAGTGATGTGGCATGATATTTCAAATCTGTGAACATTTGGCAAATTCCTGGAACAATTTTCATAGGCTGTCTTCCCAAAGTGCAGGTCTTCCTTGTATCAGAAATATTGATATGCATGAGTTGATGATTTGACTGGTTATTACTTTTAACATTCCTCCAGAATATTGCTGAGGACACCCAGTAGTTATTGAATTTATTTTCAGAATTTAAAAATGATTTCTCACAAAATCTTTGCTTTCATCTATTGACTGTACATTTTTTTTAAGCACACTTTCATGGTCAGTTACTTTAGCATTTGCTGCTTACGACATAAATAGGAAATGTTTCTGGACTCTAAACATTAATCTCCTTACCGTCACTCTTTGAACAGAAAAAGAATGCACAGTTCCAGAGATTCAGCCCAGATGCAGTATTTTCCCATGATAAATATATTTTCCTTCAGCCCTGAAAAGTACTTTTGTCCTTTCTTTTCCACTAATGCTTATGATAAAAAATTAAATTACTGTTCATCCTTTCAATAAGTTTCCCTCAGAGAATCTCTGCTAAAGAACAAACATTTAAAAGGAATGCAGAAGCCTTAGTTTTATACACAGCCCTACTATATTATTCATTGCAATGCATTTTTAATGTCACAGAAAGAAAAGTAAAATATATTTTAATTTCTGGGACTAGGCAGCCAAGTGATCCAGGGAATCGCAAATTCACGAAGGCTGAAGACAAATGCATATAGTGCAAAACAAACCCCACACCAAGCCCCAGCCCTCCTACCCTCCGGTAACCTGAAGGTTTTCATGAGTGATTTGTGAAAACTCTTACTGGTTGAAAATCTCCCGAGACTGTCACCATGGTGCACAGATGCTGGGAACCTCTGACCTAGAAGCATTCGATGTGTTCAGACACTCTTTTTTTTTCCAGGGAAGAAATAGGTCAGCAAGATTGAGATAATAAAAGAAAAAAGGCTGAAAACAAAGCTGTACCTGTTAACAGCTGTAGCTGTTGGGATTACGATGAAGGTTTCTCCTGCCTCTTCTCCCTCTTTTTACTTCTTGAAAAGAAACCAGCCTTTTTTCTTTTGGTGCATTTGTTCATAAACAAACTCATTTTGACTAAATAATTGCGATGATTTATGTGAGCTTCCTTTTTAGTGTTTGAAACCTGGGTACTATTTTACAAGAACAAAGACTGAATAATATTCTTTACTTTGTTTATGAATTGTCAGAGCTAATGGTTTTCTTTGTGTTGTATTCTCTTGGAATTCAGCCATTTATCTTCAATCAACAAGAGTTACAGCATCTAGTGAAGAATTGATTTACAAACGTCTCTGAACATAAGACTGCAGATTAAACCTTATGGACACTGTTCTTCAAACATGAACACACTTTTTATTCTATACAATGGTGGAATTGCATCATTGTTTGATATAATAAATGAAAAGCAGAGGATTTTCAGCTTTTGTTCTGTAATTCACAACAGTCTAATCAACTGTAATTTTCAAGCATGTATTTTAAAGTTTGGAAATGTGTATGGTTAACGGATATTTCCACAGACTAAAAAACTTAATTTGCATTGTAGTCTGCCAAACATCTGATAGCAGCCCACCCATTACATGAGGCAAAATTGATCATAAATTCAAGAACAATAGACACAGTTTACTTTTAAATAGTGACTGTGAGGGGTAATAATTTAAAAAAACATAATTGTTTTAATGGTGAAATCATCATATTACAAAAGCAATTCTCTCAAATTGTTAACTTATTATTTCAATTGTCCCTTATGGATTATTAGGATCTTATTTTAACAGAAGGCAGGTACATATGCCAGTGTAGGTAGTTGATAATTCTCAAAAGGGGACATTGCTTTTTTAAAATGAGGTGTTATTCAGTTGCTTGAAAAAAATACTAAATCCAATGTAAATCTTGGTAGCATTACTGCATCCCCCCTCAGTAATTTCTTTCTCTCATATTGTCAAGGGCAAAGTTCAGAGCTGCCTTGAGATGCACAGTTTGATTACAGGCTGCAGGTGGATTTCTCCTAAAGACATCAGGAGGTTTTACAGAATTCACCACTTACTCACACTAAAAAGACAAGAGACCACTTTATTATTAGTAAAGGCATTTGATGTTAAAAATAGCAGATTAGAAAATGCCATGGTTCATAAAAGCCCTGTGGGAAAGAGGGTTAAGTGGAAAAAAAACAAAAAAACAAACCCCAAACCAAACCAAAACAAAAAAAACAACTCTGAGATTAAAAAATTGGTTATAGTTGAAACCAAATTCAATTTTCATGAAAGGAAAGTTCTATGAGGAAGACATTCAAGGTGCCATTTAGACATTTTTGCAGTCCACTAATTCATGTTGCTGAATAAATCTCATTAGACTGGACAGGAAATATTCAGGGAAACAAAATTAAATGCAGGGAAAGAAAATGATTGGAAGATATAAAGACAAACATAGTTGGATACGTTTTATAAGGATTAAGATGCAAAAAGAAATCACAGTTCTGGGGAAAGCTGAAGGTATGATGACATCCTTGTAAGGAATGAAGACATTTCTAAAATGAGACTGGTAAAGGTTCTGGAAAGAAAACAGAACTTGAAGAGATCACTAATCTATAGCTTTAAACTAGATTTGAAGGGGGATGGGGGACAAGGCCAGACTCAACAGGGATGAGGTGCGGGAAAGGAAGAACTGTAGCAACTACCCTAATAGGAAAAGGAGGTGTAAGAGGAAACATGTCTAGTAAGCTCAAGTAGCCAAAGATGTAACCACAAGGCAGGAATATGAAACACACATTTGTACTGGGATATTGACACAAAGACTTCTATAAAATGCCTGTACTTTAAGAGGGGTCCAATCGAGTTTGTTGGTATTGAAAGATCACACAAAGAAAGATGATTAAGGCATTGGAGCGTCTCTCTTACAAGGAAAGGCTGAGATAGCTGAGCCTGTTCAGCCTTGAGAAGAGACAACTGAGAGGGAACCTCATCAATATCCATAAGTATCTAAAGGGAGGGTGTCAAGAAGGTGGATCCAGGCTCTTCCCAGTGGTGCCAAGCAGTAGAACAAGAGGCAATGGGAAGAAACTGGTGCATAAGGAGTTCCACCTAAATATAAGGAAGAACTTCTTTACTGTGTAGGTGACTGCACTGGAACAAGTTGCCTGGAGAGGTTGTGGAGTTTCCCTCACTGGTAGGTTCAAGAACTGATAGCTTCACTGGAGATATTCAAGAACTGTCTAGACACAATTCTGTGCCATGTGCAGATGACCCTAGCTGAGCCAGAAGGTTGGACCAGATGACCCATTGTGATTCCATCCAGCCTGAACCATTTCCTGATTCTGTGAATTCATAAATGTAAAGAATGTACAAAATGTTTAAGCTTAGAGTGATTACAGTGGCTAAAGAAAAATATAATACTAAAGAAATTGTTGGTAGCGTTTTGACTTTCCAGTCAGTTTTGATGGAATTATGTATGAGTGGAAGAAGAAATGTAAAAGAACTGACTAACATCAATAATTTAACGGATTGGGTAAAAAGATTCTGCTGAACTACAGCTCAGGAGAATCATGGTGAGCACAATAATTTGCAGATAAAAGCCATTTTAAAGAGTTAAAGGGGAAGACAATTAGGGCAACCTCAAATCAGACTGAAGCTGCAGTGCTTGGATATGCATGCTCTGCTGGCTGCTGAAAAAAAAGTGAGAAGGCCAATAATGATTGTCTTTTTCAGGGATTTTTGTTTCAGCTTGGTTGGAAACATTGTGGAAAGCTGCAAAGTCACATGACATTTAGGTATTATAAGTGTAATTACGAAAACCGTGTTTGAAGACTCTAGTAGCATTGCAAAAAAAAAATAAAAAAAAAAATTAAACAAGCCCAAAGCTTGATATAATACAAGGAAGCATAGAATGACTACAGCTTTTCATCATATTCTTAAACTAGACAGTAAGAATGATAAATGAGGTAGAGGGCATGACTTGAGATGATCTAAAGTTAAGGTCCTTAACTAACAAAGATGACATCACACAGCTGAAAAAAATTGCTTGAATTATTGATTCATCAAATTAATAATTAACCTTGCAAGATTGGTTTGGTCAACTTTGACTCATAATAAATGCCAAGAAGATGAAGCAGCTATAACATGAAAAAGACGAAATAGGAAGGGCAAGCGAAATGTGGCATCTGCGAAGTCAAAAAATCTGCAAAACTCCTGTGTGCACAGAGGAACCTTGACCACTGCTAATGTTTCCTTCAGGATAGAATAAAACCAGATGTGCTTCACAGTAAGTGATACAACTATAAACAGAAAAAAAACTTTACTCCTCAAAGCACAAACATACCAAATCTGTGCGCTAGCAAGCATCATTCTCTATGGGCCTGAAGCAGATACTTTGCTTGAGAGAAACAACCGAGGCACTTGGCATTAGAACAGTTTGAAAGATACTGAGTGTTCACAGAGTCATAGAATGGTTTGTGTTGGAAGGTACATTCAAGATCATCTAGTTCTAATGCCCCTGTCACGGACAGGGACATCTTCCTCTAAACCATGTTGCTTAGACCACCACCTAGCCTGGCGTTGAACACTTTTCAAATGAAAAGATTAGTATTAAGTGAATCTTAATGTGACTATTAAATGAAAAGGTTTTATATGAATAATTTTATATGAATCCAAGTAAGCCTGTTGGATATATTTAAAAGACAATGGCAGTAACACTATAGAAGTCATAACTGTACAAAAAAAAAGGCTAAAATAAATCATGGAAATGCACTAAAGTGCCTAGTGCTCAATTGTCTGATAACTGATATTAATTCAGGGAAGGTGGCCTATGCAGGAATGACCTGTACAACCTCTCTTATCTGAAAAGATATTCTGCAGTGAAAATATGAGAAATGGACAAAACCAATGGATAACCTCATTCTCTGAAAAAAATTATTTAACTTCACTTCTTGACACAAATGGAGGACAATAGTATTCTTTGGGATGTTTTTTTTTTCCTTCAGACATACCATATGAGACACACAGAACCTTTCCTGGTGAACCTCACTCACATGGGGGAATTTGGACAACACTTGTATACCAGATGAATTAGGATATCAGGCACCACTTACAGGGTTCTTTACCCTAGTTGTGATGTTTGCTGGTTTCACAATACAGAAAAATGCTGCTTCACGCCTTTGGAATGGGCTTGGAAGTTGATAAAACTACTGCTGATATGAAATAAAAAGAAAATGCCTTCTCATTTTTAACAGCCCTGCCCTTCCGTTAGTATGGCATTGGCTGTCTGCATAAAATTTAGGCCTTTTTAGACTTGTGCTTTTTGCTATGTCCTCTTTTCTGGAAAAGGCTTACATATAGAAGCAGGGAAAAAGAAAAAACAAACAAACAAACACAAAAGAAGAGACCCTGTACTAATTTCTTTCCAGAATGTGTGTATTCAATGGATGTTGCAAAGAAAACCCACATAGCTGAGTCTCAAGGTTGTGGTGAACTTTGGGGCAGGGTGTCTCACAGGCAGCAGTGCTCTAACTACCATTCCTTTTGTCAGTGTATGTCCTAACAGGTAATTTAATAGACATCCTGTAACAGTGTTTGTCCCTCATGTGTATCAGCATTGTTAACTGCTTTTCTTCTCAGCTTTCTAAGTTTCAGTATTTACCCTCTAATATAAACGGCTTCATTTCTCTCCCTCCTCAGACAGAATAATCTTTGGCCCTTCTGCTCTCTTGCCCCTCTGCTGTGAGAAATCTGGTACCTGAGCATTTATCTGATAATTTTTTCATTATTTTTGGTCCTACTTACCATTCAACTGAGTCTTTTCTGATTTGTGTGAGTATAAGAACTACCCAAGATATCTCAAACCAGTCCTATGAGAAAAGTTTAAAATAACCAGACATTGATAAAATTCTTTTTTAAGCATTACTTAATGCTTTTTTTCCCCTTAATTTGCCACTCCCCCATCCCCTCCCGACCCCCCCCGCCCCCAGTTCAGAAATGATCCACAGAATCCAGTTGCCCTGTGTGAAGGGATATATATCAGTTTAAGTATTGCTTCACCTGCCTAGAGTTCAATAACATAAACCATATGACATAGGCGAGAAATATTAAACTCAGAATACATACCTACCTGTCTTGTGGTTTAACCCTAGGTGGCAACTCAACACCCTGCATCTTCATGCTCACTCCCTCAGCCAGGGGGATCAGGGAGAGAACTGGAAGAGCAAAACAGAAAACTCATGGGTTGAGATAAAGACAGTATGATACATAAAGCAGAAGCCATGCATGCAAGCAAAGCAAAACAAGGAATTAATTCACTGTTTCCCAAGGTCAGGAAGGTATTCAGCCAACCCTAGGAAAGCCAGGATACATCATGCACCATGGTGACTTGGGAAGATGTGCTGGTTTGGCGAGGGTAGAGTTAATTTTCTTCACAGTGGCTAGTATTGGGCTAAGTTTTAGATTTGTTTTGAACACAGATCTGATAATACAGAGATGATTTTACTATTGCTGAACAGTGCTTATACAAAACCAAAGCCTTTTCTGCTTTTCATACTGCCATGCTGGAAAGGAAGTTGGAGGTGTATGGGAGGTTGGAAGGAGACAGAACCAGGAGAGGTGATCCAAAATGTCTAAAGGGGTGTTCCAGACCATATCACATTATGCTCAGTATATAAAGTAAGAGGAAGAAGGAGGAAGGGGAGTGTGTTTTGAGTGATGGCATTTGTCTTCTCAAACAGCTGTTACACATGATGAGGTCCTGCTTTCCTGGAGATGTCTGCACACCCCCCTGCCCATGGGAAATCATGAATGAATTGTTTTGCTTCGCTTGTGTGCAAGGCTTTTGCTTTTCCTATTAACTGTTTTCATCTCAACCCATGAGTTTTCTGGCTTTAACCCTTCCGATTCTCTTCCAAATCTCCCTGGTGGGGGAGTGAGCAGCTGCATGTGGCTTGGTGGCTGTCTTGGATTATACCAGGACAGATTCAGATCACTCTGAATGTCCCCCACTTTCTACTTCTTACCCCAGTTCTATATGCTGATTATGATACCATATTATATGGAATATCCCTCTGGTCAGTTGCAGTCAGCTATACCAGCTGTGTCCCCTCCCATCTCCTTGTGCCCCCAGCCTCCTCAATAGTGGGGTGGGGTGCAGAAAAGACCTTGACGCTGTGTAAGCTCTGCCCAACAGTAAGGAATCCACCTCTGTGTTATCAACACTGTTTCCAGCAGAAATCTAAAACATAGCCCCATGCTAGCTACTGTAAAGAAAGTTGACGCTACCCCAGCCAAAACCAGTATAACCTGCCACTGAAAGTTTAGAAATGCAAATTAAAAAATAAAGTACATTCTTTTTGTCAGACTGTGCATGGAGGTATGCCATTTTGTACCGTCAGAGTCTAATGATATTTCAGTCTTCTCACTTGCTTATCAGAAAGAAACACACTTGCAGGACTGGAAATTAACACCTTTTCCCTTTTCAAACTCACATGTTATTTAAAATTACAAAATATGACTTTGAAACTTACTACATAAATTCTGGAAAATGTGTAATACTTGCCCTACAACATAACCAAGTTAAATTGAAATCCACTATGTATGGGGAACTTTGCCAGCCAGCTACGTAGAGCCAATAGAGATCTTGATACACTTGTGCAGATCTCAAAGACATCAGTGGGGAACAAGTACAGAGATCAAGGGCAGTCATGTCCCTTACAACCAATTCATTTTATTTCAAATCTGCATTTGTATAATTCTGGCTAACATACTCTCTTAATCCAATATTGCAGAACAACACTTTAAGGTCCTATTATTCAATGTGTAAGCTTGTTTTAAATGTGCTGGTTTCTTTATGCAAAAACTTGGTCAAGCTGTCTCAGGACTTTCAAATTTTTTTCCTTCCTTTTGTTGTACATTATCTGCAAATAAGCAGGTGCAATTTTACAGATGATTTAGTCAGAATCGCTTCAGAGTGATGCATGGCTTCACAACATGTCTGCTCTGATTTCATAGCATTTTTCTATTTGACTGCGCGAATTCCATTTTTCTAGGTCTGCCCCATGAAGCATTTCTAAACAGAAGGACAAAAGTCAAGTTATAAGACAACAGAGAAAGTATTTGGGATGCAAAACTTTTGGCACATCTTTTACATGTGACTTTCATCGCTTGTCACTATGGATTTTTTTCTGAGAGGAAAAATGGTCTGCCAAATACAGAGCTCAAGAGTAAGAGAAGCCTGAGCTTTAATCCAATGTTCCTACATTCATTTTGTTGATGACAAGTATTCATTGCAAATTTTTCATATTCTTTTGTCACTGCATAAATTTAGAAAGACTAGAACCTTTCTAAAGAAAAGCATTTTTTAATTTTCCAAACAAGTCATCACTGTTTCCAATAGAAGTCTGGCACCTTTTGCTTTAGATGGGCCATGAATAAACTGCATAGTTTATGGCGCTAACAAGAGGTTTTTCTTAAATATTCTGTTCATAGAATACTTAATTGCAAACGTTTTATGTAACAACTCTTAGTAAATATGAAAATATATTTTTAAATATTTTAAAGCCTGCTCTTCTTTACTAACTCAAAAGGTTAAATAACCCTTCATTTAAAGCATTCTTATAACATAATGATGTAGAAAAGATGATTTTACATGTTGGTTTTTTTCCCAAAGATTTCTGCTATCATAAATAGATGCAATAATAAATAAATAAATAAATAAATATAGAAATAAAGGACAACCATGCCTTAAACCACAGGAGTATATGTTTGAGATTTCTGACAAGAACATTATGTTCTCTGTCTTTCATACCCCACTTCTTGACCTGAAGAGGTTATTTGACCTTCAGTCTTTTGGGATGCTGAATGTCAGTAAAAGTGTGCACTAGGAGTTAAAGAAAGGGAAAGTCTCTCAGTAGTTCACAGTACTTGAATGGACAAGATGTCACAAGGCTAATCAAACTTCTATCCCAACTCTATTATCCCAGCAATAAGTGACTACTTATCCCTATGACCCAGGTCACTCCTCTTCTCTGTTCTCTGCCTTCCACTCCAAGTTTTGGACTGAAATGTCTGATTAGACTAAAATAATTTTGTAAACATGTATTTGTAGAGAGTGTGTTACGATGACTGGCTGACCCATTTCAGATGCTTATGTACTGCTGCACAGGAAAGAAATCATAAAGAGTGTTTAAAGGACAATTAAAATTTATGTTCTTTTCAATGAAATCTGCTTATAACATATCCACTTCACCTTATTCCAGATCTGTGTTATTGTCTTGCAGTTATTGACCTCTCTTGTTGTGTCAGTGATGGATTTTGTGGGCAGAAGGCAGGGGAAAAACACTTTTTAACATGAACCATTTCACTAATTTACTGCACAGAATCAAAAATACTTCTTTGGATGATTCAGAGGGACTGGAAGACTGAGTATGATGCTGAATTAAGAGGATATGCTCTTACTCTGGATTGTGTGAGAGAATACATGAAACTTAAGGAAAACTTTGTAGATTTATGTCTGTATATGTATGTTCTTTGTTCACCTGAGCAAAGACCTAAATGCCACAGAGCTGCTTGCACAATCCCCCTTCATTCCCTTTTCCAGTGGGGGGAAGAGGAAATGGAAAATATAAGGAAGAAAACTTGGGGGGTCAAGATAACAACAGCAACATATAATAATAATAACAACAACAATAATAATAATAATAATAATATTAATAAAGAAATTAATAATAAGTAGAGGATGAGAGAAGAGAAGAGAAGAAAACAGACCAAGGGATGCAAAGTCAACCATTCAGCATCCCCCATGAGTACACTGATGCCTCCCCAGTTCCTGGGCAAAACGTGCTTTACCTTTCTAAGCTCTCCTATTTCTCCTTTCATTTCTGGGCATGGTGTTATATGGTATGTAATATCACTTTGATTAGTTTCGGTGATCTGTTCAGTTGTCGCCCCTCCCAACCTATTGCACAACATTCCAATCCGTTAACTTGGGAAAACAGAGTGAGAAGCAGAGAAAGGCTTGAGACGGCCCACGCACTGATCAGCAGAAGCCAGAACATTAATCTGTTATCTAAATTGTTTTGGTCAAAAATCGAAAACTCAGCCCATATGAACTGTTTTGAAGAAAATTAACTCTGTCCAGGTCCTGTACAATATATATATATTTTACAGAAATAATATTTTTTTCCCCTGGCAAGAAGGAAATCATAATTATTTCATGTCTCTTTTATAATAGCTGATAAACAATTAAAAGTAATCTAGGGACTGCTGTTCCTTGCTCTTCTCAAAGTGAGTGCAGAAGAAACACAGAATCCCAAATTAAAGCCTTTGCATGAAAGTTTGCCCTTTTTAACTTTAAGGGGAAGAAGAGCATCACAAGCTGTTATATGAAGGTATTACCCATATGGTTCCACACTTAGAAGTTACAGAATACCTTAGGTCTTAAAAATATACATTATATACCTTTGCTACAGTGTACTAAACTATCTGCTTATAGAACTGTGTGATATTCTGTGCTCAGATACTGTGTTTGAAAAATCAGATTCTTTTTGGCCAAAGTTATTTGCAAATATATTACATTGATGGAGGTTTTTTGATTGTTTCAAATGATATCTGTCCAAAACCTTGAAAGCACATTAATGATCAAAGTATTTTGTTTCAATAGTATAGACCTGATAAACACTTGTTTGTTGAAAGTCTTCTTGGATGCCAACTGAAAATCAAGCTTGTGGGGGCTTTTTACCCCATTCCCAGCACAGTTTCAACTGTCCTGGCCCTATTTGCAATGTGTAGTGTTTCCATAACATCCTAATTCCTCCACATCATGTAATCTGGTTTTGATCTAAAGCCTACAAAATTGACATATTCTGAAAATTACGCTATTCTCATCACCTTTCCTTTTTTCCCCATGGATATATGTCTGAGCTCCCACTGCTCACAACAACTTGTAAGGCTTTGTTTCTGCTGACAGTCATTATACAGAACTCAGTAAAATGTGCTGTCTACACAGCACTGTGGGAACTGGAATGATCACATTCAGATAAACTCATTTGCCTTATGAGTTTATATTAATAACTTGTAGGAAGATGGTTGAGCTGCACAAAATTATTTAACCAAACACTAACCTTTAGAAAAGTCAGTTTTCATGTATTTATTTTCTTAGGCAAAGAAAGACTGTCCCAGAGGAAACTCACAGTGCTTTCTTTATTTTCTCAGGCCACCTCTTTGACATTGTCTGTCTTCCTGCACTATTCTGAAGGTGTGATCAAAGTTTTCCCTTACTAGGCAGTGAAAGAGAGGGATAGATGTAATTGTGTTGGGAGAAACAATTCACTTTTATTTAAAATTTCTGAAGAAGCTTCCTTGCGAGCAAGTAAAGGCTTGCTCAGTAACAGTATTGATTCCCGTCAGAGATTATTGCATCTTCTAATGCACAGGTAGAAATTATACTTATGCACTTGGGGAAATTACAATAACAATAGATGATTCAGATGGTTCTGTACACAAGACTAATAGGGTATAATGGCAACAACGGTATTTTATTATATATAGACACTAATATAGAAAAAGCAAACCTAGTTTGTGCATTGTCTATGAATTGTGTTCTGATATTTATAAATGAAGAGAAACAAGAGACCAACTGGTTAAACAAAATAGTAAAAAATGGATATTTTTGAATCTTTGCACTCTTGATGCCTGGGGTGATTGTGCAAAGATCCTTGTCTGGTAATATTGTTATACAAATTCTACTAATTATAATAATTCACCAAAAAAAAAAAAAAAAGTTTTTCACTGATTAAACAGTTTGCAGAAAATACCTGTTTCAGCTGTCATACTTTAAATTGCTGACTTTAGTTCCTCTATTAGACTTTCTACTTTTCAGCTTGCCTGCATCAAACACTTTCATACTTAGCAGTCTCCAAGACTTCTGAAGTCAATCAGTTAGTATTGCTGTTTATTTTAAGAGAAAAAAGAGTCTTTGGATGCTGTCTGACTCTACAAATGTTCACAATGCATTCTTGTCTTAAAAATAGACCATGAACATAAACATAGTTGAACAAATTTTTAAAATTGTGCATTGAATATTCAGTATATTGTAAGTGCAAGTAACACGGATGTTTTATATTATGACCCTCCATGTTAACATTACTCAAAGATAAATGCTCTTGATAAACCCTATCATATCCACACTTTGAGTGTAAAGTATTGAAATAAAAAGCTGAAAAACCATAAAGCGTTGAAGTAGCATGTTATTTTCAACATTTTATCTGTCGTTTGCCATTTATTTCAACACTTTATATAGTACATTAAATACTCATCTGTCAAATAAGTGTTTGAAGGCATAAGGACATAGAGATGTCTCCCAGCAGCAGCACACACTAGGGCACCACTTGTGGGTCACAGATCAGGAGGGATCTGTGGAGATCCAAGGGCAGCAGAGGTGTGAAACAGCATTGAGTGGATTTCAGACAAAAAGCTCTTCAGCAACAACAAGACACTAGCTGAGGATAGCAGGACACAAGCATACGCCTCTTATATAAAGGTATGAACATGCACTAGTGAGGTATTTGTGGAAGCCTGGGTAGCAAGATGTGTTACAGTGACCCAATCAATCCTGAACATGTCGTTGGCAGCCCTCTCAGTTCTGTCAAATGGAAAACTCCTTAGGTTGTGCCATCCATGCTTCTGAGGCCCACTGTCACCTTTCGTGCAATACTACAACCACTGCAGAAAAATGAAATTTGTTTAAAGGATTTTATGGTCAATTAAGGGCTTGTCTACCTGGCAGTCAAATTAATTTCTGTATTAGTTAAAGTGCATTGAATCTTGGTGTGAGCATCTTTTGAAGTGAACTAACTGAAGTAGTGCCACTATATTTTTGAGGCTGCCTGCATAACTGTTTAATATTCTCTAAATACTCTGATTCAGACCTTTAACTAATTCAAACTAACACATCTTGATGTCTTTGATTCAACACTCTTGAAAAGAAGCTTTTCAGTGTTTTTTTGGTGAGCCAGACTAGAGAAGAAAGTAGAAGTATGCAGGTCAGTATTGCCAATTTCTTCATCTTCCAGAGTTGCATCAATATTCATTTGAACGAGGGAAAGCAGGAAGGTCAAAGAGTGCTCCATGGCTGTTTTCTTTTATATTTCTTTATGACTTTCTCCCAATCCTAACACTTTGATCCAGGACTATTAGACACCAGATCAGTAATTATTAGGTTGGAACCATCTTGTTGAGGGGTGCATGTGTGTGTGTGGAGAGGCAAGAGATGGGTCAAACCTCACGGAGGTGGGGTGGTGTCGTATCCCTCATGGCATACACTGAAGCCCACACAGGGAAGTCCCAGAGCAGCTGTCAGTCACAAACAGCCCAGGAAAACTATCACACCATTCCTGGAGCCCCTGACCCAGCTCAGATTGTCAGGAACAGTGAGAACACTGCCTGGAACCCCAGAGTGAACAATGGGTCAGAGGCCCTGCCTGGGGGAGGTGGGCCATAGGGACTGGAGCAGATAAAACCAAAGATATATGTTTGCTGTGTGTCACGACCCTGCCAGCTGGATGTGTGAGAGCTGGTCTTCTGGGAGATCATATAGCTACATTCCAGTAGCTATAGATCCAGTAGTAGATCATTCTATATGATCTGTCTCTCCCTCTGTCTTCTTCTTTCTTCTTTCTCCCTCTGCTCTTTCTTTGCTCCTTTTTTGATGCTTTGGGTGGCTTGGAGCTGGGGGGATTGGATTTTGACTTGTGTTGTGGAATAGTAGTGCTGAGTCAGTATTGTAGTGGAACACTTTGTCTAGATTGTGCAGTGTCCTTTTGAACTTTTGCCAAGTTCCCTTATTTTCTCCCTTAAATTCTTAATAAAGACTACCTTTTGGGAACAATCTAGTAGCTTATTTTCTTGATGCTATCTTGAGGTATTAAAGAACCCTAAATATATATTTTAAAGTAAAACTAGCGGCTGAGCCCATGAGCTTGCTGCTCCTGGCGCTGGAGTGTAACAAGGACCATTCAAGTTCAAATTCGGTACCAACAAACTATTACTTGGCTGCTTCACAGACTGAAGACAATTGAAGCACACAAACCAGCCTAATTTAAGATTGATATTGCAAGTAAGGCACTAAAATAAGGCAAATTTGTGTTGGAAAAATAATATTTTTTTTAATAAGTTTTAAGATACAGGAGCTACATTTTCATAAAATAAATATACTTTTGTACAACACTTAATTATAAATGCACTGCAACTAAAACATATATTAATTACTTTTTCTTATTTTGGACAAGGTCTTTTAAGATAAACAAAAACTCTGTTGTCCTGCCACTGAAAAATCTTTTCTGGTAGGAGAATATAAGCTGAAATATTTAAAGTTCTTCCAAGTGTTCCAAATATGGCAGTTATCTGTTCATTAACTGCAGAGGTACAAATTGAGATAAAACCCAACTATGCTGAGTTATGCTTGGTGACATCATATGACGTTGCACTGATCTGGCACATCATATCACAAAATTTGTATTATTCAGCACACTTTGAATCAGAGGGCAGAAATTATCCTGTGCTAATTCTGCTCACCTGTGTAGAACTGCTCTAAGGAGGAGTCTGAACCACTGGATTTTCACTTTCTGAGATCATTATCAGGGTGTCCTATTACTTCTCAAATAAACTTATTGTTTAACTGATGTTGTCATTATTATTGTAGTTATTATTTAACTCATTATTTCAACTGCTATTGAAAATTACCAAAATGGTTAGCTTTAACAGGTGTGTCTGAAAATGCCTGAAGAATCTGTGTAGTTTCTCAGAATCCCCTAAAATCAACATGGTAGGAAAATACTGAAAACATAAAGCAGCCTCTAAAATTTTCTTTGTATCTTCATTTGCAAAAAACCCCCAACAACAAAACCCCCAAACTCATAAAACCCCTCAAAGTCCTTTGGGGTCCTTTTTCAACTGTATCTTGCCCTCTTACTTAATCTAGTCTTTTCTTCCTCTTTTTTTGGATGGTGCAATAGAGGTTTTGGTAAGAAGCAGTCTTAATTTCTGTTTTGCATACCTTACATGGTCTCAATATGACTTTAAGAAGAAGGTTCCCTGGGGCAAGATGAGTAGACCCCTCTGCCCATCCCAGCCAATGTACGGTGATGGCACTCCACTCTCTCTCTTTCCCATTTTTTTTTCCCATTCCTGATCATATGCTCCTTCTGCTGCTGCATACTTTGCGCCACTTGTGAACTCCGCTGTGAGCTAATCCAATTCACTTACCTTGCAAAAGTACAATACCGAAAAAACCAATCAAACAAACAGATAAACAAAAATGAATTATTTTTTTCCCACACTGTGAATTGAATCAGCTTGAGGAAAGCTTTACTGAGTGCTGGAGCCCGTGAAAAGAAGGGGTAGAACTACAGAATGAAGCTGAAATACATGTGGAGAACAGGAGATTTCTGTTTTGGCGGCAAAGATCTCTTAGAATGACAAAGCTTGGCATGGAAACATATCTTAGCTGTCTTTATAATTAACTCATTGCTTACCACTCATTTACAGTCCATAGTGGGAAAATAAGTTCACTGTTGTAATCTGCTCCCATTTGAAAGGAAAATTATCCAGGTTACTGATTCTTAATTAAACTTTCTTGTTGCCTTTCTACTAACAAGAAATGAAAGAAGAAATGAAACAATCATTTTGAAATGATAACTTCAGGCACATAAGGAAGTAAAAAAGTAAAAGTGGAAGGCCAATATTGCATACAAAAAAACTAACATCCTCAAAAAATATTTATTTTGCAGAGTGATGGGGATATGGATAGAAAAGTTTACTTGTATGTCAACTCCATTATACAGGATTCTATTTTACCATCAAAATGAGACTCCTTGGATTACAGATTAAATGTTTCATCCTGGAAAAAAACAACTGTGAAGAAATGAATTGAGGGCAAGCAAAAAGCAACTTCTGATATATCCTCAGGCTACAACATGAAAACAGGAAACATTGGAGACAACTATCTGATTCCACTGAAGATCAGTATAACCAAGACCAAGCACTCTCTCTTTCATGAAATTTATCTTTCCTTATAAGAAATTCTTGATTTATCTGGTGCAGAAGGACAGGCACTGAGAGTCTTAGTGACATATTAAATTCCATATTAATAGTTACTTGCAACTCATTTTTATATCCTGCATTTAAGGATACCAATTCCAGAGGAAAGTATTTCTTCTGTGCTAATTGCATGGAGGATTTTGCTGTGAAGGCAGTTTCAACCAGCATAATTAAAAGATGTTCAATCATTCTTATACACAAACACTTATTGATGCACACCTATCTTTGATAGTTTGAGAAGGTTATCTACACTGTATTGAAGATAAATGACTCAATTCTAATGCAGGAGTTTCCACCAGCGAAAACAATCCATACTGGCACAATGAATAGTGCTGGAGCCTGAATGCAGCATCATGTCCCCTCTTCCCTTGTGGCAGTGAACTGTACCAATGGTGCTTATAGAAGTACCAGACCGTGCTCAAACCTTCCTCATGCTGCACCAGGTCTAAGTGTTCTAAAAGAGTCAAGAAAATCCAACAATGTGTAGATTGTTGAAGATAGACCTTATAACTCTTGTAAGCTCTTAATTTCTATTTTTTTAAGGACTGATATAGCTTCCATAACTATGGCATGAGGAAACAAAGAGGTGAGGCCCAGAACTGTCTGCATCAAAGGAGCTGATGCAAATGTACAGGCTGCTTTCCTTAAAATATGAGTGAAAAGCTTTTTGTGAATTGAAAAAGACACATAGAAGACACCAATCATCTTACCCTGTAGTAAATATACCACTGTAGGAATAGTTCTGAAATGCTTTAAGGGCTTTGTCAATTTTTGAGAATTTCTTTATTTTCTAGAGCTCGGACAGCTTTAACTTCTGTAGATCCACCTACTGCTCTTTATTCCCCCAAATGCCTTAAAAACTCATTCTGCATTTATTCTCACTAGTGATGGTTGTGGAAAAGGATGTTGTTACAGAATGCTATTGCTGTGAAAACCAATGGTGTTGGTTTCAAGAGAAATTTCCTCTTGAACAGCTTTTTAGGGTTAGGATGGGGTTTCTGCTCAAAGTGAACACACTGATGTTTGGACTAGTTTATTCAGTGAGTGCTTTTCATGTCTGTGTTCTTAACTTCTCAACAGCTCTCACACTAAAGGAACATAGTCAGAAGAATTTAAATTTTCTAGTATGGTCTAAGCTGGAAAGGCCTTTTGCAATGAGAGAAGCTAGGAAGAGGTCTCTTAAAGACCAAGACAAAACTATTTAGCAATCTATTTATTACTTTCTGAGCATGGGTTTTGCTAAGGATTGAAGAAGGAAGGAACAAAACCTGAATACACAAAAAAACCCCCAAAAGTGTTGTATGTTGTGTTTCATTTTGTCTATAAAAAGGATAAAAACCAACTTAAGGTCTAGTGGGCTTTTATCTCTATGCTAGAATGAAACAATGCGAGTACAGG
The DNA here is from genome assembly GCA_035221455.1 of Xenops minutus. NCBI lineage: Eukaryota > Metazoa > Chordata > Aves > Passeriformes > Furnariidae > Xenops > Xenops minutus. Next base: position 106,757,091 of record JAWWEE010000074.1, on the reverse strand, counting down.
AAGAATTAAATAAAATGAATGTCAGGGTACAGCCTTTAGGGTTTTCCTGCATTGTCATGAAATAGAGAGAGGTAAGAAATCCTTGTCTGGCTTAGTTTTGTTTTATAACAACCTGATGATCAGGCGAGATATATGTAAGTATAAAGGAGTAAAGCAAAGATAATTTGTTCAAAGTGAAGAAAAATGGCGTGAAGTTAAATTTCTCAAAGGTTGTTGTTTTTCTAGTATGCTATTTTTCTCTGACTTTCTGCCTCAAATTAAAAATAAAAAGGGCAGGGCAGCCTTTTGCATATAATAAATATGTTGGAGATGTTTGAAATAAAATACTTTATTCTTTAATTTTATTAGGACAGAACAGGGTTTCCTTGAATAGCAAAGACAAAATCTGATCTTTGTTTCTTTATCACTGGGATACTAAACTTCAAATCCTCTATTTTTTGCTGAGTGTCAACAAGAATATGCAAAAATATTAGTTCAGTTCAGGACAGCAAAATATCAGGTGTTACTTGGTCCGTTTTCCCTGTCAAAGCTGTTCCAGTTGGCATAAATTCCTTCAGTATTAATTGAGACTGAGAGGGAGATAAAGAACAGCTTAATATATTTGAAAATCATCTAGTGCTCTGTAGGTGCTGAAGTAAAGTAGCTAAATTATTGGCTGAAAAATTTACCCATGCTCAGTGAAAATATAACCACTTTATCATACCTTTTTTTTTTTTTTTTTTTTTTAAATAAGGGGGGAGATCATGTTCCAATAAGATTATAGTGTCCACCAGAAATACAAAGGTTATCACTAACAAGAGCATATATATGACTTCTCTGCATAGCTATTCTTATTTCTTGTTTCCTTGTTTTTCCCTATGATTTTTTTTTTGTTACTTTCCACTAACTGCAAGTAAAATCTTTTTATTTGAATGAGGAGACATTTTATTTACTTAGAGCTGGGTTTTTTTAGCTAGATATGTAACTGAAGATGTACTGTGATTATTCTTTGCCAACTAACTGGACAATAATGTGCTTCCAGACTGGCTTGTGGAGAAACAGCAACCATTCAGTATGATTGGACATTGTATTTTTCTTACAGTACAAATTAAAGATCCCAAACTAAGATGGGCTTTCAGAATCGGGCACTGGTTACTAAGGCTATGTAAAGACTGGACACACTTTATTTTCTCTGTGATGCTTATTTCAGTACTTAAAACATCTGAACATCTGTGCCACTAAACTGAAATAAAATTCATAGAGCACCTTACAAAAGTTCATGTTGCAGCATGCTTCATTTTAGAGATAGTTTGCTCATGAGCTTTCTACCTGCATTATTTTCTCTATGTTAAAATAAAAGGCTACCAAGCTAAAAGTTTGCAGTTATTACAGATTAATTTCAAAGCAAAGCAAAACAAGACAAAAAACCGGTTAAAACATTGGAGATCTGGTATGTAAGTAGCTTTAAAAATTTTCAGGTTAAAATAAGGAAAACCGCGAATAAAATATTCATGAATGAGTTCTGTAAAAAGAAGTCATGAACTGAACGGGCTTCATAAATGAAGAGAGTGTTTGCATATTCAATAAACTACTGATAATCCCCATGCCTCTAGTGGATCCAGCTGATCTAGTAGGTTTCCAATGGATTCAAAAACCAACCTCTAAAAAGTTGAACTGAATCAATATGTATGTTATACATAAACTGACAAAGATGAATTAAGCTGTTTTATCTAGCATAACCTTCTCTGGATTATTCATACATTACCCTCAACATGTCTCATTCAGTAAGAAGAATTCAAGTTTTCTTTTCCATTGTGTCTGTCATTCTGTCATATTTTAATACCAACACTGTGTTTATTAGAGACATTTTGCCAGGAGGTGTGTGTTAATCTTTTGCCTTTCATTCAGTGAAGAGAGAAAACTTCACTTTGTCCTTGCATTTTTGCATAACATCACACCAGCATAGCAAACTGGTGACTTACTGTTCTGTCATAATAAGCATCAAGGATGTATGAAATGAATTTTGTTGGAACTTCTAACTCTGTTTATTTTTCATTGGTTAATGACTTGCCTTTTCTATTCCCTTGCTGTTTCCTATGATGCAACTAAAAGTCTACAAGCAAAGAGTAGTCTGAACAAATCAGCAAATTATTATGGTAGCCAAAAGTTGATAAAAAAATTGCATGCCATTAGGGAAGGAGGAAAAAAAATAAAATATCAGAGAATTAAGCCAGTGAACTGACATGACAGTCATGACTTCTCCATTTAGAAGCTTCAGGTCAACTGTACATGTTATGTAAAAGCACTCATAAATACTGAAAAAGTGAGTCAGAAATTGTGGCCATGAATCCACTTTACTCAGGCATAACTTATTAAGCAAGATCTCTAGGTATGATCATTATATGCCTATATAATCAGCCCTTCTTCCCTACCACTCTGTCACGCTTGGAATTGCAGCTTTAGACCAAAGTGGTCTCCATTTTAAGTGTGAACGTTACCCAAATCAAGACAAAACTTGAGAAATGCAAAACACAGGTGTACTTTGTGAACCTATAATGTAGCTTACAGAGGCACTGAACAGATATATGTTTCTATCTTTCATATACCTTGGTTTTCCAGGATACTTTTTACATCTGGGTTGAGCCTAGGGATAAAACATTTGTGTTAACAGTTTTATGAAACTGAAACTTTGGGCAGCAGAACTCCCCAGAGCTGTTCTTCCTAAAAAAAAACCAAAGCAGTCTTTATTAGATTGGATCCTTTATTCTTTAAAATTTGTTCTATCTGCTTGACTGCAAGCTCTAGCAAAAATATAAACCAATTTTTTTTGCCCCTTCAACCTCAAATACTGGATATAACTACTTTCCAAACTTTATAGTATTTTATTCACTTTGATAACATACAGTAAATAGAAACTGTTTTGAGCATAAATTCCTCATCTTGCCAAGAAAAGGATGGAAGAGGAACTATAAATGAAAAAAAAACCCAAACCCAGTGAGCATTGCTATATGGAAAGAATTTCAGGCTTAAGCAATGCAAGGAGTGGAAGGAGTCCATCTTTAAATGCCTCATTCAGTTAGTTATTCGGAGGAGCATCTTTAAGTCACTTTATATTCCTAAAGCAGGACATAAGAAGAACTTAAGAGCCAAAATTCGATATTGTAATGGAGATTTTCTTTCCAGTGCTTGGCAGTCACCGGGCTCTGGGAGTGTGGTCTCATCTCAGCTGTGAAGTTCTGGCCATGACTAAGGGCAGGCTGCTGGCCTGCTGTAGGAATGCTGTGTCTCAGGAGTTGGGCATTAACACCCTAACTCTGCTCCAGAAGCTCTTAGGGACTAAAGTGACACACATTGCGTACTCTAATGAGGAAATCAGATTATGAGATTTATTTACAGCAACAACAGTAATGAGAAATCAGGATAAAAATCAAATTCGAAGATAGAATAGACTTGAAAAGAATTAAGTCAGAGAACAGAGAAGTCAGATCTCCCTGGGGAGAAAGGCTAAGAATTAAGAATCTTTCATAAGAAATAAATTAAACACTTTCTAATGTCTATCAGGTAGATTTGTGGGCAGATGGTATATTTTTCTTTGCATTGCATCATGTGAAATGTTGCTATCTTTTAAAGCAGTCAGTAGGAATTTTCTTATGAATACTTCAGGCTAGTCAAAATCAAGTGGCCATAGAGAAGGAAAGAATAAGTCATAAAGTTGATATATTTGAATCTAACATTGAAATTCAACAATAATCCTTCACTCCTTGAGTGTGCCTCTATTTTATTAAGTATTTCAGTGCAATACAATTAATTTATTAGTAGCAATTAACGTACTGGTAGCAATATCCTTGAACAAGGGCTGTAACTCAAGAAACTATGCTTAATAAAAAAAACCCTACTGTGCTTCTAGTGACTGCTGCATAATGGAAGACCTGATACTCAAATATCTGAAAGTGAACATGAAGTGAAAATTTGATTAATCAGGAACTAAACCAGGACTTTTTATGCACCAAATAGTCTATGTTATAAAGAGCTCCTACAGCATATGCATAGTATAAGCTGATGAGAGCATTATTTGGTCTTTGATTAATTTATTTCTTTATTTTAATAAACCACTTACAGGCATGCACAGTTCCTTTTTCTTCTTTGTGATTATCTGACACAGCTCGGGAAAGCAAGTTCGCTGTTCATTAGAGAAATACCACCCAGAGGGTCCTTTCAAAAAGCTTTGTGTATTCTAGTTGGAAAAAAGAAGTTTAAATATTTTCCATAGCCACAGACTTCAATTCTGTTGCATTGTCATCATCAGTATTTCAGAAAAAAATTATATTTCTTATTGTACTGCTTTGTAGACCAGTGTCACAAGGGAAATATCACAGCCTCCTTTATAAGCAAATGCCCTATTTTAGATGTAGGTATATCAAAAAGAACGTGGTATCTAACAGACTTTTTTGCAGAACAATACTTTCCACCAAGTTAGAGTCTTTTATTGCCCCTGTGTGATAAAGTGTATCACCTATTTATCACTCTTTTTTTGTCCGTTTGTAATTTAATAATATCTTTACTCTCTTGAGCTTTAAGAAATCAAACAGTTTCTCCTCAATGTGCTGGTCATTGTTATCTACTTTCTTTTTACCTTAAAACCTTCACAATTAACTTCTGTCACCTTAAAAACCTTTCTCACAACACATTGCTCCAGTTGTTGAAGCATACGTAATTACATCCAACAGAACCTGTCCTGGGGCAAGCTGATTTCATGCAATTTTTATAACACCTTTTTTCATTATTTAAGCAGAATGAGATCTTTAGGACAAACTGATTAAACTGAAATTAGAATATTAAAGGTACTGTATTCTGAGAAAAGGCAGACTCCTGCCATCTTTATGACAAATAGAAATTTATATCTTTATTTTTTCAAAAGTAAGAAAGGGTTCAATCCACTTGGCACAAATATTAGCCACATATCCTTTACTATCATCATTAGGATTTTTCATGAGTCAGTATTAGACTTTATTAGTACTTTATGACTTGGGCTGTAGCTTAATTCATTGGAAATAGAGCCAGTGATTAATATGACATTACAAGCCTGTCTAAAAATCTTTTCTGAATTTGCTAGAAAAAAATCTGCAAAAAGCAATCTGAGAAGTAAAAAACAGGTCAGGCACGTGTTATGCAAACATTTCCAGTGAGGTGTTTCTTCAGTCTTAAGAACACTAAATTGCCATGTACAGAATACATGAATAAATGTTGTAAACTGATTACTAAAGCTTGCTGGGATGGGAATTTCTGCTTCATGGGACATTCCAGATTGGATGAGAACAAAACACTGACACTGTAGGCTCCTGCTTTGCAGAACAAACTATTTTGGGCCCATAACCTCACCCACGATCAGGCAAACTGGGCAGGCAGCCTGCCAGGCATCTGGGGAGCTGGGCAGCAGGTAATCAGCCAGCAGGCAAAAGAAGGGCTAGGCAGGCAGGCAGCCAGACATCTTGCATGTCCATCTGCCACTCAGGCAGCCAAAAAACTGGCAAGCTAACACACTGGTTGTCTCCCCAGATGCCCAGCAGGACAGACTGGGAGCTGGTCAGCCAAGCAAGCCACCTGCCTGCCAGGGTAGCAACCAAGATAGTCCTGCTGCCTGCTGCTTTCTGTCAATGGTTCTGAAGGAATGCATGTATTCCCGTGGAAAGTGCCAATTCTAATCTCTTGACATCCAGCTATTGCAGGAGAATACTAGCTCCACTTCTTGCAAGAAATACATGTAATTAATATATTGAGTTACAGACAGCTGCAATGAAAGAATTTTTTGACTACAGAAAGTCTCAGGCTCAATTTAGGATTAAAATTATGAAATATAATCTACCTGCTGCTCAGTTACATTTATCATGCTACTCAGATTTGTGTTTTCAAGGTGCTCTGCTGTTATGCATTTGCAGAAGTATGTCATGTACAGCAGATTGCCACCTTCTGCCACTTCATTCCACACGGGAATTAAAAATAAGGCATTTTTCTGCCTCAGTTTCTGCTTCAATTTTATCTACTGCATGTTCTTGGAGTATACATAGATGTTCCTAAAATACATATGTAAATGGATGACACAATGATGCTGAAAAAGGTACTTGTGGTTCCTGCTTAGAAAAAATGGTTATTCCATTTACTAAGGGTAAGCCAGACTTGTGTCCTTCTGCCTGAAGGATTGGAAATTCATAGCTAATTTTCTAGGAAGACATCCTAAAGACAATGTTTGAAGGAAGTAGATAATGGAAAACTTTGTCTGTCTAGAGGTGATGGCACTATGCCACAAATTATTCAAGATCAGAGAAAGATGGCATAGAAAGACTATGGCTTTCACCTCTGCTGGGAGGCTGGTGCTCTGCTTTTGACTTCAGGGATGTTTCTGCATTATAGGAGGAGTTCTCTGCTTAAAAATGTAGTAAGAACAAGGACTGGAACTCTCATCTACCTATTTGCAGATAAGTATCCTCACCTGTGGGCATATAAAATTAATTAATGTTTATCTTTTTAACCTAAAATACTTTATTTCTCTGGAGCGCTCCAGCTTCAGCAATCATGGTAGAAAGTACAACGACTTCATAGCGAATCCAAACAGTGGTGGTTTTTCCTCTCAGGAGAACAGCACAAGGTATCTGGAGTTAGGACAGGGTGGGAGCGGGGATGAGCCAGGAATTCCCTCCCAGTGCTGCCACCAGCCCAGCAAGAGGCAGCTGGGCACCCAAGCAGATAGGAGAACAAAGGTGTAGTGGAAAAAAATGAGCACTAGAAAAACCTCCCTCTCACTACCTTCCAAGCCAGGGAAAAAGTGAGGTCCTTCCCCCCACCCAAATGAAAGACACCTCCCCCAGTCCTTCCCCAGGCATCATACTGGAATGTAAAACTATTAGCTACCCCTTTGTTTAGGCTTTAGACAGTTAGGTGGCTCTGGAAGCAGGTAGTTAGAGAGCTGGACTCCAACAAGCCATCTTGTTCTGGCTCCAAACCCCCAAACTGCTGTGTTGGAAAGAGACAAAAAAAAACCAAAACAAAAGCCCAAACAAAAAAACCCAAGAACAACACCAACACCAACAAAAAAAACCAAACCAAAACAAAAAAAAAAACACTCTCAAAAATTTGGGAACTTATGTTCCTGCTTGGTGTGCCTTAAAAGATTGATCTGTCAAAGTTTGCATGCTTGAGGCCAGGTGTCTTAGTTAGAGGGGAGAACTAAGATATTTATGTTGGTCAATAAATAATTGCTCTCCTTTAAATTTAGAAACAGAAACTTAATTAGGAAAAAAAGGAAATATATATGAAAGGATAACAGTTCTTAATCCCAATACACAGATATCTATATATATATAGATATACCAAGGAAAGAACCAAACAACAACAATTTGTAATAAACTCCTCCACTCACAAACAACAAGGCAAACAGTCAAAAAAAGGTCCCTTTGGCTACCCCCAAAGGAAGGGGAGATGCAATTATATCCATGGACAGCAGGTGGCGCTGTCGCACCTCAACTGCTGGCTGCTCTCTCTCAGGGTTGCAGTTATATTTACGGACAGCGGGTGGCGCTGTCACGCCCGGCCGGCTGGGCTCTCTCTCCTGGGAATGGCGGGAGCAGAGATCGGGTCAGGTCCCGTGGAGTAGGTGACAAAAGCAGCAGAAACCCAACCTCTGCAGTGTAGAAAATAGGCATGTTTCTCTTTCTCACAGCAGTCTCCGTGGTGTTCACGGGTGATCGGCGAAGCCAGAGAGCAAAAGACACAATTCTGGTCCCCCAGTGATGCTGGACCTGGTGTGTTCCCGTCCTCTGTTCTCCACGCCGAGCTGCTGAAACTCCTGACCTCCACAAAAAGCACAGGAACCCCAACCCCTTGCCCCACCAGAGCCCGTCTTCCCTCCTCCTCTGGCCTGGGGAGAGATCAGAACAAAAGGCTCTGGCTAAAGCTGTTAACATCAGGATATGCACATCTATTGTGTTCTTTGTTAACCACCTTTACTGACACTAAGGCGTTGGCTCCAAGCTTTTTGGAAGGAATTACAACTGAGGTTTAAAACTAAAAATACAACCTCATCAGACTGGCCAGACTGCTGCCAAAGATTCTCTTGCCCTTTTTAGACAGGTGGTTTCCATTTCTCACTAACAGGCTACAATCATTAAAGCACAACTCATTGTTACAAAAGACAAAACCTTCTCAACAGCACCAGTCACAAAGACATTCTGGCTGTTCTGATTTTTCTGACCAGGAAGATAAACGAGGTGACTTGGGCACCAATATTGTTCATCTGCTTTGCCAGGCCTGTATGGTCTTCTTTGATCCTACCTATTTTTTGTGTTTATCCTACCTATTTTCCTTTGTACGCACATGAAAATGTAGTAGCAGGCTTGGGTACCTTATGGCCAACACCACAATCTCAGCCCTTAGGAGGCAGCAGCAAACTTCTCATGTCTGTCAGGCTGGCAGGTGGGTGCCCCAGTGCCCCTTGTCAGAGATTTGCCCACTATGATCACTCGACATTTCTTTTTACAGTAACCACCATGCACTGCTGGTGCAGGTTCTCCTTGTTGGCCTTGCTCAAGGACATCTAGAGCCTTTAGTAGGTATATCATGTCTGGTTTTGGTCTGGATCTTGGAGGTTGAATTGGAACCTTGCTTTTGTGGATCACCAGGGTCTGAAGTGCCTCAGGCTCAGTGGTATCCATTGTAGGTGTATGGTTCTGGACTTACTTACCCACCTCGGCTTTTCCCCTCCAACACTGCACAATCTGTTAACTGTCTGTTGTAATTCAGCCACCTGCCAGAACAGGTCATCAACTTCTTGAGTCAAGTGCCCATTATAACGCCAGAAAGCACTTAGCTCTTACCTGAGATGTGGATTTACTTGCATAATTATATCCTCCTGTTTTCCTGACAGATATTTGAAGTCCTCCCTTTTCTGGGCACTGTAATAATGCTCATCTTGCCTACTAAGAAAATATTGAGCTTGGCATTTATCTGTCATTTTAGGAAAAAATGGCTTAAATAAAACGCCACTTCTCTCAGTGTGTCTCACTAATTCTCTGAGCAGTAATCGATCACAAACATGTCTTCACAGATGAAGTTGCCAATGAAAAAGCCAGAGAGCAAGTTGCTTTCTTGCTTGACCTTGCATCACACTGCAAGTTCAGAGCACATTTGGGATGATTCAGTTTGCTTCTTGCACTGCTACTGCGTAGCAGGTATTCAAAGCAATGGGAAGGAAAGGACGTGTAGTTTAAGCAAAAATGAGAGCAGGCTCTTAAATGAGTCTGCAGTGGATGTTCTCTGTTTCACAGCAAACCCATGAAATAGGGGAGCTGCTGGATTTCTGGGGAAAAAGTCCTATGTGTCTGGTGCACAGTGGAAAGAATAATTGTAATATACTAGACTATCAAGTTGATATGAATTTGTTGGTGTTAAAACACTGAAAGTACCTGCAAATGTCAACTCATATTACAACAGGTCAGATTACTACACTGGTTGTTATGGAAACAGCTATTTTGTGCTACTGTATCCTCAATTTCTGTCCATTCATTTCCCAAAATGGGGAACTATATCCCACATAAACCAACAAGTCAGAAAAAAATGTCTTACTTTTCAGTGGTGTAGAATATGTTTAGCTGCTTGCTGTAACTATACGATACCCAGAATATCATGGGAAAACAAAGAAACTTGGAAGAGGCCATACCTTGTACTTGAACATCTAAGGGCCGGCTTCTTCGTGCTAGCTCTTGCCATTGACTAGTGCTTTTACCCAAAAGCTTCCTCTACTGCTGCTGCTATTTCTTTGGGACATGGATTTTATACTAATCATTAGCTCATTTCAAAGGAGAATCCTTAGAAAGCGGAATCCGTAGCTGGTGGTGTTTCTGCTGCCTTTCCTGCATTAGTAGAATCATCTTTCTCTGGACTGCTCTGCTAAGGCTTCTGGAGGCAGCTTCTGGTCAGCCTGGAATCCTCCTGGAATTTCAACCTGGCCCATCCTCTATCAGGTCACCAAGCATGAAGCAGAATTGGCCATGGTTTGGAAACTGTGTCAAGACCATTACCTCAAATATGCAGCTGTGGGTGTGATGAAAGGAAAATGAAAGTGTTTCTGGGAAAAGAAGGCTATGCAATTTTTTTTTTTCTTTTTTAATAATACAGTTATCCGAAGCAAAATAACATCCCCTTTTCATCCTCAAGGCACTGTACAGGTGTTGTTTGCCCTTGCTGTTTTGATCAAATGGTTAAGGAAAAAATAAACAAGGGTGTTTACTGAAATGAAAACAAGTAACATATTTTACTGCTGTTTAAGTCTACAGACAGCTGTGCAGGAGTCAGCCCTAGACAGAGATAGGATTACTTTTTGTTTATCCCCTTGACTCCCATCCTTCTGATAGAGCACAGGCACCTGCTGGTCACATTTGTAGAGCTCACTGACGAGCTCATTTGGAAATTGGAAAACACTTTGCCTACACAATTTCATTTCTGCTCAGATAAAGAAAGAAAACAAAAAAGTAAGGGAAACATGCAGGCAATCACTGTTCTGTGAGTATCTGAAAGGGAACTACATTTGAGGTACAAACCCCACGGTACTAGCTGTCTGTATAAAACGAAACTTTTAACACTTAGAAAACAGCTAGAGCTATCATCAAAGAGTTTCCAGATATTCAAATTACAACACATGTACTGTCACGTAGCAGCTACTTACAAGAGTTTTCTGTGACATTTTTTCTTCAAAGCAGTATGAAAAGCATAAGCTCTGTCCCAAGCCAGATGGTTGAACAAGACTAAAGCACCACACTAGAGGTTAAATCTGGACCTGTTTTCTCAGCATATTTTCTGAAAGGTTTTTGCTAAGATTTTTCTGTGAATAGCTGTCTAAAAAGAAGGGGGTGGTGTCTCTAAACCAACATCTGGTCTAAGAAAAGAGGCAAGGAACAATTTTGTAATTATATCGGAAACGCTTCATCTACAATAATTAGAACATTCATACAGAATTTTCAAGATTCAGCTTAAAGTAACGCACACAATACATTAATTTCAGAACATCCTAGATGCATTGGTCGGTTGTATTCACTAAGCTTCTCTCCTCTGCAGGATCACATGTACCCATCAACAGGTCCAGTACTGCTTTCCATAACACACCACTGAGGGGTATCTGATTTCAGTAATCAAGGTGGAAGTCAAGAAGCAGTCTGACAGATCCCAAGCCACATATGAGCTGTTAGAGCCTAGAGATTTCTACTAATCTGTAGTAGCAAAGGAAGCTCCAAGCAAGCACTGGTTCTAGAGGCAGGGTGGTGCAGGACTGCAGCCAAGCAGGAGTCACTGGTGAAGAAAAGCAAGCTCCATATTTAGCTCTGAGGTCAGGACTAGTGCTGGCACAGGAAGGGACCATCTGACCTTAAGTGCAGTAGCTTTGGAGAGCTTGTGAATTGCATGGCATTAATGGATGGGGCTGCAAAGACTGACCACATCCATGTCAGCTTCAGGTATCATGTGGTTGCATTAGAGCCAGTGCCTGTTTAACAAACACCAGTACAAGTCCAAAACATTGCTATCCTAATTGGTACAAAACTTAACTACATATTACTATGGATTGTAAGTACTTGTGCATACTTTATTCAGAGAGTATAAGATCTAGAATTCCTAAAAAGCACACCACATAATCTCAGTTTAAGCCTGGGCAATTGCACAAACACAGGAATTACAAGGTTTGGAAGAAAAGACAAGCAGGTAAGAGAGTTTTCTGGACCAAGAGGCTGGGGTGAAGTGCAATCAACTTCATTTGAGCTTGCAACCTGGAGCTTTATACAAATTGCAAAGTCAGTTTCATTACTTAGTTTATTTCTTTATGCTTTTAGAAATAACTATGGCTGGATAGAACAACATATAGCAGTAAGTGAGGGCAAATGTTTGTAGTCCTTCACTCATCCACTACTGCATACAAAACAAGCATCACAAGTTATTCACTGGCCCATTTACGATGTCTGGCATTGAACACCACCTTTAGGCTGATGCTCATCATCTTCATAGACTTCTCCATTGTAGTGGTGTTTTCTCTTTTGAGATGGATCAAAGTCCACTAAATCCACCTGTTCCATTTCCTCAGTTTCTTCTATTTCCTGCCTTGTAGGTAGCAGTTTTTCAAGCAAAGACAGCTTATCTGAGGAAAGGAAGCCACTCTCTGGGAAGTTGACCTGAAATCATCAAAACTGGGTTACTCAAGTCTGTCTGAACTGGTCTTTTATCATCACACCTACTGGTCAAACATCTGCCAAACATCTGCTTTATCATCAGAAATGACTTAAATCCATAGCTTAAGTAATTATCAATGTCCCTAAGCTATTTCTTAATGCCTACATGAAGCTGGAAGCTAACTCTGGCAACTCAACCAATACATTTCTTCTGCCTCAAGCTGCCCTCTGGAATCACCCTAGAAACAAAGCATATATAAAATACATATAGTAAGATATAAAACTATGTATTTGTATATATAAACACAAATGTCAACATTACAGGTATGGTTAAATATCTTCTAAGCCATAGCAGACAGAGCCTGCTGCTACAGTACCCAGCATTAGCTTCTACCCAGGGAAGAAATCAGCATTTTCCAGCCTACTTTTCTGCTCCAGCACAGGAGAAGTTGAAGTTGCTCATCCATCCTTCCTACAGGATGATAGAAGCTAAAGAATACGTCAAGCAAAAGGAAATTCATAAGGTCGCTGAAGAAATTCCACCAGTACTTTCAGCACAGAGTTCAGGAAGTTTTCTCTTTGTTCTGAGCTGTGAATCTGTTTGATGGATTACATGTTCTCACCATTGTAGAAAACAAATACCAAAACAGGCCAGCTGATTACTGGTAGCTCTTCTTGACTGCAGTAATGCTTAAGGTTAAACTTTGAATGGACATTCAGTCCTGAACTATGCCATTGAAGTGAGCTGACCCACTTACCCTGAATTCTATGATCAGACGTCCTTTTTCATATGGTCTGCGATAAATTGGCATACCTTCATTCAACACACACTTAATAGCCCCATGCTCAACAACCTGGCCTAAAAAAAACAAACAAAAAAAAACACACAAAAAAAGGAATCCATGCAAGCAACAGAAGCAGCTCTAGTTATAAGTCCCTTCAATATTCATGTAGGTTTCTGCATTGTGGTTAGGCACCTACACTAATCTGTGGTTGTCTAACAGGGGATTAGTGCCTGGTAACATCTGAGTAGGAAAGCAGGTTGATACTAAATTACATTCCTGTAACCTTGTTATGCTTCCCAAAGGAAGCATACTTAAAAATTTAAGTGTGCCAGCACTTTCAAGACTGGAAAAGCAGTTTTCAGAGACCCACAGCCTTGAACTCTCATGAGGTATCCTCAGGATAAAAGTATGTCCATGAGGTAAGGTCTGTTACTATGTCATGCAAAGAGAAAGTTACTGCTGACTGCTTTCCAAAAATCCTTTTTAATTTTACAGTTTGTACTGCAAAAAACTAGGAAAAGGAGCTTGATACCAGCACATATCCCTTGTAAATAAAAACTCAGTGTTTCTGTTCCTTTAGTTTCCAGCTTACATTCACCATATGTTAGAGGACTTCCAACAAAAAGCAAAGTAACCCTTACCAGGATGGGAGGTAATAATAATAGTTCTGTTATCCAGCGTTGTGATAGGCTTTTGAAAGCCACAGAGTGCTTCAACCAGCTGAATATCCATAGACAGAAGAAGATCTTCATCTCGTCTAAGGCAGAACCAATCAAACAACAGTCACAGAGAGGCAGAAACAGTAAAAAGATCACACCCAACCTCAGTATTTAACTTGGGAACAATAATAAGCTGTAATTTTCAGAGAAGCCCAGGTAATGAAATAAAGAATACTAAATACTGCAATTAGAGGAACGATACCCACACTGAGAGCCATTACTGATTGTATCAAGTTACCTAAAGTGTAGAAGTGTTTGCTGAAGAGAAATACATATAGCAAGGCTCACTTACATCCATTTTCACTTCATTGCTACTTTCCGATTCTAAGAAAAAGCACTTCTCAGCCTCAAACACTGCAGCTGGGACAATTAATCCCTTCTTTCACTTTCTTAAGTGCACTGCCTTACTCTACGCCTTGCTCTATGTTAATCTGTTAGATTTACTCTACTAGGGAAGTTTGAATGGGTGATGGTCATTCTGGGTAACAATGCAAGTACCTTTTAAAAAGCACCAAGAAGTATCTGGAATAAACAGTGTTAATTGCTTTAATTGCCTATTCTGGCTTTAGTATGGCAGTACTAGTGATGTTTACATGTTCAAAGCCTGCAAAATTGTCCAGCCTATTCAAAGAACTTACAGCACTCACCCTATTCTTAAAAGGTCTCTGGAAGGACACTTGCATGAAAAGTTAATTTTAGACTCTGACAGGAGAGGAGGAACGTCCCACTTGTGTGAGAGCATGACCTCAGTATAACCCCAAAAGACCAGTAATATCAAGGGTTATCTAAGGACATTAGAACTGAAGGCAGTGGGCAGAAAGATGGACAAAAATAATATAGCAGAATGGTGACTTCAAGTCTCAGGAAACCATGAGAACACTTTGGCATATCTGATTCAGTGTCTGGTTTCACTGAAAGTTAAAAAAAAATCAGCTGAGTAAGCTTATCCAGAACAAACAGAACTGATTCTTAACCTGTGAGCTTGGTGCTCTTTGGCATAGAATTCTGGCATCAGCTTCAAGTGCCCAGCACCATACAATAGTCAGGCAGACCAGCCACAAGTTTTTCAGGAACCTCTGGCTCACTCACCGTTCCTATTTACAAGTACAAGGTCAGTGGTTGGTGTTGAAACAAATATATGCTTTGTCTAAATCCACTGAATCCCTTTTAACTGCTCAGAACAGAAGCTGTGAAACACTAAGTACAACGCATTTCTGAGAGATGATCAGCAGTACTTTTAACTGGACTAAAAGGTACTGGACAGACTAATTACACAAACAGTAACTTGAAACAGGGAAGTATGCAACACCAAGCAGGACTGTCTGATAACATGAAATAGCTGACATGTGGTCAGTGATGCTTAAATCACTTTTGCATTCACAATAAAAAATGGGCAGGCCCAATTACCCTGCCCGTGGCACGTGGGCAGCAAAGGAAGTGCAGGAGACCACCTTTGATCAGAAGGGTGCATGCTATACTGAGTTAGTCTTAAGTGAGATACCCAATCAAAAGTGAACACACGCCAAGTTTTCCATGCCTTGAGGCCAAGTGGACAATAAACAGCTGCCTACAGTAAATGGTAGTTTTCTGACCTAAGGAGAAGAATGCTATCCCAGAGAGACCAAGAAAACAGTCACAAATGTTCAAATCTACTAAACAAAATCTTGGTATTTTAAGAGTTCTTAAAATTCAAGATCTGTAAATTCTTAATAACTGTAACTGGCTTTTTTTGCCTTCCGCTGCCAAAGCCCACAAATGATTCTCTCATGCTATTAGCATACAAGTGGCTGAGACTAGCTGCACCAGAATTCCTGCATGTCAGAGCTTCTCTGGCCACCCAAACAAACTCATGGTGAGTTCTAGATCCATGATCATATCTGCTGACACTCCAGTAAGTACAAGGTGAGTGGTAACCAAAGAAACACATGCACTGAAAGAGTTAACACAAGAGGATTCAAGAATTTTTACCTTGTAAATACAGAGTGGTCTTTTTGATCCAAGACAATAATAATGTCCCCTGGCTCCAGACCTGGCTCTTGGTCCCCTTCACCATGGAATGTTATTTTCTGACCATCCTTCATTCCTATAGCATAAAACAAGCAAATATTTTTCTGAACTCAGTGTTATGTCTCAAAATCACTCAGCTTAATTGCACTGTCAAAACAGCCATCAAAATAAAGTCCTTAAGGGAAATACCATAGAAAGTTTTCATTATACACACAAGTACTATAAAGAAGACAGAAATACTGTGTACGAACTACATTTTGAGAGCAAGTGACCAATAAGCTTCTCAGTTTTATAATTATGTGGCATATCTCCTTATGAAACATCATCTCTCTGCCTGCCAAGCACAAGAAACACTACCACTGGACTGTAACCCTCATGTCAGACACTCCTACGACCCACACAAAAGTCTGTCTACCAGAACTTCTAGCTTCCTCATGCTAGATCAGTCTCTTTTTCTAGAAAGGGAAACTCTTCTCAGAGATTTCCCTGTTCAAAATGTCAGTAATATAACCCTATTAGTCCTCATATTTACTTCTGTTTTAGGGTTTTCCCTGTTAAAAACAAATTCAGGCCTTGCATAAGCTATGCTTACATGTAGACCAGTTGCAAATGATAACTGGGAGCAATGTGCTTGTAAGCTTCCTCTGTCTTACAAGCTGCACTACTCCAGAGACTTATCCCACCAGCTTTTCAGCAGCCCCCTGAAGAGGTGCATTTGTCACTCAATATTGTCATGTTCACCTATTACTGTGAGAGTTTAAGTGTGGAGATGCATTTTGCCAGGCAAGGAAGGACTACCTGTGCTGAACAGCACTGTCAGGGTTGTGTAGCCAACAGAATTCTAAGCATGAAAGGCTCAGCACTGTCTTGGCACCCTGTTACTATAGCAGACCTGGTTCCCCTTCACACTGAAACACAGCAGAAGTGATCGGAGTCTGCAGGGTTTCCCTACATGCAAAGGAAACTGATTAGGCTACCTGATCATGAATTGTGCTGAGAAGGAGTTCAAAGATAATTCACCCCTGACAATAATGCAGGTTCCAGAATTCACTCTTAGTTGTGTTTTAGAATTGAACGTAGCCAACCTTCCCTAGAAACAAATCTCCCACTTTAAAAAAGGCAGCAACAGACAATTTTACCGTATGTGTATTCAGCAGTGTTACTCACCAAATCAACATCATTTATTTTCTAGCACTTGTTTTAGTGCTGCAAAGTCAGTCAAAGTACATCCAAGTTCAACACTTGTCTTAGTAAGACACCTCACCTTTGTCAATGTGAACTTCTAGGATCTTCTTCTCTCTAACAATTTTTCTGCCATTGCAGCTCTTACACCGGTCCTTGGGGCTGATACGCTCCCCATGCCCCTGACACTCCATGCACACAGACTGGATTTGTTGCACCATTCCTGGCCCGATCTGGTGAATTCTGATCTGCATGCCTGATCCCCTGCAATTAGGGCAGCATTCTACTGCACCTTTCTTACCACCACGACCTGAGAATGAAATTTGAAGATGGGCTGTTATGCGCTGCCAGAAAAAAACATCTCCAAAACTTTAACTGCAACTTGTGTTTAGTTTCATTTTCACAGTTACCTTCACATTTGTCACAGATAACATTTTTCTGCAGTGCAAGTTTCCTCATCGCACCATTGTACATATCTTCTAAACTTACTGACAACTGGTGGACCACGTTTTTACCTGTAAAAGAAAACAGATGTTTAAGTCTGAAAGCTTGGTCTCCAACTTCCCATGTCTCCATGCTCAAGTCCTGATAAACCAAGTCTTTGGCCTTTAACGTTTTGTTTCAATAGAGCTTTGTCTTGTTTTGCTGAAATTACTCAATGGCCCCTTCCCATCGATTTCAAATTAGGTAACAATTCTAATGGCTTTGTCATTAGAAAGGACTGTGAAAGCAAAACAGTAACAAAACATACAGAACCTTAGACATTTAAGTTATATAATGAAGGACTCTTGTTTTAACAAGGTCACTGAATATGTCTCCTATAAGGAAGTGGGAGACACTATCTGGAATCTGCGCTTCACTTTTTCCTCTCACCAGGGGGCTTTCTGGAAACAGAATTTAGCAATTACATTTTCGCACTCAGTAATTCCTTAGAATTTTAACTGCTGCAGACTTAGTTTTGTGAAGGATGCCGAGCTCAGGCTTACTAGGAGTACTTTGATACAACATTGTAACACTTTGATACAAACCCTTTTTATTTCTCTTTGTCACCAGATCTGCACTAAGAGGTGATGGGGTCAGCACTGCTCTTAACCATTTTAGAGTTTTTCCCGGTGTGATTAATCTGGAGCTTAACTTCTGAGCAACGTTTTACTGCAGCTTCAACTTCCACCGAACAGTGCAGGAAGACAAAAGGTTTCAAAGGCCGAACTGGATTCCGGTATTTAGACACAGTTACTTGCAATTCAGCACCGAATTCACAGTTAAGCACTACACTTACGGTAGCAGGGTTAACAAATCACGTTAAGCTACGTTACCCTCTCGTTTCCTATTTAGCCTATTGGCAGCTGGGCTTACGCAGAGGTAAAGGCTGCTCAAACACAACATTGGGTTAGCAATTAACAGGGGACAATCCACAGGAGACCAAACTACCACCATACGAACCAAACGCTCTCTCCTGTAGTTTCAGGCATAACAGACAACACTTTTCTCCGATTGTGAGATTTAGGCCTGTAACTTCGCTATAATTCTCCTTGAATTCTTACATCTAGGGCATTCTCATGGGAGAATGTGACCCTGCCTCCCTCCGCGGACACACTGAGAGAAAGTGTCGGGCAGCCGGCGCGTTACCTCTCCTCTCCCGCTGCATCCTCCCTCCGCCGCCGAAGAACATATCGAATATATCCATGGGTGACCCGAAGCCGCCGCCGGAGCCGCCCTCCTTGATGGCCTGCTCGCCTCCTTTGTCATACAGCTCCCTCTTCTTCGGGTCCGACAGCACCTCGTAGGCTTGGGAGATCTGCTTGAACTGCGGAAGAGACACGGGCACTCGGGACACCCGCAGCCCCCCGGCGGGACCCCCTCCCCGCTCCCGCCGCCCCCTCCCGCCCCAACCTTCTCGCCCTCATTGGGGTTCTTGTCCGGGTGGTACTTGAGCGCGAGCTTGCGGTAGGCCTTCTTCAGCTCCTCGGCGGACGCGTTCGGCTTCACGCCCAGCACGTCGTAGTAAGTGGTCTCCTTCACCATGGTGGCGGTGGCGGCGGGGGACGGCGGTGGCTGCGGGCGCGGATCCCGCACTCAGCAGCAGCAGCAGCGGCGGCGGCGGCGCCGCTCCCGACTCTTCTGGAAAGTTCGGGCCGGCGCCTCAGCCCCGCCGCTCTTCGCCCGGCCCCGCCCGCAGTCCCGCCGCGCGCCGGGCGCGGCCCAACGTCCCGCCAATGGCTGTTGGGCTGGGCACGGCGACTGCCCAATCACCGCCCGCCCTCTCCGACACGGGCGCGCGCGGGCCCCGCCCCCCCCCGCCGGCCCGCCACTGGCGGCGCGAGCGGGGGGGCGGGGCCCGGCCGAGCCCTGGCCAATGGGAGCGGTGAGGGGCGTGCCCGAGCGAGCCGGCGGCCGCGATTGGCCCGGAGCGGTCCGCGTGCCTGCCCGGAGACCAATGGGAGGGGCGACCCCGAGCGAACCCGCCGCGGATTGGCCACCCGGGACGAGGGGCGGGGCGAGCAGCGTTGCCCGGCAACGGGTGAAGCGGCGGGGGCGGGGTCTAGTCCGGCCCTCATTCCGTGAGAGCCCGGCCGGGAGGGCAGAGAGGGAAGGGAGGGCAGAGAGGGAGGGGAGGGCCGGGGTGGGACAGGGGCCGGACAGAGCCCACAGCCCCGGCAGGGAGGGAGGG
>JAWWEE010000074.1:106714056-106729670 GCA_035221455.1 Xenops minutus | reverse complement strand
TGGAATACTTCCTTAGTTATGACATTGTTACCAAGGAAGGCCTAAACCAAAACCAAGAAAACTAAACCACCACAGTTTTGAACCATGGCTATTTGCATTCTCCCTTGAATAAGGTAGGAACTTTTATCTGTGTTAGTTTGCATTGGCCTAGAAATCAACAAAAGCATTTTGAGGGAGATGGAAAATTCTTTTGTGAGTCTGCAAGACAATATAAGCTACTTTTGCTGAACTGCAGATCATTACAAATTTTCCATGACTGAAAATACTGACTCATCATACTTGTAGAACAAGTCTTTCATTATCCTTTCATGCTTCCTGTATGGTTACGTGAACGTAAGTGCTATCTGTCAGCTTCTTTCTGAGAAAAAAGACTTATATGAGTGTTAGTTTAAACATAAGTTCTAAACCTCAGTTTACCTGTCAAGTATTACCCTGTCTAAATGCATGGTGATAAATCAAAAGACAAGGACCAAGAGAGAAATTCCACAGGAAACAAAACAGAAGCAAAATTAAAGTAGTGTCATAAAGGTGAATGAAGCATTTTTTTGAGGAAAGCTCTTGACTATTGACTGCCTGGCAATACAAAATCTGGCAAACAATGCATTTCTCAACTAACATTTAGACTCAGAGCATGCCTGTCCCTTAGGGGTGTTGGTTTGAAAGGGGTGACATTGTTGGATATATGTAGTGAATCAGAAAATACTGACACAGGGCAATGATACCTGTCAGTTGGGTTAGAAACAGATGGACAATTTCCCGCAGCCATCTCAGTAAAGGCAAGTCTGGAAACATGATAGAGCTGGTGGGGAGAAAGATACATGTAGTCCTTTATTGATTTTATCCATTACTTTGCACACTTTCTACTTTTAAATGAATAAATAGTGCCCTGTTTTGAAGAAAATGCTTTTAGTTCAGTGTAATCTCTTTTTGTCATGGCATCCCACAGTCAAGAATGAGAGGACATATAGGTACCAAATTAACTTATTGGGGCATGATAGGACCCATAATCAGGTCCTATAATCATGACTATGAATCAAAAAAAAATGTTAAAGCAGATACATAAATCAACACAGAAAACAATAAATATTTCTTGTTAGACAATATCTTGGTGGGTCATAAGAAGGTTAAATCTGTGTATATGCTTGCATCACAGCTAGTCTGCTAATACTGCAAAATAGTAACATGTCATTCAGAAAAAATATAACCATTGCACAATTATTGTGCAATTATTCTTGTTTCTCACCAAAACCCTGTAGATATCCTGTGCAAAATAATAAACTATATTTAATTAAATAATACATCAGTGTCTAGAGAAAGATCTATGCAATGACTGTCTTTTTTCTTCTTGATGAAAATGCAAATGTAACCATTAATAGTTTATAAATAAGGCTTAGGTAGAATTGGAATAATGTGCACCCTGCTTTAAGCTAAATAAAAGAAGAATTATTCCATAAAATTCATTGATGAAAAATCCCAAATAACTTTTTTTATTTTGGAAATGTAACTTTAATTATTCATCTTACTCTGGGCTTTCTCTTAGGAAAAAAGCATTTCTTTATAGGCTACTAGGATGACACCTGGAAAAAAAAAAAAAAACAACAAAGAAAACTTAGAGAAACTGGTAGTGACTTTTTTTCCCCCTGCAGAATCCTGAAGTTATGCAGTGAAATGAAAATACTCATATCATAGCCTAAGGTTTTATCTCAAAAAGAGAATGCAACTTAAACAGGATATTGAATATTACTGCAATGCAGAACCACATATTTAGATTCAGTGCAGGACAAATACTTTTGCTGCAAAACCATGTGATGGAAAAAACCCCAAATGCTTGTCTTTCCTGTAGCCTGCAAAGTGAATAAAACCCCAAGAGTCTGCAGTTCGCTTAGTATATTAACCTATGGACCTCAATATTGTAAAGTGAAAATATGGATCAACTCTGACACTTCATTTTCATAGGACAAATAGAGTTTGGATTAAATATTTCTCAGGAATCTGTGGGAAATCAATACTGTTTACAGAACTAGTAACGCTTAGTTTGGATGCTGAATCTTAAACCTTTTGTTTATAAGTTCTTATGAGTAAAGCCTTTAAGGTAAAGCTTTGTTCCCAGATTTTTGAACTCCTTTCTGTGGCTTCAATTTTGAATGTAACAAGACTTAGGAAAAAAAATGGTACTGAAACTGGCTTAATGTGTTTTATAGATTTTCTGACACCAAATTATTATTACTGGTCCCCAGTTGACACTATTGCACAAGGATGCCTTAAATGCAACTTCCAACCATTTGATTGAGATTTTTCTGTGACAAAGTTAAACCTCCAGGTAATTGCAGATAACCTCCTTGGAATATTGAGAGACTCTAAGAGATAAGAAAACACAAACATTTGATGATCTGAACTGAAAACAGATCTCTGCGTTGAGATAGTCAAATGGAACCCTGCAAGCATTTGCATGTGTACACTGTATAGGAGAATTCACATGAAATAATGATTCAATATTTAAGACAGATGGGTAATAAATAAAGAAAAGAGGCATTCTTAAATTAAATTTCAGTGAGGAATCAGTGATTGATAGTGTGGCATAAATAACAGAATAAAGCATATGTCTGCTATACATAGTGCTAGGTGATTATTTTTAAAGTTCTTCCTCTGAACTACTCACTTGGAAGGAAAGAAGAGCACTGAAGTGAGAAATTACTTCATTTACATGCTTGCAGATCTGCTTCTCTATATTGTGATAGTGCTGTACAGAGTAATCAACAGTTAAACCATCAGAGATTAAACAATGACCTTACAGGTCATGCAAATGCTGAAAAATTGCAACACTTTTTGCATCTGTGTGAAAACCTGGTAGATCACTTGATATTGAATGGTAAGTTAGAATAACAGCAGATGTGAAAGATTCTTTAAACTAATAAAAACCTTATAAGTTAATGGAGACAGATGTCCTTAGAATTTTTTTGAGACAGATTTTGAAATAGGTACTACAACTTGGTTTCCATTTAAGTTGCTAGAACTTTACAACTGGGTTATAGTTTACAACTCAGTCTTTTCAAAGTTAATACCTCATATAGGGAGATATGTGAGTGTGCTTTTATTCCAGAAGAAAATGATCACTTTGTTGTCTGTGGATGATGTCATACAGAGGATATTTTGCTTTTGAACTTTAGGTTGTGCTACTACATTACTTTGTTTCTTCCAACATGCCGATGACTTTCCTCACATACCTCTGAACAGAACAAACTACTCTGTGGACACCTCTTCTTCTTTTTATTGATGTTAAAAGGAGCCTGAAACAAACAGGGCATCCTAGTTACCTAGGTTATAGGCAACTAGAGATAGAGAAGGACAAATTCTCCATACATGCACAGAATTTAACCCTTCACCAATGATCTTAATAACCTCCACCAAATCATGTTTCAATAATTTTATTCAGGGTAGTTTTTGTATTTTTGCACTTTTTGTAAAACACCTTTATTTAAGTCTGAACTTCATATAGCTTCCTCCATGGGCCTGTAGTAGCATTCCCAAACTGGAGTCAAACCACAGCCCCTTTTCCCTGACACTTTTTAAGGTCTTTCTTTTGTGTCCTTTATGAAGAAAGAAAAAAAAAAAAAAAGAGGTTTGATTCATTAGGTTCATGTTACTTCACAACAATGTGAAGATAGACCAGATAGTGCAATGGCTATGACATGGGTGGGAGCTAGCTAGCTGTTTTCTCAGAAAAAGGCAAGGCAGCAAGACAGGAGCTGAGCAAAGGCTGCAGTTCACTTCCACAAGGGCCTCTGCTAACAGGAAAGAGAAACCATGCAGGAGGAGCAAAGGGGTAGATGAAAACCAGAGAAAATATTCTGCTCTGTTAGTGTAGCCAAAGAATCCTATAAAATAATTTCAAATAAGCCTCAGTGACATCATGTCAGTATCTGACAGCTGACAGAAGACCTGATAAATGAGACAGTCATCTCTGCTGCCACCTGTTACCCAGCTGCTGAGGGATTAATTTGGTAGGAAATTTCTATCTGTTCTGGAGAAGATGTCCTGAAATTGGAAGGCAGTCAGCCAGTTTTGGGAACTGTCTAGATACCTATTACCTGGTTATTTTTAGAGAAGAGGTTACAGGTCTAATGATTCAAAAAGCAAATATGAACTTCCATTAACATACATGAGAAAACAGTCAGAGAAGCAAAAAACACCAACTACCAGTAAACTCAAGACCCATCAGCTGAGACATGTACTGGAAGTATATTTATGAGACGTGTAAAGCTATGCCTAAAACACTTCCACTTTCTTTGAGCTTCACAGCGGGGGTTCATATAATCTACTTTTAGATATTCTTTAATTTTAGAAAGCTACAATGAGCGTGTCTTTGTTCAAATTAGAAACCTTGGACTCATTATATAGTTAGAAAAGTATAGCATTTTCATTGGGGCTTTTGTGGTTTACTTAGACTATATGAATGAACCCCTAGAAGTACAGATCTCTTTCCACTAATAACAGCTCATGATGTTTGGGTAGGTCATGTGTGAGAGCTACAGCTGGCCAAATAAGTCATGAATCAGGCTCCAAATCCTCTGCACCCTGAAACATCATAGAAGGAAAGCATGTATTCTGTTGTCCACTGGTACTCCAACTTTGCTCTTTGGCCAGATCATAAAATACTCCACATTATAAAGAATGCATGCTTTTCTTGATATGACTCTTAAAGAAAATAATTGATTTGTGAGAAAATACTAGTACATTGTTTTAGTAGTACAACCAATCCTCTCACATCATTTTATTATAGTGAAGGAAGACTTCTGTCTGTAAATTCATTTAACATTTCAAATAGTTATACTCCAAAAAAGTAATTTTTTTCATCCCAAATCCATCTAGATCTATCTCTGTGATTTTCTGAGCTCAATGTTTTTTGTTGTTTTTGTTTGTTGCTTGTTTGTTGTTGTTGTTGGTTTTGCTGGCTGAGCTCCAAAGAGATACTCTGAGACAGGGAGTCCATGAAGGATAAGTGGAAGATATGAAACTATTTCATACATAACTGTAACCCAGGGAGTGTGTAACACTTTTCTGATTTAGTATTTTCCCATGGCAGGCTCCATGAACCAATTGAACCTAACTGCTTACCTACAGAGAAGGTGTAAAGAAGACAAATATCACTTTTTGGGCTTTTTTTTTTTTTTTTTTTTCTCCTATCACTGATGAAAATCAAGGAAGCCATCTGAGACACAGACATAGAAGTGTACCAGTTTAATTTATAAGAACTCATTCTGTGAAATAATTAAAATGGACTTTTGCAGTCAGAGGGGAAGACAAGGCATATGTGATTAATAATTCTTTCATAAGAAAAGAAAAGGCCCTGGTTTACTAATACTTTTTGTGTGGTTAATTAAGGCTCTAGTTCACAAAAAAAGCCCTTAACCTTTTAGAAAGTGGATTCCACTTTGTATAATGAAAGGAATGGAATGTCTTCCCAGATAGGAATAGACAGTGGAGATTGTAGAGGCTGCAAAAATCATTTTGCCTATGATGTGACATTGCAGTAGTTCTACACAGAATATCAAGACAATTTGGTCAAATAGAAGGGAAATACTTACAGACATAATCTGGAAAAACATCAGACTTTGAAAAACTCAGAGAGAAGTTCTCAGCAACACACTGTGTAACAGACATGAAGAAAAGGAGTTCTGGGTCATAGGATCCA
Source organism: Xenops minutus (assembly GCA_035221455.1). Taxonomy (NCBI): domain Eukaryota; kingdom Metazoa; phylum Chordata; class Aves; order Passeriformes; family Furnariidae; genus Xenops; species Xenops minutus. Next base: position 106,723,978 of record JAWWEE010000074.1, on the reverse strand, counting down.
GAATGCTCCAAACAGAAAATTTATTTCTTGTTTTCCTTCGCACATTATTAGTCTGTTTTAAAAAGTGTTGTCACTATTTATATGAACTATAAAATTACTTGAATCACTCAGATAGGCATTTGCTTTTACCTGGCTAGTTCCCCAAAAGCCCTCTTTATGGCCAAGAAAGAGATACTGCTTAGTGAGCAACTTGTGTCAATAGCAAAGAACTATAATAATTTAAGTGCTTTTCTGGACACTACCATTTAACCATGTCTGTACACTTTACCTTGGCTGCAGTTGCTGTCACACTCAGGCCAACAGTACCATTTGAATCCAGACTGGAGGCAGTTCCAGCAATGTAAGTGCCAGCTACTCAGCAGCTGAGCCAGGAGAAGAGCAGCTATGATAAACTAGATAGTAGACGATGTCACAAATGTGGAGGCCATCAGAGAAGAAAACAAATGAGGCAAAACACTGTGGTACCCAAATCATAAAGTAGAAAAACAGATTTGGTTATTGAAAATAAATTATCTATATGCTATATATATTAAGATGCATACACACACACACACACACAAAGAAATTATGTGGAGGTGTATATATATATCATACATATACATAAATATAATTCATATACACTATATAGATTGTAAACATGTGTACTCTCCCTGTGTGTGTCTCTCTCTCTATATCTATATACATACAAACAGAAAATACCTTATTACACCAAGCAAGCTCACACCAGTTTGTATAATGGAGCTGAGCAGGATTCACATATCTAGGAATCCAGAAGTTTGAAACTTCAAAGTTCTTACATAATCATCAGTCTGGCTTTAGGTATGTCAACCTACTTTTTTTGCCAAATCATACCTAGGGCATACAGAAGTTCATCTCTCCCTGCTCTTTGAGGGGACCCTGCTCTGCAGTGGAGTCATGTGCTGCTGCTTTTGTTCCTACAGAAGCCTTAATCCCAGCCAACAAGGACAGGAGAAGAAGAAGCTGTTTGTTCATCAAAGGAAACTGCTTTAAACATGTTCTGCTCTCCTGCTGCATAGTCACGGTTTGGATTAGGAAATAATAGGCTCTAGGCAGCCAGGAGTCAGAGCTGAGTAAATTTTTAAAATCTTTAAAAGGAAAGCAGAAATCTTAGAAGCTGTGCATAATTTATACCCATCTATCATTTTCCATCTCTTGATAACCCAGAACTCTGAACCCAGGAGCTAAAGTGACTGCTTAGAAACATCACTGCAGTTCTATGTCAGATAGCTGTTATTGATTTAAACAATTTCAAATTGTTTTGTTTTAATCTCACATATAAAGCAGTGACACACAAAATGCTTTTCTATAACTTTTCAATGAAATAAACACTACCCACAATATCTAAATGCGACATTAATCTTGTTCCATGATATTCTTAGGGCTGACAACTTTTCATTATTATTCTTATCATATATTGTACAGTGAACTAGGCTTTAAATTAACTACAGGCAGACCTGAGTCACAAGTTTAAAGTAAGAAATTTGCTAAAATTTGTTGCTGCCTGGATACAGGGATTTTGTTCTTATTCTTTAGTGAAATAAGAAGAGTAGAAATAATGCATTGTTTAATGGGGAAAAAAGCATAGGGAGTCATGCTTTATTTTAATTCCCATATGTTTAAAATTTTTGCACTGCTTTTAGAGATAATTTTTCTTCCTACCTATGAAACTAGTCTGAACTAAGCAAAAATGTGAATAGAACAAATTGCATTCAATTTAGCTTTAATTTCCTACTTAGTTTATTTTATTGCATTACAGTTAGTTTATTGAAGTCAGTGATTTAAATGTTTAAATAAAATTTTAGGTATATAGTAAAGTTAAATTGAATCAAATGAAAAAATAGTTGAAGATCCATAACGATTGAGATTACTGAGTTCTGTCATATGAGAAAAACAAGCTCTCTTAAAAAAAGGAAGTCCAACAACTACATTATTATTTATGTATGTTGTTAGAACCAGCTTTATTTATCACTTCTAGTAAAATTACTTCCATTTCAGGATATTTATTTGTTTTTAGGAAATGTTTGCATGGGAATTACAAAATTGAAAAAATATTATGAAAAGTTATTAGCATTAAAAGCAAAATATTGCCTTCCAAATTTTTACTTATGACCAGTCTTACCTGTAGATAAGTTTAGATTATCTTAAAAATGGATGTTTATAGTGTACAATTTCTAAAATATATCTCATCCAAGGCTGTTCACAGATGCACATATATGGGATCTGGAGGAAATGCCCACATGCAGAGGACAATTTAGAGCTGGTAGCACATACTTATGGCATGGAGATAGAATATATTTTTCAACAGTCCACTTAATAGTTTGTTTTTACCACAGAAACTTTCTGAGTTACTATCCAGGATATAACACTTGAAAAACTTTTTGCTGAATTGTTCTTAACAAAAGATAAGGTAATTTTTCACTTTAAATGATACTCATTTACTTGACACATCATAGTTTTCAGTCATTGAAGAAAAAAATTGCTTATTTTTAGGCTATTTGTCTCACTCAGATAAGGAAAAAAATGAGAATTCAAAAAAGAGGTGTCTTGTTTTTTCATTAATATCATAGATTAGAGAAAAAAGACAAAACTAGTGGAGGCTTAACAATAATAGCATCACTCAACCTCATTGCTAAAGATGGCATTCACCAAAGACAGTGCTCACAAAAGCTTTTTAGGACTGAACTTTATTATACCAGCCGTGATATAAGTTTTTGTCCCTGTGGCTGTAGCACTATTACATATTTAATTTCTGTAGTTCTACTCACATGACACTGCTGAGTTATTCTTTGGAGGACTGGATTCAAAATACAACCATTCCAGCTACAGCAGCTCACCAAAAATATTACCACACAACATTGCCTGTGAATTGAAATGTGTAGCATGAGCTATGTTTCCTATTGAGACAGACACTTAATAAGCATGTCTTCCTGGTTCGTGTGCAATAGAGTTCCTACTGATAAGAACTATGAGCAGTTCAGCTGGAATACATTTGGCAGTAAAGTCTGCCAAAGGAGCAATTTTAAAACAATGAGTTGCCAAGTGGCAGCAGGAAAAAGAAAAAAAAAAAAAAGGAAAGTGCATTTTTATTTTATAAGTATTAACTGAAAGACAGATCCAAGAGAAACAACTGGCTTAGGTGCTTGATTTTTTAACAAGTGAATGTAATGCAATGTATTCTATAAAAAGATAGGAACTGTGGATCCATATGTTGATACAGCACAAAGACTCAAAAGTCTCAGCACTAAACCAGATATCGTCTCATTTTCCTTTAGTTTGACAATCTGAATTTTAATTTTCTATTCTGTCTTTGGTTTCTGATTAGCCTTCAACTTAATGTCTTTACCATTCTACAGTAGTAGCTGAAGTGATGCAGTTCTGTTAATTACTTATAATGATGGTCTGTTCCCAGTGGAGTCAGCATGGTCTGTGCTGATGCCTCTGCTGCATTCCTTTATTGATCCAAAAGCTGTTTGCTGTCCATGCAGACAATGAATCTGGAAATGTGCTCTCAGGTGCTGCCTGAGTCTGCCTACCGCAACGCATGGGATCCTGCCTGCCAAAACTCATCTTTGGCATCTCTGCCTGTGTTAGCACACCAGTTCTGACCCAAAGCCCTGAAGAGAGTCAACAAGACAACTGTCTTGAGACAAAACGGTAGAGATTATTCATGTCCATGTTCAAAACTGGTCTTTAAAAACTGTTTTCATATCCATTCCTCTAGAAGCAGTGATGTTCATAAATGGTTGAATTGTTCTGGACCCTAAACACTAGAGATTTACGGTTGCAGAGTGAGAATATTAAACAAAAGCTAAAAACTAATGACTGGCCTGAACAAATCTAGATGACTGATGTGATGTATTTTCTGTGTGACAATTCCCTCAGAAGAGATGAGTCGATTCATGGCTTTGCCCAAGAGCCCTGAAACACAGAAGTTAACAGTACTGAGTGACACAAAAAATCAGGTTAACTGCGGAATACGTGAAAGCACATAATGGAGACTTTTGAGTCGGCAGATGTGGAAAAGAAAAAAAAAAATCCAGTTTAATGACATTATCACTTTACAGGGATTAGAGGCCAATCTGACTGCAGTCTGAGAGTTCACATTCACATCACTGCTCATCTGGGGCCTATAACAAAGCATAAAGTTAGTTTTGGTACAAGTCGTTCTTGTATTCCCCACAGCAACACTTTTATTAAGTTTCAGCCATCTGTTTTGTACCCAAGGAGACTAGTTAGTTGTACCTTGTGAAACACTACATATGATGACTATTAAAGAACAAACACAGAGCTCTCCTATTCACCAAAGAGGAAGTTTTGGAATTAGTTTTGTCCTCTACAGGCCATATAACACAGGTCACATTCAAGGCCAGCAGAAAAATGAACAGGAAAGGTTAGTTCCACTGACTAATGAGAATCCGTATCGGAATTATCAGCCAACATTAATATTTATATCCATGCTACTTGTTAAAACTTTAGGATAGAACTCAAACTAGGATTTCTACATTTTTAATGCTTCTTTTGATGGGGAGAAGATGGTGATAAAACCAATCTGAAAAAAATTGGCTGGTTAATCACTTCAGAAGCAATGGACCATTCTGTGATGATGGCAGGACTATACATGCTTTTAAGTGATCTTCAACAATCTCATCATAGCCTCAGGCATTGCTCTGCTGGGCTTGTTGAATGACAAGCCATGGGAAAGCAGTGATGCCACAGAAGGCTCAATTTTTCTCCTGGGTATCAAATATTTGGACAGTGTCTTAATTCTAGAAATGATGATGGAGTCACAACTTGATCTATGTCTTTTATGCAGAAAGTTACTTTTTTTCATCTTATTTAAACATTGCTAAAATTAGTGATGGTCTCTGAAGAACACGAGTTTATGTCATAGTGAAAATCAGTCACAATCTATAAATACTAATTATGAGTAAGCTATAAATTAGTAGCAGTATGAAAATTATGCTGTTTTGGGATGTCTCAATTTACCGTGAATGAAGTTCAAACCATCAAAAAATTATAACTAAATATATGGAATTTCAAATTCCATAGGAACATCAATATTTTACATTACAGAAATAAGTGTCCTAACAGAGGTGTATGTTAAGCTATAATTTTAGAACAGCATGAGGAACGATTTAGCCTCTACAAACAAGACCTAAAATGGAGGTGTGTTTTTGTTTGTATAAAAGGTGCTTTTACTGGGTGTAGTTTATTCCTGGAAGAGTTGACTACTCCTATCAGAATATTATCATACTAAAAGTGCCATCCCTTAACTAGAATTTTTGAGAGCTTTAAAAGTCAGCTGAAAAATTCCGTGTTTACAGTAGGAAAGAAATGTCATTTGTATGCTGATGACTCTGCTGTCCTTTCCTAAACTAATGTGTTAAATTTTCTAACTTAAACTACTGTGTTAAAGGCGCTAATGTGACAAATTTTCGATTTATACAGTTAATAAACAACAATGCTGTGGGGGTTTTTCATGTAGAAATTTTGAAACCTAAATTTGGAGATTAAAACATTATGAGGAAGGCCAACATTTAAAAAGAAACACCCAAAATCTTATGAAATAAGAAGTGAACTGAATTACCTATTTTTAAAAATACAGTTCTCAGTAGTGAGAAAGTTGATGAATTTCTGCTTAGGAATAAAGCCATATAAATTCATAAAAAAAGCTAAGCTGTTTATCCAGTGCATCCAGAAGGAAATATTAAGGTGACATTGTTTACTCTACATCCATCCATCCATCTGTCAGTAAGAAAGAAGGCAGTTTCACAAAAGCGTAAAGCAAAATAAGCAGTGTAAATCTTCACCTGAGATTTCACACATATGTAGTAAAGTGCTGATTAGTGTTTCAAATTTATGTAGTGACAAAATTTAATCACGGCCTGTGACTAAGAACTTTTTACTTAATGTCTTTGAAACTCAAGCCAGCATATCTGTAATTCTGATGTTAAAATACTATATGCAATTAATATTTCAAACTGCTAGTATTAATATCTAAGATTTTAAACCTCTTGGATATTCCTAGGATATGGATTATAAGGAAAGTGAGCTTAAAGTTAACAGTGAAAAGATTCAGCATGTTAAGTGACTGTTAAGTGCCTTCACTGCAGTTCACTGAATCTTCTGATTAAATAAAGCAACGTTGCCCCAGATGAAATGCACTGTAGAAAAGCAGTGTCAGAATGATGAAGACATGAGTGACAGCAACCAGAACTGAATTTAGAAGAAATAAATTCTCATTTCTCTGCAGGCAGAGAAAGCTCAATGAAGCAGTAGCTCTTACTCATGTTTCCAATAGCAAACAGAAGTCCAGTTTTGTTAGCCTTGTGAATCAGTGATAAGCTCAAACCTTCAGACAGGGAACCTGCTGTTTTATCTTGCAGATCTCCCTGTGTGAAGTTGCTCTGATTCCAGTGTAGGTTCCCAGCTCCCCTCTGACATAACCCTGTTCAGAGACTGAGTAATGAAGTCCCAGTTCCAGTGGCAGCAGTGCTACAATCTTGACCTACTGCAGACGCTAAGGCTCAACCACTCTTCTCATCTACATCTAACCCCACATAGAGCAGTCACATCTTGAGATGGACTGACAAGTTTGTGACCCCTTATGCAAACACTGATCTAAGTAAAAAGAACTATTAAAGTCCTGAGAGAGCTCCACAGAAGACAAGGGTCTCCTAAGCACTCTCCAATCATAAAGATGAGTTTGCCAATGAGCCAGTGTGTCTACCCTGTCAACTGTTTCTCAGAAAGCTGGCAAGTCTCATGTTACCACAGGGTTTTTCCCCAGTGAGACTCCCAGAGGCATCTTTCCATCAGGACATAACTTTGTTCACAGGAGTCCCTGCTCTAGGAAAATGTCTTTCAAAAACTACACTTTGAAAGTAGCAGTGCTGGATAATCTTCCCAAATAACTGTAAATGCAAGTCTGAAGTTTAGTATTATGTAGAGAAATTCTTCTGTTCATGTATCTCTGGGACAGTAGAAAAATGATAGAAAGATCCTTTCAAAAATGAAGTACATAGCATTTCACAAATGAAGGCTGAAACCACAGTTAAGTGCTTTACCATTAATTTTCCTCCAACTTTATTTTTTTTTCACTGAATTTTTGGTGTCAGCACTTTATAGTAATAGTGAAAAGATCTAATTTGTATGGGATAAGTCACATACGTTGCAATTGCATACAGCTGAACATAGACCACAGACAATCAGATGTATCATACTGAATATTGAGCATCACACTGACAGTTCTATTATACAATGATATGTAGATCTGGATTTTTTAGCTTTTTGCATTTTTTTTTAATGCATATACCTTCATGGTACCTACTGGACTGGCATTTGCAGATTTTCTTCTGGGCAAGGGCACAAGAACTCAACATAATTCCTTGCTTTAATAGCTGTTTATTGCTGCTTTCACTGATTACAGCCACTTTGCAGTGTCTCACCCTGAAATAAGGGAGAGGCATTTTTCTTGTAATACTTTTTCTGGGATTTTGCTGTCCTTTGAAAGAATATTTGACAGTTCTGGGAATTACAACCAGTGGAAAGAGAAACAGTTACAGACAATGAGGGATGGAGACATATTTCAGATCTGTCAGACCCTTCAATTTTTGGAGTTTGGAAATGAATCATCTGTAATGCGGGGAGGGGGGAGGGAAAGGAGCTGGGGGGAGTGGATTGCTGACCTAAGTATAAATATAATTTTCCATAAACAACAAAATCGTTGCAGAAAAGTATCAGGAGAGTAAGAATACAATAGTACAAGTCCAGTTTTTGAACAGGAATATTTTGCAATATTTTCACCAAAGTATGAAAATGAAATGAAATAAAATGAAATGAAATTCTATTACATCAGATTTATAGTCCATATCTTAAAAAAACGAATCCAGAGTCCATCTGTTCTTTCCTCTTTTTCCATAAGATTATCTATATGTACATATATTAGGGAATTTCACTGCATACCTATTTTGGAATACCTTGCATAGGCCAATTCACACTAGCTTTGCCTTGCATTTTTAACTCTGAAAGTCACTGCTTGGTCTTCTGGGTGTGTCAGTATGTGTGTGGGATATACATCAAGGCTTTTGCTTCTGTAAATGTTCTGCATTAGCACTTGAAGCATTCATCAGCACTAGAAGCGTACATTAGTATTAGAGGCAATTAAATTTTTTTGCATATGGATGATACTGAGATGCAACATTTAAAAATTATATGGCCATAACTTTTTTATTAAATATCTATAAACTGTGAATTTGTAGTTACATAAACTAATGTATCTAGAGATAGTATGACATATCGAGAGATAATATGACAGCAGTTGAAATACTGAGGGAATAAGCTCCACAGCTGGTAGACTGTTGCTAGACACATAGAGTAGATGGCAATATGGGAAAAAGCTCAGTAATAAGTAAGGAAATTTAGGTAAATCCTTTGGTGACTATATATTATTAAGTTGACTTCACCCTTTTTCATCTATATTCTTGTAACTATGTCACTGAACTGTGAAAATCACTGTACCATGATTTCTTCCCTGTCTTACATTCATTAGCTAGGATATACTTGATTTTCTTTCATGACAAATTGCTGTTCACATTTCTTTCTTCTGATCTTTTTTCTCCCCTCTTTCCTCTCATTCACTTGCTCTTTTCTTGCGTCCCTCTGATCTTTTGCTTTTTGAGCTTCTCACATTGCTATTTTTTCCATGTCTTTTCCTATGTTTAGAAACATTTTTCTTTCCTTGTTCATGAAAGCCCTGTCTTCTTATAAAAAACATTTTCTTTTATCAAGACTCCAAAGTTTATTTTTATACTGGAGCCATTTTTAATCTCAGATGATAAAACTTTTTTAATTTATACAAGCTAAAACTGTAACAGATGTATTTATTTTGCTGGAGAAGTGTCATAGGTCTTTTATTTATCCAAAAATGAATGTTCATGTACAACACTTTCATAAAAACATGGTGATTCATCTCAGTTCTTCCCAGCACACACCGGACAAATGCAGAGATGTCTTTTAAAGGGACAGGAAAGGGTGCAGAGAGATACAGATCTCTGATTCATTTGGAATAAAGTTGATTGTCAGCTTCATTCCACAACATTATTTTTAAACCCATCAAGATAGTTTTACACTTAAAGTTGCAGCAAAGTATTTACTCTTTCACATATATTTATGACGAGACCCTTTGAGGGTAGGAAGGACAGGCACACTCCAAGCAGGGGTATGGTGTAATGATGGAATAGCAAGTTCATTAAAATGGCGCTGGCTTTTATAGGGGTGGCATGGAACTTTCTGGAAAGGGGGTAGGATTCTGGAAGGAACATGCAAATCCTCTCACAGAAAAGGAAAAAAACCAGGAAAGGATTATACCCATAAGGGGTAAACAAGTGTGGAGATAACCATATACAAGAAAAGCTCCACCGTGGAAGAATCTGTACAATCAGGGAGCAGGGGTAATACCAAACTCCATTTTGTGTAGCATGCAACAATGCTATTTAACTTTACAACAGTGAATTTACAAACTGGGAAACCCATAACAACCGGATAAACTGTCTCTTGTACAGGATCCTTGGTCTCATCAAGTCATCATTCCATTTAGTGTAATTTTGTACTCCTAAATGTTTGCATAGATACTTACGATATCTATTGCTCATAAGGCACAAGAGGGTAAAATGTACACATTATGAGGAAGCATCAGAATAACTAAATTAAATACAAATGAGAAAGGATTGAAATAAAGGTCAGTTAAGCAAACAGATAGATATGTGAATAGTGATTGTGCTGATAAAAGCATTGTGGATTATTTCAGTACTGCTATATGACAGCCTTTCTTCTCCATGGACACCCCCTTGTCGTGGGGGAGAAGCTTGCGTGCCCTTATGAGGTTGTGAGCTGTGCTGGC
>JAWWEE010000074.1:106666679-106685469 GCA_035221455.1 Xenops minutus | reverse complement strand
TTTTTGACTGTTTGCCTTGTTGTTTGGGGGTGGAGGGGTTTATTACAAATTGTTGTTGTTTGGTTCTTTTCTTGATAGATATATATATCTGTGTATTGTGATTAAGAACTGTTATCCTTTCATATATATTTTTTTTCTTCCTCTAATTAAAGTTGTGTTTCTAAATTTAAAGGAGAGGGATTATTTTATTAGCCAACATAGATATCTTAGTTCTCCCCTTGAACTAAGACACTGCAATAGAAAGGAGGTATGTAGCTGTTTTGGTTATTATCTTTAGAAATATAGCAACACAAAAACATAAAAATAACACTTAAGAAAATGTATAAGGAAACAAAAGAAAAAGACAGGATAAAAGTAGAAAGATATCACTACCTGTGGATGCAGTGTCAAGACTTGATTGTTGCAATTTTAATGTCCGTTGGTCAAAGTGATGGTCACAGTCTTGATTCTTGGCAGTGGGGAAGGCCATGAAACAAAGGGTTCAATGAGTTAATATACATTCAGGTTTGGGTGGAACACACAGGTAACTCCCAAGAGAGGTAGTTTTACACTGTCTGATGCAAGACTGTGGACCATGCACAGTCCACTGGTGGAAGGCCCCAGAAATGAGTCTGGGGCCACTTTGGGGGGTCTTTGATTACTGCTGTAATTCCTGAGGTCTACTAGTGGAATTAGGCCACTTAACTCTTCACCGAGTTACCACTGTTCTTGAAAAATTTTGTCAGAATTTTATAAGATCCTGCTTGTTGCAAACTTTTTACAGTAAGTTACCACATTCTTCAGTTTTGTATGATTCACTGAAAAAGAGTCTGAATGTCTTTCCAAATATGTGTGTGATTGCTTAAATTGCAACACTCCAGTATAAGTATAGCAAATGATATTTCCCCCCTAAATTCATTTTGTCATCCATTGGAATAATTCAATAATGTAACGATAAGCTTCAGACTTTGTCTACTCATAAGTCCTGCAAAAGTCCTGTGCTCTAGATTTTTTACATCAAAGATGTTGCAAATGAGAAAATTAGTTCTCAAGTTTGAAAATAGATTGTTTTCATTACAAAGCTAGCATTAGTGCTTAATGAGTTTGCATACACATGGTTACATATTAGAGCCTAGCTATAAACATCATAAAACACAAAATAATTAGGTGACCTTTCCCCAGACTATTTTCAGTGGCAGCACTATGACCTTCTTAGATTGTGTTCTGAACTTCTGGCTTACTATTGATTGCAAAATCAGTGAATGTAATGAAAGCAAGTCTTAGGATGCCATAAACTCTTTCAACAGGCAGAGATGACTGCATTTGAAATATGTTGAAGGCTCTAATCTAAATTATTTAGTCTGCTTGCATGATGCAAACCTCTCTGCTGGAAGAAACTAATCAATTCTTCCATTTGATAGGAATTTTAATTGGATAGAATGGCTAGGGGTGCAAATATTGTTAAGCTACCTAATTCATTGGCCATTTAATTGAGGCTAGCCTAATGTTTTCATTGTTGCTACATATATTAGAGCAAAAAGACATTATGATGATTTAATTGTGGGTCTTACAACTGGAAATCCTTAAGCTTTAAGCAGCATGTTGAAAATATAACATACATGTTGCCGAGATAATTACATAGTTTTGAAATAGTACGGCATAATGTATACTCCTATTCATCACCAGTGGTGGAACACGTCTTTCAATTGTATAAGCAATAAAATAGGCACTTCAGATTGAAGGAAACATCTGCACAAGACATACTTCATTGATTTGTCAGTTGTCTGCTTTTTATTAGTTTCTTAAGCCTTTATACTTAACAAACATAAGTGTAAATATGTCTTTATTTGGTTCATTCTGACTTCTGAAAATGTCATTTTCTCTCATAAAAAAATCTATAAGGGCCAACTGTTTAAAAACATATCTATATGAATATGCAGCAAGCTGTGTTAAACACATATCAAGGTACAGGTTTCTGGTGAAATACATCCCAAAACGCTTTTGCAAACAGAGGGCTAGAAATAAGCATTTAATATAAATTAGGAAAATGTTTCTATTGTCTCTGAAAAGGTACCTGTTTCGAGATTAATGCATTTAGGAAAATAAAATGAAGAGAAATTGTTCAGAAAATAAGACACGTGCACTTGAGTCAAGGTCAGATTTTCCTGGTATAAAATATATTTTCATGTCATAGAAATGAAAGTCCTGTCCTTCCTTACAGCTCAAGAAATTGGGAGTGGTGATTATTCTAACCTAGCTATTATCTCCAGAAATAATGTTTTTGCAGAAGTTAAGTTAATGAGGTAAGGGCTGGTGATCTGCTAATTAAAAATCTAAAAATAGAACTAGTGATAAATGGGGTGTCAAAATATTCTAGCTAAGGAAGAATCTTTAAGTTACCAGTGATCAATGCAGAACTCTGATTTCATGACACTGCATATTCATTTAATGAACCTCCCTTTTTATCTGCTAATTGCTACAACACTCTCTGGATTAAGACTATAGCACATTCTTTCGAGAATCTGTGCATTGTCTAGTTCAAGTTTATTTATGAATATTTATTAGTTTGCTAGCATACCAGAATCTTCTTAGTAGCTAACACATTACCTCACACTAATAAGGGCTTTTGTTTGACATGGAAAGCAATTGCTTTACATTGGAAAGGCTGTTAAAACTTCGTGTATGTCTCTCTGAAAAGCAAAGAGAATTGGAAAGCTAAATATACAGACTAGGATTTTCCAACAGGCCCAGCTGTTGGAAAATACAACCTATTTGCATCATACTACAGTGAAAGTAGTACACAAACCCAATTTTGATTCTAAATAGAAGAATTTTGTCAGTAGTTCTACAGTTAACAGTAAAATATCTTTTCAGTTCACCTGTGAAAACAGAATTTATTCCAAATTCAGTACAGTGAATTATGAATTCAGATATCACAAAGAGTTATTTCAAACTGAACATAATTAATTTGGATAATATTGTGGATGCTGTTAGCCATTTTACTAGAGTATGTTATGGCCTCTAATTAAACCTGAGTACACCATTTGACTTGCAAATATAAAAGTGTGACAAAAAATAGTTTGTTGAGAGCCAAGGCTAGTAGGAAAACTAAACACAGGACAAATGATAAGAAATGTAGAAAAAAGTGGCATGCAGTATAAATAAAAAATCCGTACAAAACTATCAGTCTTTGGGAAGATTAACTGATAACAACGCTGAAGCTAGTGCCATCACCAGCAAGGATCCCATAAGGAAACTCTCCATTCTTTGCGGACTCAAGGTGTCCCTACGAAAGTTAACAATGTCATACCTGTTGATTTCAGTCCTGTTTAAGTTATCAATTGTCAGAGCTCAAGAGATGTGAAAGAATTGTCGCTCCAGAATAAAACAAAAGGTACAGTTCTTTTCAAGCATTGTCAGACTCTCTTTCAGAAGGATGAGGTTTCTCAATGCCTTTTGGAGACACAGGTAATCAGGAGTAACTACAATGCAGACATAGTTTTAGAGGTTGCATATGACATTAGATGTTAAACTGTCAAAATCCTCATCCCCAAATTATTTCAAATAGGAATCTCATTAAAGTCCTTATGATTCCGTACTTGAGTAATGTGTCCCCTTCTGGGCTCCTCACTTCAAGAAAGATATTGGAGGTGCTGGAACATGTCTAGAGAAGGGCAGTAAAATTGGTGAAGGATCTAATGAGTAAGTCACATGAGGAGTGGCTGAGGGAGCATGGATTTTTCAGTCTGGAGAAGAGGAGGCCCAGGGGAGACCTTATCACTCTCTACACCTGAAAGTAGGTTATAGGCAGATGGGAGTCAGCTTCTACTTCCAGGCAACTAGTGACAGGATAAGAGGACATGGCCCCAAGCTGTGCCAGGGGAGGCTCATCTTGAACATCATGAAGAATTTCTTCACTAAAAGGGTGGTTAAGCATTGGAATGAACTGCCTAGCGAAGTGGTGGAATCACCATGCCTGGAACTGCTCAAGAAGTGACTGGACTTGGCACTTAGTGCTAAGGTTGACCAGGTGGTGATCAATCAAAGATTGGGCTCAGTCTTGGAGGTCTTTTCCAACATGAATGATTCTGCAATTCTGTGATTCTATGTTCATTTTTATGGGAGGAAAATCTGGAATGTGAACTGGGGATAAGGATAATCTTGGTGTGTGTCAAACACTCCTGCATTGGCCTTTAAGCACTCCCATGTCCTTACATCTGCTATTTCAGATACAACGACAGAGCTTAAGGACAAAACACATCCATGAGACTACTCAATCTCCCATACTATATGAGTTACTTTTCCACCAAACCAAATAATTTGCACTTGATCAAAGTTCTTCTTGTGCTGTGTTAAAGCATATTAATTAGTACATAATGCAGTAGTGGAAAGAAGCCAGATCCTGTAGCAATGAAGATTTATATAGAATAGAATATACAGTAAGAATAAAGCACACTGAAATGCTGTGAAGGAAGAAGCAGTAGCACAGTCTGTATATATGGGTATGGAGGGAAAACTTGAGTATTAGAAAAAAATTAAAAGAACCAGTCCCTGTGAATGAAATCACTCATTTATAGACAAAAATTCTAACTATAGAAACAGAGAGAAACTACAACTTCCTTGTTACCTTATTGTATTTGTACAGAATGCTTTTAATCCAAATTAGCAGTTATTTAATACCTTATTCCTAATGCTCGTCAGGGCTTTGCTAACAAGCATTTAAATTTTCACTCTCTGAATCATCTTGGCTGCAGTTTGCTTGTCTTTCTAATTGCATCTCTTCTTTGACTTGACCTAAGAGTCAGATGATTTACCACCTGTACTCTTAACTTAAACTGTGCCAGCCTAATCGGCTCCAGATTTAATCAAGCGTTCACAATGTCAATGTTTCATTTTCACCTTTGCTTATTTTATGTAAAATGACACTGATCGCTAGTTAAGTGATTAGGTGAGATTGTGTGGCTTTGTCTGCACTGTTACAGATACTATTTGACTTTTGTTTTATTTATCAGGGGTTACTCCAATATGCAACTACTGTCATGAGAGCTTTGGATTCATACCTATGTATTTTTACTGGTGTTCTGGGACCATAAAGAGATGCAGGCTCTGTCTTTTATATTCACATCCAACCTTAATGGGCCTGCCATCTGTCGAATGTGTATGTATGTTGCTTGCATGCTTTTTAGGCTATTCATATTTCAGACATTTCTGAAATTTGAACCACCTTTTCAGCAGTTTTTACCTCTCTTTACTGACAGTACAGGAACACGTATTTTTAACTATCATCTACAAACATGCATCTAAACTGCTTTCTGGAGTAGATTTTGCAAATAGCCACATTACATGTATTTCATAGGCTGATCAAACACAAAAAAAAATCTTTTTTTTTTCTTCTGCTAGAGTAGAGTGATATTCTTCCAGTAGTCATAAAAATTACAGTATTAAAACCCCCTGAAATCTGTACAGCAACTGTAATTATGCTCTTGGGATCTTTGATTTTTACTAATTCTCTAGGTAATCTTTGGTGGTATGTGCCTGATTTAAGATCATTTCCTGTTACATCTGCCCTCTGGAGTGTACATACACATATAGACACATAAAATATTAAAATTTATATATTGTGGATAGTATATAGATACTACTCTTCTGACAGTCTGATATGAGCGAGTTTTACAAAGGTGGGGGGTACTGATCCTGGAATTCAGTAGTCAGTCTCAAGGAATTAGTGGGATTGGGATTTTTCCAGTGGGACCAGGATTTTACCTTTGTTTGGAACAGAACTTTTCCAGCCTCTGGGCATTAAAACAGAAATGATGTCCCACAAGCACTTGTATGTTAGTTACAAGATCTCATTGAATTCCTTTCTGAGTAATTAATATTTCAATTCAGTGACATTAATCAGAAATTAAGAATGAAATTAATAGTAAGCATCCAGCTAGATAACTCCCAAGTTAAAATATGTAACTATCTCACCCAAAAAAACCCACTAAATTCTGTTCACGCAAGATATATCAAAAGTTAATTTAGTGCATGTGCAATAAGAAGTGAACAAGAAAAAGAATGCTGAGGATGATGCTACTTTTTTTTCTTATGGTTAGACAAATATTTAAAATAACAATATTTGAACTCTCAAATTCTGTCAAATACCTTAACCATCAGACTAACAGGTAAAGTTGGTAACAAGTAAAATTCTCATTACGTTTTTCCAATACATATCCGTTTAAACTCAGATAACCACTCTCATATCAATGTTTAACAACTGGATCAGAAGAACCCTTTCTCTCTCTCTCTCTTTCTGGGGCAATTAATATTTCATTGTGACACTTACAACAGAAGATCAACTCAAGAAAAAGCTAAAGTTTTAGGCACAGCTGATCCACAATAATTGTCCAAGTGAACTGTTTGATTCAAGTAAGTGCAAGGTAATTTGAATTACTTTAACCCTCTTTTCAGTGCACTCTGAATGAACACACTACCTTGTGTTTGTTACATAGGTGGGGCATGCATGCAAACACATATATGCACACTTTCCAAGACAGGTTGGTGCAAAGTACTGTTGTACACAGTACTGTGTCTGTTCATTTTCCTCCCTTATGTTATCCTAGTGCCCAGCCCTGATACTCAAATGCAGTGTTAAGAGAGAACTCTTACTTGGTCACGTTTTGGTGCTTTGGTGATCCCAAATATGCAAAGCTGTGTTCAAATTTGAACCTACCTTCAGTTTCACAAGCTGCGAACTATAGGAATATGGTATGTCAAAAATAGAAATTACTTTTGGAATACTCAATTTTAAATGATACAGATGCTAAAATTAAGACCTGAACTACAAGTTTTCTGACATCTAGTTAACAGCTATAGAGTGAAAATGCAAAGTTCAGCATGTGTCTTGAATGCTGTTATCTCACTCCATTTCTAAATAGAGAACTGAATGAAATTCTTAAAACAATGCAAGATAATAGATTTTAAATATCACCAAATGCCAATTATTACTATAGGTAGTCTGCAATACAGTAAAAAATCTGTTTTTTTATTAATAGATACATTGATTTTGCAAAACTCCAGAAACACCGATGGAATAATTTTTGAAAGTAACAGAGAGAAAAATAGGTTTTTATTTTGCATCATATATGTATATCTTTTATTCCCACTATATCCCATACTACTCAGGTTGCAATAGAAAAAATAGCATGAGAGTATAAAAAGAAAATGTTCTGAACGGTTTACTGTATTATCAGAAATTGTATGATTCATGATTTTGCTGAGTAAACTCCACAGGGGAAAAATATGTGAAAGGTGCATAATCTTGGCCTCCTTTAATATTTATTCATATTAATGCAGTGCACGTTTTGAAATGACTTTGTGCATGTCTATTCCAAACTAGTCATGAAAAAAAGGAATGAGGAAGGTAATTATAAATAATTTAATGAAGCTCTGTCAATCAAAATAGGAAATTTTTTATGTATGTAAAGGTGTTTAACTTTGCCAAGAGGGCTTCCCATATACACAAAGGAACTATGTAAACAAATATTCTGCATATGCTTGTGAATAGTTAATTAACTATTCACGGAATGTGAATTAAAAGCATTTAAACAAAAAACAACTATTCTAATATATCTTCACATAATGACCATTTACTTTAACTGTAGAAACTGTAGTTTACTGTTCATTGTGTGGATACAATATGGGGATTATGGTTTATAGCATTCTCCAAAGTCACATATGTGATCTTGTAAGGTAAAGACAACTTGCAGTGAAAAAAAGTGATAGAGAGAATTAATGTGTTCCTTTCAGGTGATTATAAGCCTCTATTCATTATACTAGAGGGTAGTGCTAATAAGAAAGGTTGCTGCCGATACCCAAGGGTGATAACCAGGGGCAGTATTGGTTATTACAGATGTGTCCATACCTTCTCAATACACTGGTACTGAAGTGCTTATCTAACTCTTTCCAATTTTTACAAAGGGTTTAAAGATAAGAGCCAAGAAAAATTATTATGTCAATGGTTTCCATGCCAGCAGAAAGCCTGACATAATTATCTACAGGTTACAAATTGTACCCCACATCTCCAAAGAATGCTATTTGAAAGATCCACTGGTTGGGGTAATTCCCAGTACTAATTCAAAGGCAATCCATTTGTAGAAAAAAAATGGAGACCATGGCAGGCTCAGTCACATCCACTATGGCAAATATTGCTTTTATACATACACTTCTTAAGGGATCAACTATGAAAAGGAAGACTGAAAGCTGCAAAGTATCTTCTCTGTTTGTAGCAGATGTAAAAAATGGAACCAAAAAGTGAAGCTGAGAGATTTCCCATAACACAGAGTGTATAGAACAGCTTGTCTGAACATAGTATCAACACAAAATACTCATAAAATGTTAAACTTGATCTAGTTGCTTAAAATACATAACTTTTATTACAAAGGACAATTAACATTGTTCATTTACATAAACTACACTTTTATCAAGTTTCACTGTCAAATGAAAGTTTCTGTCAAACTTCTGTTTTTTGACTCATCAGCATATGTTGCTACAACAACCAAGTAAAGGAAATGCTTGAATTTTTTGCGGTTGAGAATAAAAAGAAAGAATAAAGAAAATAAGATGGGAATGGTATACTGTACTCATAGCAAATAGACTTTCAAAGTTCTAATTCAGCAGAAGTACTTATGTGAGAAATTGAAGGGAACTTAGAGGAAAGATGGGGCAAGACTGTTTTCAAGAACATGTAGTGACAAGGTAAGGGGGAATGGATTCAAACTGAAAGAGGGTGAGTTTAGATTAGATAAAAGGAAAAAAGTCTGTATTGTGATGGTGGTGTGACACTGAAACAGGTTGCCCAGGGAAGTTGTGGATGTGAAAATAATGCCTTAAGGTTTTTGTATATTTTTAGATTTTAATAATAGCTGTATAGTTTCTCACACTTGAGATAGCAGCTGACAGTTTATAAACCTCTTTCTCATGGTTTGTGCCACATTCTTGAAATTATGTTTAATGTTCTTTTCAAGGAAAGAGATTTTAGCAAGGACGTCCAGTTTGGGTCATGCACCTGGATCAGAGTAATAAGATACATTGTAGTCAAAACAAGGTAGAGGGCCCAGAAACCTTGGAAAGGCTCCAGTGGGGCAGTTCTGAGGCTGGTACCAGGTGCAAAAGGGTTTTTGGAGTTGGATGTATCCGTTAGATATAATAATTAAGTAGAGTTATAAATTTTTAAGAACCCCATATTGTGGGTTAACCTATGTATTGTGTAGCACCTGAAAGCACTTTCATTAAAGACCAGCTCTCTATTTTATCTGTGTTAATATTGTCTGGAAAATTCTCTCAATTTAGGCAACAGAAATGTTCAGTGCCAGGTCAGATGGGGCTCTGAGCAACCTGATCTAGTTGAAGGTGTCCCTGCCCATGGCAGGGATTGGAACTAGATGATCTTCAACCCAAACCATTCTATAAATCTATAATTCTATGAAATTGTTATTTTTCAGCTTTTTTTTTTGCCATTAATATTTTTATCTATTAACAAGATATGTATTTTACTTGTGGGTGTGTGCTTCTATCTGCATTGTGTCTGCCTTAGCAGGGATCCAACTTTTATAGAAACTCAACAGGCATTTTTGTCCCCTGTATTTATTAAAGTTTTGCCTTCAATAGTGTTCATGAAAGAACAAAGGTGATTCAGGGATGAAATTTTGCGCAATGAGAAACCTAAGAAATTTTGTAAGAATTGTATCATACTGTAAGGAGCTTTCAGTTAAGCTGATCAGTGACCCTAGAGTATCCTTGTGTGAATTTTTGCAGTCATTGAACATAGTCTAAAAAACACATGACCAACTTTGACTGGATTGAACTGGTACAGGTTCTCACCTGTCCTCTGAAACACTTTTTCTTGAGTAACCAAAGCACATTAGTCTAAAGTGCACTAGCTGGTTGAACACAAATAAGTAGAAGAGATTTCTTCTTAATGAAATTCATGGAAGATTCAATAGGATACAGAAAAGCAACATAAATGTCTTACAACCTTTCTTCACTCCTACATAATTTTCTACTGTGTTTATTTGTATTTTGAGATCGCTCTGCTCCAAAGATTTAACATAATTCTGCTAAAGTATTAAGATAGACATTTAATACCTGCATCCCTGAATTTTTAACTTGCTCTGAAAGTAAGTCAGGGAGATAAGACCATAGCTACTGACATTCCAAACTGCTATGCAGTGCAGGAAATGTTATTTAGTTTTAATCAAGAGTGGCTTGTCTCCCCAGTATTTGGATTTTTTATCTTTCAAACTAAATTTCATCAGTAGTACTTTCTGGGTTAGTACTGCTATTTTCAAATTATCATGACAGATTTGAAAAATGCCTTCACATTTATATAGTTGGGGGTGAAGTCTAAGGGGTCTGTAAACATCACAAAACTACATGAAATGTTCAGATAAGCCTGTGAAACCTATGCACAACTAGAAACAGGGCACAGACAGGTCAGTAGAAGAGGTGAACACCAAAAATCCTGTTATGGAAGTTTATAGAATATGTCAGGCAAGAGGAAGGAGAAGAGCTACATAAAGATTTCATGCAGCCTGGAGAGAAGTACTTCTTGATTTACTCCACTGAGGGAGAGAGGACAAGAGAGAATGAAAAGCAGATGAAAGGGTTTTATTGAGAACTGTCAAGAGTAATCTTTCTTGACTAGTCTTTTGATGAGTCTCACCATCCTAGAGTTCTTCCTTACGATATTTCTGCTATTTGCCATTTCAGAGTAGTCCCTTTGGCATTACTTACCTCATGCAGGGGAGTATCTAATATTCAGTCAGATCTCCCTCATGTCTACTATTTCCCAGGCCTTCTGCCTTTCATCCTGAATCATCCTGTCCTACAACACTGAAGAGCACATTGCCTCACATGTGGGCTTTCCCTCTGTTCCAGTCACTTCAAATAAAAGGTTAATGTTTCTTCTATCCCAGAGTTGTTCCTCTGCAGCTCATCTTTTCTCTTAAGAACCCACTCCTGGAGCTAATCACAGTTGATACCTTTTGTTCTTCACGTTTTCCCCTATGACAGACCCTTTCAGCCTCTTATGATCCCCGTGAGGCCATCTTTCTCCCTATCCTCCCCTAGAATGGTGAACAAAACATCACCATCCTAAGCATCTTCATAATCTGCTTTAAGTTCTTCCTTTTCATCTGATTTCCTCCTTCTTCAGACCATGTCTTCTTCAGGTGTTGCCAACAAGGGTACATCTAAACTACTTTTTAAGCCTTGTTTCAGAGTTAACCTTGTCACAGAGTGACAGATGCTAATGGTGGGCTGCTATCCCATAGCAACCAACAGATGTCATTAATGTAATTAGCTTTTGGAGGGACTGTCTTTCTGACAACATGAAAGAAAATAAAGGATGCAAGAGTAGTAAAGGCTTATTAAACTATCTGCATTTTGTAATATTGTGCATGTTATGGAAACCATGCCTACAAAGGATGCAACCATCAAACCAGGTGTGAGGAAAAGTCAAGGTTTTAATGCCTTGGCATGTGTATCAGCCTTCAAGGGAAAATAAAATAAAATGTTCTAAAATAGCTCAGAACTGTTACACTTCCCTGTTGGTACTGGGGAAAAAAACAAAAAAAAAAAAAAAAGGAGGACTGAGTAATTTCTGTTTCCTTCTAGAACACTGTAACTACATACTGTCCTTACTCATAATAGACTGTAATTATGGAGCTAACCTTTATGCTATTATAATTGTGTGCCCCCTGCAGGCTGAGGATTTTGGTATTGTGCTATGAGTGTCACAGTTGAGATAACTGTTCCTTCACGATTACACCTACTCTTATTAGTCTTATCACTGAAACAGAGATGGAGTTGAGTTCAGTGGCCAAATTACATCAATAGACTTACTTTATAATGTTCTGAATATATTTATATTTAATTCAAATTGAACCCAAAATGCATTCTAAATACTTAATAACATTGGTTTGACCCCCAATTAGGTGATGCGTGTCCACAAATAACTGAGATACAGCATGTTTTCAGTGTTTCATTATCTTCTCTCTTTTTTCTCTCTTTTTTTTTTTTTTTCAGTAGCCTCTCCACTACCTGCTCAACAGACAGATGAGTCTCTTATCAGAAGTACCAGATGGCAGAGCCAGTCTGTTTGAATTTTCCAACAGGCGCTCATAGAACATTTCTGCGAATTTTGTTAAAGTGCATTATATTACAGCACAATTGGGGATATAAGCGGGGGGATAACACAACTTCTGTTCGGGAGTGTATTTTTAAACCTTGTCAGAGAGTTCTGCAATGCAAAGGCTGTGTTTTTTAGCTCAAAGAAAGCAGGCTGAATCTTAACTGACATTGTCTTCAGATCCCTCATTTCAATGTCAAAAAGGGGTTTCAGAGGATGAACTGAAGAACTGTCTTCACAGTTTGTGAACTGGGAGAAAATATGCTCTTTGATTTACTGAGAACTTAATGGCACTTAAATGAATCAGACCATTGTATAACACTGAATACTGCAGAATTTCGTACTACTCATGGCCAAGAAATGGACCAAAAGGTTAATCTCTATCATTAACAGAAACATGCAAGTGTTCCTTGGTGATATACATACATATGCACATATATATATTTACATCAGAGCTGTCCTTTCTTCTAGGTTTTGGACAAAGTCAAGGTATTATCCTATGTGTGCTTCATTTCATAGAACAAGAGAATGAGAAAAGAAACAGAGAAGACAAGACAAAGGAACAGGCAGAACCCTTGCATTTAGTTGACCAGAGTTAATATCAGATATATGGCATACCTAGTTAATCTGGATGCTCAAGATTCCCAAGAAAGCATGAGAAGCATATAATTCTCTTCCACATGCCTTTTACTTTCTAAAGTTGACAGACATGAAATCTGAGCATGCCTTAGCGTTAAGAGACATAGACTCTCAATAAACTAGCAAAAAGTGCCAAAAATCTTACAATATGCCCTATTTCTTTCTGAACTTCAGTAATGACTCTCCATATTGCAAAGCAGAACCAATGGGTTTGAGATACTTAGATGCTTATGGTTTTCCTTTTTGATATTATAAGGACATATCTCACACACACACACACACACAAACTAAAAAAAAGAACAACCTCTAAACAGAAGATGTGAATTTATGCATTATAAAATCCAGAAATCTCTCAGAATAGGATTAAAGTTGATGCCATGAATGTTCTGCTTTATTGTTTTTATATAATTTCTATGTTCTATCATTCCAACTAGATAGGGATGAGTGAACTTTATTTTAATATCTATTTATAAATGCTTTCAAGTCATGCTCAGATGCATGTCAAGTCAAGTCAGATGCATTTTAAATTTAAAATAATTCAGTTGAGGCCACTACACTGGGCCTTAATCAGTATTCCAGACCCAGTGTCCTGAAACTTCATGGTATTTGATATAGAAGTGAGATCAAATGTGCTAGTGTAAAAACAGTACTGTGAGACAACTTGAAGAGTGTACATGGTCTGAAACGACCAGAAGTTCTACAGAAGCAAACAAAGACAAAAGTTCAAAGCATACTTATGTTTTTAAAAAATATATTTTTTTCACACATTTTTCAGCTTTTTGTCAGTTTTTCTTTATTTTTTTTTTAACTAGAAATAGTTGTGAAACTTGAACAACCTAAAGATTTACAGTTTTTTCTCATGTATCTCATTTTATGATGACCGACATGATACAGAATAGTATTAGCTCTGTGATTTGCATGCTCACTTCAGAGAAAGTATTTATATTTTATAGTGTTTATAAATTTATATAAGAATATGTATACATTTATAAATATCTAGTATTTACACTATATTTCTAGCATAAAGCTTAAACATGTTTATTCCTTATTTATTCCAGGTGCCATAGTCACAACAGCCCAGTCACTAGTCCATTTACTTGTCTTCACACTTGAATATATTAGATGTCTTCCTGTTTTTACAAATCATTATCCAAAGGGATTGAGAAGAAATTAAACAGGAATTCAGAAAAATCATCCAATTTAAAAAGTCCTAGGATAATTTAACCAAGTCAAAAAAATGAACAAGTCATCATTGATGAATATGTTATTCTAGCATAACATTCTCTTATATTAATATCAAATGTTATTCTGAACTCATCTGCAAATTGTTATTGAAAACAGCTTGATTCACACAAAAAGGTTTACTATCAACCACCTACACAATAACTAACTGAAAAATATCTAGCTTTCTACATTATATACTACTAATGACAGACTTTTGTCTTTGGAAAAAAAAAAGGTGTTATGGAGGTTCTCTGAATTTTTTTTAGTCTTATTATTTAATGATATTTACTGCCTTCTTAGTGGGGATGGGTTGAGCACAATGAGAGTTGCTATTTGAAAATAAATAGACATTTAATTATTCCTGCTCTTTACTAAGAAAAAAACTATGGTTAGTCAATATGACATAGGTATGTTATCAGACATAAAAATATAAATAAAAATTAAGTGGTTTCAAAGCTTTTTGAACAAAGAAATGTGGGTTCATAAATGATAACTTCCTGAAAGTCCAGAAATACTGATGTGAAATGTGAAGATGCCAGTGAAATGGACTACAATGGTAAAAAGCCACAACGGAATAGTTTCTTGTGCATGATATTATTCAGCAAAAACATTTCCTAATACATTTTTGATGGAAATTAACATAGAATAACCAACATGGGGTTTAAAAAACAGTTGTTAATACATAAACTACACATTGCATTACTGCTCTGTGATTTTTTTATACTGCTAATACCTACAGGGCTCAACTAATGCTCAACTTGAAATATGGAAAATTCACAGGTGGCCTGGTCTCAAGACACACACACATGCAAAGGTACTTTTGAGACTTTTATGTTTATATTAGGTTTTTATTACAATGGAAAGAACTAGTAATAAAAACAGGATCACTCATATTTGTATGGATTGTTTTGATATGTTTTCATATAAATATTACAAAAATATACCAAAATAAAGGGATAGACAATATTGGTAAAATGCATGCTATAACCAAGTCTAATCAGTATTACATTAACTTCGTCTCACTGTGGAGTATTTGGAGCTTTTAGCTACAAACCCTAACATTCTTATAGTGACTCTATGCAAACTAAATTTATGCTTTGACTAAGGCTTTTTGGTGGATCAGGAAACAGCACATTGTACTGGAAGATAGAAAAATTTCAGCCTCTTTTGATCCGCTCAATCTCCTCTGTGGAAAAATCATTAGAAATAATTTAGACTATTAAGACTCCTGTTTTTCTTTAGCTTCACTCTCAGAGAAGGATCAGGTACTTTGCCTGAAGTTTGTAAAAAATTTGAGTCTGAGATGAACATGGATGGGAACCATTTCCACCCAAGCTGTAAAAATCAAGTAAAAAATAAACCTGCTAAAATGAGGGACTCGATAAGACATCAACAAGGTAATTTAAAGCTTCAAAAATTGTTCAAGTGCTGTAATAAAATGAAGCTTTCTAACTTCTAAGTCATCACGAAGTGTCTACTAAATACATGCAAAAGGTGAGGCTTTAAAACCTGTAACTGTCTGATTTGACCCATATGCTTTTAACAATGGATTTTTTTTTTTTTTAAAAAAAGAAGCTCCAAACTGAACAAGACAAAAAGAAACAGTCTTGGCCCCAGTTGTGGCTGTCCATATTCATGAAGTGAACTTGGCAGTGTTATTTTCACAGTTTTATTACATACTAACATGGAGGTTTTTTTCATCAGCTCTTTTTGGCTTTTCCAATATGTATCTAAATCCCACTAAAATTGCTTTCTTTTCTTATCAACACAGGAAAAATAGTGAGCAAAGTGTTATCTGCGTGTATGTGTTTTTAAGCTATGTGTTTCAGTGCTGATAAGCAGAGATGCATTGACTATGATAAAAGAAGAAATACCAGAAATGATGTTGCTTGCTCAAAGATTTCTGAAAAAAAAATCATAGCTTTCAGGTTCAGGCTGAAATCTTCAAAGATAACGTTTCATAGTAATTGAAGAACTTGAAATTATATCTTTCTTAGAAACATGTATAGTCAATTACATCAGGTTAAATAAAGTCGTTGTCCCTATATTTGTAGCTAAAGTGAGACATAATTTATCCAAGTTAGGTTTAACTAATTTGTTAGCAGTTAGACATATGCCAACACAGCAGGTGATACACATTTATTTTTGCTGGCAAAAGACAAGATTGGCTATGTAGCAAGTATTATTATCACACTAAGAAATAGCAAACCCCACAATTTCTGAGGTTACTTAGGCTGTGAAAATTAGTATTTTGGAAGCCTTCTATAGCAACGTCTAAACATCATGTGTACCAAAATCTGTTGTGAGATATTATCCCCTTGAAGGAGATGTTATTAAAATTTATATCTGGGGTTGCTATTATTATGTATTTAAATAATTGTAGAGCTACTTGTAGATCCAGTGATATACTGGAGAACTACTTCTATATCAGGTTCTGCCAAAGCTACCTAAATAAGGACCTTGCTGACATAAACTGTAGGAATTTTGTATCCTGTTATTATTGATCAGAGAACTGAATTTATAGACCCTCCTTGGAGCAGTAGGTACAACATGAAAAGTTGCAATGACTACTTGGTTATCTCTGAAAGACTTCAAAGATTGCTGAATATGAAATATTAGGCTTCTGAAAGTTATCAGAATATTCAACACAGTTTATAATGCATAAGAACTCTATTATGCAAGCTTGATCAAAAGTTATCAGTGAGAAAATCCTGATATGAAAACAATAAGGAAAAAATCTAGCCCGGTGATACTGAAGGCCATCAAAATATATACAGCTAAAGCTGTTGAACTGTCAGGGAAAACAACATAGTTTATTTCACCATATGACATGCAGATTAAATATTCTAGTCCTTAGTCAAAATTTCAATTTCAAGTGAATGAGAGTTCTGCTGGAACAAAGGGAATGAAATGTGACTCAAAAAGGCAAGCTTCTAGCATGTGCTTCTATGTGCCTGAAGGCTGGCTTACTTAGCCTGCTCTTTTTCTGCTACACACATGGTAAAAAATAAAGGTCTACAGAACAGTCTTTAAAGAAACTTTTTATTAACATGAGACAATAACATAGAATTGTGCAAAATGAAAAAAATTGTTTCAATCTATAATTGATTAGATTTAGGCAAATCTCACTAAAGTATGACCATGAGATCAAATTCTCTCCTAGTTTGCAACATTAGGAATAAGGATGAAAAATTAGAGTAAAAACACATTGCTACAGGTCTTGAACAGATATACTACTCTGTTATGATGGTTTGTGTTTTACATCATATGATGGGAAAGTTTGCTTTTACCAACATTAGAGTTGTCTTCACCCCTTCTGGAAGGATGCAATGGGAATTGGAGAAACGCTGACTTGAATGGTGGTCATCCTTTTATTTTCAAATTATTCTATTGCATTAATGCAGCAGATGTGGATTAATGTACAGAGCTGTTTGTAATTGCAGTTTCTAATATTTAAATGCATTTACTTTGCTTAGCCAAATCAGGACCGGGGTTGCTATAGGGTTTTATCTCCATAATAATTGTTAACAGAATCATTAACTAAGATTGACTATTCCTGACTTCCTTAATCTTAACACTAAACATTTTTCATAGAAAAATATAGTAAGTTTGAGATAATTTGCTACTTTGTGAACTCATAAATTCAAGAATTCAAAAGCTGAAGAAAACTTGCTGATAGTTAATTATCAGTATTTTCACCAGTTAGCTAGATCACCTCATCATGCTACTGCCAAAAGCTTTTTCCAAGTACTAAACATGGAAAAGTAAGTAGAATATCTGGGAGTTCTGCAGAACTCTGAAAGTAAGGGCTTATTTTTAGCTGCAAACTTTGGCTTCTCTGAAGTCAGTTTTTACCTCCAACATCTGAATGCTTTTTCTCTGTAGGTGAGACTGGTGACACACAGATGGAACTCATTGCCTGCAGTGCCACATGCTGCTGAAGAGAAAGTTTAATGAGGGTGAGAAAAGTGGCTCAGACTTTTACCCATTGTCTTCCATCACCAGTCATCACAACAGCCTCAGGAGGTGTGACAGCTAATACTGCTTTTGCAAGTGGAGTCACATATAGGGATTGCACTACATATCTTCCCGAAAAGGCAAAGGTATCAAAAAGCAAGTTTGCTTATTGCATATATTAGATATTCAAACATTCCAACAGAATTAGCAATATCTTTAAAATATAAGACAACTTACCTTCTTGAGAGCAATCTGTTAATCAGAAATTATATTTAAACATGCCCATCTAAATATAGATTAAGTATTCATGAAAAAATTCCAAACCCCTATTAAGAGGTAACAGAACAATATTTTTAAACTGGTGAATAAGATGCAAAAAAAAGTACTCTCCTGAGCACTAACTTTAAAAAAAATGATCAAGTGTACTTTATAGAACACGATTTTCATTAGGCAGAGGGAATGCTTGTAGTAGTGGAAGGCAATAACATGTTGAACTGCTCTGGGTTAATGACTTGTAGGCATTTCTCTTCACTCTCCATATTTTGAGCTTGAGGTGGTATTGCTTATTCTCTCATAACTGACAGCCAATGACCTGGCAAGGCACCTTCTCACGCTGCTGCTGAGCCATCCTTCTTCCTATCTGTAAAACTGTTTCATCACACCCAGCTGAACTGAGTTGTGTTTCCTTAGGAGGATTGTCCCTAAGTTGCTTCATTTTGATCCAGTAGCTTTCCTGACTCCCCTCGCGGGGGGGGGGGGGGGGGGGGGGGGGGGGGGGGGGGGGGGGGGGGGGGGGGGGGGGGGGGGGGGGGGGGGGGG
>JAWWEE010000074.1:106628573-106657958 GCA_035221455.1 Xenops minutus | reverse complement strand
TCTTCCTCTTCCTCTTCCTCTTCCTCTTCCTCTTCCTCTTCCTCTTCCTCTTCCTCTTCCTCTTCCTCTTCCTCTTCTTTAGCTTTTCCTTTTCCTTCTTCTTATTTCACATTTACATTTCAACATATGTTTTTCATATCCCCTCGGACAACCTATTTTAATTAGAAAGGATCATGTTTCAAGCTGCAGGAAAATGCCATTGTAAAGGATTGCTGCTGAAGAACAACATTCACAGAGACCAGAACGCTCAACAGCAATCTGGGAAACATCCAATGCCAAAAGAAAACTGGAAGTGTCTAACTCTCAAGTAATTTTTCCTTTCCCTTCACTCAGAGTGCTGTGTTCCCTCCTAGCCAAAGGAAAAGATTTCTCTTCCAGTGAATCTGCAGCAAAATACCCTTTCTTAGAAATAGTTGCCTAAAGAGTTATTTAGTCCTTCTAATGAATCTAGTCCTTAGTGTATATTCTTTTTGCCTCTCACTACTTGAATATAGAGGACTTAAGCATAAAAACTCCTGTATCAGCTACATTTTCTATTTTTGCTCTTCATTAGCTTGCGTACCATGACTGAAGGAATTTGAGCTCATTATTAGAGCTTCATTTGAAAATATAATGGGGCACATTTTTAATGGATCCCTAAGGGATTGTACCCAAAGCACTTATTTACCCAAGTGCCAATAATACAGTGACTAATCATACTGTACACTTGCTTGTTTCTACTGCAGACAGAACATGTACTTCATAATTTCTTTTATTTATCATCTCTGGTTGCTGACTTACCATGATGAATTATTTTTAAACTTTCAGATTATTAATGTAAAACTACTGTTATGAACTCTTTCAGTGGAAGATGTTAGGATGCTTGACAAATCTTTGTACTGTAATTGGCGAAGGGTTATATAAATGAAAAGCTTTGTACTAGTTTACAGGTTCCATCCAATGAAAACATATCACAGAGAACCCGGAAGCAGAGAACAGAGAAACACACTGGAATGTAACGGTTTAAGAGTTAGAAGACTGGAGTTGTAGTACATTCCCTGTCATCTAACCTGGATGTTGAGAGATCATCTAACCTTGAGAGTTAAATTTTGCTCATCTGTTCTTCAGATACTTCCATCTCTGTAAAGAGATATACTGGTTTTCCTTTTTGAGATTATCAGATGACAAGTTTGTATGAAACCTTCTCTAAATATGGTAGGAGAGTCATAGCTGGAGGGTAAAAAATTTTCAACCTCTACATCTCTCAAAGTACCTCCAAAATGTAAATATATAGGAAGAAATGAAAACTGGGCTAAGGAGTTTGTCTTTACCGTGAAGCTAAATATGATTACATTTTGACATATATAAGTGCAAATGTTTTCCTTCAATCTGTTCAGTACACATTTTTTTATTATATTTCACTCCTGGGCACCCATCCAGACCAACACTCTGGGATGCAAGTGTAAGCATCCCCTTGTCTATGTCTTTAGATGGCATTTGCACCATGCTCTTGCTGCTGCACCAGCAAACTTGCACAGGGAATAGTGTGGGGTTTAAAGTTGCAGAGTCTTTTAATTTTGGCATGACATAATGTTAATTAGCACTGATTCTCCTGAGGCCTTGTAAGGTCAGACATATTGTTATGGCTTCACACTGATCCTTATTGGTTTATATCACTGCACACTCACCTACATAATTTTTTCCTCTGGGTTTTGATGATAAACACACAAAAAATAAGTCAGTGTTTCCCTGGAACAAAAAGGGAGCAAACAAGGAACTAAAACTGTCTTGAGTATTCCCAAAGGTCCATTAAGTTATTCACTGTAGTGCAACAGCTTAAACTTTCTGGACACATTTCTGAAATTGAGAGCAGAACATCGAAAAACCTGATTTCCAGTCTGACCCAATCAAAATCACTAGTGCATCCAGGTCCTTCAATACTATTTACAAGTTTGGGAGGCCTCTCTATAGTGTTTTAGTGCTTTCAGCTAATTTCAAAGTACCATAATGATGGCTAAATGAGCAGTTCTGGTTTTAACACCTAACCAGTATTATCTCTGCAATTCCCATTCTGGTCCTAACAAAGGCTGAAAATTATGTCAACAGTGACCTACCAGCGCTGGTCATCTTGAAAACTTGTAAAATAGCTATAGATCAAGCTCTGATAGTCACTAGACTAACATCAGGAGAAGTCATCTTTGTTTCCAAGACTGAAGAAGTTGTACTGATAACTTGAGTAGAATATGCAAATTTACTCACCTACAACCCTCACTCTGCACTGCTGCTTTAAGATTTTACTGCTACATACACTACTTCCTCAGGTAACATTTGGAAAAAAATACCACTGAAAGATGTAATGGCACAATTTCCAGTTTTTTTTTTTTTTTTTTTTTTAGGAAACACACACTCTGCTAGGTTAGGACTATCAGGTAAAGGGAAAAAAAATCCCAAACAAAAAAAAAACACCATAAAGAATCTGAGTCCTCATTCCATTGCAATCACATTTTTTCACCATAAAAAATAGCCAAAATGCCTCTTTATTTTATTCCCTTATTTATTCTCAGTAGTATCCTGAATCACACCCTCACACACTGATGGAACTACTTTATATTCATTTAGCATGAAATTGAACGTATTTCCACTCTAAAAATAACAAAATACAGACATGAACTGCAAGCAAAAACCTAACAACAGGAGCACAATGCTCACAGTTCGCATTTTCTATATAAAGCTGACTTTAGATCAGAGAAATTAGCATTAGAAAGTAACCACTTACATATCAATTCATTATATCACAAAAGTCTGACTACATCACATTTTCTGAGTAACATAATCATTCAGCCTCACAATCTGTTATGCCTGTTGCTTTCTGATATGACCTACTGAGTGCTTGAGTTTTCTCTATGTCCTGCAATTTTTTTTTAAAGATTACTAGAACACTTTTATCATAGGCAAAATCAAATTCAAAACCTGGTTTATCACTTCCCTAAGTGACTAAGCTGGTTTTCAGCTGTTTGGAGACATTTCATTTATTTCTGTCTCCAAGGACTGCATGGTCTCCAGTCAGCCTCTAGCTGATCAAAGATTTGGATTACTGAAAGCATCCTTTCTGGTGCGTGAAATACAAAATTTAATCAGACACCTTTGCTTTCTATAAAAAAAGTGAGATGGGAGAGCTTATTTCTGCCTTTAAATAAATAATTTAAATGCTTTGCTTTAATTTATTTGCTCGAAAAATGTTTTCATCATATACACGTTTTCATAGGAACTGCTGGAAAGCCAAACATTTTCAAGGCTTACCAAGGTCATAATCAGAACATTTTTTATTACTTTATTTTTAATATGAACAAAATTCTTTGGATTTGAGTATCACCCTGCCTCATTCATGATCAAAATTCTGCAGCACTCTGCAATCGCAAACAAAATAGATGTGAAAATTACTACATTGAAATATATATGCTGTTTATTTATATACTTACTCTGTAGAGCATATATTTTTATTTTCACTGTCCAAACTAAGTGAATTGCAAAAAGTGGTGTTGTTTTTAAGTGCCTTCAAGTACTTAAGTTTAACAGGAAACAAAAAAGAGGGTACTTTTTTGGAAACTGATTTTGGTTTTTCTTTCGTTTGGTTGGTTTATTTTTTCCCCACAGTGTGCTTTCAAACTTTTTTGTTTGGTTGGGGTCTTTTGGTGTTTTTGTGGGGTTTGGGGGCTATTATATTTTTTTTTTCCCCCAAGGGAATTGGGAGGTGGTTTGTGAGTTTTTATTTTTTGGTGTATTCCTCTTGGACGCTTTGAAGAAAAAGTGTGAAATCTATCCATCACTGGGCCTCATCTATGCATTGCAATATTAGATATGAAAGTGATTTATGGGATTAAGAGATTCTTTATATTCTTTGGCATTCAGATTATCACAAATCCGTTGAAGTGATCTTGACTTTACACTATGAAATGTATCAGGAAGTCAGTCTCAGATTCTACTTAAGTCACAGACGTAGAAGGAAAATATCACAATACAATGCACAAATATTCTTTTTCCACTGGAAAATGTGAATAGGCTATGAAGAAATCATGGCAGAATATGATTTAGTAATCCTTTTTAGTTAATTTCACTGAATTTGAGTGCAAATCTGTTGACTCTAGGTCTTGAGTGTAGTCGCAGTTCAGGACCACTCTGGTCTATCCAGCTGAAATGAAAATCAGGGGATGAGGGATAGAGGTTTCATAAACTATTATTTCTCCATCATTTTCCCTTCACTATTTGGTTTTGTTTTCATTGAACTAACAGACCTTGAATAAGGAATATTTTCATGTTAGCAAAAGTACTTGGTAGAAAATATGTTTCTAATCACTCCCATGAGATAAATGGTCTTTGCTTCAACACTAACAATCTAAAATCACCAAAACTCCTATAACCAGAGCAAAAGCATGAACATCAAAAATCTGTGATGGAGTGGGAGTGGGACACTTTAAAATAATCAGAAATGATTTTAAAGTCTCACTTGTTTTCAGGTGCCATGAGGAAATTCACTTTTGGTGTATTCAGTCAATGTTGTTGACAGTGTTACTTTATTACCTTTCACTAAAGTAAAAGTCAACTTGATTTATTATTTTTTTAATACATATATAGGCAAGAAAAGAATTGATTTACATTGTAGGGAAGAGTCTGCTCAAATTCACAGCAGAAACATAAATGGTCAGCATATCCTAATAGTACTGGACTAGGGTGACACAAACAAAGGATTTAAAAAAAAAAAAAAAAAAAAAAAAAGATTTCTGAACAGTTTGCTGTAGAAGGAACAGAAATTTGCAGTTTGTTCCCAGGTGGCTGATTCCATGTAACTCTTTCAGAAGACACTTTGCATGTGAGCTGCCTTCCTCTAGCAGCCAGTGCACCTGGGAACCAGCAGCCTGGCAAGGCAGGGAGCCCCAGGGGAGACAAAACAGAACAAGAACACAGGCTGATTTTCATCAGTGTTTCAATGGAAATGACTCTTTCTGCCATTTCTGGTCTCTCCAAAAACTCTGCACAAACCATTATGAAGTAATGAGATTTTGCGGATTACATTACCTACAAAAATCTGGCCTTTTTTTTAGTTGCTGTCTTACTAAAGTAAAGCCAAAATTAAAGTTCAGTTTTAATGACAAGTGAAATGGAGGGTCCCCTTATTTCATTTAGGTCCTGTGCTTGCATTTGTTACCTAAATGATTCAAGAAGTGTGTTTAATCCATCCTTAACTAGGAATTTCATAAGCAGAACCTGGTGTATTTGCTAAAAAGGAACTCTTTTCATGCTTCTCAGTGATTCTAATTATTTATGAATGAGTCTGCATAACTAGATTGACTTTTTCAGTCATTACTTTCCTGCTTAGGGTATTCTACAGAAGTCCCTGTTCTACTGGACCATATTACATGTTAAATTGTCTGACTTGATATAGCAATTAATGATTTTTCACAGTGGTAGACAATGATTTGTCATTTTAGCCATCACAAAGTCACATGTAGAAGAAACCGACATATGAAAAGCAGAATCACATATGGTAGATGTTGGCTTGTGCTATTCCAGTTTAGAGTGTAAGTGGGCATTTTGAAGCAATAACTCCAGAAAATTCCTCATTTCCTGTGGATTTTTTTCCATCATTCACATCCCCCCATAGAGTACACAAACAAACGTGCTGAAACATGTCTACTTTTCCCTTTTTAGTCAATACATGTATTATGAATTTTTGGCAGTCAGCATGCCCAATCTAGTCATGTGTCACATTTGTGCCAAGGTATCGATCTGTATGTGCAAGACCTAATTCTGCATAAAATAATTCTAACTAAAGTCATGCTGACAAGGAGAAAAGCAACATGAAATTATTTGTAGACATAAATATAAGTTCTGATAAAAGACAATTTAGTACAAATAACTAGTGAGGCATTCTTTCTATTCTAACTGGAAATGAAGCTACTTAATTTCAAAAGAAAAATACATCAATTATTGATGTATGATTATTATTTTTTTAAAGCAGAATTATTTCCTATTCATTAGCATTTATCCAAAAGTCATTAATTTTAATATGCATTTGGGTGATGATATTTGAATTGTAAATAATTTTGTATTCTCCACAATTTAACCACATTTTGCATATTCATGAGACAATTTAGTCAAAAGATGTAGCAGGGCCTGCATTGCTTTAGGATATAGTCACATTAGGTAATTCTGTGGTACTGTGTTGCCTAAGGCTTCACCTACTTCATTTAGCAACCAGTAATATGAAAGATCCCATGCACCAATGTCTCATGTAATTGAGATGAAGAGGCCCCAGTGAAAGCAATTCATGAACAGATTACAGTTCATATTTTCACATCTTAATCCAATCTTTATGCAAAACAATCAATCACAGAGAAACACAATAAAACCATGACTGAGAAAAAAAGCAGAACATCTTTGTTTCATGATTTTCAATTTTTAAAAGAAAGTAATAATATCTGTATGCTAGATGACATATTTCATCATGCTAGAGATAATTAGTCTTTGAAAAAGGAAAGTAATGATCTCTGCAGGCATCTGTGTGATAGATTGTCATTAGTCCTCCAGGATATCATAGGTAATTAAAGGCTGTAACCCACTAACCTACACTTGTACCACCTGATCTGAGATCTGAGTCTCTTCAAACAAATTTTTAAAGACAAGATAGGTACAGAGAAGGATCTTTTACTTTAATTGATCAGTGATAATGTGCTGGCATGGTTTATTTTTCTTTTTAGTGCATGCAAGTTCAGAATCTAAATCTGGCATGTCATCTATTCTGGCAGCTCATTTTTAAGCTTATTTTGGGTAGGTTGCAAGGTGATGGTTTACCCCCAGAATGAGTAGACTGGTCTTTAGAAAAGTATCAGATCATTGAAATGACACATATGTTTCAAATCATCCCCATGAAAAAATAGTACCACGAAAGAAAAGGCAGACAAATTGTTTTAGGAAGCCTATCACTTGCTGTAACAGTGCAGTTCAAATATCCAGAGGCATCAAAAGATAAAGAACACAACAGCCATTCTTGCAATATGCATCTCAAAAAAGAGAAAAGTAATCTGTCTAAACAACAGATACTAACTCAGAAGGAAGTAAGTATATGTAAAACAGTGGCAACACTCTGAAAAACATAAAACACCACACTTTTTGAATGTCTAGTGAATATAGAAGGCAAATAAACCACACAGAAGTTGTAATGGTAAATCAGGAAGGGTTGTTTGATATAAGCGGGAAAGGCTGTGGGTGCCACCTGGACTGTAGTGAAGCCTTTGACACTGTTTCGCACAGCATTCTTCTTGAGAAAATTGCTGCTCATAGCTTGTATGGGTGTGCCATTTGCTGGAGAAAAAACTGGCTGAATGTCCGGGCCCAAAAGCTTGAGGTGAACAGAATTCAATCCAACTGGCATCTCTTAGAAAGTGGTGCGCCCTGGGGCAGTTGAGCCGGTTTGGTTTAATGCCTTTATCAATGATATGGATGAAGGGTTCAAGTGTACCCTCAATCAGTTCACAGACATTACCATATTGGGTGGGAATAATGACTTGTTGGAGGGCAGGAAGGCTCTACAGAGAGATATGGATGGTGTGAATGGATGGGCTAAGGCCAGTTGTGTGACGTTCAACCAGTCACAGTCCTGAGTCTTGCACTTTAGTCAGAATAAACCCATGCAGCATTACAGTCTTGGGGCAGAGTGGCTGAAAAGCTGACAAGTGGAAAATGCCCTGGGGGTGCTGGTCAACACTGGGGTGAAAATGAACCAGCAGAGTGCCCAGATGGGCAAGAAGGTTAATGACATCCTGGCTTGTACCATTAGTAGTGTAGCCAGCAGAACTAGGGAAGGGAACTAGGGAAGGGATCCCTCTGTGCTTAGCACAGATGAGGCCGCACCTCAAATCCTGTGGTAAATATTGAGCCTCTAACTACAAGGAAGACATTGAAGTGCTGGAGTGTGTCCAGAGAAGGGTAACAAAGCTGGTGAAGAGTTTGGGACATGAATCTTAGGAGAAGCACCTGAGGAAGCTGGACATGTTTAGTCTGGAGAAAAGGAGGCTCAGGAGAACATTATTGCTCTCTAGAACTACCTGAAAATACGTTGTAGAGAGGTGGGGGTCATTCTCTTCTCCAAGATAAGAAGTGATAGGATGAGAAGAAACAACCTCAAGTTGTGCCAGAGGAGGTTTAGATTGGGTATTAGGGAAAAGAATTCTTCACTGAAAGGGTTGTCAAGGTTGAACAGGCTGCCCAGGGGAAGTGGTCAAGTCACCATCCCTAGAGGTATTTAAGACACGTAGATGTCGTGCTTAGAGTGGTTTACTGGTGGACTTGGCAGGCCTGGGTTAATGGCTGGAGTTGATGATCTTAAGGGTCTTTTCCAACCTAAAGGATCCTATGTTTCTCTGAAAGATGAGCCCCAGAATCACAAATGTTTCCAGCCAAGTACAGTGCATCATGGATAAGGACTGTTAAGGTGGTAGTTTCCAATACTTCAGGAACAAGTTCTAGTGACTAACTAAACTTGTCATTCAAAGATTCAAGGAAAAGGAAGATGATTACCAATTTTTTCAGATTCTTTCTTGCTCTCTAAAAGTTATCTATGGAATATATTAATTTTGTTTATTATTATTTCATAATCTTAGCTAAATTTCCTAAAGCAAATGGAGATCACTCAAAAGAGGTTTTACAGATACTGTCTCTATGGTCCTTGGTAGTGCTAAAGGCAGAAATAATATGGAAATATTTTACTTATAGCATGATTTTTGTGCATTTGTTTGCTATAGGCTAGGTTGCAGTTAACAGTATGTGCTTGCTATAATGCCTTTCTTATAATACATTAGGAAAGCAAAAAAAAAGGCAGTCATAATGAAGAAAAAAAAATGGTAAGCACATCACAGATATAAATTACAATTTTGCCATTCTTCAAAGTATATTTGTCTGACATTTTGCACAGTACTCATAAACAAACGAAAAAAGAAATCAGATTGAGGAATATTTTCTTAAATATTGATGGTTTAGTCATTGCTAACAGGATGCAAATACATTTCTTCAATTATCAATTTATTCATGATCTGGTCCTGTTTGCATGTAAAATGTCTCAAAATTCAAAAACATTTTTTAGATAATTCATGCCAGTTAGTCAATTGCTTAAAAAAAAAAATCACTTTAAGATAGCTAAAGATTATTAATTGAAATGATTTCCTGGTGAAAATGTACTTTCTACTTAATCAAACTTTATTTAATTTAATGACCTTGTCCATTAAAATTTCATTTGGCTTATGAAGACAACTATATGTAAAGAAAACTGGAAATTGAACCCTTTTATTGCAGAACTGACTAAATTGCTCTGGATCAGTTAAAATAAAATAACAAAGAACCAGAAAAAAAGCCTCAATAAACCTTCAGTCCTACCTCCAAGTGATATTTTCCCCAAGCCTCTCTATTCCTTCTCTTCATCGCCTTACAGGAAATGTAATTTAGATATCTCTTGTCTCCTTAAGAGCCAGGTGTCCCCATGGACTTGGAAATTCAGATGCAGGTAACACTCAGACCTTAGTCACCTCAGTTGTCTGATAAGTACCTCTTCATCCCACTCTTAATGCTGCTATGAAGAACATTTTCCAAGCTTTTATACCACCCACGTGCTTTTTGCTGCTTGTCCCCTCCCAAATCGTCAAGCATAAACTTCTTTCCTCATTTTCAAAGCTCTTCACAGCTCTGTTCCACCTTACGTGTTATCACCTTTCACTCATTACTGGCTCCCACTTCTGCTTATGCCTGCCTCTACTGCTCATGTGTTAAATTTCAAGTACTTAACAAACACTATTTCTCACACTTGGGAGACCATGTCTTGAGAAGTAGAAGGACTAACTGCTTTTCATCTTTCAAAATTCTTTGCCTCAATGCCAATTTTAACAAAAAAGCTTGAAAATAACATTCCTGATGATTTATCTATGAAGTTTCCTAATAAGCTTTATGTTCTCTTTGTTCCCTCAGTCTGCTTATGCCCCTTAGTTTACATTTAGACTGTGCTGGCTTCAGATAAGGTCCATGTGCAGTTCTAACAAAAGTGCTAGTCCATGACTATGGCTCCTACGCCCTATGATGATAAAAAGACTAAGTGGGAAAATAATGAATAGTCTAATTCAAACAAGTAATTTACCACAATTAATTACCTATTCAAAGATCCTCTGACCTCTTGGAGATACAGAGATATTTGCATAAGTGACTCAACTGATTCCTGAATAGCTATAACAACAAACAGTATGAACATTCAGTTCACAGTTGGAGAAATTCATTGTTTTTAATCCGAAATCAATGGTTTCCACAAGCCCTGGTTTTCCTCTTAATTGCTAGTGTGTGCAATGACACATCAGTTAGGAATCACAAAGATTCTAAACAGGATGAAACAAAGCAGATGCAGGATTACTTTTTTAGAGATTGGGCTACAAACCTTTGTTACTTTAAAGAGTGTGGATGTTTTCCTTTTTTTAATGTCATTAATGATGCTGTTTTTGCATGCAAATTGAGAAATAATTAAACTTCTATCATTTTAACAATAGAGGTCCAGCAACAACCAATAAAATACAAGCAGGATTAAAAAGAAAAAGTCTAATTAAGCGAAGTAACAGACTTAAGCTTACTGATTTCAAGGTGTAATTAAACAAGACTAGAGTTGAATAAATGCTCTAAAGTTATTTGCAGGGGTATTTACTCACATTATTAGTGAATTTTCTTTAAAGGTATAGTCATCCCTTTGTGTTTTCTTTCTTCATATATTCCTTTGATAGAGTTCCAACATCATGAAGACTCATGAAAAATTAGTGCAAGAGTAGCTTTTACCTAACTAAGAAACAGCAACAATACCAACTAGAAACAAGGAAAATAGTAATGAAACTAAAGAATGCAGGAAAAATAATATGGATGGAAAAAAATGCAACAGAAACAGTTTTAAAATATTAAATGACAACAAAAAAAGAAATACTATGATTATCATTTGCTAAATTAGATAAATATTATACAAGGTGCACCTAGAAGAATGCTGTTAGCTATATTGAACACATTATAGCATATACTTCTATATATCTTAAAAAGTGAGTTCCTCTTACTCCCTATAAGCCTTTAGTAGTTTTTTTTTTCTTGGACACAATTATTTTTTTTCATAAACAACCTTTTCTAAAAGAAAAGGAACTGGATTATGTAATTTATTCCCATTAAAGCACATTATTTCAAGATTGAATGAAGAAAAAAAATAAAGTATATAAAAAACATTTCCAGCATTTTCCCAAACGAATGTAACCAATTAATTAATTAATTAATCTTATTTATCTGGTTGATGGAATTGCATCTTCAAGATACGCTGTAAGAGTGTATCTTGTAATCAACAAAAACACTCAAATTTTTTAAAGGCCAGATAATTTCTGCGCTGTATACATACCCTCATTATATTTTATTTACTGTGGGATGATTAGAAAACCTTTTAATGTGATCAGGGTTTTCTTTAAAGCAAACAAGGTTTATCTAAAGCTCTTGAGTTATTTTCATTCACCCCCTCAGCAGTGGAGAAATTACAAAAATAAAGAGCACTTCAGATGCGAAAATGTATAATGCTATGGAAACAGTTCTATTCTAAATGCACATCTGTAATTCTGTAGAGTAAGCATTTTTCTTCCTCCTGCACCCTCATTCAGCTCCTAAGTTATTGTGAAGTAAGCATTTCCAAGTCCTGGAGAAATTATTCACCTCTAACCTTGACATTCTGTGACTTCATTGTGGTGCAGGTTTTCTGTTTAATAAAACTGAAATTGGATTTTTTATAAATATGTAAAAAATCATATTAATCCAAGAATGTAATTACATTCGGCATGAATTTCCATCAAAAATATCTAAAGTTTATTAATTATAAGTATAAACAGTAGTATATCTAAGACCTGGATATATTAGGGAATAATCAAATGCTTTTTCCATACAAAGATCCACTTTCACAGAAGGATTAATATTACATGTACTGCTTGCAGATACAATTTGCATCAAAGTATTTTACATCCTCCCAGAACTCAGAGATGGTGGAAAGTTGACTTAAATATATGTAGAAAACTTATCTTAAAAAAATAATCATTTCAAAGTAATAACTTGTTGAAGAATGACAGCTTTGTGTTGCTGCATTTGGTATTCAGCGAGCAGTCATCTTGTCACAGCTGCCAATGCTGACTGATAAACGTTCAAAAGAGCCTAGAAGAATATTGACAGACCCTCAACTTGTGTGTAATATGGAGATAAGGACACCAAAATTATATTTACTTACGCCTCTGGTGTAGCATGAAGCTTCACAAAATAGTGAAACTAGTTTTTACTACCTCTGTGTGCATTTCTTTTTTTTTAA
This sequence comes from Xenops minutus, assembly GCA_035221455.1. Classification (NCBI taxonomy): domain Eukaryota; kingdom Metazoa; phylum Chordata; class Aves; order Passeriformes; family Furnariidae; genus Xenops; species Xenops minutus. Next base: position 106,645,582 of record JAWWEE010000074.1, on the reverse strand, counting down.
AATGTATTTATTACTATGCACTGGAAGGTTCAACTCCTGTTCAGTGATTCCATGCTGGATAAAATTGCTAATCTCCACAGGAGCAAGAGGAAAGAGAGGAAAAAATAACTACCTAAGAACAAGTCTCTTCCTCCCCACCAAATTCAAGCTCCATCCTCTTATGAAAAAAAATAAAACAGAAAAAAGAAATAGGTGTCACATTTTGTCTGCAAGGGTCTATTCTACATGAATGCTAGGGTGAAGAAAGTCACTAAGTCTGTGCGCTGTAGTTTTTGTATCTAAAACACCAGTACAGATTAGAAACTTTCTTTTATCCTCGTGACATATGTGGTAAAATGATTTCTTTATTAAATTATAGAAGCTTTTCAGTTGAAGACCACATCTAGCTTTGTAATGAATTACTCTGCAATTTGTTGGACTCGCAGTCTTAAAATCATAAATGAGGGTGTTTTCTTTCTCACCAGACGCATATTCCGGAGGCAATCAGAGTTCCATGTAATTTGAATAGAAATTACACAAGAACATCTTTATATAATTTATTTCTATGTTAATATTTTGCCTTCTGGATATGGTTAAAGACGAAGACCCACAGAGGGAATTTGCAAATACTAAAATCATGTTACAAACATTTATAGACAATATTTTCAAGTCTTTCTGTTGACTTCAATAAACTTTTTATTTGTCTTTTGTCATTTAAAGGAGCAGGTATCACTTTTCTTTTTGCCATTTGTCAATTCAACAAATCAGATGTGCTCAGTTTTGCAGAACTTTATAGCTAATCCTACATAGTTTAAAAGTCTCTTGTGAATTAATATTTTATGGCCCGAAGGACTACTCAGGAACATGGGCTTCAAGGATATGACTTTCTTGATGAGATCTACTAGAGTTTTAGGTGCTGGAGGCTCATGCCTTTTCCTACAGACGTTTGAAATATTTGTGTTTTATTCCAAGTTGAGAGGCAAAAAAAAAAAAAAAAAAAAAGAAAAGGAAAATCCTCTAAGAAATTGAATTTTCCTTCTCAATGCAGCTGAATTGAGGGCTTTATATCAGATATAAAGTTTTTCGAATAGCACAGATAATTTCTGAAATGCTAGCTAGTTCGTAGAGCTAATTTAATCTTGTGAATCTTTTTATGGGTAAGGACAGGTTGGAAATATAACCAGTGAAAAACCTGTTTTTTTTTCTCTTAATATTTCTCAAAATTTGGAATATAAATCTTCTCAGAGATGTATAATGTAACTTTTAGGATGCAGAAAAGAACCTAATTTTGCCTGGAAGCCACGCAATACTGTCAGATGTACAACTTGTATACCCTGCCTACAGGTAAAGCTTATTATTTCAGCTGCGCTCATAAAGAACAGTTTTCAGAGCCAATCTCACTTTGGTCAATTTTTCTGCAGGAGGAGCAAGCTCTTGTCTGTCTGTACCCAACACCTGTAGAGAAGCATATAGTTCATTGTGGCTACAATAAGAGGCAGGAACATTTTCCATTAGCCTGTGATTAATGAAATTATCTCAACAATTTTTATCCCTCTGTAGCATTTTTTCATTAGAAGCTCTTGCCTATTAAAAGACACTCCTCCTTTGAGGAAGCGAAATGGGCTAATGAGAGATGTACTGGAGAGGACTCACTTGTTTTGTCTAGTTGTCTTTTTAACACAACACTCAGGAATTACTTAAAGTAGCTCCTATCTAAACTAGGCAGCATAAACAAAGCATTCAATCACCACTTAAAAATTGTCAGAGGAATAAAGACCTACCATAGTTATGGCAAAATGTTTTCATTTAAAAATGTGAAACTAAGTTACATTTGAATATATTCTTCTGCTTCCCCTTTCATTTTTTGCCTTCAACCTCTAGGCTGTGATGCCACTTTTACTGGTGTTTTTCCTACTTTGAGAATAGGATTAAATTATCCCTAACTTACATTTTAATAGGCTGAAGAGAATCTCTAGCTTGGACAGATCCCACAAAACAGAGGCTGTCACAGACTGCCTGGAGTGCCTTAAGAAGAGCAGTGACTGTACCCTGGCACTGGTAAGCATGGACACAGAATCACAGAATAACAGAATGGATCAGGTCAGAAGTGACCACAGTGGGTTTTGCTGTCCAACTTCCCTGCTCAACCAGGGCTATCCTAGAGAACTGTGCACAGGATTGTGCACAGGTATTTCTTGACTATCTCCAGTGAGGGAGACTCTACAACCTCTCTGAGCAATCTATTCCAGTGTACAGTCACCCACACAGTAAAGAAATTCTTCCTCATATTCACATGGAACTTCCTGTGCATCAGTTCCTGTCGTCTCTTTTCCTGGCTCCATCTTCTTGACACCCTTTATTTACATACTTAAACATATTGATGAGATTTTCTCATTCCTCTCTTCTCAAGGCTGAGTTGTATACACAACTCAGTTGCAATTGCACAAGTGTAGTTTCCACAAACTGTCAGAAACTGGATTAATGAGCTGTTGAATCAATGGGGAAGTTTTTCTAATACAATAATTTTGATTAAACTATAAGGTGCAGCATATGTAGTGTTCATGGTTTTGGGGGTACCTTGAGCATAATATTAATAATTACATTGATAATATAAATATTTATACTAATAATATCAATATTATCAACCTCATAACTTCCTTTCACTTTTCTCAGTGGGTGAAGACTTCTAAATTTTAAAGTTTTTACAATGAAATGTTTTAAATTGAAGTTTTCAAAGTCATTTTAATGAATCTGGATGGGTATTTATGGTTCTCTGTCACTCTCCTCTCTTAACCTATTAGTTGGTTCTGTACCACTGATTATAAATAAATCTTGTAACAGCTCAGTGTATCAGGACTACAATAGTCTCTAAGATTATTGGAATACCACTGAATTCCCATTTCAAATTGTCAGCTAGCATATCTTTTTAGATAATCTTAAAGCACTGTAAATTTTATAACAAATGCTCTTCACATTGAAATGTCAAAGCTTAAAGATCTCAATGCATAGACTTTGAACTTACACAAAATTACATTTTTCTAATAGGTTAATAATGTCTGTGGACTTGGATGCACTTTATCTTTTCAAAGATATGGTGGAGAAGATCTATTTGTAGATGGCAAGCTTTCCTTTACAGAATGGTTGCTGAGGAATTTCCTGATCTATGGTATCTTGTTGATATATGCTAATCAGAATCTGCCTTGTCAGAGTTATGCTCTGATTAAGGTTTAGGACCTTGGGCCATCTGCATTCAGCTTTAGGGTCCACTCCACCCATTAGTGTGGTCTGGGACCCTAAATCAAATTAAAGTTTACTGTCCTTCAACCAAAAAATGAGACTCTTGCTCCTTTTCACAACAGGTGCAGGACAGCTCTGCAGCCCTGTGAGTCCCCTCAGTTCTCCCTTCCCCCAGGAAACCCCTGTTCCCTGCTATTCTGTTTTTAGAGTGGAAATTACTTTAGGGGAAAAAAAAAAAAAGCAAAAGTGTACCATTATCATTTGGCCCTAATGTTTATTTTATGTAAATGAAAATAAATACAAAATATAGAAGGAATTGAAAACTTGCCCACCTTAAACATATGTTTTCTAGGTACTTTGTTTTGCATATGATTTCATTTGTTTCTGAAACCTTTCCAAAATATTTCAGAAAAGTAGTCTATATAACTTCAAACTATCATAGTCTGGGAGTGTACTAAATAATGTCTTTAATATTTTCAAGCAGGTGTGTTATTTTGCTGGCCCTTTAATTTCAATGGTAGTAGTTAAACTGATTGTGCTGACACTTCAGCTGACAGATGTTCCTCAGTGCATGCTGCAATGATTTCAAAAATTATCCCAGATTTCTCCAAAGGGTAGAGAAATGTGAACAGGAGACTTTTCTATTGCACTGCTGTTAGAGAGCAAAAGACTTGTGTTGCTACAACAATACAACATTACTAAAGTGTTCCCAAAATCTGGCATGAGTACCTTTTTTTCCAAACAATCTTCACGTTTAAAAAAATTAGATAATATTAACTGAAATGGTAAAAAGCTCAAAAATTGCTCTTCCCATCTGTTACCCCAAAAGGTCTAGTGTCACAGACAGAGTAAGTATACTGACTTGCCAAAATGCACATAACTCAAAATGGTAAAACCTATAGATTTTTGAGCAGTGTGAAGGCTCATGGTGCTGTTGCTCATAAGTGAACTATGTGCCTGGCATAATCTAAGGAGCAATTAGAACGAACCACCTGCTTTTTTATTTATATTTTTTCTTTTTGAAAGTTTGCATTTGGAGGCATATTTCTTGGAGGTGCTCATTTAATTCCATGGGAATTTGCTGAAACCTGATAAATATTACAACAACCTATAACCACGTGAAGAGCTTAGCTTAAAGTTAATGAAGGATAAGTACACGCTTAATAGATTTAGGATATTCTTGAAATTAAATATGCATTTAAAGCACAAAATAATCCAATATGCTAGTCAAGAAAACAGCTGACTATCACTTTATCCAGAAATTAAAACCTTTGCTATACAAAATACAGATGCATCTAATGCATGTGAACGGACTGACAATTACTTACTACTAGAGCTAACCATGGCCTTGAAAATTATGATAATATATGTTGTTCTAGAAAAGAAAATGTCCCTTAATTATTTTCATTAATATTTTTGGTATTTATATCCACAGATTTAGAATGTCCTGGAAATTAAAAAAAAAAAAAATGACAGGAAAAGAAGACTAACATAGAAACTGAAGAATAGATACTGAGCAACCTTGTTCTTATACTCTCTGATACGAGAGACTCTGAAGTCTACTGCCGTCCCCACAGAAATCAGAATATCATCAGCAGCTATTCCAATTCATCTCACCAGTTCTTCCTATTCATAACCTCTAGACTGAAGAATGCCTTAATCAGTCTCCCGCCAAGATGGATTTCTTCTCTGTACAAGAATACTCTTGACGAGCCCTTGAAGAATTTTAAACCTCTTATAGGTTAACAAAGGAAGACAATACACCACTGAAGAGGACAAAACAAGTCTGTCATGTTTACTTGCTCACTGTCATCGGATAGTTTTTTCTATTTTTGTTACACTTGGTCTGTAAATAATTGAATCATTACATTAAATTAGAATAAAGAATTATTCATTTGAACCATCATAATCAGCAACCACAATCAGCAAATGTTATATAATAATTCTATATACTCTGGCAGGTGTTTAGACACATGCATATACAAATATGTGTTCCCCACCACCTCATTGCTCCCATAATGAATGATAATGATGCATTTATATTGATTCCAATATAAGAATATATGTATATATATGTATCCAATATAGGTATCAAAAAAACATGTATTCAAAATAACTTTTAATTGCACAGCTTTATGCTAACCAGCTCCTATTCTATGAATTTTTCTGAGTCTACTTTTTATAAAGTACTATCTTAACATGGTTTTATCAGCCATGAGTATAGCCAGTTATAAAAGCTAGGCTGACTCTAAATAGACTAAATGGGTGGCAGTAGGAGTGAAAAATCATTTCAGAAGTCAGCAAATCATATCAGTTGCTCAAGAAAGTAAATCTTGCCAATAAAAAGACTTATTCACTAGAACAGTCCCACAAGGGTGTAAGTACTACATTAAAAGCACATATTTTTCTTATAAATCCATGAAGCTACTGCAGGTTTATAATAATTAATTAAATGACTCAAACATCAGAGAAGATGCCTGAGTGCAGTCTGTGCTTTGTGCACCTCCAAAGGTTCAGAGGTTGCTTGTGGTAAAATTAAGCATCTAAAAGTACTAATGCTTACTATAAGCTTATGTGACTTAAGAAAATCTTTCGAGAGCCTGTGTTTGTTCTTTCTATCCAACCAGCCTGTGTTGCTCATTTCTTAACATGAATACATTCCTTAAATTAAGCACTTGACATCTCTCTCTACATATACATAACTGCAACTCATCCTATATAAATTTGTTTTGTTTTTACAAAGGGAAGCCCAGTCAATAATCTTCTGGTTTTATTCAGATGCAAGGCAAATTTTAAAAAATCTGACAGGCAAGGTTGAACCCTATAAGTTTCTCTAAACCCAGTATGATAGGGTGGCTGTAGATCTGCATTTTGCCATTGCTGTCAAAGTAAAAATGATGACCAGCAACCCAAGAGCAAGCATCCCCTCTTCATGTTTGAGAAAGAAAAACTGTTTTACTGAGAGTCTGGTTTATTTGACTAATCCAAGTTAGGCTTACCTATGGGAAGCATGGTGGGTATATTTGCCACCATATAGTTACTCTTATGTAAGTCTATCAGGAAACAATAGCTGGTGTCAGGGAAGTGAACAAAAGTTTCATTTTGAATTTGATTTCCAATAGGAGTTCACAAGAAGATGGGTCTATTTTGTCTTCTTTGTTGCTTTAGATTCTTTCTGAAGGAAGATCTGAGATATTCACTACAATAGACTTACTTCTGCTTCATTAGCTGGGCTTCAGACTTCTGTATCTTAAAAAGAGAGACTGAGAAATGGGATTCCAGACTGGTATATCTACTTTGAGTCTTGGACCACCTTATTATCATTTCCAAAAGGTGCCGAGGTGTCTCCTGGCAAAGATTCTCTCTGCTTTTGGATTGATTTGTAAAGTGTATTTGTCTCTTTATTCTGAATAAGCCAGCAGGATTGTTTAGAAAATCTGAAAGTAAAATATATTAAAAGTCAAAAGCAAAATACTACATGAACATTGGAAATTTAAAAAAAAAAAAAAGTGTATGAAACATGATGGATAAAAATGGAAATAGGGAATAAAATTAGAAAACATTTCTGTATAAATCCAAACATTGATTTTTCTTAGAATTTTATCTTACATTTCACGTTTTGTTCCACTGCAAAGGATTTGTATAAAATTAATTTTAATGTGATTTAAATATGAACAGAATTTAATATAATACATTTGCACTCTTAGAGAAATTAAAACATATTATTTATTACCTGTTCTTCTCTTTGTCTCACCTTTGTGATTGCAAAGTCTGAAAGATGTTTATCTACAGTGCCCGAGCAAACCAAAACCAACATCTTTGTTTCCATCTCCTGTGGGAGGGATTCCATGCTGGAGCATGGGAAGAGTGTGAGGAGTCATCCTCCTGAGGAGGAAGGAGTGATGAACTGACTGCAACCTCTATTTCCCATCTTGTTGAACCACTTAGGGGTAAGAAATAGAGAAAACTGGGAGTAAAATTAAGCCTGGGAAGAAGGCAGGGATTCAGGGAAGATGCCTTTAAATTTTTGTTTATTTCTTATTTCTTTGGTTTTCATGATCTCTTTAACTCTGAAGTAAAGGTACGGAGAAGAAGGCTGGCAAAGGGCACACATCTACCTTCTTTGTCTGCCCATAAGAAACACAACTGGTAAACTCAGATAACATCTATTGTAACTTATTGCCTGGCAAGTTATGTCAAACTGAACCTTGAATAACAGTCATTGCTAAAGATAATATTGTATGTGAAAGATTTAAAATAAGTTTAAAAAAAAAAACCAAAACAAACATTCCACTCACCCCCACACACATATCTGTGCAGTATTCTTATGTAACACACATCTCATAAATGCTGAAAGATAAAAAGTCTTGATCTAAGGAAAATGGAGAAGAGTCTCCTAGGACAGAGTAACTTTTGAGTGAGATATCATAGGAAGAATAATAATATTTTTATCTTCTTATATATAGTCTTTGTGCTGAAGTGAGAAATGAATCTCACTTTATCATATACATTTGGATAAACAGAGATGTATTCACCAGATGATCTGACAAATACAAATACATTGAATAACTGTAGTCTTCTAACTTAAGCGAGACGACACAGTCATACAAAGATTAATTATGTAATGCTTGTATACAGCTTGAAAACCTAAAGTATTGCTCCTTTGTCGCTGTTAGTTATTACAGATTGCTAGGATTTCCTTCAGAAAATGCAGGCCTGGGGAGGAAAGCAATCAAATGAAATAAATAATTCAGCAAATACAATTATGACATAATTATATTTTTTTGGTGGCATTTCTTTAATGTTTCTTTTATATTTTATTTTTAATTAAAAAATAAGTATGATGACAGTATTAAGAAGCATTGAATTGTTACCTTGTTTAGTAAAAAGTAACACAAATGACTCTTCATTCATGGATTCGATCCATACACCAACATCCACCCCTCTGCCTCTAAACAGACAGAAGGAATATATGGGAAGAGAGGAAAAGAACTAGAAAAGAGTTTGTGTGTGAAAAACCTGGCAAAAATAGTATTTTTAAATGCTTATGTCCCTTCAGAAAAGGTAGTTTTTCAATTCCCCTCCCCACCCCCCCGCCCCGCAAGGTGATTACAGGTTTCTTTGTATATTATTCAACTGAATCTTGAAAATGCAAGGTCTTTTTGTGAATGGGTGCAATGGAAATTTTCTTTAGGGTCAATTGATACCTTTTTCCATCTTTACACTGGTGTGCACTCATATATGTCTTGGATATATGCTGTCTAGTCTTAAAAATAATACATGTTTATAATTTGTATCAGCATGAACATTTCTATGTAAATATGTTACCACAATATAGACTGTTTAACTGAGGCATGCTATGTCACTGTAACTGCTTTATTGAGTTGTCTCTTGGGGAACTGATTTAACTTTCTGATAGTGAATGGTAATATGGTAATAACCACTGCTCAATCAGGACAGTAATTAGCATCAATTCTGTTTAATTGCACTAAATTTAACTGGAGTCAAGTAGTAAAGTACTGATTAACCTCCAAACTATTGATCAGTGCTGACTAATTCTCAAAAGACATGGAATAATTATATCAATAAATGACATAAATGTTTAACTTTACAAATCAAACAGTATATGGAAATACAGTACAGCATAAATAGTATTCCTACAAGGGCAAAAGCAGACTGAATACATTATCTGTGTAGTCACGATTCCTTTTCAAATTTAAATTGTTCAACTAAAATTTACATAGTTGATGCAAATGACTATCTGCAGTGAGTTTTTTAGTACCTGTATATTAAACATCACTCAATTCCACAACAACTTTGAGGGAGTCATGTACTTTAAAGGTATGGCATAGATTTTATAATGTATGAGAGTAATGATGCTCCAGGGCAGAAAACTGCTTGACACTTGGTCTCTTACTGTTCATATCTTTATACCTGTACAAATATGCCAGAGAAAAAGAGTTTCTTTTCTTCTGCAGAAGATATTATGGTGGTATATGCTTGTCTCAAATGTTTTCCCAAGAACAACAGTTACATCTCTCACAATTATTAGCATCCCTGGAGATTGTGTCATTCAGCACTGGATTCAAATTGCTCAGCATAATTCATCACATATTTGCACGGAGTTGTGATCATCTTAAAGAGTTCCTTCGTTTTTGTAGTTTTGAATACCTTTAGACTTGTTTATTATGCTTTTGCTGGTATTTTGCTGAAATTTATGTGAAATGTCCACTCAGGGAAACATCATCAACCAAGAAATTATGGCTATTATTTCCATCTAATCTTGATAATTTCTTTTTTGTTGGTTTCTGAGCTTTTCTTAAGATTTCTTCATAATGGTTTAAGAGGGTTAGTAGAATCAACAACCTTGTTTTATACCTACCCTTAACTTAAACCAATTACTTTGCTCATGTTTTTTTAATTTCCACAGAAATTTTGTATCAGTTTTAGAATATTTTCATCAACTACATCCAGCAGCAGTTTTATGAAAAAGCAATATGATATCAAAGTGTAAGTACAATGTATGACAAAATAACTTTCCTTCCTTTGTACTTCAGTGGTTTCCTACACAGTCTATAGATCTAACAATATTATTCCCTTTCTGTTGAGACTTCTATTGAAGTTCTGCAGCAATTTTCAGAAGTAATTATTTCTTCAATAATTTCCCAAAGTAACAATGTCTCTTTGTTGCAAATAAGGACAAAAGGAACTGCATGCAGGTGTTCAGGCCTTTTCCTACATAGCTAGGATGTTTGGATATCGTATGTATGTGTCATGCTTTAATCCCAATTATCAACTAAGCCCCACACTGCCTCACACTCACTGCCCACCGCGTGATGGGGAAGAGAAACAGAAGAGGGAAAGAAAGAAAAATAACTCATGGATTGAGAAAAAAGCAGTTCAATATGTAAAGCAAAAGTAACTCATGCAAGGAAAGCAAAACAAGGAATTCAATCACCACTTCTAATGGTCAGACAGGTGTTCAGCCATCCCCAGGAAAACTGGGCTCCATTACACACAACAGTGACTAAGGAAGACAAAATTCATAATTCCAAAAGTCTCCCCTCCTTTCTTCTTCCTCTGACTTTATATACTGAGCCATATGGTCAACTGGGGATCAACTGTGCCAGCTGTGTTCCCTTCCAGCTCCTTGTGCACCCCCAGCCCATTTGCTGGTGGGGTGATGTGAGAGGCAGAAAATACTCTGGCGCTGTGAAAGCCCTGCTCAACAATAACTAAAATATCCCTGTGTTACCAACACTGCAGCACAAATCCAAAACATAGCTCCTTATTAGCTGCTATGGAAAAAAATAACTTTATCCCAGTCAAACCAGCACAGCATAGAAACCAGTGTTGTCACATTTTTTCATTCATTCTACTTATGTTTTGTATTACTCATCTCAGGTACATACTCGTTCTCCATTGTATAACTTATGGTCTCTTTTTTCAGTTATTGGAAGTTTTTGTTAGTGCATGTAGTTTCTCACTCATATATGAAACTTCTTTGTTTCCAGCAGATAATTAATTTAACTGGTGTTTTACAGCTCCAGAAACGCTTTCTGCAAAGCACTGATGATTCCTTATTTATTTTCCTATTAGAACAACCTTCCAAGAATTCTGGCAAAAGAACCTGTTGGTTACCTGACAATTATTTCTAAGAATATTTACTATCTAAAAAACTGAAATCAACTGTATATCCATACTCTGCTGCCTACAGTGTATTTACTGCTGTGTCTTTTGTCACATTGTCTGTTGATACCTCCTTCTTATGTGTGCCTCTATATTCCCGTGACCTTTTTGTCAGTCAAAACATTCAGTCAGCTTCACTGTGGTCACTTCTTTCTTACTTGGACTGTGCTGTCCAAAGGATGCTCTGTCATCTTTGTAAAGCAGATAGAAATACTTTCATCTAATTTATGCTGTGAGTGTGAAAGACAGAAGTCCATTTCTTTCTCCTGAATGCATAGTATTTATTGCTTTCTTTGCAGATTAATCTTCAGTTTGGTTACTAGTGGCATAGGTTGCTAAAACAGTCAAATAAACCATCTTTTCATCACACAGATATAGGGTTTTTTTGCTTGTTGTTGGATTTACTTTTTGTTTTATTTTGTTTTCTCCCCTCAAATCCTTGATTAGTTGACTGGGCTTTTAATCTACCCAAGTACTTCACTTTGATGGCTGTAAAATTAGAGAATTGTATCACAAAATTTTATTTTTGATGTTTGTTTTGCCATTCCTAAGCTGCCCAAAACAAGGGAGACTTGTTCAACTTGTTCAGTGTTGTACAGGGTATTCTCAAGACACTTCTGCAGCTTTTGTGTAATAGCTTGATTTTGTATGGGTTTAAACTAGATGATGAAACTACCCACAACGAAAGAACGATTGAATTGCATCTGGCATGGATAGAGAGCTGTCTTTATAGGCAGTGATTTCCAACTCCTTTTTAAGAAAATCTTCTTTATGGAAAAACTGGCCATGTTCTCACTCATTCAGTGTCCCTTCATTCATCAACACTGCCTGTTTTATGACAATCCCCACTGCCTTACCAACACCAAGCCAAAGCTGGTTAGGCTAGCCAAATCTGTCTATCCACACATCTCTCCTCGTTATCCTCCCAACTACAGGATAAGAATATAGATATAACCTGCATGGCTCTTTAGCAAGCTCAAATTGTGCTGGCAAATTTCTCTTGTGCTCTGTTCTATGTTTGACTTCCAAGGCATGAATAAGAGACTCAGCCTCCTTGACTACAGGGCTACAGTTGCCTTTTGATCAAAAGCATAACAAAGGATTTAATGTTGTTACCTTAACTAGATTTCATGTCCTCCTTTGTGTCCACCTTTATGTAACCTTCATTCTACTCTCACACTTACATGGGCAGATCTTTCCAGCTTTCCCACAGTTCCTATCATGAGATCTTGCTCTCCCTTAGTTGGAGTTATCTACTTCTATTTCTGAGCATCCTTTGTTTTAACAGAGGACATTGTAGGCCTGGTAGAATCAACCTGCAATCCTGTAAATCACGCCAAAAACTAATGGTTCAAACTACCTCTTAAGAAAAAGCCTTCCCTAAAGAAATACTTTGTTAAACTGAATATTTGTTGAAAAATCAGAGTTTTGCTGTGAATGAATATGGCCAAAACAGTTGTAAAACCATTTTTAACTTTTAATTTTTTTTTTTTTACTTTGTTTAATTATAATTCCCATATATTTTCCAGCTGGAGCTTTTTAAATCAATTTCTATAGCTAATATACACCATACACTTATATGCTGAAAAGTAAAATCTACAGAGAAAACTAGTGTTGGACTCTGCTCCTAACAGGCCTGGACTATGACTGCACATGTAGACAAAAGGGTGGATGACCTGAGAAAATCAGCAAAGGAGATGCTAGCTTAGATGTATACATCCAATATCAGAAAATACATGGGTTTTGGACAGTTAAAAAAAATTTATCAGAATTGTAAGTGCACTTTGCTTGTCACATTTAGATCTTTTATTTTCCAGTTTATTTCCTTAAATTTGTTCCATACACATTGTTCTTTCTCTTATTGTTCTGTCCATTCTTATTGTCTTCCTTTTTGCTTTCCTTTTTGTGTATGGTTTACTCCACCAATGAAACATGTACTATTAATCCAAGATGTGGTTGCTGTTCATTCTTTATACATCCAACCCTTCCTTTGCTCATTTTCAAACTGAATGTCAGACACTTCCTAAATAAGCATGAATACAAACTTAAAGGTGAAAAATATATTTAAATTAATTTAGTCCAAAACCTGATTCTGGTTTTAACTGAAATATTTAGCTTGAAATTAACTTTTTAAATTTTGCTAAAGTGTGGAATTTATTGTGGGTACTGCAGAATATGACATTTCTGTTAAAAAAAAAAAATTAGTTACTTATTTTGACTGATTCTTCTTAACATATTTCACTACATATGAGCTTTTCAGATACAGATATTGGCTGGATAGAAGTCTTAAATTTAGAAACTAGTGAATTGAAAAAAATAAGATTTTTTTCTTCTTAGAATTCAGAGTAGTAGTTGCTATATATTTAAAACATTCAGTTTACAAATTACAAATATATGTATTTACTGAGTTTTTTTAATAAATTTTTTTGGATACTTGAAACTCATATCAAGGTGGAATATTCAAATTGTGTGAAAGTATTTGTTTTCATGAATGCCTGGGGCAGATATATAAGTAAGTTCAAGAAGAAACAAACAAATTAATTACACATACAATCCCTTTGGTTTTAGTAAACTTGGTATAAAATCTAGAAACACTCCAAAAAACTGTCACTGGATTCATCTGTGTGCTTGCCCAATGCAAACTATATACCAAACATAAAGTCCACAAATGGAAATATTTAAGCATCTATTCTTCTTTGGCCATATAATATAAAACTTTCTGCAAAAGGAAAATTTCCTTTCTAACAAAAAGCAATTGATACCTTTTATCTGATTTTTATTCCTCAGATAAGAAGTAAAAACTGAAATGTGCTTGCATACAGATATATTTAAACAACCCTTATTTCAAAGAAACAGAAGTAGCTTCTAGTTTGTTCCTGGCTACCCTATTATTCAGGCTTTCTCTGGGGAGCTATGTGGTCTGTAGAGTCAGGGATTAATTGATAGTAATTAGAGTGTTTCCTCAGAATTATTAGATTATTTCAAATTAGAAATTTATGACAGAACATTTCTCCCCTCAAAAATTTTCATTCACTGCCAGAAAGCAAATATATAGGGTATGTATCATCAGATAGTCAAATTAAATACTTATAATTAAAAAATAATTGTCCATATTAAGGAAAAGATGGTCTTAATAATTCCACGATACAATAGTACTGTCCTATCAGTATGTTTGAGCTACAGCTCAGTGTTTCTTAACAGACTGTTGAATAGATGTTCACATTTTTCTCCCAGTTAACTTCAGAATTGCTTTTTATGTGTAAGTAATATGTGAATAAACATCCAGGCTTTTTCTACTCTGTCTTTGTGCTAACACTTTAGAGAGTGACCTTTGAAAACAGTGGCTCAGAATATAAATGGATACTGACTTTCAAAGCTTTTAACAAAGTTAGCACATTGAGAATATGCTGCTATGAAATTAACAGTTCTGCCAGATGGTTTTTACCTGCAAGCTCTGCCATAATTACAATAACCTCATCATGTTCTTGGTCTTTCATCACCTTGAATATTTTTATTGCAGTTGTGCAGGCATCTTTAAACATGGAACTTTCATTTGGGTGAGGAATTGTGTCATAAAACTGTAAATTAAGGAAATTAATAATCCCATAATATTTCTAAGTTTTCTAAGTTCCTCACCACCAGTTATTCCTTGCTAGGGAGATCAATAACACGCTAAAGAGAAATTTTGAGATGCCCTGAGCATGGAACTTCCATTGAGCATGCCACATGTTAGGACTTTTGGAAAATCTTCACTTTCTCCTCACAGCTAACATCAAAAAAATCCTTCCATTCTAATGGAACCATGGTCCATGGTTTCCTCTTTATAACTGCTGCAGACAGACTGGAACTTCAGGCAAAGTTTATCAGGGAAGCAGTCCCACTGGGTCATGAGGCTCCTTGCTTTCTAATCTCCTTCTCTGATAAGGACCCAAATATGGCTGGATCCAATTCTAGTCCCAGACTTAGTCAATGATTTGTGTCTAAAAGACTATATAGGTGTAATTGATCCCTTACATGACTTTTTCTTTTATAAATATGTATGTAAATATTATATTTATTTTATATAAACATATTGATGTAATATTATTTATTTAACTTGCTGAAAATAATTACACTAAAACACAATCAGAATTGTCTACTATGGACTATAGATATAAATAATAGTATATTGCCCTATTTAGTAATGAATAATTTCAAAGCTAGCTTAAAAATTAAGTAGAGATTGAGGTTACTCACCCATGACAATGATGATGGGCAAATTTCTTTCACTCTACCTCAAGGAGTAACCTTGAGGGCTGTCCTCACTGAAGGGAGGAATCTCCACACACACCTCCAGATGGAGTGTCTTAGAAGTTCCTGCTGGTAAAAACTGGGACCCAGCTTTTACAGTATAAAGTGATTGACTGTCAATCAGAGGTTTCTTGGCTTACCTCTGCTAGCTCAGCAGCCTTTAGCTCAACACCTTTAGATAAGTTATCAGTTCTATCACTTACTGGTTCCTTTATTAGGAACTTTGTCTGCCACATCCTCACCAGTGTCAGTTTCTGTCAGGAAACACTATTTTTCACATCCATAAAATGCTTAACTTTGGGATTGTTGAGTCAGGCTGGTCTCAGCATCCTACAACACCCAAAGCAACATGAGTCCAAGTAGAGCTGTTATACCCCCAGTTTGGCAGAGCATCCTACTATGATAACATATTTCACTATCCTATAGAAGTGGAAAGACAGAGGAGATCACTCATTGCCATTCTCCATCAATACTGAACCATTATAATTCTCACACTTCTGTCCCAAATGCATTTTTAATCAGGTTTGTTTAAAAGAGTTCTCATTGGGGATCTATTCTAATTCAGACTGTGCAGCAAATGTCCATGTAAGAGTGACATTACCTAGACCTATAAATAAGCGTTGATTGAATTTGTGAATCTTGCAAAAAAAGTACATGCCTAAAAGAGGGCTCTACCTAATCAAGTGGTTCAGTGTCATAGAGGTTAGTCTGCAGTCAGAAACATTAGGTGCTGATGACCAGTATCCATCTACAGCATATATCAGGGGGTCCTGCATTGGGCTGGCTCTATTATGGTCCTGTGAGGTGTTCTGAGGAGTGTTGAAGACAACTCTTTGAGCACGTCTTTCAGACAGTTCCTAAGGGAAGTCAGTTCGCTTCAGGCACCACCATAATGTGAATAAAAGCACAGTAGGATGGGATAGAATGAGTCTCTTCTAAAACACGTTCCTGATTTGAATTCAAATGGTGCTAGGGTGTTAGGAATTGGACTTTTTTAATTACCCTAAAACATTGCTACTGTGCAAGGAAGCCCTCTGCCAGGAGACTGGAGATAAAGGTTGAGGGGAGGAGCCCATAGCCCACAAACTGTTAAGTTTCTGGAGGCCCGGAGCAAGTCTCTAGGTGTGTGATGTTTATCTCCTATGGGCCAGGCCATGTTGAAGGAGGCCATCTGTGCACACATCCACCACCATCCCTGAGCAGGCCTCACTTCTAGCAGGTGTGCTTCCAAAGCAACTCCCCTCCACCGCAAACCTGAAATGACTCAGTGATCACGAGCACCACTAGCCTCTGCAAAACCAGCATATCTGATCAAAAACAGCAACCCCCCCCACACACCAGGGTGGCCCCAGGAAGTCTTCTGAGGGTATATAAACCCATTCAACTTTATGTTTCATGGGCTTCTTTTCCCCCACCTCTCCCCAAAGGACCAAGACACCAGTGACAATATTCAAGTTCCTTGGAGACCTCTGGGTGGTGAATATCAGCTCCTCTGGCTTTCTTTCTTTCTCTGTTTTACCTTTCACATTTTCTTGGGTGATATTTTTGTGCTTTTATATGTCCATATTATTGCCAAAGATAATAACAATCAGAACAGCTAGCTACATATCTGTTTTCCTTTGCAATAAAATTGTTCTAAAAAAAGCCATATCTATCTATATCATCTATATCTATATCTATCTATATCTATATCTATATCTATATCTATATCTATATCTATATCTATCTATATCTGTATCTGTATCTATATCTATCTACATCTATATCATCTATATCTATATTTATATCATCTGTATCTATAACCATATCTATAT
>JAWWEE010000074.1:106569840-106618498 GCA_035221455.1 Xenops minutus | reverse complement strand
TGGTATCTAATTGTCTTAGCTCTGGTACATGTTTCCCAGGCATGGTGTTCCAGCTATTATCTGACCCTTAAGACAGCCAGCACAGGGTTAGAGGTTGCTAGCTGTCTAAATGTAAGAAACTACATAGAAGTATAAAACCCTACAAATTCATGAAAACCCTATGGCATCAAAAGGAAAGATTTAGGTAGAATTAGTAGACTGGTCAAAAAGCCTAAGCTTGTATACAGTGTGTGTTACTGTCTCAGCAAAACTAGAGAGAATCATAGATAATACAATCACATAGAGTATTTCAGAAATCAGCAGTACTGCTTGTATCACACACTAATCATAACTTCTCTTCAGCCTCTTCAAATCTAACAGTTAAGCACATGGAAAAATGTATCAAGGATCTGAATAAGAGCCTTCCTTTTTGTTTGGGATAATTTGTCAAGATGAGAAGCAGATAGCATCATTACTGCAAATGATGGACACTTTTAATGCTTGGTTATTTCCTAACATCAAAAATCTTATGCAGAGTACATGCCACTTTATCTGGGTTTTTTTTTCCCTTTCCTTAAGACAAAAAAAGAAAAGAAAGCTTAAAATAATCTTTTTTAAAAAGCTAATGTTTTTGTTTAAGGAAAGGAGTGGTTTTTGAAAGCTTTTCATTAAAGCATTATGTGGTACTGCATCAGTCAATCACGTTGGAACAATGAGATGTGACAGTCTCTGTGCTCCAGCAGGTCCTTCAGCCATATCCCCTCAGGTGCAGGGAGTGCAGCCAATTGTGCATAGCCTTGAGTATCTGCATGACTATGATTAAAACATGATCTAAATCGATGAGGTTGTTTTCTAATGGTAGGAAGAAAAGATATAAATGCCATGAAACTGTATGATGCCTCTGCTTCAAAGGGTCCAAGACTGGAAAGAAAACTAGTTCCATAAAAGAGTTCCTCTGAATTAGCATTTTGCTGTGATCAACTA
This sequence comes from Xenops minutus, assembly GCA_035221455.1. Classification (NCBI taxonomy): domain Eukaryota; kingdom Metazoa; phylum Chordata; class Aves; order Passeriformes; family Furnariidae; genus Xenops; species Xenops minutus. The sequence continues at coordinate 106,617,535 of JAWWEE010000074.1, read as the reverse complement.
ATAATAATTGCAACATACATAATTACAATGATGACTCACTTGGATGAGTGACTGCTGCATGGCCAGGTTCTCTATAGCTTAATGGAGTGGCAGAGCAACTGGGCTGTGGTTGCTGGATGCATTTGCCAGTCTTTGTAGGTCAGGAAAGTATAAATAAAAGACACAAAAAGGATGTATCTGACAGAAAAGAAAGTACAGTGAAATCATAATTTTTATTTTTTTTTAATTCTTGCACAAGATAGGAGAGATGTTAAGCAATTTACATAGATAAACACAGTAACATATTCTTAGATCTTCATATTATGTTTCATTTTTTATGTAAAACACTCTTGAATTAATTCAAAGTACTCTGTGTGTGCTTTATCTGTCAGGAAAAGATGGAAGTATTTATCGACTTTGTTTAACTAGTTTTCTATATTTAAAAAATTCTGTTATATATCTCTTTGTAGCTTTATTTTTAATGTATCTTTGATGGAGCATGAAGCTGGCAGAAATTTAATTATCCATCTTTCTTTCCTAATTTCTAATAATAAAAAAAACTTAGTGATTAAGGCCATGGAAAAGTTGCTGAAATTAATATTCTACTCCATCCTATTTAAATGGAAGAAAACATGCTTTGTGCAATTCTCATCAATGCAATGCCTGAACAGTTCTACATTTCTGGCTACACTGAGTATCTGGTATAATTAGGAAACAAAAGAGAACACACAAGAGAAAGATAACAGAATATACAGAATCTACAAGACACATGACATCATCAGATGGCAATTGGGCATGCTGGTGGTGGTCCTGAAGAGCCTCTTCTCGGAGTAGAATTTACACCCCAGGGCTTGATGCCTGAGCTCATCATGTACCACCAGCTGCAGCTTATAGTTGAACAGAGTGAGAAGGGTATTTATTGCCTTAGGTACAAGTGCAAAGGCTTTCCCTGGTATCTCAGTTTCTCTGGAGCTTTGAATATTAATTTTGAATCTCTAAGAGACATCTTTTTCCATGGCTCTGTATCTCTTCAGAGAATGTCTACTTGTATTTTCTTTTACATAAGAATAGAAGTAATTTTTTTATATTAATGTATGGCTGGCAAAATATCTCAGGAGGATGGCTCTGTTATTCCTCCGGTTGAAACTTTGCCACTTGGTAGACAGGTGTTCACAGAATATTGGACTGAGGACCAATGGAGAAAGAAACATGAATTTGTAAATAGTACCAAAGTAATTCAGTTAGAGACCAAGTTCTACTTTCTATTCTAAAATATGCAGAGAAGTAAAATGTATGTAGCAGCACGTACATTTGTTTGCAAAGAACTAGAAACTCTTTGTGAGTTTGCAGTTGTTTCCCATCACATCCCATGCATGTCAGTGACATAAATTCTATGTTTGATAGGTGTATATGAGCCACTGCAGCAATGAAATTTATACAGAAAGAGCAAAACAGTGTCATTAAGAGTTTCTTATATCATAATGCAAGCCTACATTTACTCAGCTGAGCCACTAACCTTTGAAGAGAAACAGGAATTTACTGTTTCTCTCCTGGAGAGAATACCATAATCCACACCATCATTTTTGAGTCTGTAATGGGTCTTTGTGTTTCTGAACAATGTGCCAGTGATTGCTACAGATATCAAATACAGTCACAGGAGGATAAGACAAAAACATTCTAAGTTTCCTAATCATCCTCTATTTTGCTCCTACAAAATATCAGGAAAGTGGAGTCCTAAAGAAATTAAATAAAAAGTCTCAAATAAAACCAACCTATAAATTTACTTTACATTTTCTAGCACAAATGTTTCTGAAGCTCTCCCCAGTGACTGCTACATTAGCATAGATTTACTATTAATATGAAAAATATCATATAATGCTGGTTACAAACTTTGTAACAAACTCTTTTTCTTTGTTGTATACTTATTCACATATGTTCTTGTCTCCAGTAAGGCTTTATTAATGTAGTTCAAGGAATACATTAAATACTTTTTATCTCAAAACATTAAAAGCATTCTTCCTTTATAAACCCCAGCTGGTTAAATTATTATTAATAAAAGGTCACTATTTCCTACTATAAATTCAATTTTCATTTGATAAACAAAAAAAGTCCAAATTACATCACTATTGGGTAGTTTTAAATTCTATATCACATCATTCTCTAGTAAAGGTACACCAAATAACCCAAGACTTTGGCAAGATTTCTGCAGCTATTATCTAAGAATCAGATTTATCAGGCCACTTCTTTGATGTATCATCATAAAAGATCTCTGGCATGAAGCATACGTCCTAGCTATATCTGAATGATAGTTTTGCTTTACAAACAACAGACTTAAAAGATTCAGAATATTACAGTGCAGATGTTATTAATGTCACATTTACTGTGGATTTAACCTAAATAAACACCTTTTTAGCAGCAAAGTTAATGGTAGCTGGTAATGTCATTTTTAAGAAGAGGATTTTTAATAAACTCAAGCTTATATTCACTGACATGTTGACAAAACAGATTTCAAACTCTAGGACATAAAATGTAATCCAGAATCAAAAAAGGTTGTGTATAAAACCTATAGTGACATTTTGAACTCTGGTTTTGGTCTTTGTGGCTTGGGTTTTGGTTTTCTGAGTTTTTATGAGGCACAATAGAGACTATGTATTAAACTGTTATATCAAAGAGCAATCATTTTACATAAAAGTGATTGAAAACATCTCTTACTAGGTGTCAAGAACTCTATGTGCCATAAAACTTATTTCAGACAGACAGGAACCAAAAGGAAAAGCTATCTTTTAATAAGTGTTACAAATCAGCTAATTAAAAAGTATGCCAAGAATGTTTGTAGTGATTTACAGTCAATTCATGTCTCCAAAAGCCTTTTTCTGAGACAGATAATTACTGCAAGAGTTGATGAAGGCCAGACAACTTCGTACAGTTCATGGCATCACTTTGAATTTTCTTAAAATTAATTATGTCACGTCATATACAAGGGAATTTTATTGTCCTATGAATTACTTAGGCTTTAAGGAGACTCTGAGCCTGAGAAAATAAAACTTTAGTGTTTTCAATTAAATTCTGAGCCTTCAAGGCTTGCTGGGCAGAAATTCTGAATGTCTTTTAAAAAATTCGGAAAGAAGCTTCTAGCTATTCAAAGTTTTTAATAACTTTAAAAGACATTCTTAATTTTTTTGCCACATAAGCTTCTAGATGCATTTTTAAGACCTATGCTCTAAATCTTCTACCCTACAGGTTTTGCTCTTTTCAAAAAGATAAATAGGATAATTGTCAAAAAAGTTTTTGTGCTGCAAATCACAGAGTTTGTGCCTTGCTATAACTACGCAAATAATGATAGATAACCTGCTTTTTTTCCCCCCATTATTTCACATTTTTTTCAATGAGTATTTTAATCAGCAGCTTTTTGTTCCACAGAGCAATCAAAACTATACTGAATTAAGAAATAAAATACCTATGAAAATATGCCTGCCACTGTCACATGAAAGCTTTTAAATAAGACTAGTTCTTCCAAAGGTTCTCTTATTGTTCTTCTTCAGTTAAAATATTTTTAGGTGGCCTCTGTGTTGTACTTTTGTAGTAGAATCCTTTATTTTCTGTATTTCTGAACACCCATGTAAACTCAAGTGTAGATACAACAATCAAGGATGTCATAAGCTGATGCTGTACACAGGGGCACATATCATACTATGAATCTCAGTCCCTATGGTTTGGACTTTGATTTTGTGGAAATGCACATGTATTCTCCAAGTTTCAGCATCACGTGATGTGAGAATTGTAAATACATCACAGCATTTGTCCTCTGATCACACATCACACCACATCTTAATGATGTAGTTTGCTGAGCAACATGGTTTAGTTAAAGATATCCCTGCCCATGGCAGCTGGATTGTACCTAGATGACCTATAAGGTCCTTTCCAACCCAGGTCCTTCTATGATTCTATGATTCTTGTCACATAACTGATTAATGCAGGTGTAACACAGAGGTTAGTGAAAGCCACTGTTTGTAAAGAGTAATCATTTGGCCTTGTAACACTTCAAAACAGTTCTGTAAAAACTGAAGAATACAGGCAACATTGCAAAGACCTATTTAAGGCTTTCTATTGGTATGTATTCTCTGTAGCATTTCAAGTATCCCATAGCAGCGAATCATACCCAATTCAAGGACTCATTATTTATTTTCCCCTTTGCCAATTGCAGCTGACAGCTTCAACAGCTCTTTAAAAGCAGCAACAGTCAGTGAATTTTGATCTGGAACAAAAGGCTGTTCCCCTTTATACAAATTCATACAAATTAGAACAGGAAATCAAGGTCAATTTATCATCAGTAATAAAATGAATCACACATTTATTAAAATTTTAAGGTACAGGTCTTTATGTCCTCATTCTGTGCTTGTGCTGAGCTGCAATTTCAGAGGCAGCTCTCAGAGACTTGTAGAAGGAAATAACATCCTTTCCTCTGTCTCTTTCCTGTGCGAGTACTCAGCTGTCATACTTTCAGAAAATATCTAAAAACATGGAGTGCAGAGTTCTGCATTTACATTCTTTGTGGGAATTTCCTAATAAATCACATTTTTATTTAATCTTGGTAATCTGCAAACACTTTGCAGCATTATTCATTTCAGAGACCTGCAGAATCAAAAGAATTATAATTTTCTTTATGACCCTATGCTATTTATATTTGCCAGACCTTAAAGGAAAACCTGTCAAAAATCACCTTCTGCTACAATCTGCAAACTCAGCAGAATTTTACTAGAAGCTGAGTATGATCAACAAAAGAAGAAAGCAATTAAAATACTTCAAAATCAGACTCTGGATATGTATGCTTAAATCCTTAATGCACTTCTGTGAAAATCAGTGTTTTTCATTTTCAAAGGATTCTTTACCATTCACCAGAGCTAAACTATGCACTAGCAATTTCAGCCTAATCAAAAAGATTCTGAAGAGTGAAAAGAACCCCCTTCTAAAATGTCATTGTTACCCACAATGGAGCACTCAGACTGCAAAAGTTAGATTGCAGCACTTCAATATGGTCACCTATTCTTTTGCAAGAGTACATCAGAGAAGAAACGATGGCACTAGCAAATCTGAATGCATATTTTGAACAACCTGAAGTGTGATAGAGTTCGTATGTAAAGTGAAGGCTCAAATTCACAGCAAACGCAATTGGTTGCAAAATTCACATCTGACTTCACAGCACCAAGCCTGCTGGAGTTCACAAAGCATTTGGACAATTCTCTCAGGCTCATGGTGTGATTCTTGGGGTGTCCTGATCCAGGCCCAGGAGTTGGAGTGGATGACCCTGATGATTCCATTCCAACTCAGCATATTCTATCATTCTACAACTTTAGGTGTCAATTTTCAGAGACATTTACATTCTTCCAAAGTTTAATCTTGGTATCAGGCTAATAATATTAAAGGGGTTACAAGCTGTTATATGGACACTCCTTACTTCCTAGCAAAAAGGAAACTTCTCTAAAGGACATATCAAAAATCAGTCAGAACTCTCCACTCCACCACTAGCATAAATAAAATACCTATTTAAAACTTTTTAAAGAAAATCTTAAATATAATAGGAAACAATCAGAATACTTTAAAATTGTTGCTACTGTCGGCCTATATTAACATAATTTTGCAAATGTTACTGCAGTTCAAAGATATGCATGATGCTAAATATTTTCACATCCCACAGAATAATGGAGAGTAAGATGTAAGACAACTGATGCCTGTGTATGTACCACTGCAGTTAGGCAGTAATGACCTCTTTTGCTTCTGTTTGTCCTGGTGGCGTTCAGGCAGTTATACTATTATTAGTTCTAGATGTATTCAGTGTTGGCCACTTTCAGACAGGGAATTCTGTATCCAAAAGCAAAAAAGGGAAAAAGATCTGCAAAACTCTTTTTTTTTTTTTTTTGAATAATATGATTTTTCAAAAATGTTTAAATTGTTATCCTTAGAAATTAATATATAGTATTTTTACTTCAAGAAGAAAGAAAAATAAGCATTGTGTGACCCCAGCTTGCTTTGAACTATTTAAGCTAACATTTCCTCTATTTTCCAGATTTAATATTCCCCTTTTTAACCCCACGTTTCAGATACCACCATAACTAAGAGACTTTCTTTGAGTTATCACGTGTTCCAAAAAAGGTTAATTTAAATAGGCCAAAAATGTTAAAATACTTCAGAAAAGAAAAAAAAAATCCTCTGTTCTGATAGTCTAATTTAGGAAGGGTTATATTTTTGGCTGCAGCTTCAGGCATGTGTTTTGACTCTTGGGGATGGTCCTGTGCAGGGCTAAGAGCTGGACTTGATAGGTCCCTTCAAACTCAGCATATTCTGTGATTATATGACCTCATATTAATTATGTAAGTGATCTTTCTTATTTTGAGCCAGCTATTTTTTTCCCAAGTGTTTCAGAGACCACAGGATCTCTGAGCAGCTTTAGAGCATCCTTTTACTATCTGTACATCTGTTAAAATTGAAAGTTATCATAAATTTTCAATGTGGTTTCATTTAGGGAGAAATTTTGAACAATTTGTAATTCCAGCTTTATATTTCCTCTCTTTATCAAGTGAAAGTGGCCAATGAATATATGTGGTGTGAAACATCTACAGTGCAAACAAGAGTGCAGTAAATGAAAATGTGAATTTCTGCCTTTGTGATACTGAGCAGGTCAATATAATGCAAAACAGGCTTTTCTTGTCTCTTTTCCCAGGTAACAAATGATGGGAAGAAACATTTTCATGTTGCAACAGGGGAGATTTAGGTTGGATATTAAAAAATATTTCTTCACTGAAACATTTTTCAAGCTTTGGAAGAGCCTGCACAGGGCAATGAGTCACCATCTCTGGAGGTATTTAAGAGATGTGTAGATGGGACACTTGGAGATATGGTGTAGTAGTGGACTTGGCAGTGCTGTCTAATGGTTGGACTCAGTGACCTTAAAGGTCTTTTCCAACCTAAACAATTCTCTGGTTCTATGATTCCATGACTTTCTTAAAAATAACACAGAAGTGTATAAGATGGAATTGTTGGTTTATTGAGAATGGTGAATCTGATATGGGTTTTAAAAGTCTAAATTCTTGACACCAGTGTTAGTAAGTGAGGGCTTTACCTTGTTCCTGGTTTTTTTGTTTGTTTTGTTTTGGTTTGTTGTTGTTTTTTTTTTTTTTTCCTAATTTTTGTTGTTGGTTGGTTGTTTAGTTTTAGCAATGGAACAGTACTGTCAAGTCAGAGCAGTTAATACTGGAGATAGAACTGGTTCTGTTTAGAATTGATATTCTCTGATATTCTTCCCTGGGACTAAGAAAGGTATTAAGTAAAATAAAAATGACACCAGCATCTATTACAACCAAACTGTGAATGATTTGTTGATAGAATTATGAAAGATGAATCCAACAATCTGAAATAAAAACATTTTTGTTCTTATCTGTGGTTTGATGTTACCATTATACGTAGCTTCTAGAAGATTTCTAACTGCAACATAGCAATTTTATGAAGCCAACTGCAGAACAATTTATACATGATATATAGCTCAATTTTTTGTAAAGCATTTGTCAGATGACATGTCAATCACAGAATGCTAGTCAATGTTCAGAAGGAGGAACTCAATCTTCATATCTCAAAATACCACAAAGAAAGAACAAAGGAAGATGGATGGGGAAAAATAAAAGTATTGGAATCAAATTTTGCAATGAATTATTTTTCTTTGCTTCATTTTCTGTCTCCTTTGTTTCTTTTTTTTCATGTTCCTTTCTTTGTCCCTTGATTTTTCCTTCATCTTACTGTTGTATTTTTTATTAATAGCATAATATTATTGTGCCTAAATCTTTCCAAATTCTTTCTGGAGCTGTTTCTCCTAGCAAATAAAAGATAAAAGCTAGCTGTGTTGCACATTTTTTTCTCTGATTTCTTTCATGTTTGGACGTTCTTTCAAAAATGTTAATAATAATAGTGCTATACTAACATATCTATCTTGTCTATTCTTTGTCTAATTTTCATCTCTTTTCTCTGACCTCAGATAACCAAAGTCCAAATTGATGTCTTGGCTTTTTAAAGACTTATTTAGTTCCTTGGCCATGAATCCATTTTAAATTAAAACAATGAGTTTTATAATATTGCTTTCATCTTCAAAGCTTTAAAAGACTTTGAAGACTTAGGGTGGCAAAACACGACCCCATTGAGCACAGGTCCTCATCTATTGCATGTTTTACAAAATTCTTTGGAAATGTCACATAGTATGAAATCATTATCACAGAAAACGTTGTTAATACTCAAACTAGTTAGGGGAAAAATTAGAGTCTCTGAAATTTCTGGCTCCAGCTTTGAAAGGAAGTAAGTTAGATATAAAATCATAGACACAAAATGATTTGCAAAAAAGCAATAAATTTTAGAAAAGCTCTACACACAGTAGTTATGACCAAAGCTAGGTAAAGTGGTAAGTGTATTTTTACAAGGAAACAAAACTCAGTGACAGAGGAGGTGATGCAATTTGACATATTAGAATAATTTCTTATTAACATACAACTGCATGATGCATACATACTTACAGACTATCTCAAGTGTTAAATTCAGAAGCCTTGGGCTCCCAGTTTTGTCCTGTGCCAAATTTCTATTGTGGTTTTCAGTGTATGCAATAAAGTTTTAAAACACAGTTTTGCTTAACATCACGTCTCAATATATAATCACCTTATGTATTGAGAAGGCGAAAATTCCTTAGAATGCACATAGAATATGGATATATATGCATATGAGAATACATGAATTTAATATGCACTTATACCAGTTCATTCTGACATGAAGGACTCTCAGGTTTCTTGCCATTTTTACCTGTATTGGTGCCATAGCAAAATGCTGTACACCAGGATGACCTATCTGTATAATCCAAGGTACTGTGACAGAAAGTTTTGCCATCTGGTATCAAGCACAAAGGAGTTTTTAATCAGGAAAATATAAAGTAATGCTATGTTATCTTGATTGCTCAGGCCTAGATTCACAGATCTGTTTGTGTCAGGAGGTACATTTGTTTTTCTCCTTTGTGCTTTTGTTTCCCAATTTCTACCCTACATCTCTGTCACTCCCACCTCTGTTATCTCTGAAAAGTTTTCTGACATTTTTGACATATGTCATCACTAAATATGTCAGATTCAGCACTTTCTTTAACATCCCTGATGCCTCTTTTTATTTTTTTTCCAGATCTGGCCCAGTATTCCCTAAAATATTTTCTCATATGTATTAATTCCCCTTTGATGTTTTCCCTTTCTATCTTCCTATTGTACATGTATTCTTCAGAGTGAATACTTCAGATACTCACAGTACCTCACATGGTACATGAATTTCTAAAATAGGATTATAAACGAGACCACAGTTACTCATTCTTACTATATTACTACATTGGTCCAGATAAAACCCTAATCATTTTGCCATTTCTTTTAAATCAGAATTTTGTTACTTTTTAACACCCACTACTGCCTAACACCAATTGTTTTAATGACTGATGGATGTCACAGAATTCTACTGTGAATGCTCTTTCCCAATACTTTGTTTATTTCTTCTGTTGTGTGCCAGCTTCTGAGATCCCAAACCCACTCACTTACTGTAGCCCGCTGCAGCAGATGCTCCTAGTACTCCTCCACAAACTCTGAAAGCTCCATAGCAGTTACCAAAACACTTACTGATTACTGCTGCTTTACTTTCTTTGGCCTGACTCTGTTGTAGTCCCTCTTACTGCAGCTGGCTTCCTTTCCCCTGCCACCCTTCCACGTTCTCTACTCATGATGCCTCTGTGCATTGTACTATTGTCCTCAGTTAAAACCAGCAAAACCCTATTTTGCTCACATCCAAGTCTGGATGATTTTATTGTTTGTTCACCAATGCTACATCATGCATTAAATGACCTACTTGGTGTTGGCTGAGGTCTCTGTGTTAATGACAGCTGGAGAGAAACCTGGACCTTTATTTGCAGCAGGTGACAAATAACTAGTTTCCTGGGAACCTGCCTCCTGAAAAACTCTAGTTATTCAAAGTAATATTCACAGTCTCTGCACGGTAAAGAAAACTTATCCATAAAACTAAAATCCTAGATTCTCTGTATAATAAATGGAGGTAGATGCCTCCTAATTGAGATAGTCTGAGGTGCCCTTTAGAGATGCTTACTTTTATTCTCTGGATATATAATGAGTCTAGGCAATTAACTGAAGATCCCAATTTAGGTGTCTAATGTAGGCATTGTGAAAAAAAATCTTCTACTCCTTGTTATAACAGAACATTATGCATTGCAATCTGTAGGTCTAATGAAAGCCTTTGGAGGAAGCCCCAGCTGGAAAGAAAAATAACATATTTAAACAGCTTCAATTTTATATTAGCACAAGTTTTTTTCTTTTTTAAAAATACATCACTCAGTGAATTTCCAGCTAATTTGGAATTCTGCAAAGTTGACTACCTATGAATCACTAGTATATACATATTCTATAAGATACTATTTATGTCTCTACAAAAATTCATATTTTTGAAGGTCATCTTTTCTTTTTCTCTGATGCTATAAATGATTCCTATTTCCTTTTACAAGCGTCTTTATATTTGTATCTGGGGGCTAAATTATATCTAACATGTTTATTCTGTCTTGACCTGGATTTAGATATAAACAACAACAACCCAATCTTTTCCCATGAACAATGCCAATTATGGAACAATCCTATTACAATGCAGCATGAAGTGCTATACGCTTTTCTGTATCATCACTGTAATTCATGCATCTTCCAAGTTAAACACATGGAAAAGGCTGCAATTCACACAGGACTTTAGCCAGTCTGCAGTGTAGAGGATACTGTAGGTCAATGATGCATTGGTACAAACAGCAGTCTTTTAATACTCTCACCACTTCTGCCATCATCTAACCATGCCTTAGATGCATAATAAACACAGGTTTTGTGTGGGCTTGATCTCCATACCTGAAAGGCTGTAAATAGTTTTCTTTTAGCTTTTTTAAAATCAAGAACAAGAAGTAATGACAGATAATTTAGAAAGCATAAATAAATAGTAAAAATAGCCTAATATGAGATCTGAATTAAGCTAATTTCCATTTTGTAAGAATATTTATATTTTGATTAGTAGAAAATGCTAATGAACTCCAAGAAATCAAAATTGACCTGTAGTTATATCTTGCTCTTCATATACATACATATCTCCATATACAGGTATTATATATATATAATTTCTTAAAAACCTTGCAGTATTATACCACCATAGTAAACTTTCCCCACTGTCTATATTTAAATCCAATAAGACACCTGGTTTGTTAATGAATTAGTGCTCTTGAAATGCTGTTTTGGCCTTTTAAACCTCTTCTTAAACAGAGAAAAAGAATGTGGGATTATTTTGTTTTGCTTTTACTTAGTGTTTTGCTTGTCATAGTAAGTAAATTTAACCTGCGTTATTAGTAACTCTCATCAGCATACTCTGAGCAGAAGGCAAATACAGCAGGTGGTATAAAAAGAAGAGATGGCTGAAAGCAGAAAAGCAAAACAAGTGATTGGTAGGAGCTGCTAATCTAGTTATGCATAAATTTAAGACAAATTAAAATGCATGAAAGCTTTCACTGAAGGTGAATACTTGACAGAAAAGGAGATAAAGTGACCAATTCCTATTATAAGACCATTTGTCAGGAAACTCATGTGCTAAAAAATCCTACATAATCTAATTGCTTTAATGCAACTTCTATAAACTTAATCTGTCAGACAGTTTGAACCTCCTAAGTGATGGCTCAGACAACAAACTTACGGCATGGAGAGTGGAACTTCGCTTATTACACTTAAAATAGGTGATCCTTTCAGTTTACTATATTTTCAGTAGTCAGGGTTTAAATTTTTGAAATGTTTTCTGCAAGTAATTAGCATCCACATGATATTTTTTGTGACAGTTAAAGGTGTTAGAGAAAACACTCTCAAAAGACATAACAAAGAGTGATAATAGTCATGCCGTCTATTTTACATTTTGTAATCATCTGTTGATCAGTGACATATCAAAGAAAGGCTATGTAGACAATAAGGACATCACCAAAGAAGTCAGTTTCCTCACTTTTTCTTCCATTTCTGATGATGTCTGTGGGCTGAGAGAAAAGTGTCAAGCCCTTTGACAATTCCCCAGAGCCTGAAGGGCAGTCTGCCTGGAGTCTGGCACAGAATTTCACTTCTCTGCAATCTCACTTATTCCTCATGCTAGATACTCAACTTTTGGCACTCAACAGAAATGCCTTCAAAATAATTGGTTATAGTGGGGGTTGAAGACAGCTTGACCTTAAGCCATTAGGTGGCTGCTGCTAAACAATTTTTAAAATGTCTCTAATCCCAGTGGGACAATTATCTTCCTCTCATAAACTCTGGAATAACTTGGCCCAACTTTGTTTAAAAATCATACAAAACCAAAAAATTGTCTTGATTTGAAATTCTAAAGCATGCTAGTAGAAGCCGAAGAAACAATAATTTCTTTGTTCTTCTGTTCTCTCAGACGTGTCTCTTACCTACCTAACGTGCAAATAAAAGGTGCGTGATACCTGGTTTGCCTACAGGGTGTTTTCTCTCTCCCACCCACATGATATGTATCCTCCTTGCTCACTTATTTTTTAACTGAAGTCTTTATATCCCTCTTGCTCACTTATTTCTGTACCGAAGTCTTCATAAATACAACATATAAAAATGAGAGAGAAAAAGATGTTTGTATAAGCAGGAATGCCAGCCCTCCAAAACATACCAGGCTCCACACAGATAAAATGTTCCCTATGAGGAAATTCCACCTTCAGAGAATTAGGGAATATTACAGACAAAACCCTATGCTTAACCTTTGCTTTCACCTGACTGATGTGGCAAGGATGTTGAGTGACTCTTGGTAGGGCATGGCAGTCAGGCTCATTTCATAAAAGCTCCCAGTTTAAATTCCAGCTGCATCAGGGCTCTGACAGCAGTCACCCAACCTGCCACTGGTGCCAGTGGAAGCCAGGGCAGCCATTAGCAGCATAGCGGAGGTAATGCCAGGATCCTTTAGAGCTGCTAAACTTCTAAGCAGAGGAGTTACAGAAGAACTCCACAGGAGCTCTGCAACATGCAGGGAAGTTAGTGTTCAGATTCAGCAGCGTAATTAAGGCAACTGGGGCACAGTGTTTCACGTTGTTTAGAACAAACTCCCAGATAAATTCAGTTTTGGTTATGATTTGCATAGAAGTTGCTTTTCCCTTTTGTCAGTTCTATAGGACAGATGGTCTCGGAGCTCTTTCACCGCTGCACAGAACTCTGTAGAGACCTCTTTTTTGTTTTGTTGTTTTTTGTTTTTTTTTTTTTCCCCCAGTTGTGATGTCTAAATTACCCACATTTTTGAATTTTCAATGTTGCAATTAATAATTATGATTAAGTAAGTTGAGTAGCTTTATTTGAGGACTGAAAAAGAAAAGCTTTCATCCTGCTAGACTTCTAAAATCAACTTACAATTTACCTGTAAGAATTTTAATTATGTTGAACAGACATTTTCTTTCCTGCTTTTTTAGCACTACTTTTTTTTTTTTTAAATTTTTTTGCTGTACTTCTTACAAGAAAGTGCTTTTTATTTTACTGATACAAATTACTGATGAATGCATAGGTGAATATGGGGATAGACAACAGTCACATGAGAAATGTGTCTCCATTCCCAGCTGCATCTTAGGCATGAGTAAGAAAATCCTGTTCTTGTTAATACGTTCCTCCATCTTTTAAAGTCTAATTATTTTGGATCTAACTGGAGAAAAAAATTAAAGACTCATTCTATGACCTTCCTAAAACTCTCAGTTCTGTTAGGGCTGTTATGCCTTGCAGCACAAATTTTATGGGATAGTATAAATCTTTTGTATTAAAGAAAAACAAAAAGGAACTCTCCTGCAATTTAAAGCTAGAGAACTTGAAAGGAGAATAAAGAGAAATAAACTGCTCTTTTTCTTTTGTTTTCATTAATAAAAAATTACTTCTGTTTGTTGACCTAGATATGTATGTATTTCCCTATGCAATCTGTTTTTAAATTATGATTCACAACCATTAATGGACATTAAAAAAAAAAAGACGATATTTTTAAACAGAATTAGCTATTTTATGACTGTTAGCTTATGCCTTAGCAAAAAATACCCCTGATAAAACAGAATCTAACCTTATAATTTAAAGTGTAAATTCTCCTTGTTGCTATAGAGAATAGCTCCTATGCAAACTGGTCTGATAATAATTATACATGATAGTCTGTAACAGAATGGGAAGGATTCATCTTCCTTTAAAGTAGCAGGTATGTCTCCTACCTTTCATAGTGTCAAACCTAGGTGGAGATAGCAATCAAACATGGTGTGACAATTTCCACAATGTGTCCCTGTGGGAGCTATTAAAATTCAACTTATGCACAAAAAAACTTTAGAGTGCCTAGCCTGGTAAAAAATGTATGTTATCATCCAGGAGGTGAGGTATTAAATCTTGCCAAAAAATAGAGAACATATTTCATAGACATATCATAGATATTTTTTTTTTTTTTTGTGGTCAACAGCTTTCTATTAGTTAGTTGAAAGTGATGGGCAAATCAGCTCTCCAGGGTCCCATCCTGGAGCGTCTTCTTTATTCCAGCATCTTATAAACATGTTCAGTTCTAAAACCATCAAGTCAAATTTGTTTCCAGAAAACACAAGACAAGTGGGAGAGTGACAAAATGAAGAAGTGTGACATTTCCAATGACTCCTGGGACCAACTTGCTAGAACAATAAAAATTATTGCAATTCAGATTTCAGACGTGTGCTAGTCAGTTGGGATCCTTATTACAAGGTTGTATCAACCTGTTTTGAATCTGTATAATAATAAAAGAGGATTTTTAATGAAAGTTTTTAGCAATAGTTATTGAGAGTTTACTTATGAAAGGTCTTTTATTAATTCTTATTAATTAGGGTAGAGCTACATCATATTCTACGAAGAACATTTCATTACAATACAGTAAATGCTTTAGAGCCATCAAGGGTTACCTACATCAAGCAACAAGAGGAGCTTGATGGGAAACACAATATCCAGGAATTTGAGCAGGAGATTTATGTATGGTATTAGGCACTGTCCCAGGCTGAACAACAGCCCTGCCTTAGGGCTGGAGCAGAAGGTGTCCTCCTCTACCTACCCAGTCAGAGAAAGGGGCTTCAGGATGTAGGAGACAAATTGAAGAGGTGAATGCTTGGCTTTATGGCTGGTGCCATGCTCAGTGGGATTGATTTCTGTGATTGTGGATTGACATTTGAGAAGTCAGATCTGTTGGGAACTGATGGGATTCACATGATAAAGTAGAGCAAGACATCTTTGCCACAAAGCCAGACAGACATATAAGGAGAGCTTTAAAGTAAATCTAAGGAGGAAAGGGAATGGAATTTTGAGTAACAGAAAAGCCAGGAGTAGTTGATATATAAGAAACCAATAGAGAAACATCTCTGAAATATCTCAAAGGAATTATGACTTTCCTAAAAGTTCCTCTAAAACGTTGACATGGTTGATAGACCAACTAAAGTGTCTATTCCAGTATGTGTAATATGGATTACAAAAAGGAGTTGGAATCACCATGGTTGCAAGCTCTGATGCTGCTAGAGGACTTCATTCACCCTAATCTCTTCTGGAAAAGTAGAGTAATCTGTAAAAAGTCCAGGAGATTCTTGGAGTGTGTCTAGTATAATTTCTTAATCCAAGAGACAAAAAGCCTGACCAGAAGAGAAGAGTTACTGGACCTCTTTTTTATCAACACTGTTGAAGATTAGAGAGGTCAGGACTAGTAGTAGCCCAGGCAGCAGCTATCATTCCCTAGGGAGATTCAAAATCTTGAGGTATATAGGCCAGGTGAAGAGTAAAGTCAAGACCCTGAATTTTAGAAAAAAAAAATTGTATCATGGCCTTGTCATGGTTTCCTGAAATGAAAGCTGCCTATGAATAGCATGGCACTTTTTAGCAAGAAGAGTTTCCAAGACAATCATATATTTGTTAGCAGGTAAACAAAGCAATTCATTTTGAAAGTTTACTTGTTATCTTAGAGGAATATTTACATAAACATTAAAATGCAAAACTGTACTTGACACTTTGATTCAGAACATGGCACACTACTGTCGTGAAATAAGTCTTTCTTAGCTTTACATACAACAGCAAGTGTTCTTTTTTTTCCAGACTATTCCTTATAGCAAGCTTTTCTGTATGAAGAATACTGGGGTACTCCCTGTCATTGCAAAAATATTGGAAATACTGTTATACTCCTGACAAGTCTAGAAGAAGTGTAAGCTTCTGGCATTTTGCTGGTGCTTTCAAAACTAACTCCTACATAGATTTATATAAAAATATATTAACCACTATAAAAGAATGATTTCTCATAGGCATTCCCTAATAATTGTGGCTAGTTTAGAAATACTATTTAAAGTATCTCTGTTAAAAATAGCCTCTGAAGTTATTATTTTCTCTCTTTTCAAATATGGAAAATGTTCCTAGGTTTTTCAGTTTTAAAATAAATTTTAAATATTTTTTCTAATATATTAAATTGTAAACTTTATATTACAATCATTTCTGTCTTGTAAACCCATCATTCACGTTATTTATTCTTGAAGATGTATAAATAAATCATCTTATATCCCACTGCACAAGACATCTTTTTGGTCTTCTTTTGGTTTGTTAGATCACATATGACTTTTTCAGTAGCTCAGCTTCTTTCATCTTTATTCTTTTTAGTGAAACCAGACATTCACTCTAATCTCACCTGCAGGACTAATAAGGATTTTCTGTAATCTAATATGAATTCTCAAACCATTCAATATTGTGAAGTTTGTTTTGCATAAATCCACACTTAATCAACTTATCATTAACATATGCTAAGATACTATATTTTATAGAAGCAAGCATAATGCTACAGTAGTTCAATGCCTAAAACATTTACAAACAAATGAGTTTGCATATATCACAGATTGATTTGCCAAACATAGATTTACCCAAATCCTAGGTCAATTAACCTATGAAAAAGCAACATATCACATGAGGCTGCCATTAGAGAGCAGATCTTTATTTAGACAGGAAAGGCATTTACTTTGATTTAAAAAATGGAGTAAGTTAGGATTTATTGGAATATAGTCAATTACATCCGTGAGTAGAAATGTGCTATCTCCAGACCACAGTGACTGTCATAGAAGCCTAAATGCCTTATTACTGGTCTAACGACATTTCTGAACCTAAGATTTCAAATATCACATTTAGATATACTTTTATGACTTTCATAATGTATTCATCATGCTTTTTAACTAAGGTCTAACAAATAGTCTTGTTGATCTAAAGGAACAATTTGCCATAAATATTTATCAACATAAGTCAGATTTTGCATCCAGGTGTTCTAGAGCAAATTTTACATATTTAAAAACTGTATCATTATCAGGTTTCTCTAAAGTCCTCTAAATATTAGTGTAGCCATTTCTCCAGTAGTGCTGCAATTGAAATAAACACAGGCATCTAGTTTCATTTAATTTCTGTTCATTTGTCTGTTGCTTGAGATGATCCTGGAACATGACTAATTTGCAAAATATTTGTATAGCTTCTGACTCAAATATCACAAGGAATACATATGTCTAGGGACACTCCAATTTTAATTGAAATTAGACTTATTTTGGAGACAATCTCATGTTAGTTTCTTAATGTCAGTTCTGTATAGCTAGATAACAGTTACAGCTATCTGGCATTTATGATTTAAAATTCCTTTTTATACCTTCTACCTACCCAAAAATATTCAACTCATCTCAAAAAAATCCTTCCTCTTTCTCATTGTTGTAGGACAACTTTAAACATGCAGGAGATTTTAGGTTTCTGTCTCTTACATTTCAGAAAATTTTAGAAATTTTGAAAGAATTAAAAAAGTAAGCTAATATCACTTGATGTTAAGTCCTTTAAACAGTAGAGAAAATTATGTACCTATATAATGTGACTTTCCAAAGATCTATTTAGGAGATCACAAACAAAAATACAGATTAAAGTCAATAGCTTTTTATTTTATATCATGTAACTCAATCATACATTATCTTCACAAATGGTTTTCTCTAGATACTTTTTAATAAAATTAATCATTTTATTCAGAAAATTAATAAGCACTTGACCCTGAAAAAATGTAAAAATTTTGTAGCTGTTGGTTCATTTTCTTGGCTCATCATTTGCCTTTATCCACCTTTGCTTTAAATTGCAGGGGCCATTAATTTACATCACACAATTTGATTATTTTCTTCTTGATGGTTAAACTAATAACATTTTCCAAAATTGTCAGAAAGGAAAACTTGTGTGACAAATACAGTGCATCATTCACTAGGAATTTTAGCTGCCTGATAGATTAACTGAATTGTTATTCTATACCACGCAACACAAAAAAGGCAAGCCATTTCTTGCATTCAAAAAACTGCTGTATACAAGTCAGAGGAACACAAAAAGGAAATCCAATATTTATAACGAATTTACTATTTGTGTGAGTAATAAAGCCATGGGAAAAATAAGTTTTATAGACACAGCTTTAACCAGGCATATGAATGGCCATTGTAAATTGTGATTATCAAAATTAATCTGTAGGTATTTTTATTTAGAACCATGAGGTAAAATCATACTGTATTATAAATGTGTTTAGGTAGAAAGCACATGTTATTATGGCTACAATCAAGAATCAAAGAATTATTGTTGGGTATGACTTACTAATCAATAGAGAAGAAGGACCAAGGCAGGAAACACAGACCTAAACCTTCTTCCCCTATTTTTTTTTTTTCATGTGAAAAATGCAAAGTGTTCTTAGTCTAGTTCATCATTTATTTCTCTCACTGTCTTTTTCAGTTGGCCACTATACTATCTCTTTTGATAGGTAACATCTAAGAGAATACACAAAATAATAAAGAAGTTTGAGGATAAGGTCAGGAGGTCTCCTGTATCAGTGAAGGAGGACAGGCTGTTCCTTGTCATAATCCTAACTGAAACACATATAATTTTTTACATTTGGACATGTATGAATGAAAGACAAGTGATGGAATATCCTCAGTGTTTTGCTTCTATTTGTTGCTAACACAGATTTTGAAAATAATGGGATGGGTAAGAATATAGATCAGTGATCATTTATGCATTGGACAGGCTTTCCAATACTGATCATTATTAAGACACAAGAAAATAGACTGCTACTGGTACCACTTTCAGAAAATATTATTCCTGAAGTCTAATGGGAAATAAAACCCAAAACCAACAAACCAACCAAACAAAAATAACAGCATGGAAAGTCACACCAAACTTAGTGGTTGTCTGATGACTTGAAAAATGAAGTTTGAATTATAATTTTCCAATATTTATTTTCTAAAGACACTACTTAAGGCATATTTGTTGTAACTTAAATCATGTGTTTTTTTAATTTTTCTTGTGCTTAAATATGTCAAATGAAGGATAATTAATAGCAATATTTCCTTATAAATAATGCATTGCATGAAATTCATGAAGTTCCTTTATTCAGATGACATATAGTGTTCACTGGTTCCACAAGTTCAGTGTATATAAAATTAAAAGGTATTTACAAATCTCTCTTTTAAACTTGTAGCAACTCAATATAATTTTCTTTTCTTTCTGAGAAAATGTAAATATAGGGATCAGTTTTTATATTTTTTGCATTTCATTATGTCGTCTTTCTATGTCATGTCATTTTGCACAGCTTTCAGGCTATCTTTGTGGAAGCATATTTCCAAATTGCTAGTATCTATCATCTGTAAGAGAGTTGAAAGCCGAGTCTCAGCTATCTTTTCAGTTCTTTCTCCATCTCCTAATACGTTGAAATTTTTTTTTATTTCAAGGCAAAATGAAGAACTGACTTTTTTCCCCACATAAGAGGGAAGTTCCATATTTTCATTAAGGTGCAGGTATGCTTTTAATAAGACAAACACTTTGTAGTGTACAAAGGTTCAATATAATGTAGAGAACCAAATATATTTATACAATGGGTGCTGGTAAAATTCAAAAGCGAAGCAAATAAACTCAAATTAATATTCACCTGATGTGAAAATAGTGCACTTATTTTTGAGGCATCTCTCTAAAATAATTTTGTGGAGATTGAAATCTCCCTTTAAGACAAAGATTTCTGTAAACCTGTATTTTTATTATATGTGAAATATTTTCAACCACCTCTAGAAAGTACTTTTTCTTATTGTTCTAGTGATACACCTTTCCCATGATACTTGTTTTTCAGACTCCAAGCAAGCACTGGGAAATGCTGCCCCAGATGCCTACATGACTAGAAAATATAATCTTAATTCCTTTTTAAAAAATATATTTTCCAGTCTAGCAAACCGAGGTCTTTTATATATATGCATTTTTTTTTCTCTGCCTACTAAGTCTGTTGGTGGAAGAAAATCGTGATTAAGATGTTTTCAACACAGCTGCATGATACAGACAAATGTATATTCATATTAAGAAAAGATTATCTGCAAAAAGAAAAAAAAAAAAAAAGAAGGTTGAGACTTTGCATAGAGTAAAGAATATCCCTATGTGTAAAATCTGGTTGCATATTGCAGTATGCCAGGCCTTAATTGTATTCTTTCAGCATTCACAAAAGTAATATAATTAGTTTTATAAAAGAAAAAAATTATTATTTTTATATCCCAGCCAGTATTACCTTTTAAACTCATCTCTATCAATATCTGAGACTTAGGAATTTAGGTGAAAGTGGCATAGGTAGCCCCACTTTTCCTGTTAACCTGGAGTGCACCTTTTAGAATTCGTTCTCCTCTAAGACAAAACAGTTATTTCTGGCTGACATAAATTCCTAACAAGGCCCTTCTGTCCTCGACTATATGTAACAGGGTTGTATTTAAGCTGCTTAGATGTTGTGGGATCATAACCCCCTACTGATGCAATGAATTTTAAAATGTTAACAAAATTACCTGTAAGCATTGCAGAAAATGTAAAACAAAAGGTTGCTGTTTTCCAAATATGCCATTCTTGAAGGTCTGCTGTGAAATTCTAGGTGTGTGCATTCATCTGTTAGCAGCTTATTTTCAAGATAATTATGCAATCTAATAAAAGGAACTCTGCAGGAATATAAAAATTACCCTTGCTCCTATTATATGGAAAAAGTTAGAAGGTACTTTTGTTTTCTTAAGTGAGATTTACCGAGATTTTGCTATTTAAACTTTGCAAAGCTTGTGTTCGAACCCTAAGGGGACTTACAGGCAGCTTAATGCTCACTTGTTAGGAAATGAAGATACTCCAGGGATAAGACAATAAAATAAAGCCAATCTTTCCTTCACTCCAAATCTTTTCTTCCCCATAATTCACTGATACACCTCCAAATCAGTTTATAACACTTTGAACTTTTTTTTAAGTTACAAACTTCACACTTGTCTTGATTTAAATTAATGTTATAAATCAGTGTAATTATTTCCCCTCCCTTTGCCTTTATAATGAAATATATATAGTTGTAAAAGAATAAAATACTGTCTGCTATGAACCGAAGGATGGACAAGCCCAGCTCCATCTGATCCAGAAACAGGCTATATTTATGTAGAAACAGGCAACGAAAAGCATATGAGTGTTGATGAACATTTTTTTTTTTCTTAAAAATTGCAGAGTGTTTAAGCAAGCACAAAGAACTAGTTTTAAGTGACTAGGACCGTGTTTCATTTACTCCAGCAAATTGTTTTATTTTCTCACCTATTCTGTTACATGCTCTTAGGGAAGAAGTAAACAGATAAATGGAGGTGCAATCCACAGGGAATTACAAGAGGACTATTTTTACTTTGTCTGCAAAGTTCTGTTAGTATCATGTTCTTTATTATTGCCTCGATGTTGTTCATTACTTGCATTCTCCAGGCTCTTATCTTCTAATAGTAATCAAGGCCTATTCATACTGTCTCTAAAAGCTTATTAGAATAATAGATCAGCAAAAGGGATTTATATACATGGGTTTCACAAAGGCAACATTTAATGATCCTCCTACAAAAATTAGAGTAATTTTGTTATTTAATTATGAAATACGTAACCCCTCATTTTAGCTTTCTGTAACTGACAGGCCAATTGCATTTGCCCATGGGTTGATCCACTCTATGAGTTAAGCACAAGCTACTATCAAAGTATAGGCATCTTTCCAGGTTCCTTATACCTAATTACAACAAGTAGAAAGTTTCCTCCAGAGAGGGACCACTCTTACTCTATATCTGACAGGTAGAAATTAGCTGCCTAATGGAATGGAATGGAATAGTCCTGCAAATTGAAGGAATTAAGTAAGCTTTTTTTAATTTGGGTTCCTTTTAAATGAGATTCTAATTTGGTTTCAAATGTGGGTTTGGTGTCAAAAAAGTTTATTTCGAATGCTTTTCAATAGCTTTTTATTGTCCCCTGATGATGTATCACATACCCTGTCTTTTAGCCAATATTGACTAATACTGTGATTGATGGTGAAGTACTTAACTAGCTGTGTATGACATCATGGACTAACTCCTACTAAAATCACAGATGAAAGAGAGAATATTAGTAAGTCTGATTCTGCCTATTTTCATGAGTTTTGTTTTTGAAGGTTATCATTTCAGGTAACCTAAACATGTATAATATGATAACCTAAAAATAAATACCTGCACAAGCAGCATCATTGTTAATTCCTTTTGCTTTTGAGGAAGATCTTTGACTTACACATGTTGATGGAGAAGCTCATGACTCTACTGAGATATCACCTCTTTAAAATGAGATGCTCATGCATAAGTGACATTATTAATTTAATTCCAAATAATTGGAACACAAACCATCAATTTTTTTTTTTTTAAATTATGGTTTTCCCTCTTATGCCCTATATTTTTCTCTTCTTTCTGATGATTTTCTCATTTATCTCTCCTGATAGAAAAAGTTGCTAAATTTATTCCAGTTCTTTTGTTTTAATATGTTAGCTTCTGACAACAAACCTTTAAGAGAAGGAAAAAGAACTTGAATGTTACCCAAAAAATTTCCTTATTCACTTCTTCTGGAGTTTCATTCTCCTATCTGCAGGAAGAATTGACAGGAACAATATTTTAAAGTAGTCATTTCTGTTATAGTCCTCTATTCAGTGCTGACTACAGTAGCATGTCATTTATGCTTTCCTGTCCTATTTTGTCCTATTGCAGTGAGCTTTTCTCCCACATCTATTTTTCTGACCTCATCAATATATTTAGATACCCTTCTTACCTGGGAGATATGTAATTGAATGGAGGTAGAATTACACCCAGCATGGCTAGAGGAGGAAATTCTTCCAATGACGTTTTGTTACACAGACTTTGTGAAGGTGCTCTGCCCAACTCATTGTCCATATTGAGGGAATTAAAAGGTCTGGATTGTTCCTTAAAACAATTTTTTTCAATTTGATTATGAAATAATCCACTGCTTGCACTGTGGAGACCAGCAGAGACTATACTATAAAGCTAACTCCTCATATTGTAAAGCACCTTGGCTTTCTGTTAATGTATTTTCCAGAGAAAAATAATCACCTTGGAATTATTAAAAGCACCTGAACAATGACACCTTTGTCTTGCAAACTTCTAAGTTATGCTGCCTTATACATGGCTACTTCAGGCTAAAAAAATACTTTTTCTTGGTTGTGTTGTTTTTATAGACATTATAGACAAAGAAAATTAAATAAACTGAACATTTGCATTTGCACACAAACTCAGAATTGTCATTCAGTCACTGTAATTACACCAGATACCCAAGGAAACTGTCAGAATATATAGATATTTTTATCTGTGCATTTCTGTTTATAGCTATTTTTTTTTTTTTTTGACACAGTGTTCAGAATGGGGAAAGTCAAAAGAAAACTTTGTAAACTCCCCCAAGACTTCAATCATTAAATGAGGTGCTTCCTGAACAGTACTAATTTCCAGAAATTTTTTTTGTGAAGTAGCCTGCTAAATAAGCACAAAATGTAGGAATGTATTTGCCTATGTTACTCTGGCAATGCAAGAGTCTCCTGAGAGAAGAAAGTGAAAAATAAAGAAGAAAATGGAATAAAAAATTAGATCTTGTGCAATATTTTCAGACACACAATCTAATACGAATTTGTGCCAAGACTGATAGACTGCATGTCCTTGAGACAGGGAAAAGAGAAATATTTGGTTTTCCAAACATCACAAAACAAACAGAAAGGTTTCTTCAGAATCCTTAATGACAAAAATTTAACCAGTTTAAGTGCTGGAAGAAAATGAACTATTTAGAACTTACCTTGCAAAAAGTAAATGAATGTTTAAGTAAGGCAAGTTCTGATGGCAGAGAAAAAGGAAGCGTATCTTCTGTGAAAGAAAAAGTACAGCTTCATGACTTCAGCAAGCAGAACTAGAGGAGGAGGGTGTGAAAAGAACATCTTTGTCTGAAGTAATAAGGCTAAAAGATTTGAGGAAAGCAAAGAAAGGAAATAACATGCCCTAAGGATGTTTACACTTTGTGAAAAAAAGTTCATGAAACGAGAAAATGAGGACAGGCAATGGGATATATGGTTCATGATTAAAGGCTCACTGACACAAGAGAATAGATATGGGAGGGACATTGACAGAAAAGGGTGGCTTAGTTAAAACTCAACACCAGAGACAGAAAATATCCCAAATTCTCCAAATAAGTCAGAAATCTCTTAATAACTTATTGGCAGGTCTGTAATTTATCATACAACATCAAATGTAGTATATAATCTTCTATGCTAACTGGGGATGACCTCAAACAGTAGAAGAAAGAATCTGTCACCCAGCCCAGTCATCACCTCCAGACTCAGAAAAATCCAACAGCTTTTAGAAAAGAAAGATAAGGATAGTGGTTTTGCCAGAGGGGAAACAGGAGATTGACTTTGGAGTGATAATGTGCAAAGAGATTTAACCCATTAATCTGCTTTAGTTACCCAGTACTTTTCTACAATTTATTTTCAAGGAATTCAATTGATGCAACCCTTCACTATAAAATAGTTGTTAATTTTTGTGTACAAAGGTGACATTTAAAAGATTTGTGGATTTTCAAAAGAGCCTGAGCTCAAATGACAGCATTTCAATGTGTACTTCACATTAAAGTTATTTCAATGTAACACTTGCAGTAATCAAAAGGAAAGACAGCCTTGTTGCTCCAGACCTTCTGCTTCTTCTGCTGGGAGAGTACAGCACAACTTATCATAGAAAATATGACATCAAAATATTCCTGAGTAACTGAAATTCTTGTGAAAAAAATGAAGAGCTTTGTATGTGACACCTCATATATATATATATATATATATATATATATATATATATATACATATTTTTTTTTCAGAAGGACATTGCCAACAAACTGCCATAGCAACACAGAATTATACTGTCTGAAATACAGAAATCTTCATTGTCTTTCAATTTCCATATCTACGCTACAGATGTTGAGATTTACATACAAAGAGGAGAAGCATGGAAAGTACATAATTACAAACTATATATACTGTATATGCATTGCAGAGTCCTTCGGGTATCTTCAAGCTCTGTCAAAAGCAGTGATGTCTTCTATGACTTGTGGTACACTGCATTGCCTGCATACAAATCGTGGCATCCCACCCTTAAGGGGAAGGGACCACCCAAAATTCTTAGATGTCACAATTGAAAGGAATGACAAAAGTGAGAGGATTTTCTTTGCCACAAAAGTTTACAAAGTATTATTAGCAAATTGCACATTTGACATGGAAATTCATGTGTTATTCCCTGACCTCCCAGTAGAAGCATGCAGCAGTGGATTCTGGATAAAGGGTTAAGGTGAATAGGAAGAGAGAAAGAGAGACATTAGTTAAAAAGAAAGAGAGATAGAAAGGAAAGATGAAAGAGAAAAAAAGATCACCAGTCCTGGTTCCAGCATTGATGTAGCTAGGCTATCCAAGATCCTGGGGCCCACATGCAGAGCAAGTGTACACTTGTGCAGTACTGTGTTGTGCTTGTCTCCAGAAACTAGAACAAGGACATTTGTCTCAGAAAAGTGCTGCCCTAGCTGTGTATGGCCCCCATTTCCAGCCACATTCTGTTCTTTCTCACAGCATGTCATTACCAACAATCCTTGCTTGTAATTACCAATAATCCTTAATTGGCGCCACAGCTATCCAACAATCAGTGCTCGAGACACACACATTACCCCCCTTATCTTCCAGGCTTCTATACAGTCGCACCAACTTATTTTCTGAACTAGTAACGTGGGAGTTTAATTTTAACCATTTGAGCAGCGCCTAGGAAAGTATGAGCTGCCTTCTTTTAGTACTATTTCTCTGATTTATCTTACACAAATTTCAGCTTAAAACCAGAACACATAAACCAGATATTAATTCTATGCTAATGGAGTGATGGATCCAATACCTTGGGACCTCAGAGGGCTCTGGAAAGACGACCAGAAACCTTCCAGTCCAATTCTTGTTTAGCCCCATGTAGCTGCCGAAACAATTCAGCATCTGCCTGTCTCTGGATTTCCCCAGGACAAGTATAAAGGTGAACTGGTGAGAAATTCTTCTATCCTTTTTTCATTTATCTGTAACTATCAGGTATCTTACAAGATCTAGATACTACTATAGTTTATTCTCCTCAAGTCTCTTCAGTTTCCCTTCGATGTTTTTACATTTTTAAAAGGAGACTTCCTAAAGCAGAAAGACTGTACTGAAGCTTTTAACTGGAATGATATAAAAATATAATGCAAATTAGCTTATTTGCATAAAAGCATAAAAGTACTTCTGGTTTGTTTTTTTCCCTATTTAAACAGGAAACTAGAGATGATCTAATGATAATAGAACATAAAGCAAATATTTCAAATTTCAAAATGCATAATTTCTACACTCTATGACATTTTTAAAAAAATTCTTTCTTCAAAAGCCTACTGAGTTAATGACAAAAGTATATTTACAAACACACAAAAGTATATTTAAAATATTTTATAAATTTAAAAACATAAACTTTAAAAATGACAATATTTTATTGTTCAAATTCTTTTCTAACAGCTGTGAGGGGGAGCTGGCTCCTCCACTTCCCCAGGCCTCCCGGGGTCTGGAAGCGATTGTGAAAGCCCGACCCGGACAGGAGTAAAGAGATGTAGCATCACCAGTAGGGCAGCTTGTAGAAAATGCCTTTAATTACCTGACTCAAGGGTATTTAAGCCCTTTGGGCGGGGTCTGGGAGGTAGGATGTGATTGGATAAGGGTTCAGGGGGCATGGTGTGGTTTTGGGGGCACAGGGGCCAATAAGGGAGCCGGAGGACCAAAACCCAGTGGGAACCCAGGAATAGAGAATGACATCATTGGATGATACATCCAATACGGTTGGGAGGGGGGGCAGTGCTGGATACCCGGGAAAAGGGGAACACTCTTTTCACATGTGTGAAGGGAATTCTAGGAGTTACAATCTAAACAGGGGAAAGCCCGTACATAAAAGACACAGATAATGTTGAATTATAAAGTCTCTGGTCCTTTGGAAGTTGTCACAGTGCTGGTCTTGTTTCTGCGGGTTTCTTTTTCCACAATGTGTAGTCTGGATGATCCTCCGTCTCTGTCTTCCATGTGCTGTAGCAGAAGTATTTCCCAACACTTTTCTTTTAGCATATTGTAGTTTTTGGTTTTGTTTCTTTTTGAAAGTAAAGAGAAAGTCTTGATTGGAAACAATGTTTCAACTGAAATGGAAATGATAAAAGGTAAGAATAATTTTCTTTAGACATAGAAGACTATTTTTCGGAGTTGTTTAGTCTTGTTGCTAATTAGGGAACTTTTTTGTTTTCTCAAATCAGTTAGGGCAATAAGACTATTTTCACATCAGCTGATGGTTCTTTTACAGCATTAGAGTAATTAACACCAAAGAGTGGGATATAATATTTCTGAAGTTATTGCAATGATGCAAAATATTTTGCTAAAATGTAGCAGAGTAATTTGGAACCTAAGGAAAATAAATTGATACTCATCTAATAGATCAAGCTCTTACAAATGACATGACACAGTCACGGTGAAGACAAGGTTCTGCGGAGCCTCCCCAGGTGATATTTGCTGTTCATTATTTTCTGTCCAGCAAGAAAATTGTGAGCTGTATTGGTTACTTGCTAGTAGAAATAACTGATTATTTTTTAATGGCATAACACCATTGCCTGTGTCCAATAAGCAAACTAAGAAGTCTGAGCCTTCTAATAAATATTGTAGAACACCTGGAGTTCCCAGAACAAAAAAGACATCGACCTGTTAGAGCAGATCTAAAGGAAGGCCGGTAAAAGGATCAGAGAGTTTGAACACTGTTCCTGTGAAGAAAGGCTGAGCAAGTTTGGGATTATTCTGTCTGGAGAAGGCTCCGGGGAGAGCTTAGTGCAGCCTTTCAATCTATTAAGGGGGCCTGCAAGACAGATGGAGACAGGTTTTTTACCAGGGCCTGTAGCAACAGGTCAAGGAGCAACAGTTTTGAACTGAAAGATTTAGATTAGATATAAGGAAGAATTCTTTTTTTTTTTTTTTTTTTTTTTTTTTTTTTTTTTTTTTTTTTTTTTTAACGAGGGTGGTGAAGCACTGGAACAGGTTGCTCAGAGAAGCTATAGATTACTCATCCTTGCAAATGTTTGAGGTCAGGATGAAGCTTTCAGCAAACTGGTTTATTGGAAGCCCCTGACAGGGGGCTTGGACTAGATGGTGTTTGAACTTTCAGTCTCTTCTAACTGAAACCATTTTATGCTTCTATGTCCAGGTGTACCCCACGAAGAAAAATATGTTCTGTGTCACTCATTTAATATCAGTCTGATCCAACAGCAAGCTGCAGTATTGTTTAAATGCATAAAACACTATACATAAGGGATATGCCTAAAGTCACATATTTTAAGTGTTTTCAAATAATCCATGATGAGTTTTAAATGTTATTTTTTAAAAAATCTATAGAATATTACTACTATTCATGCTATTATTACCTGCTACTAAGAACACTGGATTCCCAAAACCCCAAAGCTTTCAGAACAACTGTATCTCGATATTTTTATCATGTCATACAAGATCTTTTTTTCCCAGAGGACTTCCAAAAATTGATTATATGCTGTTTCATCCCACTCTCTATAGTTACATGTAGGAATAGTTAACTTTGCCTTCTCTCCTTTTCATCTATGCATTAATGAATGATATACTGCTCTTCCCTTGAAGCCCTGCAAGATAAAAACAGTGCTGAGTTCTAATCCATTTAAAACACAGCCAGACTCCAGCCCTTTTACCGTATGAAGTCACTGAAATACTGATCCGATTGAATAGAGAACTGTATGTTGCGAACTGTAGGTGTTGGTCCTGGGGGAGATGCACCATTGCTAGAATTTGCAAGATGTTATCATGAATTGGGCTCAAGTAAAAACTGCGTCTTATTTCCAGGCCATACCAGAGCACTATCAAATAATGAGATAATTAAAAATGAGATACCAAAGGGAAACAAAACAAAATAATTGAAAAAACACAAAATGTCTCACTGGAAGGGAAAAATACTTAGAAGTTCTTCTGAGGCAGACAAGTTTCTTGTCCATGCTGCTGCTGCTATGAAGAATGCAAGACTGTATAATGTGAGAAAGGCAAAGGACAGCACAGGTTGAGTCTAAAATCCAACCTCTTACAGACAGCTTATCTATTTATTCAAAGAGTTTTGGTTCTTTAGAAGTCATTACACCTGGCTGGAGAACTTCAGACATATAGCATGAAATAACTCTGCCCTTTATTTTAGTTAGTCTCCTATACCTCCTTCATCCTATGGAGTCAGAAACACTGAATGCCCTCCTGGTAAGACTTGTGCATGGCAAATGAGGGGGTACAAACAAAGCTGCAGAAACCTTAGCCTTGGCAGAGTATCAATAGATTAAAAAAGTATTAAAAGTATTGTGGTGTGAATTTCTAATGACCAATTCTTCATCACCAATGGATGTCTATTGATCAGCCTCTTAGGTGTGAGGCTGTCCCCAGCTTCGTATTTCTAGAGTTTTCAGTGGAAATGAAGAAAAAAGAATAGACAGGAAAGATTTTCCCTTCGCATTTCTTGGTGTTTGCTGATGTTATTAAATTTCCCCTCTTAATATGAACAAAGCTTTATGATTAATTTGACCTTATAAAAGAATTATCCACATAATTTTCAGTCTGCTAATTAAAACTTCTATGAGATTTAAAAATTCATATTACAGGCTCTTAAAATAATTTTCTTTAGAAGTATATATGTACTTTCAGGTATATATGCAGTTCTTATGAACTCTAAATTTCTGAGGTGCTGTTTTAGAGTTCTTGTAATCATGGTTTTTTCTTCAGCTTAAGAAGAGCGTATCTGCCTTTCTTATGAAAACTCTTATGCTGTCCTTGTAGAGCACAGAAAGCAGATTTTTTGAGTGACTGAGCTTCAGCTGACTTTATCTTTGAACTTTTAAATAGTAGAAATGTATTTTTTTAAAATAAAGTAGTTTGATTAGAAAAAATAGCCTTTAAAATTTAAATAATTGTAATTAGCAATTAGTTTTGCTAAAAATCCTACATTCTTGGACAAGATATTTAAAAGAACTAATGAACTGTGTAAATTTTCAAGACTATCTTGAAAATCTAATTTTTTAATGCCTCTAATAAATTGTATTTTTTTATTTTAAACCACTAAGACTTACTTAGCCAGTACATGCATTCAGTGGTGAAACTAAAGCATCTGCACTAATAGTTGCAAAAATAAAAAGGTTTTAACAGACAATAATAATAATTTTTTTAAAAAAGGATGAAAGAAATCAATGGTTTTGAGTACAGCTTGAGCATCAAAACACTCAGCAACTTATTATAGGACATCAACTTCATATGATTTCTGAAATGAAAATCAAGACTTTTTGGAAAGTATTTGTAAAAACTAATTTTATAAAGGGTGTCTTTAACATTTTGACATTAGTTAATCTTCTGCCCAAAGCAAAATTTCATGGCTACATTAAACACCTGAAAATAAAGGGTTTATCAATGATAGTTTTATTTGAGCTTCCATTCCAGTACTGCAAGGAGCCTCATGATTATAAATTTAATGGATTTTAAGTGAAACCTGTACTCTTCTACATGGAACTATGTCACCAGGCTCCTGGTAATGGAACTGTGCAAAAATAACCAGATCATGAAAAATCAGAATTCTGTGTCCTGCGGTAAACCTTATTTACCCAATCCCATGCCATCCCAAGAGAAACGCAAGTACAGTTTTCTTCTCACATACCGTACACATGATTTATATCAAAATTCAATCACTCTCAATTAGCACTCAAAATTTTCCAATAATTATGCTGAAGGCAACACTGGCACACACAAAGTGCTAAGGGAGTCAGGGACTTAGCTGTGCATAAATTCACTAATAAGAGAAAAGGTCACAGGCTGATATTACTGAAATTTGATTAGATTTCAGATCCATGTGTTAGAAATCAATGTTTTTCTGGCTTCAGCATTTCTGCTCTGGAGTCAGTCACTCTCCAGAGCCCTGTGTCTAATCAGAGGCTGTACCAGCGTTACATCCTCTCCTGGGCACAAAGGTAGCAAAAACCGAGAGAGGCTTTGCAGGTCAGAACAGACAGGCTTTGCCATTCCTGCGTCGAGTGGTTTGGGGAGCTGAAAGAGAAAAGCTGCAGCTGCAGCTGTGAAGTGAAGTAACTGACATGTTGGTCAATGCCCACAGGAAAAGTAAAACCAGTGCTGGGGTTTTTATGGCTCTTTGATAGCTTCCAAGAGCAATCCAGTCAAACCAGGACACGGCCACAAAGGGCTCTTCACATACACACTGCTGCAGAGTGGTTATGGTTATGGGAGCTACAACCTGAATTTAATGCCACAACCAAGAAAAGCCCCCAAAACAGGCTTTAGATATATGTTGTTTCTATAATGTGAAATCTGACAGATAACAGGAAATAATGAAAGCTTCCTAACTCTCTGATGATCCATATGTTGTTCTGGGCATGAGTGGAAATCTGTCGACTCCTGCTGCCCTCCTTGTGTTTGCCTCTACATGTTCAACCAAACAATTAAGCAGATTGTCAGATGTATGGCACTGAAGTAACAGCTTTTCATGGAAGAAGAAAGCAACTGATCTGATGAAAAAAACGTAAATATGAAAAAAAAAAATTCTCATTGGAGTTACTTCTGACTTGCACCATCAAAAGAATGTGTTACATCAATGCAAAATTGATGAGGCAGGAGAGGATTAGGCCTATGACACTTAGAAAAATCATCAATTAGAGAACAAAAATGAAGAGGAAAATTTTTTCCTTGCAGTCAAAGCCTCATCTGCTTTGCTAAGACTGCTTTATGTTGTTGAATGATCAGAACTGACTAATCCAAGTGAGAGCCCCATGACAAAAGGGCTTGGAGGTAAGAGGTGACCTGCAGTTCCTATTTGGGAAGACAGAAAGCTACACAATACATAAAGTATATATTTATTATTGCATGCAAAAAAGCAATACGGAAAACTGCAAAAGGCAGTATAGAAAAGCAGATTTTTCTGTCTGTATGATTTAAAGGTGGAGCAGGCTTTGGTCAGATAACTTCTTGTCCCTAGGGTTGAGCTTCTGACAGGAGGAACTGGTTTCTGTTCAGACATTGAAGAACTGGCCAAGCACTGAATTCGTTGATATAGCCTTTAAAATCTCATATGCAATTAAACCAAGAGCCTGCATTTTAGAAATAAGTAGCTGTAGTGTTCGTTCAACTATAGCGCACACAATAAAGAGAAGTCTATTCTAACAGTCATAGTCTTTATACTTTTATTTGACTTACGAAGGAGATGGTAGGAGAAACCATATTTTTGAAGAAATTTTCTTCAACTCACTACTGAACAACTAGCAGGTTGGATTTCAGGTTTGACTATATGAAGGCAATAAAAATAAGAACCAAATTAAACAGAAAAGTTTAACCATTAGATGACACTAATTAAAGATAGTCCCTGTTTTCTTTTAAAAATAGACACTACTTTTGCTCCCTGCATTATCTACTGAATTATATCAGACACTTCATTTTCTTTCTTCTTCTTAAGGCAGCATTGCAGCAGCATCAGAATGTGTCTAGAATAAAAGAATAAGAGAGTCAAGGTACTTAAAGATATGCTTCAGATAAGGACAATTATATATATTATAATGGATGAATCATGCAAGGAATACTCTTATTCTAGAAGATTTTGAAGACCAATATTCTACTTTAATTATCGGATTCTAAGTTTAAGTTAATTATGTCAGCTGGATCTCATGGTTTAACAAAATGCTTTTAAAATTTTACACACCTTAATTTGGTAACATGATTCTAAAAAGAATAAAAAGAAAATGAAATATATAAATAGAGGCAAAAATAAGGTTTATGTTTAAAGAACAATAGGTTAATATCATACAGGGGGAAAAAAAAGGTCTCAAATATATAAATGTTAAAAAATTCAATGTATTCCTTCAACTCCTGCTGCAAAATCTTTAAAAGGCATTTGCATCTCTCTATTTCTCCATACTGTACAGAATAAAATGCTGAAACTTGGACATCTACTAAATGATTTCTGACTTGGCCATTTAATTCTGACTATAGTCAGCTCCTTACAGAGACAGATTTATAGTTCCTCAGTTAATATGTGACCAGAGCTTATCAATATTCTTCCATTGATGCATAACTGATTATTAATGTGAACAACTATTTTAATGTTTTCAAAGCCAGTCTTCTTAGATTTACCTCTTGTGTGTGTGGACTACTTCATTATATTATTGGTATTAAGGAATTTTTTTATTGGACCCGTGCCTGAGGAGAGATTAACTACTGCATATATAGAACTGCTGTGATTTTAGGAGAGATTTTACTTTGTTTTTGGTGACAGACGGGAGGGCAAACCCATCACTTCTCTTGCTGAATCAATTGCCTGCCATCTTGATTAAATTTTTGACAATGCAATTCACAGAGATGCATTATGTTCAGTAGAAGAACATCTTCAAATCATGCATTCTGTTTTCTTTCTAAACCTCTGATATGAAAGAACATAGAGAATTAATTATTCATCAGAAAACTTTGATTTTTTTTTTTATTTTTTTTTTGCGCTGTATCTACCAGATATATTTGCCTAACAAGTATGCATTTCCTATTCCTTTTTTTGTGCATCCAAAATATGTATCAGTCTAATGGAGTTATGAAGTATTGCAGTGAATCTCAGTTTTTGGATAAGCTTTTCTGGAAGTTCAGAATCAGAACTTGAAGTAGCAATCCCAATCTTGTACTCAAATGCACCTGGAGCACAACAGGCAAATCTCTTAATTCTTTGATGGTGATTTGGCATGTGTTGGGTTGGCAAAACTAAGGCTAAAATTTTCGGTGCAGGGACATCCCACAGAAATTACAGCAACAGGCTACTGAATTTTCTGGTAGGCTGGAGAAGATATGAAAATGTTTGTATCCTACAAGATAATTCATTACAACCTAAGGACTTATCATAGAAAATATTAAGATATTTTCACTTAAAACACAGACATTTCCCCATATTTGTTTTAAATAAAGTAGTCCAAGGTAGAAGAGCAACCATATTTCTTCCCCACAATTTGCATTATATTTTGCATTTTTTTATTTTAAGGATGCTTTCAAATCCTATGCCGATGGTGTGGACTTTTAAAAAATCTTCAGACGGGAAAGATACATTGTCTTTGACTAGCAGGAGAGTTCAAGAATGGCTGTAGATATTCACTGAAAGCCCAGAAGTTAGATGTGGTCAAAGTACATTTCAAACTCCCTGGCTGAGCTTTGTCTCAGGGCAGCCAGCACTGAGTCTTCTGAAACTTTGAAGTATCAGATGAACCCACTGTAGCAGAAGTTCAAAGGAAAAGGCTCTTCACTTCAGGATGACTCTTGCTTGTGATGAAAAAGCCTGCTGACTCAGATATGTAACCTTGATTCTATCTGAAATGAGCAGAAAGATAGCTACTATAAAGCATACTTCAAACTATACTTTTTATGTTTTGTTTTAATACCTCAGTACAGGCAGTCTCTGTCAGGTCCTCACCTTTTAGCAAAGTTTGACCTGTGCAAACAACTTTGCTAGGTAGGCAATTGTATTCCAACTTTTCCAACTTATGCTTTTGTTTTCTCCTCTGGTGTCTGCCTGCCCAGGCACATACTAAGATTCCTAAAGCTGAAAATGCTTACAGGTTTGTTCTCCAAATCTCTTCAGAAGACAAGGTATTTCTATTCCAGGTTCCTAAGCTGATGGTAATTTAGATGTAGTTTATTTCAAGGCAAACTTCACAGAGCTTTTTAAAGCTTGTTATGTAGCTCCTTTTGGCCGCTAGAAAAGTATAATCAGGGTGAACATAAGAATTTGAACACCGGTAGCTTTCTTCTTTTCAAATAGTATTAACATCAAAGCTATTAGCAAACACTTGCTGTAATCATTTCCTTCATGTTTGCTTCCTGATAGTTTTCATGTGCTTCTAACTTTCACCAACATTTCCTTTATCAATCACTGGATGCTTTTTTTAAAGTTCACTTACTGCTTAAAGCACAGAGGTGAAAAAATAGCAAAACCATGTATCCATACTATTTTAAGCACTAACTAAATTAAACATTTTTTTGCAGACTGAGACTGACTCTTCTCTCTCACATGTCCTCCTGTCATATAATATTTCTTCATGTTATAGTGTCCCTGGATAAAATACACAAAAAATTGGCATAGGGAACATTATAAATCAGGATTAACTGTAACTAGTTTCAGCCCTGAACAAGCTTTCTGCTGTTTATAGACCAGATGGGGATTCTACACAGAGAATATTACCAGAAATCAAGTTGTGTTAAAATGCTGTCTTAAGTACTATAGAATCATTAAGGTTGGAAAAAACATCCAAGATGATCGAGCCCAAACTTTGATCAAACACCACCATGTCAACTCAACCACAGCACTAAATGCTACCAGTCCACTAATTTTTTGAACGCTTCCAGGGATAGTGACTCCACCATTTCCCTGGGAAGTTTGTTCCAATGCTTAACCACTCTCAGTGAAGAAATTCTTTCTAATGTCTGACCTGAACAACTCATGGTGCAGCTTGAGGCTATGTCCTCTTGCCCTGTCACTTCTTACCTGGGAGAAGATGCCAACCTCCACCATGCTACAACTACCTTTCAGGTAGCTGAAGAGAGCAATAAGGTTTCCCATGAGCCTCCTTTCCTTCAGGCTAAACAACCCCAACTCCCTCCACCATTCCTCATCTTACTTACTCTCTAGACCCTTCACCAGCTCCATTGCCCTTCTCTGGACACGCTCCAGCACCTCAGTGTAGTACCTTTAGTAGTACTGAACCCAGTACTCAAGATGCAGTCTCACCAGTGCTGAGTACAGAGGGACAATCACTTCCCTGGTCTTGCTCACTACACCGTTTTTGATACATGTCAGGATGCCATTGGCCTTCTTGCCTGATTGGGCACACTGCTGTCAGCCAGGTTCTTTTCCACTGTGCAGCTTTCCAGCCACTCTGCCCTTTCCTAAGGATTGCTGCAAACCTTATACCTCCTTCTGTGAAAAAGGAAAGAAATGCAATGTATGTAAAATTAACATTTTAAAATAAAATAAAATACATTCTAGAGTAAAAGAGAAAAAAGTATTATGTTATCTATGCCTTTATGGTTGCAGCAACATAATGGTATTAAGCCAAGGGTAAATTTGTTCAATATTATTTATCCACAGTATCTATTTAGCGTTAGACTTTGAAGATATTTGCATGTTTTATTTTTAATTATGCAATCTAATACAAAATCCTAGAATACTATGAAGTACTCTATATAATTCAGCATCATTCTAAAGTTATATGTATTGCAGTTTTAGGTGTGACAATTAAAGTAGAATGAAAGTTTTACAGGCATGACTTTCTGAGACAGTTGTCACGTACCTAGCCTTTTACAAAAATCCGTTGCGATGAGCAATGAACATGGCAGAGATGTGTTTATGTTAATGTAGACAAGCAGCGATTACAAGGGTTGGGAGTAAAGGTTTAGAGTACAGTAACCATGACTCTCTAAGTTCAGTTATAAAGACTGTCTTTAAAGTACAACATGCTTTAGGTTTATTGAACTTGTACTTTTAATATATTGACTACATCTGTCCTCTTTCTCCTCCTGTTTTCCTGTCTGATACTCGCTAGGACACTGTGCTGGTGCTGTGGAATCACAACATGGCACAGTGACAGATGGTGATGCTACTTTAGTTTAATCTCAACATATAAATATGGAGCTCCTAAGGAAGAATGCCTTGTCATTTAAAATCCAGCACTTTTCATATACTAAGGGTAACAGCAGTTAACTCTTTGTTCTTCTGTGCAAACTATTTGCTTAAGGACAGAGATGGTCTCTGCAGAAGGCAGATGGTTATGTAAATAAAACATTCAATATTGCTAAATAAGTTTGAGAGTGCTTGTTGTGTTTACTTTGTTTGGTTTTGTTATTTTGTTGGTTGGTTGGGTTTTTGTTTTTTTCTTTTTTTTTTTTTTGGTGTGTTTTCTTTGTGTTGTGTTTTTTTGTTTTTTGGTTTTTTGGGTTTTTTTGCGTGTGTGTTTTTTTTGTTTGGTTGGGTTTTTTTCTGTTTCAGTTGTCTTTCTCCTTTCTATTCATAAAGCTTATCCTGTTCTTTATAGGCAGCACCTACTTTCATGACTTCTAAACATAACTTGAAATTATGGCATCTAGTGGCTATACAAGCCCCCTTATTATAGTTAATCTAGCTCTAGAAAATGGTGCTGGTTTCCATGAACTCAGACAGGCATATTGTTGTTTACCACAACTAAACATTACTTCTCACAGGACAAAACATTTCTCACAAACCACAAGACTGTCAATTACAGCAATTACAACAACTAGAATTGGAACAACCTGCCTCCAGTGCATTCCTAAATAAGGATCTAAATGTCAGCTGTTATTTCTGTAATTTCTATCTACTTAGTTTGGGAGCATTGGTAGGATATTGCATTTAAATTGTAACTTCATCCACTCTGCAAAAGATTCTTGCTTGAGGTAATTTGGCTCACCTCAGTTGAAGATAATATTTCTCTGATGATTTACTGGAGGTTCTATTCCAAAGTCACATTAATTTAAACTGTGGAGAAAATTACTATATTTTCCCAGAGGAAACCAGGACAGACCTCAGTTCTGGAATTTATTCCAAAATAAAATGCAAAACAGTTTAACAGCATCATAAACTCTTTATCATTTCCTTCCAGCAATATTAGAAAAAAAAAAAAAAGTTTGTTGTTTTTCACATAAAGGATTCCAGTGTGGAGATATAGGATACTAAGGACTGAGATGTTGATGTATAATGGTGTATATACTCAAATTCACCTTGCCTAGGTGTGGCAAGACTTAATTTGAAAGAGATACAGACAAGCCATTCTGCTCTGGAATAGTAAGGTCATAACTATTTAATTTCTGAATTGTTTTCTATGAACTTAATTCACACACCATAGTTATTGTATATATTTAAAATCTTGACAGAAACTTTCAATACTACACTCTCTAATGCCCAGTGTTTTCCTTCCCCATACAAAGGGACTATATAATTCAGTTAGTCCTTCGATATTCTTTTACTTTTGTGAAATGTCCATATAGAAAATATGGAAAACATACATATGCATATGCAATAAGCTATATATTCCTACACATCAAAATGGATTTTCCTTTTTTTTAATAGTTGTTACATAAAAGAATATGTTTTTATAACTTCAGTCTTTTAAAAATCTTCATTCATCACACCACAGATACTATCAATTTGCCGAGAAAGAGGCAAATCAGGGCACTTTTGCAGGTACCTTAAGCAAACAGCAGCCAGAGAAAAACTGATTTAGAAGGGATCATAACACCACAAATAATTAAAAATCCAGAATTATTTCTATTCACATTTGCTTCCAGTCCTTAAACTTTATTTTCAAATAACAAAATACTTTCATGACATATATGTATCCTGAAATATTAATTTATTATGTTATTTTCATTAGCTTTTTATGTATTGATGAATGTCAAAGTGTTTTGGGTTTGTTTGGTTTTTTTGTTAATTCTCTTTAACAAAGAAATTCCAATGACAGCTTTCAATAAGGACCTCAAATGCACTTCATAGATTGTTCGACATTACAGACAATGACTGAATGTTAAAGACCCACAATATTAGAAAATAGATATGTTAGAAAGCAAATAGATCAGAGACTGCAACAGTTTTTCAATTTCTGTAAGAACTTAAGTCTTGGAAAATTGGTTGAGGGAGTTTCATTCCTTAATAGCCAATACCCACTATTCTAAAGCAAAGAAAGATCTTGAATCTGGACACATACCCTGGTATCCTCTTATGGTAAAAGAAGAAATCTAGGACATTTTCCTTTCTTCCCTTTACTATTATTTATTCACAAATAACTATCCATTCAAGAACAGACTTGGGCAAGAGACTGAACAAGAAAGCCGAACATGAAATTTTTTTGATTCTGTGCCATTTACTGTATCATCAGCTTTTTCTGTTCTCCATTTTTCATTCCCATTTCTCCCAAAAGGGTCTATCCTAGATCTGATAGCTTCTCCTTGAAATCAGTCTGTTTCTAGAAAAAGTGATCATGACAGCAAAGTAGTTGCCTGGGGGAAGAAAGGCATCATCTGTCAGTGTTAACTGAACTGTAATGAATTATTGCCAGGTGACTCAATTAATGAAAAGTGATGTATTATTCTGAAAAACTGACCAGCTTTGCTCATAAATGTAAGAATTAAGGTAGGAATATTTTTTAATTATCTGTGCATCTATCATGCTAAATGCTCACACTGTATTAAACATCTGGATCCATAAATGTATCTGTGACCTCAAAGCTAGTTAACTTGTTATAAAATACCTTTTCTGAGAAGAACTTGAATCTATTATTAAAACAATCTTTTACACTCAAAGAGAACAGTTCCTCTGAGGATATCATTCCTATATAAGCAAACACCCTTCATAGTTCAAAGCCAGTTTTTAGCTACTATGAGCTCAGACAGAGAATTGTTTCCTTTACAAAACTCCATAAGGGCACTTCTCACCCTGGGTCATTGCAATTTACAAACCAATTGCTTGCACAGACTCAGTGTAATGCACACCATGGGCTTGAAGTAACTGTCAGCCTTTGAGAAGGAACCTGCGGAAGGGCAAAGCACTGAGCATCAGTTCCACAAACACCAATAATCTGCCCCCTCCAACACCACTCAGCATGTGCTTCTTCACATAGCGAGATATTCCATCATTTTGGGAAAGGGGCAGAATAGTACCTATCCATAGCTTGAGTCTGACAGTTCCTTGCAGCGCAAGTGATTTCATCATTTTTCAATTTTCCTGTAGGGGCATCCTATTATACTGATTTGTTTCAATATTTTCTGTGGTAAAACCTATATTTATCTGGCTCTTTTTCATGTCAAAGTTGATCATCAAATTCTTACACCCTCTGAAATATTCATAGCACTGCTGTATATTAAGCCCTTCCATCTTTTTAACAAAGTAAGTCCTTAAAGCACATTTTATTGCAGATAAGTTTTCTTGTACCTCAGTCCTTTCTTTCTAGTTTCTATGCCATAGACCTCTGTGTGAAGAGATAAGGAACATGAATAAATATCAAACACTAGCAAAGCTAATGAGCATTCCAAAATCTCTTAAAAAACTCCTAAACCAAACAAATACAAAACGACAAGAAAACAAAATCCCCAAACCTGCCAGGTTTTATTTATTTTCAGTTGTTTCTCGATCAATTTTCATAGAGCTTTTTTTTCCCCATGACAGAAGAAGAATTATGTATTTTCTGAACTGTAAGAGGACTTAGTTCTGATGGTTTTAAAGAGAAACACAGTCTTTCAGTTCGAATGTTACCTTTTTTCCTCTTTAGGATCTGGTGACTGATGTACCTAGAACAGACAACCCTATTTACCATTGTTGAACTTCAAAGAAACTGACATATATTTTTACAATATCAATTAGAAAATTTCATCAGAAGGACTGATAGCATTCAGAAGTGACTTACCTTGATGCCTACTCAGAAAGTAAGAACTGAAAAGCTTTCTAATAACAGCTTTTACATACTGTTCATATTTTACAAGGCAAGAAGCAGTGAAAAGGCAAAGAATAAATATTTTGGCTCTTTTGCATTCCTGTTTTGTAAGCTCTAATTATTTTAGTACTAGATCTCTAATAATACATATATGCCATAATGAATCAGCTAAGCTCTTAGGAATTGCCTTTTATGGAAGCAGAACTCTGTAAATCTCTGATACGTACTATATGTTTAATAAAAATAAACCAGAAAAAGCTTCTGTTTAGTGCTACTAACAGCAGCCACTCTGAAAGGGGTGCAGATGAAATGGGGTCATGGTCTCCACTCAATAATCATCAGAAGCTGCTCACTGTGTAAGGAAGCACATGAGCAGCAATTAGGGAAGGGAGCAGCAGGCAGTGCTCCAAAGTTGTACAGAGTATTGTGCTTACCGGAGGCATAATGCCTCCCAGAGCACCTGCTGGAAGAATGTGAATCCACACCATCCTCAGCATGCCCCAGTACCTTAAAGGCTCAGTTAAACCTGTATTGATTTCTGGAGGCAGAAAATTGAAAAGGGAGTTAAAAAAAAAGCCGATTCCAAATTTTTCTTTTAGTGTACACTTGCTTAAAAATGAAGGTTTTTTAAAAAATCCTAGGAAGAGGAAGGCTTCAACGTCAGTCAGACAAGATACTTTCCAAAAATTGTGATGAACAAAACCACAGTGTCTTTGACTAGCTCTCTCTATGTGCACTAGAAAAATTGCGGAGCTGTTAAATGACAAATTTTGGTCATCTTGAGTCTTAGATGATAAGAAATATACTATTGGAGTGCCAATCTCCAGGGGAAAAAAGTAAAATAAAAAAAGGAAAGAGAAAAAAAAGAAGACTTTTCTGTGAACCAAAGATGACATAAAGAATTTTCACAAGTGAAGATTATAAGGACTTGAAGCAAACAAGTGGAGCTTTCTCTTTATAGAAAAAAGAGTTGGCAGAAGTTGCTAAGCAAAATAGGAGCTTAGAGTGCTGATAGAATGTCTCACTTTAAAATGGTTCTTGTTTTAAAGAAATCACTGGTGGTTATTCCTTGCTTTTTGGTCCAGTTGGACAAGCAAAGATTGTATCTTCATTGCATATTATGAATAATTTAGAATAATCTGTTGCTACCTATTAAACTGTAAAAGATCACCAGTCTTGTGATTTTTTTTTCTAATATATGACACACATGAGCTATTTAACAGATGTTGAAGTTACCCTTTCCTAACTCTTATGAATAAATTTACCATATTTAGAAGTTCAGGTTGGGTTCTTCATAACCTGAAACTAAACACTCAATGTATGCAATCAAATCTTTGAAAAAAAAATAACCCAAAATTCCTTTTGAAACCCTCCCTTCTCATTTTAAAAATTATAAATCCACTTTGACACAAAAAATTATTGTTTTCACATTAGCAAATATGATTTACAAAAATACAAAAGATGATGTACTGAACACCACAGGTATTACTGAAGAAAACATAGTTATTGAATAGATATTTCTACGGGTGGCAAGCCATTCCCTGAACTGCAGTCTTCTATTAAGCAAATCAGATTTCTAACAGGTATCATTCATAGCAAGAAACTCTTGCCTATGGCTACCTTTTAATATGAAAACTGCTGCACGGGCCATATTGCTCACACAGGATGAATCAACATAATTCTTTTTTTCTGTATTTGTCTGCATGCAGGTAGCTAAAAACTAAAATAAAATTTGAAAAAATCTAAGTGGAGTTGTGTACACACAATAAGGGACATCAAAATGATTTAGAAGTATATATTGCTGATATAATTTTCACATGACACAAACATTGGTGACATGATAGATGCAGAACACAACATGATGGAACTTATTTACTAAAA
Organism: Xenops minutus; assembly: GCA_035221455.1. NCBI lineage: Eukaryota > Metazoa > Chordata > Aves > Passeriformes > Furnariidae > Xenops > Xenops minutus. The sequence goes on along the minus strand of JAWWEE010000074.1, from coordinate 106,574,660 downwards.
AAAAAAAAAAATTTAAAGAAAAACATTTTTATTTAAAGAAATACAAACTAATATGGACATGGAAGACAAATACGAGCCCTGAATCCTGAATGGTTTAAGAGAGGGGCCTCCCAACAGGAAAGCAAAACCTCTAGACATAAATGGGGATCTGAGAGGAAATTAATGTGCCAACCTAATGACAGATAGTGGTGGGAAAGTCTAACATAATCCCTGGCAGGGTAAATGGAAATCATAAATAACAGTGTGAGAGTGGCCATGAGGATGACTTAACATTTCAATACCAATATGCTAAAAAAACCTACAAGAATAAAAATCCTCTTGCCATGGTTACAAAAGCAGGGCAGAGCTTTTGCATTGTTGTGGACTGTGCATCACAATCAAGCACAAAGTTAGGTTTGTCTTAATCAAATAAACAGCCAGAGTGTTATTTCTAATGGCAGTATTTCTGGGCACTAACCAACTAGTTTTCATGATCTAAACCCTGGTTTTCTGCTAATGACCATTCTGCTGTAGCATGAACTCAAGTATCCTCCTCCAAAGCCATCTTAGATTTATGATTAGACTGCATATCTAATCATAGAACATGTGTGTCTTAATTATGTCCTCAACCTCTCAGGACCATAGTGAGAATGATGAAATAAGAGGAAGTTTCTCCAAAACTAGAGAGACATAACATTCTGCACTCAGCTATTGATTCAAGGAATCTAGTCACAAACTTTCTCATCTGTCATTAAAAAAGGGCAAATTAGAGAAAGAACACAGAGCAATTTTGCTGTCCATTTTTTGTTGAGGCCAGTCTGATAAGTGATAATGTCAGATTTAATGTGACCTACCAGTTTTGGCTAACTTCTGCCTTAAGCATCTTGTTTTCTCTGCAGAGGAAAGACATGTGCCAGCCTGTCCAGGCTCTCTGATACATCACTCCTACCTCACTACTGGGCCAATGTAACTCCAGGGCTAACTCTATACACCTGAGAAAGTGGAGGATGGATAGCTCAGCTCAGCCTGAAATTTGATCCTTTCACATTGAAAGGGACAAAATATATGTGGAAGATATATTATTCTCAACTCTATATGTTTGCATATTTGTTTGGGAGTCAAACCTTTTTTTAGCAAACATTGGGAAAATATATTGGTATCAGATTGACACAGACTGCTTTGTTTTGTTTTAGGTTTTCTCTTAAGGGGCACCAGTTTTTGACAACTCATTATTCTTTACTGAGGGACTGGAGACTTTGAAGAGTTGCTGTGGCTTCTGATCATTTTAATTCTCAGTTTTTTACAAATCAAATACTCAGAACTCATCAAGACATTGCCTTTTCAGGACCATTATTCCCTGGTTATTCATTCAGATGTCAAAATTCTCAAAACTGAAGTATTGTTTTCCCAAATTAAAAATGAATTTTCAGGAGTATTGCATTTCATGGAGACAAGTTTTACCTCTCAGTAACATTTCATCAAGTAAGCAACAAGAGGCTGCTTCCATTTTCCTCGTCCTTCCAGAGTTAGATGCACTTTATATTTATTATTCACATTATGCTATTTGCGAACCTAAGGACTATGTAGAATTCTCTGTGTACTGCATCCAGACAGTTTTAAATGTGTGTTTTACCAGCCATTCAGTGCTTTCTCTGCATTTCATAATTACTTCTGTTGCCTCCAAATCTCTCTAGGCAAAGCAAATAATACTGATTTTTGAAATCTATCTTCATAAACAAAGTATCTTCTATTCATTTAATATTAAAATACCCATAAGATTGCCATATGGAGCAGAAGACAGAAGGACAAACACTAATAAAGGAGCAAAAAATATGATAAATTGTTACTTAGGGGGAAAAATGTTCTTCATGGTAATTTAAATGGTGACATGATCTAGTGGCAATCTCATTTTGAGTGGAATGAACTTTCACTGAAGAACACTATTCTGGAAGATAAAACTATCTCCAGGTGTCAGAGACAGAAGAAGTTTAAGATTCAGTCATTTGTAACCTGATATATATATTTTACACTATTTCTGAATTGTGCCAAATCAGCTGTGCATTTATAATTTCTTATTGCAATATTTTTAGAAAGATTCTTTGATACATTTCAGAAACTAATCACTATTTATTTTTATTACTCAGCACACAAATATTAAATTGTCAAACGTATGCCTTTAGCTTAGCCTTTTTTTAGAAGACACAGCCATAACATTTATGAATTTTGGATAATTCTTATCAGTGGAAGAACTAAATAGAAACAGCACATGTTGGAACTGCATTGAAAAAAAATAAAATTCTTTGGGCTTCAACTGCCATTCCTGTTTCCCACTATATGAATATCTTTCCAATACTGAAGTTAGACTAACCACTTTATTTTAGCTATTTCACTGTGCAAGGCAGTTACTGTCAGTATCCAACTGTAATTTGAATATGTAGATCCTCTTTGTAATCTTGGTTGGGAGTTTCTGAAAGGATTTCAGTGCATTGCTCTAAAACAGTCAAAGTGGGTCTGGGTGAATAACAAGTATGATGACTATAAAAAAAGTTTTTCTATTTAAAATAGCATAATTTCATCTGTTTCATGCATTTTCATCTAATTCCTTCTGTAAATTTTGTTAAACTGCACTCAAAGGTAACAGATCGACTGAAATAAATAAATATCTTCCCTAGTTGTTATTGCACAAAAGTCTGATGTATTCAATTCTGGGACCCCCAACATAAGGGCACCTGCTGGAGTGAGTCCAGAGGAGGTGCACGAAAATGATCAGACGGCTGGAGCACATCTCCTGTGAAGACAGGCTGAGAGAGAGTTGGGGTTGTTCATCCAGGAGATTCAAGGAGACTTTAAAGCACTTTCCAGTATCTAAAAGGGGTCTACAAGAAAGAGAAAGGGACTTCTTACAAGGGCAGGTAGGGATAGGAAAAGGGGGAATGGCTATAAACTGAGAGAGGGTGAATTCAGGCTAGATATAAGTAATGTTTTTGGGGTTTTTTTTAAGGTGGGGATGATTAGGCAGTGGAACAGGTTGCACAAAGAAGTTGTGGACACCCCATCCCTGGAAGTGTTCAGGGCCAGATTGTGTGGGGCTTGGAGCAACCTGGTTTAGTGGAAGGTGTGGTTTGACTAGGCGATCTCCAATATCCTTGTGGAAGGAATAAATACATTAAACCACAGGTTCACTGGATACTGAAAATCTCTTACTATTTTTTTTTTTAATTTCAACAAATCCAACTTGAATGTAAAAAATTTCTGCAGAATGACTATTTGAAGAAAATATTTCCACAAAACAGCTGCTCCCCAGTGAAAATGACAGGTTTTGAGCAAAGGAAAAAAAGTTACTTTTATGTGAACTTCCTTGCTGTATTGCAGCATAATATGACAATAAAGAAGGAACACAATATTGCTTGGAAGTTTCCCTGTAGATTAAGAGTTTAATTTCAGCAAAGGATTTTGAAACAAAGATGGTGAGCCTTTCATCACAGACCTGTCAGCAGCAGACATAGAATACAGAATTGGCAGGCTTCATGCTAAAATGGGAGCAATCCTGCCCAGCTCAAAACAGGAGATAGCTCTCTTTCAACAGTTCCTATGTGGCAATTTGTAGGATGCATGCTGCTAGAAGAGTAAAACTGTGCACTTAAAATATGATGGCATATCTGACATAGATTGGGTAAAATTTTTAATCTCTATTTAATAGCTTTTATATGGCATCATTTCATGTTTGTTTAAAGCAGTGTTTCTAAATATGCCAGACAGAGTAGCCAAGAAATTCAGGGTATATGTGGCTTACGCAATTGACTGTTTTATCTATGTGAAGTCAGTAGTAGAAGACTTTTTTTTGGTGTTGATAACCAGGTAGTTTCTGAGGCCAGAAGCAAGGGATGAGCAAGAACAACTCCTGCAGTACCATTATGAAAAAAAATGTGTGGTCACAGTATAAAGATAAGCCTCTATGATTTAGGGATTCAATTTATTTTTAATTAGTATCAATATATGTCCAGATTTTCTATTGGGTTATAGTACTGCCCACTGTCCTCTCTGCAAATTAAAACAGAGTGAGGTTACTGAAAGAGAAAAAAAGTCTTGTTTCTGTAGGTTTTATTCTACAAATCATTTTCCAATCAAGTGCTCAGCTTTATTTCTTCCTTACTTTTTGCTTTACTTGCTGTTCCTTCACTGAGGTGCAAGCAATTCTCAGGGGTTAAGCTAAAGCAGATGAACATAGTTCTCTCATGTAGCTTTTTTCAAAGAACAGCCTTAGGCTTGTTGTAAATAATTAGTGAATAGATGATCTGATATAACAAACATTTTGATTAATGTGTCTTATTTTCAGTGTGTCATTCATACAGTTTAATGAGAATAAGAATTTCAATACTTTGCAAAATAGCAGAAACACTATTTCCAAAAAATACAGTGCTGAGAATCATAGAGCAAACCACCTGAATTAATTGCTGAGAGCTTCTTAGTACTTCATGGAATAGAAAGATGAGTTCAGAGGATTTCTTGGGGAAAGTGAGGAGGGAGTGGGAGGTTAAATCAGACATGCTGGTGATTCCCATCTACAATCTTGAGTGATGAATAAAGGTCATACCCCGAGTAACATTATGAATCTTCAAAAGTTTCCATAAATGCTGTTCTCAACATTGTTTTCAAAATATTACTAGTCTTTTATCATCATCATGGCTAGGCTTCGCGAACGAAGATTTACAAGGGCTCTACCCATGCTTGCTACAAGCACGCTGGCGGCTAAAAAGACCACCAGCGAGATAGGCAAGTCCAATTGCAAAAGGCACAGTGGAAAGTCTCTGTCGGCACTACTGGCAAGGCACGGTTCTTCC
>JAWWEE010000074.1:106540252-106556483 GCA_035221455.1 Xenops minutus | reverse complement strand
AACACTCCAATATTCCAAGTAACAGTCCACAGATCTTGTAAGTGTCCTTCTCATTTTGCTGACAACTCGATCCACTTCTGAAAATCCTTGTATTCACTGGACTCCCCTCCTACAGCTGATCTCATTTGCAAAAAAAAAAAATAAAAAAAATATCTAAAACACAAAAAAACAAACCAAACACAAAAAGCAAAACCAGAAGATGCCCAAACTAAACAAACATAAAAAACTAAGATGAAGACAAACAGAAGATCCAGAAGATGAAGTACCCCTGGTATTCATGCTAAAATCAGAACAGACAAGAATAAAAATGGAAAGCAAAAGAAGTCTTTCAACAACGTCAATAACAAAAAGTGGAAAATGTAGTTTAGAAAATGTTTTTTGTATATAGTTTAATACTGGAGTTTTTGTTGGTAGTATCAAAATTCTGCCTATGCGAACGTGGAAAGCAGGCAAACCCATGATGTATAGGCAAGGAAGCAATAATGTCTGTTTACTGAGTCTAAGAGTTCTTAAGTGACTTGCCATCCACCTTGTGCAGTTTGCCAATGTAATGGGAAGGCACTGCTGAAGTGACAAATTAGGGCACTGTTTCAGACTAGATTTACAATGCCTTTCACGGTATTACCAAATTTTAGTTCTAGTCACCAACTATATTACAGTATTTCCCTCTTATATGATCTGTAGCTTAGTATTATGATAGCCTGGAAAATATGTTAATGTATTTGTTCCGTTTTTCTTAAATAAGCAACAGCTAACTGAACCCACATCACAATTTAATATGTCATATGAATTACTCAGATTTCCAGGGAGATAACTTTTGTCTTTGAAAAAATTCACTGGCATTCACAGGCTGAAAGAATTCACTTTTACATAGACTGCTGCAGCTTGTGCATTGTCAGTAAAAATAATCTGTAGTGAGGTTTCAGGGGTTTTGCCACAGTAGAACAGACCAGAGCATCTCAGCATCAGACAATTCAGCAGGTATCCTGACCTTCCAATTATAAAGACTCTTCTAAGTTTAAACAGATGTAAATATCCAAACATCAGGATTTAAATATCATACCTGCCTCTTGTTATGACCAAAGTACCAGTAAAAATTAGCATTTCACTTAAAAGAGGAAAGTACAGCTGATATCCAAACATCATGAAGCACCTCTCTCAACTTCTTTTTCTTTAGGTAGTGTTTGATGTCTCAAAGGAATTTGTGGGATTAAACATGTAGTATTTTAAATAAATTTATAAAATAAAATTTTACACAATGGACCTTGATTGTCCCCATACATATAGTGACAAAATATCAGGAAATATTTTTTTTTCAGGTAAACATAAAATTTAGACAGTCAAGTAATGATTGTCAAAGAGAAGAGCTTCTCTACATAATGGCAACTATGAAACTAATCATAACTATATTAAATGTCATCACCCTACAATACTGTAATTAGCATTACCCAAAGTAATTCTAAAGTTTTGGTACTGATTATTGTAGAAAAAAATATTTGAGCATGGAAAACATAAGAAAATACCAGGATTAAGACATACCACAATGCCTCCCTTTACATTGCTATTATGGTACTGTATTTAATTGCATGAACATAGAGCATAAAACTTTAATAAATATTTATCCTGTTTAGCACAGCAGGTTGGCAGAGGATACTAGCAAAGTACTTTTCTGTTTAATATTTCTTTTATTAATGTATTATACTTAATGTATAATATACTTAATGTATAATATATGTACTGAAACTCTCCTCAGAATATCAGTTATAATGTTTTTATGGCTGTCACTCTTCATACATCATATCACTGTCTTTTTTTTTATTAATTCACTGAAATTGACCTTCAGCCTAAGCTGTGAGGTGGGATTATTCCACTTAGAAATGTATAAGGATGACAAAGAACGGTCATTATTTTTTAAAATGGAATTTGTTGGTTTTAGTTCCATAAGACACACAAAGGTCTGATTTTCCTTCTCCTGCTTCTTATTTTCCCTACTGTTTCAGATATGCAATTCATAGCTTAAGTCAATTTTCTTTCCAGTTGCCAATGTTAGAAAAATCTGATGCCAGGGTCTGCCATTCTTGTACCTACAAGGTAAGTCTCAAAAGTCATAATAATCTGAGAAAAACAAAACCCAAAAAACCTGCTAAAATATTAAAAGAATTCTGTAGAGAAACTGAGTAGGTTTTGAATCACAATGGTATATTTATTTCTAAAATTCATTTAGAAATTAATAGCATTGCAGTTTTATTTTATATGTTGGTGAAAAATCAAACTTCAAGGAAGTAAAATGGAATTTATAAAAGATACAGTGTATTTCTAAGGGTGGAGAACCCAAGGTGCTACAAAAGGCTTGAAAATACTTCCTTGGGTGTAAAACTTAAAAACCAAACAACAACAAAATAAACAAACAAACAAATAGTAAGAGATTTTTATATTGGCAATACAGCCAATGTCAGCTTCTGTGGTTTTCAAAATGAATGAACTTGTTTCCCCCTGAAATTTTCTGAATGTAATACCATGTAAAGTATAACAAATTTATAAGTGACTGAGAATGGAATCAGTTAAGGAAAACTGTGCATCAGCAGCTTGATATGAAATGCCAGTGAATGGGAATATGAGCCTGATGAATGTCCATTTTATCAGGCTTTGCAAAATTATATGCCCATTTGTTCCAAAGAGATCATAAGTTAAAGTGGTAAGACAAAGTTTGTGTAGAGACAGGGAGAAGAGGAAAAGTTACATGGAGAAGAAAAGCCATTCTGGAGGCATGATCTGTGCAAGTCAGTGCTATCTATGGCTAGAGCTGTGTACTTTGCCAAAATTAATCTCTGTATCTTCACTGGGAAATTCTGGAGATTTTCTTGAGCTTTTCAATGAAACCAGCAATACAGAGAGCAGAAATGGGAGGCTCAGTCTCACACAGAGGACAAGTGGCAAAGATGGGAGTAGAACTGGTGTCGCACTGCAGATGAATGTTCTAGTCTATATGAAAAAAAAACACAAACAAAACAAAAAACAAACCTGTGAAAATAAGGTGAGATCCTGGATCTTAACAGTAGCACATTTCACATCTGGTAGTAGTGATTTGAAGTCTTATTTGAACATTACATGAATATATTGCATAACATGAAAATATAAAGAATAATCTCTTTACAGCAGGAGAGGCAGAATTGTAAAGTCCTAAGAGTTTCTAATAAGTAGGTTATATTTAATCAAATACAAACCAGCTCATGCCATTGAAAATAAAACAGAATTATCATCAGATGTGTTCCTTTAGGTTAAAATCTCTTTTTTCCTACCTCTAATTTTGTTCTGCAGCATTCCTTGCATTTGTAATACAATTTGCTTGTTCATGTTATTCTTATTAGTTATTTCTTTCAGATTATGTTTTTATAATTAGTAATGGCAGTATTTCTACCTAAGATAAGTGTTTCACAGAATTAAGTGAGTTGATGTGTATGCCATAGTTAATTGCATTCTCTAAATTTAGGTAATATTGTGGGGAATAATTCCAATTAGTTTGCTGTTCTTCGTGGTTATTAAATGCATTTTAAAACAAGGGGGGTGGAAAACCTAACAAGAGAGTTATAGAAATTCTGAAATAACAAGCTATAGCTTAGAAAATCTTCTGGAAGCTGTTTGTGGCTATAACCACACACTAACCTTTCATCTCTTCCAAGAATTAAAAAAACTCTGAAACAAACCAAACCAACAACAACAACAACAAAACCACCACCAACAGCAGCAACACACAAAAATAAACAGAAAACCCAAAACATCCAACCTTTCTCCCACCCGAAAACCCCCTCAAACCAAAACCCCCCAAAACCCCAACTGAAGAGCCTCATAAAAACGGTAGAGATTTAATCTAAATTCTCCTGGGTCAAAGCCAACAGGATAGGAAAAACTTCAAATTCAATACAATTATTCACATTGTCCTTCTATAGAACATTGTCTAACATCTAACACTAATGCTATTATTTGACTAAGAATAAACAATTAATTGATTTCCTGAATGGCTCCAAACTGCTGCACAGGTCAAACCAGCACGACTGAGTAATGGGATAAACAAAACCACACTGATGTCATTTATAATCTTAGTAGTCCTGGTTTCTTACCAAAGGTCTTCCCTGCAAAAAAGGTAAATGCAGATGAAATAAAAAATTTAGGATGGCCAAGAGAGGCAGGAAAGACATAATGGGATTTGATACCTAGTGAGAATCTATTCCACTCAGGAAAGTAATTCTGTTAAATTCTGTGCAGAAGCCTGCAAATGCTCATCATGCACAGATAAGGAAAACTGTGTAAAGCAGTTGTAAAGACTCCTAGTGAGATACAGGGCCATGGTGTCACAGGGTCCTCCAGGCAGCCTCCTGGCATATTGACTCACCTGCTACTCCTTTCTGTGACACTGATAGAAGGGATGCTACTTGAACAAAGTCACTGGGACCTTTGCTCTCATCTTGCTCTCAGATTCACCTTCAGGGTTTGCAAACCACTTTCTAACAGCACTGCATGGCAACTGAGCACGCTGTGCCACAGAATTTTTATAGTGCCTGAAATGTAATTAACATAGCCAATATCTAATACTGACAGCTGTTATGGGCTAGTGACCATTCTAGTGACCTTAACATTGCTCAAAACTTCAGAGAAAATTCTGTGTGAGATTAAGGAAGTGGAACAGAAAGTAGGGTAAAAAGCCAAAAGTCTTCAAAATTAGACTATCTTTTCTAATACGCTAGATTTTGTTAACAACTGTCATAAAGAGTATGAACATGCCAACGCTATCATACAAAGCTATCATATTGCCATGATGCCAAACAAAACCAGAAAGTGATGGAGTGACAGAAACACAGGAGCATCTAAGAAAAACTGAGGAACTGCAAAGACTAGCCTGTTATTCCATTTTTATCTGCATTATTTGTTCAAACTGTAGCAGAAGTTCTGGGCCTTGACACAGGAGTTGATCAAATACTGCAGGAACTGACAACTGAACAGCAAGTGTGGGAGTTGAACATGTTGCTCTGTCCTGAGGCAGTACATGGCCAGACCTCTCTGCTTGTGGAGTAGGAAACAGGACCAGGCAACGAGACAAATCCTCCCCTCTGTTGCTGGAATAAGTTACACACAGTGAGAAAATGCCAAAAGCACAGTTGCTAAATTTGAGAATGGGGAAATTCTGGATTTCTTCTACACACTGAATCTATAAACCACATTCTAATTTTAGGATGATATGAAATACACCTCTCACAGGCTGCCATCTTTGAGAAATGCTTCTAACACTACTATATCTTTGATATTACTTAAATCTTTATAGAATTAAAACTGCACTCACTCTGACTACCCTGGTACTCAAACTGCAGCTATACTGCAGCTATATTTCTAGTTCTTGGGAGCAGGAACCAGATTTGCACAGGTAGCCTCCCACCCTGTTCTTCACTTTTCCTTGCAAGTGCCTCAAAACATACTGGAGTTGGAATGTGATGAGATGTAGCTGCACCTTGCTGTCTGTAATGAGGGTACCAGTTGCTGCAGGTCTTTGTGCGGCTCTGAGCACTGAGGGAGACACTGAACTACTGGGCCTTTGGTTAACATCATCACACTTATGAGAGGACACATTTTCTTAAACCAGGTTTGAGAGCTGCTGAATTCTGGGAAAATGAGGGCTATTTCTACTTCATTTCAGAAGGGGCCAATAGTTAACACTGCAAAAGCCAGAAAACTGATACCTAAGTAAGAGCTTGAAACAAATTCCGTTTTCCCTTCCTGTCACACATTTACTTTATTCATTTTAGACATCCATTCTCTATTAAAGAGTCACTAACAGAAAGTTATTATCAGTTTTAGCAAGCTCTCCATAAAATAATTTTTTCTTAAAGACAGTTTATCATGTGAAAAGATTTCATTTGGTTAATAAAGTCAATTGAAAGAGCATGCTCCTACAGATTCTAACTTGAACGATATTTTAAAACCAGCTTTTTTTGTGTTTTAGTATTTCTTTCAACAGAAGTATGATTACAGAATTATATATATATATGTATATGTTTAGACCCAATGCACAAATTTAATGAGAAAAAAACAGGCTGCAAAAAAATATAAGACTTTTTGGAATGAATACTGCTACCTTAATAAAGAGAAGATGTAGAATACTGTCTGCACTTTCCGATGCTAGTTTTAGGGCCTATACAGAAAATAATTTTATCCCTATTCTGGACCCTAATGATTTATTTCTACATATTTTAAGTATCTAATTGAGATACTGAAAAAACCCTTTTCTAATTTAGCACAGACACAAAGGAAGCGAGGCTTTGAACTATTGTGAATAATTCATAGCTGTTCAGTTAAGAATCCACAATTATGTTTTTTAAAGTTTTCTAACAGTAGATCACACTTTCATTTATTGTTTTAGAAGCAGGCTTATTTTTAAATCAGTTTTCTATGGATGGCCACACTTCAATAAAGAGTCTGCTCTGCAGAAGTGATGAATACCATGTCTACTTATGAATTTTCACTGACAAGCAAGGCAGGATTTTGTGACCAGTGAGGCTGCATGCTCCATGCTGCTGGTACATGTGATTATCTCATGATCTTTGATATGCAGACTCTGACAGAGGAAGAGGCAATACTTGAATTGTTGAATCACTCTATGGATGGATTGTTATCACAATATTCATCCTACAGGAATTCAAAGACAGGAGGAAGAGTGTGGAAGACTCTCTGGAAGAGAAAGGGATATTTTGGCTGTCATTCTTTATGTACCAATTAAAATAATGAATTTTTAAAAGACAATTGAGTGGGATAAATGATTTACTTGAAAGTTAAAAATGAAGCTGTCCTAAGTCTTATTTCCCTTGAACTGAAGTATAAATTTACATTCAAAGAAAAAATTAGTATATATCAAAAGCCAACTTCAATTTGTAATTTCAAAATGTCATTAGCTTCCATTTTCTTTTCCTAACTTCACTCCATGATTTATCTTCCCTGTGCTTTATGTCATTTAATCTTTTTGATGACACTAACTTTTCAAGAAAAAATTGTTAAAATCAGCAAATTTCCTGTTAATTAAGTTTCATTTATTCAATTTAAAAGCTTTGCAGGTCAGCTTTCTAAACTGAAGTAAATGTAGCTTTCCTCACATGTTTTATGCAGAAACTAAAAATACTTCACCAGAAGAACTGGCAATTTTATATCAAAGTAATATCAAAAAAAGACCATGTTGATTTTTAGCAAAGGAAAGAGAAAGAAAAAGAGATGTAGTCTTCTTTCCCAAGCCATGGCAAAGTGATATTCAGAGATCACAACCAGAACTGCCACCCTTGTATTTAATAATGCTGGTGGCATTTTTCACCATGATTTTTCAAATAATTTTTTGAACCTATGTAAACATTCTTCATTTGTAGCCTCCTGCAGCAAGTTAATGTATCAGAAAGAAATTCGTGATTTGGGGCTCTAAATCTCAAATCAATATAGTGTTAAGGCTAGAACAAATTCAGAAAAATATAGAACTATTTTTCCTTTAACTCCTCAACTTCACTACTTTGTTTCAGAAGTATATGAAATTCAATAATCTGTGCAAGTTTGTTACTTTACAATGGCCTTAAAAATCTTTCCAGCATACAGGGGGTTACACGCCCGTACAGTAGAAACCACTACAGTATATAGGATCTCTCTGGGTCTAACTCATAATCTCAGCAACAACCTTTTGCTTTAAAAGGCAAAACACAGCGAGCTTTGAACATGGTAGAAAACAGAAGTTATTTTGATACATCCCATTTCGCACAGATTTTATTTGAGGATAGAAGAGCAAAAATGACATTGTAAAAGGACTATAAAAGCTTAAACGTTTTCTTTGTTCTGGAGTCTGGAATGGTTCTCAGCAGACCTTGCTGGTCATGTGCCAAATGCTTCTGATGAAGATGTAAGGAGATTAGAAAGCTATAGGCACATATGGGACAATTCTTTGCCCACAGGATGGTTTTGCCCTCAAGCCTATACCTAAATATTAGCTTATTTCCTGAAAGAAGAGCTTTTACACCTCTCTTAGTATAATAGTTAACCTTGAATATTACTTTTAAATAAAAATTGTTATACCTTTGGTCTGTGCAGTGATCTGTAGCAATAAGTGTAGAGTGTCTTTGAAATGGAAAAGACTTTTTCTAAAGATTTATCATATGTCACTTTTCAACACTGTAAGTCAACTTTTCAGTTCTTGTGGTAAGCCAAAGAAGATAAATATTTTTTAATGTCTCTGTCATTTTGCTTTTTATTCATAGAAGGTAAATTTAAAGAAAACTTAAGAAAGGTAGGTAGCTTATTTTCAAAGCATACTATGATCAAAATTATAGTTTTGTTATTTTTCATCGTAAGAGTCAGTTATCCATACAAATTACGGCACGATTATGAATTGTCAAACCTTCTAATTTTATTTTTTTCTCTTGTCATTAATAGTGAGTATTTTTTCTAATCTTTATTTGCTGACTTTTAAGTTTATTTTAAGGTGTTATTTTGCACTTCGTTTCAATCTAAATTTATAAACAATTACCTTTTCAAAGCATTATCAAGCTCCTTTCTTATGCACCTCATGTATGTCTTGCACACCCCACATATATTCAAATAGTTTAAGTTACTATGAAGTAACTTACCATTATATAACTTATATATATTAAGTATATATAAAAAATATATATATTAAGTATATGTAGAGAGAGTATATCTATTAATAAAATATACTGAGTAACTTATGATTAAATAATTTTTAAATTTCCCTTAATATTTATGATACAAAAAAATCAATGTCAACCAACATTAATACATATATTTTTGTCTAATGATATGCATTTAATAAATTCTTAATCTTTACATGTAGCATGGAAACATAGCTTTTAAGCAGATTTTTACCTTTCTTTGCTCTATGCCTACAACACTTAACAGGGATAGCAATCTTTAACTTAAAATCTTACAACATCTTTGCTTAAAAAAGTGCATAGTTATGAAAAAAGAGCCACACAAAACCTCAAGGCATATCATAAAAGAATAATTCACTTATGCTTTAGAAATCCCCAACTGAACAATGAGTCGTCCACTAGATGGAAAAGTGAGTAGGTAGTGATGATTTTCCGTATCAGCATTAGTAAGATGCATTAAAAATTATGAAGCCTTCTTCCTACACATAAAAGAGCCAAACACTTTGAAATGACATAAATAAAAAGAAATGTCTAGGTCAAAGTTCATTATCTGATTTCTTATTGAGAAGTCTCTATTCCATAATAGTTCAGAACGTTGTTATTGGGGTCAGATAGGATCAGATTTAAAAGAAAACAAAAATGGATTATATGTGTTTGAATAACGACCATTCCCTACTTTCATTTTTCCCAGTGTCTGCTTTGATTTAATAAGAAGAATAAAGGAAAAGATTGTCATATAGATACATACCTATGTACACTGAAGATTTAGAAAACAGATGAATTGTGTATTAACTTTTATAATAAGTCACTATATTTTAGAATAAATACATTATAAATATATTGCATTGCTTTAAAATACATTGTACATATCTTACATTGCTTTCAAAACACATCTTTAGATTCTCAGGTATTTTGAATTACCTTATTCATGTAAAGAGTGCAGAGTTAATTAAAAAGTCAGATTAAAATGTTATATTAAAATAAGATTACAAAGACTTTTTTCTCAGGTAGTTATTTTCCATACTTTGACTATATAGAGAATTGTTTAACAATGAAAACATCATGGAAACTTTCTATCAAAATGCATAATGAAATAAAAATACTGAAAAGAAGAAATATACGGTGATTCTTATCAAATAGGAATTTTATCTGAACTTTTTATCTATACTGTATCACCTGCTATTGTCCAGCTGCTAAACTAAGTAAATCAATTGTCCTTATTAGTGTTTTGTGTAATTGTCTTATTACTTCAGAGTATTAATAAAGGGAGGAATATGTATTACATTGTGTGTTACAGTTTCAGATTGACCATTTTCCTTGGTTTACCTATGTCTCTGATGGACTGGATGTTAATAATGTCTTAAACATTGTCAAAATCATAAAAAGACCTTTGTCAAACTGTAAGGAAACAGCTGCCTGTCTGTGACCACTGAAGTACCGCCCTCCCAATGCCTCCTGATCAGAATTTGGCCTGTGCCTGGGAACTTCAGATAGGACTATTGTCTAATCATCTCTGGTCTGAGCAGAGGTAAACAAGGCTCAGGGAAGAACGTCTCTGTATTAAGAATCAGCCCTAGCTGAGCTCACTGGAGGCAGGAGAGAAGGATTTTGGGTGTATGATGGTAAAATCTCTCCACACCACACAAAAGGACTGACCCTCCCACCCCTCCGGGAAGACCATGTGCACACGGGACATTCTTGTGAGAGGCAGATGAGATGAGAGGGGTTATAAACCATCAGAGACCCCCTAAGAGCCCCCTTGACTCATTCCTGAGGCCTTCCATGACCAGAGGACTACACGTGATCCAAGCGAGGCAACAAATCCAGAGTCTGTTAGAAGAGACTGCAAAGGTTCCCCCCAATCCCAGGGGGCGTGCCTGGCATCTCCTGAATGTATATTAATCCATTGGATTCTATGTTTTGTGGGACCCTAACCACCAAGATCAGAAGAACCGGACCGAAAGGATGCTGCCAAGTTACATGGGGTGGTGATACATTTTCTATTTTAATCTCTCTCTGTCACTTTCTTCTCTCCCCCTCAAAGCTGCCACTTACTCTCACAAAGCAGAAAAAAAAAAAATAAAAGGAGAACCATAAAGAATTTTTTCCTTAGTTTGCCTGTATGTATAACACTTTTGTGACATTATAAATGATGTCTGTATATAGTTAGTTCAGTAAATTGTTTTCCTGAATAGACACTGAAAATGCATTATGACCCTTGCCCTTCAAAATAACAGGAAGGCACTGAATTCAAGTATTAGAATATGAATTTGATAGAGTCATGATCCTTTCTATCTGAATTACTTTAAATGAATTTGTTATTTACACAACATTTTGCAATGCTCTAAGCTTTAACATATGTAAAAAACTGACAAACATACAGCCAAGTTATCACATACTAGAAACTTTAATTATGGAGTGCTTCAAACATTTCCTGTATTATATCATCTGAGGCACAGGGACTTTAATGAATTTATAAATTTAATGGAATATTTTCTGCTTTCAAAATGTCTGAAATTGGTCATTAATCAAAAATAAATGACAGATTTACCAAAATACAGAATAAAAAGCACAGTTTTTTCAACTTGGTCATTAAATGATCAATCAATTGCTAAATGCTGGTAATTATTATTGAAATATTTCTTTACCATTATTTTTATTCCTTTTAAGCCTTCAAGCACGTGCCAGTCTAGGGATTTTTCTACATTTTCAAGTGTAGAGTTTATTTCTCACATAATGTATAAATGTTACTAATGTCTTTTTGAATGAAAAAATCACAACAGCTGAATGAGTTTACTGATCTATTTAGTATGTATCTAAAAATGCTCATGTAATTAGCTTCAGCAGTAGTGTTTTTCTAATCAAGAGGTAGAATTTTTTAATACAAATTATATTTTTTATTGTTTAAGAGAAATCAATGAACTCAAATACAGCAATTTATTTCTGGCCAAGACTATAACAATAAACACCAGAACAAGGCATACACTCATGATAATGTATGAACTGGGAAGCATGGGAGAAATCATAATATCACACTGACATGAAGTGTTGAAATAGGATTAGACTCATGGCTGAGCAGGAGCCTAGTCAGGTAAACATATGCAATAACATCCCAGTGAAACTCACTTCCTCTTCTACTGATGACTTTTATTATTTTTTTCTATAAATTTCTCAAGCAAATTCAGCATTTAAAAAGTTTTAAAACAATCAGGAATAAGAAGTTTTCATCTCTGATTTATCAGCTTTGAATTAATTGGCAGTCAGATAAGGTATTTTTGCCCAATCCATCACATGGATGATATATTTCTATTCCTTGGCTGTATTTACTTTCTTTTAATATAAGTTTTAGTACCCAAAATTATTCCTGCAATATTAAAATTACTATCCTGAAAATATTCTAGAAGGAGCATTAAGGATATTATTTACTTAAAAGGAATGTTGATGCAATATTATTCAAGTCACTTCAGCTCCACATATAATCATATTTGTCTTCTAGAGCATCACATGCTTGGCATATTGCATGCACAACCTCTGTATTCCAGAAGAGTTGGGTAAATAACAGTTCATTTTAGCTAAAGAGAAACCAAACATGGTTAAAAGTTGGATATAAAAATACATGGCCAGGAAAGGAGTTAATATTTACTCATCTCAATACTGAAGAAAAAATTTTGCTATTTGTATTATACAGTGTATACAATGCTGCACTGAGAGGGGAAATACATCAAAGGATATTTAAAAAGAGAGTAGAGAACTCTGATGGATGAACTAAGTGAAAAAAATAGCTGTGTATAAGAGACAATGTCTAAGGTATTAAGAAATTCAGCCAGTAGTGCCGACAGAGACTTTCCACTGTGCCTTTTGTGACCGGACTTGCCTATCTCGCATTGGCCTTTTTAGCCACCAGCGTGCTTGTAGCAAGCGTGGGTAGAGCCCTTGTAAATCTTCGTTCGCGAAGCCTAGCCATGATGATGATGATGACTGAGACAGTAAGTATTGGACTACAATAAAGATGAAGATTGGAGGGTTTTTTTGTATTCAATTCTTGAGAAGGGAAAGATTTTATTACAGCTTTTGGGAATACACAAACATACAAACCCATTATGAATTAACAAAGGTATAAACATACAAAAGAAAATATAAATTATCTGGAAGCTAAAACAAGGGAAGAAAGGATTCTCAGCTGAATTTGCTTTTAGATACACTTGGGTAGCTTCTCTTAAGGATGAGATATGCACACATATCTGAGGAAAAAAATTAGATAAGTATCAGATCGTCTGAAAATTGACATTCATTTAGAGGAAGTAAAGATACATTATAGTACTGAGAAAGATGTACAAAGTGAAAATGAACATCAGACATGAAGGAGTAGTCCAGACTGTAACTGAATTTTAAAAGAGAAAAAAAATTATCTGAACAGAACTTAGGTCAGAGAAAAGAAAAGACTGGGTTAGGCAAAATAGAAATCTCATTACACTGTAAGAGATAGGAGGAAACGCAAAACACCATATCTTTCAATGAAAGCTATTTGTGCAAAAACCTTGTTCTTAGCTGAAATAAATTCACTGACTTCAGAGAAGTTATAACAGACTAAAATCTTTTATGCATCTATTTCAACAAAATTAATTTCATGTTACATAAAATATTGTAGGAGCCAACACTTACTATTTTAATTAAAAATAGTTCATACCCTATTACATTTTTGCCTTCAATAACAATGACATCAACATGATAAGGAAATAGATTTTTAACTTCTTTAAATATATGGAAATCCTTTTTATCTGAAGTATTTGTAGATGTCATGATGGAACCCTGTTTATATGTGTAATTTTCAATGATATATGACATTACTTCTGGCTAAAATCTTCCTTTTTTTTTTTTTTTTTTCCTTTTGTGTCTTTTTTTCAGTTTGTCTTTAAATACTACTTGGAATAAATCAATTCCATTCCTCTACATTTTCCATCCTTTCCTCAGGAGGACCTTGAAAATAACTAGAAATATCAATATACCTCAGTAGTGTCATTTAATGTATTAATGAAGAATGCTTATTTCTTCCAATCTTTGCTTCTAGGTTGCCACCTTAGAGCTACTTATACAGTATCTTATGGTCAGGAATCCTCCAGTTTGCAAGAAATAATGCATGAATTTGGTAGGAAATTTTAAACCAAGATATCTCAAAAGAATATTTTCAGTGTCAAATAAAGGAGCAATTTATAAGAAAATGCAGACAAGAAAAATCAATGACATCAGTTTGCCCAAATGAATACTCTGGGCTTTACCTTTCAGGATCTGAAAAGCAGGTCTGGAAAATTATGAGACTGGGAAAAAAAAAACAAAAACAAACAAACAAACAAGTAATTTCTTAGATGAATCTGAAGCTAATGTTTTACTCTGCGTCTTCCAAAGACTTAGGAGACTCATTTAAAATATTTGTGTGTAATCAAGAATCATGATTCCAACCAAAGAGAATAAGGATTCTGGGCATGTATATTTGTGGCAATGCAGGCATAAACAGTGTCTCATGAAAAAAAACCAGCCCAGCCCAACCCAACCCAAATGAACACACCACATATTCCTATCAAAATAAGTAATTGCTTTGGCTTCTGGCAAACCATTCAGTTGAAAGTTTCGCTATGCTTGCATCTTAAGATTTTTTAAAAAAAGCCAGCATCATATAATGTAAACAAACACAAAATAAAATTCAAATTTCGGAGAACAGTACTTGACACTCTTATTTAGTTATCTGGTTGTTTTCTGCAATTTGGATGCATCACTTGACTCAGGAGGTCAGAGTACTTTTCTTATTAGGACAGCTACATTGTGCCAAGTAATCTTGTGAAACCATACAGGTTAAGATCTCCTGCAGATTTCATTCTGAGTGCTTGGCCATTACTACCTTCAGTGGAGTGATTTTTTTTCTGGAAAATAAGAATTGTTTGTGATGCTACAGCTGTGCATCACAACAGTCAGGCAACAAGGCATAAGAGCTTCAGCACTTGAATGTACCATTTTATTTTAGTGGTAAAAAGCGGTGTTTTTTATCAAGAAAGTTTAAGAAACATTCACCAAGGGGACAACATGTCCTCACAAAATTTTGACAGTTCCTTGCAGTCATTGTTGTTGGTATAATTCAGATTCTTTTACTATTTTATGTTTATTGAGACAAAATTAAGTTGGTATACATGTGTGTTTATGGAGAGAAAACTATCCCCGAGTTTCAAAATCTTTTGCCACCTTTTTCCATAATTTAAAGTTTCCAGTGATCCCTGCCATCTCTCTAACCCCATAAGTAACACCACAAGTATAACATAACCTCCCTTGCAAGGCTCTTTTTGTAAATGTTACCTTTTGGCTCTATTGACCCAGTGATACAATTACAGATAACCTGTGCCTGCTGTTCATATAAGCAGCCCTTATTTTTGTGTTTCTGGAGATGCTACAGATGAATTTAACCTGTATTAGTTGTTTTAAAATTATTAAATAAATAAATATTAAAGATTTCTTAAAA
The DNA here is from genome assembly GCA_035221455.1 of Xenops minutus. Classification (NCBI taxonomy): domain Eukaryota; kingdom Metazoa; phylum Chordata; class Aves; order Passeriformes; family Furnariidae; genus Xenops; species Xenops minutus. Next base: position 106,541,294 of record JAWWEE010000074.1, on the reverse strand, counting down.
AAAAAAGCAACAAAAAATGTCTATAGACTCATATGTATATGAGTTTATTTGACAACTATGCACTGAAATACAGATCCTTAAGATTAATGTGCAGAATGGCAATTAGACTCTTCCACCGCCTCAGAGTTGTATCACTACTGGAAACACATAATCACCTGTAAATCTGAAGGTCATAACCTGCAGAAACAAAAACTAGCTAAAACACACTAATTATACCTGTTTTGGTGTACAGTCTCATAGCTCAGTTACTTTTTGATATCTGTTTTGTTTTTTACCTTCATCACCAACTGCACTTTCTGCAGCAGATTGGGTTGGCTATCAATTTTCCCTGCCTCCTTTTCTCCAGGCTAAACAACTCCAGCTACCTCTCTTCATAATACTTGTGCTCCAGACCCTTCACCAGCTTTGTTGCCTTTCTCTGGACAAGCTACAGCACCTCAATGTGTTTCTTGCAATGAGGGGCCCAAAACCAAATACAGGAGCCATGGTGCGACCTCACCAGTGCGAGGTATAGGGGGATGATCTGTTCCCTAGTCCTGCTGGCCACACTATTAATGATACAAGCCAGGATGCCTTTGGCACACTCTAGAAACCTCCTGGACTCTTTCCTCTCTACTGTGTTACAATTCCAGCCAATATCTAATAAATTGAAGTACCCCACAAGAACAAGGGCTAGTGAATGTAAGACTTCTCCCAGGTGGTTTTAGAACATTTTTTTACTTCTTCATCCTGATTGGGTCATTTATAAGAGACTGCCACCACAACACCTGCCTTGTTAGCCTTCCCCCAGTTCTCACTCATAAACACACAACCCTGTAGTCACCATTATTAAGCTCTAGACAATCAAAACACTCCCTATCATACAGAGTAATGCCACCTCCTTGCCTTCCATGCCTATCCATTCTGAAGGGTTTATAGATATCCATTGCAGTAGTTGTGCAAGTCATACAATTGATGTGCGGAAAAACCCCACAACTAGGTAGTTGTAGAGAAGATACGTTTATTCAGCATGCTGGGTGCATGGGGGATTGGTCCACCAAAA
>JAWWEE010000074.1:106510430-106529235 GCA_035221455.1 Xenops minutus | reverse complement strand
GGAGTCCTTGTATCTCCTCTTCGGGGCTCCTCTTTTACGGCAGCCGGTGGCGAGTTCCCCATAGAGCACAATCTTAGAGAGGAGGTGATCCCCCATCCTGGAGACGTGCCCTGCCCAGCCCAGCTGCGTTTTCAGCAGCATGGCCTCGATATTGGTGATCTCTGCCTGTTCAAGGACAGACACATTAGTCACGTATTGCAGGTAGGTTCAGGTTAATAAGCTTACTCAGTAGTCAAGAAGGTGGCCAAAAATTTCTTCACTTGGTATATTGAGTAGCATTTGTCTAGTGCAGGTGTGAAATGTCTGGAAATGTGAAATATCATGACAGAGTTTTCTAAGAAACCAGGAATTTTTATTCAAGAAATCTCAGTCCTGAGGGCAGAAGAATCCAAACCTGCACAAAGCACAGTTTGGCAGGTGCAGGGATATATCTGGAGAAGCTATTACCTCTGCTCCATATATCACTGAGTATCCAGCATCAACCTGCAAGTGGCAGGGTTGGCAGCAACCTTTGTTCTAGCTTGGCTCTGCATCAATCCCAGCAGAATATCTGTGCAGCCTGGGATAATGTGATAACCATTAACAGTAATACTTGTGTCTTGGTGCAGAATGTTCTAGAGGGACAGAGGTTTAATCTAGCTTTGCAGCTGCTTGGTTGATGTGTTTGCATGCTGTGCTATGAGTTAGGAGTGATGGCTGTGGCTCATCTCAAAGAGACTGTGAAGAACAGCATAGTACCTGGAACTTCATCTCCTTTGGAACGGTACCAGAAGGATGTCTCGTTCCATGTGAACACTGACACCTTGCCAGTGGTACTGAAGACTGTCAGCAGCTGGTCCATGGGCTGGAGAGTCAGGGACCACCCTGCTCTGTCCAGTGCTTGAGCGAGGTTAGGGGCATGAGGGAGCAGGTGGTTCTGAGAATTAGTTCAGTGAAGAGAGTTCTGGATTGCTCCATGGGATTTTAAAATGCAAGGGCTGAAAAGCTTCACAAGGCAGTTTTATTGTTTAATCAAATAAAGCTGTTCCCTAAAAAAATGGAAGTGCTATTTTTAGTCCTTTTCTCTCTTGGAAAACCAAATTAGAGCAATATTCAACAGACAGGGCTATTTCAGGAACTTATAGGCAGAATCCTTTGTTAAAGAAAATGTTAAGAAAAAGAAAATAGCATCTTGTAAGGACTGTGACCTCTTCCCCCCAGTTCTTCTCCTTCTTTGGAGCTTCATTTTAATCAGACTCAAAAGACAGAGAATAAAGGAAGATTAAAATATGTTGTCATGGAACAATGTGAATTTCACAGTTTTATTACGTGGAGCTAGCACAAAATCTGGATATTTCCAGTTCCATGTTAAAAAATATTTTGAAACCTTAGGTGGGTATAAACAGCATCTAACTTTCTGTGTTGAACTTTCTGAGGTGCCATAAACTGCTCCTGCCCTCTCCATTCTTTGGTTTTCACAAATACAAGGTGATACAAATGATGGAATTAGCAACCTGCTAAATTGTTGCCTTTCAAATTGATTTAATTATTCCATTTTGGTATGCTATTGTTTCATGCTGATGCTTTAAATAGTAGTGGACATGTTTTGTATTCTTTCTCTGTAAGTCATTAACATTTAATCTAGCTGCAAGTAGATATAGAACTGACATTTATTTGCCATAGCCAATTTAAATTGTCAGTAGTCCTATTGTTTCTTTTATTAACAAGGAACTAAAATAGTCTTACAAAACAGCATAAACCAAAGAAGTTTACTGGTGGCAAAATCTCCCATGATCTTTAACTAGGATATTGTTATTTATGAAATGAAGCAACCCATCAAATCATATTTTTTTGCTTCAGTTTAAAATGCACTTAGTAACACAGTAAATACTAAATCCATTGATGTATGCTTTACATTTTATCATATTCAAAATGATCCATGCACAATTAGGTTTGCTTGAATTAAAGTCTAAGAATTATAGTGCTCATTTAAATGCAGTACTCTCTATTAGGAAAAAAAAATCGGTGACAGCCTAATGTTTTCTCATTCTTTCTATGTAGTTAATTTAATGCCTAATAAAATTATATGTTTTTCTAATTTTTACAAATAGCAATTTATGACTTAGGCCTTATGCTTCTTCACTGAGCTGAGGCAAGCCCTGAAATGGATCCCTGGAAGTAAAAGATGAGGTTGTGTATAATTTTAAAATGCTTTAAACCACCAATTTATTTGTTTGTTTTCTAAGCAATGACTTCAGTTTGCTGAGTCAGTTTTCTGTAAATTTACTTAGTAAAACAACTCACTGTGATTAGCTGAAAGCTGATTTTTGGGAATGTGGGACATGGCATTTGGGAGCGCTGGCAAAGAGACCTTGTGAACCCAGCAGGTTTGTGAAGGCTTGTTCTGCTGTGTCCACAAGGACTGAGGATCCTTGGGGTTTGTCAGGGACAAAGATGGACCAGGACTTGTCAGCTTGATGGGTGGCAGACACCCAGGATGGATGCAAACCTCTGTCCGTCCTGCTCCAAGGGACTGAATTCCAAACACAAGCTTGGGAAGGCCTTTGCCCTGTAAGTTCCATGAGCATTATGCCAAAGAACCAAACATGTGGAGGCTGAGGAACCAGACTGCCTTGTGTAGATGTGCTTCCATGGATAAATAATTCAGATTAATATGAATGTCTCTTTCCATCCATGATATATACAGGTTTTCCAGAATACTGTACAGGAGACAGCACAATGCAGTTCAACCGTAGTCACAAGAGAGGAAGGGAAATATAGATGTAGGTATTTCTGTTTTTTTAACTTTGTGGATTGATCACCAATTCAGTTTCCTCTTCAGTTATTTCACAGTCACTTGTGACATTGAAAAGGCCAGAGGGTCTGCTGTGGGTCAAGGAATGTCCACACCGCATGCACCAATTTCAGGAACTCGGTGCTCCTGAGTGCTGATTTTAAATTTTTTTGCCTCTGTTTTAACAGGAAACACTTTTCTGAGAATGGAATTAAGGAGTATTTGTCAAAAATATATTCAGTTGCTCCCTTCGCCCCTCTTCCCAGTTTCACTTTCCTGAAAACTTACCCTGTTAATTATGGGGTGAGAGAATAAGATTTACCTTTAATAAAAACAAAGATTCATTGCACAGTTCTGTTTGCATCTTCTTGACAGGTTTAATTTGTTCTTTTTCCTGCAGAAAAAAAATAACTGTTTTTCTGCAAAACTAAACTGATGAAATAGCTTTCCATATATAGAAAGGGCATTTATGGCTGCTCATTTAAACTTACACAGCAAAAGGGAGATGAATCCATTTTAACAATTAAAAATGAATGTTAAATTAATTAGAAACATTTCTCAAATTAATTATTCTGAAATTAAAATAATGATCTGTACTAAAGCATTCATTTTAAAAGTATGTGTTTATGATTATTTAATATTAATGTGTTTTTAATAGACTGCATTCTAAAAAAGAAAAAAAAAGCAAACCAAAACCAACCCAAACCAACCAAAAAAAATCACCTCTAAGCACATAATTTCTGCAAGAATTGAATCATATCCATTTCTTCCTGTTTCTCTCTATAGAACATGTGGATTTGCCAGGTGCATTGTGCATTATTTGCCCCGGTTTCAGTCCCTGTATTTTGGTCACTTCTGTGTCACTGAGCTCTGCTCAGTTCTGAGGGTTGTCTCTGACAGGAGGTGGCACCTTTTAGGTTCATTTCACAAGCGTTCTATCAGGATGTGTGTACAGGGAAGTCTGGGTAAATTCCTTAAATCTGATAGTGTGGTGTTTGTCAAATCCAATTCAATCTGGAAAAGACTCATTAGCTTGGCTAAATCTCTTGACTAAGTCCTTTATGAAGAAAATGTATGATAAAAGTAGCATGAGTAACATCACAATTGGGAATTTCTGTGCTAATTTCAGAAAAGGACAAATATATGCATTTAACAGATCATGACCTTTAAAAAATACAAAATATTGCTTGAAGCAGCACTATTCTTCTTCTGAACCTTTTATTTAGCTGGGTTCTTTTTAATTTATGGAGCAGTGCCTTGTGAGAAGACACCCCAGAGCATCTCTGAGTGGCCCATTGCAGGGTTTAGGGGGCAGGTGAGGAGGCAGGGCTGCTACTGGTCCCAGTACTGCAGCTGTTATGGTTAATAGCTGTGGATGGATCTCTCCAGTGCCTAATTCCTTGTCCACCCATTTGTCTTTCTGGCCTCCTGACATCCTGTGACAAAGATTTTATGATTTTAATTGTGTGGTATGAAAAAGCAGTTCATATAATAGCAGTTCAAAGCTCCCAGTAGTTACACTGGGTGTCTTGTATCTTCAGAAACAGTGAATAATGATTTCCTGCTCACCTTTTGATCACTACAATAGTTTTATTGGCCTTTATCATGGTCCTCATTGTCTTCCTTTGTGTGGCTGCAGTTGCTCCAGACCTGCAGTTATCCATGTTGGTCACCTCTACCTTTTCTCACACTATTTGCAGTCTGTTTTGGTGAGAAGACTGGAAATCAGCAATGCTGACCTCATAGCTCTCACTGCAGTGCCTAAAAGGATGGGTTTTCCAAAGGTTTCCCTGCTGGAACTGGGTCAGTTTTGTTCAGGAAAACGTCAGTCTGTCTGCAAAAGGAGATTTCCATTTCACCAAACGGCTTGTGGATTTAGATCATCATGAATGGCTTCATGTGGCAAAAAATAATCTTTTCTGGACTAAACTATCCAGGTGTCAGTAATTTTTTTCTTTTGTAAGTCAAACAGGGATGGAGAGGAGGGACCACTAGACTAAGGGGGAGATATCTAATATTGAGGGAATGTCCTAGTTCAGCAGGAGGGGCCAGTTATCACTGGGTGGGAGTGATAAAAGCTATGTATTCTACCCCCTCCATTCATTCCCCAAGAACAATGGACCATTTGCAGCAGCTGCCCAGGTAGTACTTAGCACTTCCACACCCAGCCGGTGGGGGTGTGGCTGCTAATGGGCCATCAACAGTTCAACAATACCCTATGACTCACAGAGCTAATCACCCATTGTGTGAGTCCCCGCCCTGGGGGAGGGACTGGGTGCCCCCTGAGGGTACATAAACAGGGCTCAGAAGACCTCAAACACACTCGTTGGATCCAGAGGAGCAGTGGGACCTTGACAGGAGGAAACCACCACTCTTGACCAGATTATGACCATTATTCCCCACCAGACCACAGCCATCATCTGCACCAACAGGTTCTCCATTTCCTTTTACTTTGAACTCAGGGGAACCACGCAGGTCTCAGCACAAGGTCTAACAAACCCCCTTGGGCTGGTGCCCCAGGACACTGGGTTATACTGTTGGGTTTTGGTGAGTTGAAAGCAGTTTTTCATTTTGTGTCAGTGTATTTATTGTAATATCTTTCATTAAATTGTAACTCTGACTTATAATCTCTCTTGTGGTGGATCCATTTCTCCTGCCAGTTTACCTTTAAACTAGCACACATCTTTATGACTATGGAAAGGAAACATTTGAGTAGTATGGTATGCTTTGATACTCATAAAAATGCTTTAAGTTACTGAAGAAGAGAGAGCAAAATAAAAGAAAGGAAATTATCACTTTTAAGAGAAGAATACCACATGCAGTAAATTATAGAATCAAAGTCTCTGGTACTGACTGGAAACTGTTCTCACCCAAACACCTGATAAAGCTACTTACAAGCTGGGCTGAAGAAATCTAGAATAAATATTCATAAATGGTACAGAAATGTTGTCCTAAATTCTATGATATATAAAACTTTCTTGCTTTCTTCTCACACAGAATTTGGGAATGAGGCTTTTCTTTACCATGAGTTTCAAAACCATGAGTTTTCATTGAGATGTGGAAGCAAATATATACTGAAGTTTATGAAGTAAGAAGAGAAAGAGGACAAAACTTTAGAACAATGTCCCAGAGCAAAAATTTTATTTTGATTGTGTCCTAGTTACAAGGGCTGGTACCAGTTTATCACTGCGTAGGTGTAACCAAAACTGTTTATCTTACACCCTCTCTATCACTTCTGTTGGACTGTTAATAATGGACCATTTGCAGCAGCTACCCAGGGCACACCTGATGTCTTAGGCTACAAGCTGGGTGCTAAAGAACCCTGTGAGATAGAGGAGTGCTTCTTTGACTTCACACCAATGACTCAGCTGTGTTAAATTCCCTTTGGGGAAGAAATAACACCTTCACACCCAGCCTGAGGGGTCATGTCTGTAACAGGCCATTAGGGACAGGCATAATAGGCAGCTGTAACAACATAGTACAGCAAAAGATTCCAAAAATATCCCAGGACTCACAGAGTTAAATCACCCATTGTGAAACATCCTGCCCTGGGGGAAGTACTGGGCATTCTCACCTGAACCTGAGCATATATAATCTTGGGACTTCTGTTACCACTTGTACGATCCAGAGAAGGATCAAAACCTCAAGAGGACTGTGACTGCCGGTCTTGACAAGACTGCAATTATTGCTTCAACAAAACTGTGACCATTTTCCTCATCAACAGGTTTCCTTTCCTTTTACTTTGCACTCAGGGGGACCATGTGGTGCTCAGCACAGGGGCTAATGAATGCTATTCTGTTCCTGTCCCAGGTGCTGGGTTATACATCTGTCTTTCTAGGTTACCACCAGTTTCCTCTGAGTCATTGTAATAATTTTAATCTTTTTATTAAATTGTGACTCTGACTTGTGATCTCTCTTGAGTTGGGTTCATTTCTCCCACCAGTTTACTTTTAAATCAGCACAGATTGTTTTAGCAGGTATCTTTGTTCAAGTAAAAACATATCTCCTATACTAAAAGTAAATATCAATACTTTTTATTGTCTTCAGTATCAAATCTAGATTTTCTGACAAAAACCTCATTTAAAGGCAAACTCGGGTTTCAACAAAATTAAAAAGGAGTCACTCTTCTACCATTAAAGTTATCGTGCATCTCTTCTACATATTGGGGAAACAGAGCTTTGCTCTTCTAAGATTCCATTTGTTCTTTACATATTATACCTCTAAGAGGAAGAATTTTGGTAATTCTGTTTCCAGTAAATAGGTAATACTGGGTAGTCAGTTCTAACCCTTATAAAATGGGGATGAATCCCATAGCAATAACCACATTGACTAACCCATCACTCAGTATCTTTTTTTTTTGCTTCTAAGAGTCTGCATTTAATCTTCAAATTCATAAGAATTATGTACAGTAGCTCTTCTTGTCCCAACTCATTTCCTCTTGAAGTATTTTTTTTTTTCTGTTCAAATCCCTATCCAGCAGTCATGCGGAGATAAAAACTCCTGAAGCTGCTCTGCTTTTTAAATCCGGTGGCACAGGCAGCACTTCACAGACAGCTTGTACAGTACACATGCACAAAAGTGACTTGCTGATTGAATTGACAGGTTCTGTCCTGTAAATCAGCACAGAGAATTAGTGATCACACAGAAATCATCCCTCTAGGAAAAAGTTACTTTTATTTGTGTTTGTGTAAACATTGAGAAAGAAAACATACTGGAAAAAGTCTGCTTTTTCATCCTTCTCATGTTTCTCTCTCTCCTACGAAGCAAGAATATAAACTTATTGAAGTTTCTATGTGTTCTTTTTTTGTTGTTTGTTTGGATAATTTCCACCAAATTCTCTTTAGTTCCTGCATATAGCTCTGAATGAACTTTTATAGGTAAATGCCAAAGAGTTATGTTACTTTTTTTCTGCTATAGTGGGGACATGGCAAGGTGCCATTAACCTGGTAGGTCTATTGGATTCAGTTCTACATGTATTTGTGTCTGAGTATCTGATGCAAAATGGCACAGCAATTTCAGTAAAATGTTCATGGACATCAAATATTACAGAGCAGGGAAAATTACATGTAAGTTAGTGATTCACACATCATATCTTATTAGGAGAATTTTTCATTGTTCAAGTTTGTGAACACAAACCTAAATAATGAGCAATTTATCAAGAAGTATGAGGATATGCACTATTGTACAGTAACATGTAGGTTAATTTAGGTTCATTCCTTTGTGCTTTTAAACAATTCAGTACTTTATGGAACATCCTATACTGTCTTATCTTTTATAATTCCAGACTGTTCAGTTAACATCACTCAGTCATTAACACTCCATTTAAAATTTGATTAATGCTATGCAGGTTTAATTCTGAGATTTCTTTATTATTCTACCTACTTATGGTGCCTCAGTTCTGCTGGTAGCAATGTGAAAATTGTTTGTATTAGGATTGCTAGAGCTGATTGTCAATACTGTTCCTTGTATGTAAGAGCACAGTTATTCTGTAGCAAAAATAATTCAGCTCACAAAATATTTATCAACGTCTCCATGTCAAGTTGAAAAAGTACAGTTTTGCACAGAGTAACATTCTCAATTGAGTAGACATGGAATGAAAATTCAGAAGGCTTTTCTGTGTCACAAGGAGCACTGACGGTCCAAATCCACAGAATGGGCAAGGTTAGGAAACCTATCTTTTTAAAATAAGATAAAAAATCATTATGTGATGGGATTGTGTGAGAAAAATAAGAACTGGGTCAACTGAGAAGAATCAATACTCTCTCAAAACAGTTAGTCCTTGTTCTAAATCCTAGTAAAAGCCAATTTGAAAAGTGCATCTGAAGGATGGCTGTGACCACAGGTGCTACCAGGGCATAATATAGTTAGCTTCCTAAGGTAATTCAAATAAGGAAATTGATATAATTCCTGTAATTTCTTTCAGTTACTTTATGTCATCAGACATCATAGTTTTGCCCTGATTAGATTTCAGCAAATGGTTTGGTAGTAAGATACTAAAGATAGATAAACTGATATACATACAGACAATATATGAACAATATTCTCCTACTTGTGTCCCTAGTACACCTGAGTTACCTGAGAAGATGCTACATTATTTTCTGTGAAGTAAGCTGACAGTTCCAGCCCATGTCATAAAATGGCAGCATTTTAGATTATTAAAGCATGGTTCAGTGCAATTTAGATGGGAGATTATTTCACAGATTGTGTAATGGCATCTTCTGTCTTCAGGGCTTAGACTTTAAAACCTTTCTCTTGTCTCTTGTCTGACGTTTTCTGGTGCTCATGTAATGCTTACATTTTGCTTCTATCAAATGTTATCAGAAAACTATTGGGGATACCTGAAAAGAAATTAATACTTCACTGTCAAGACATTAATGCAAATTATCAACTAACTTGTAATTGCTGATTTTAGGTCTCTCATTTCACATTTTTTTGATGAGGTGAGGTTTCCTTGAAGTAAATTTCATAACTGACCTATCTCATGTCTTAAAGCTCCATGGACTAGCAAAGCTGCATGGTTCATCAAGAAAACAATTAAGGAGTAGCGGTAGAGGGACCCACCTTCTGTAGGCAAAAGTGCATGGAGGAAAGTACTAAAGAAACAATTTTTCCAGGTAATGTGAATGAGAAGGAAAATATAAATACTTTTTTTTTTTTTTTTAGAAGATGCTGGTAAGGATTCCTGAAGTAATTGATAGATGCAGTGCTTTAGACTGGCACCTTTCCTACAGAAGCAAACAAAGGCTGAGATTCATGAAGAAACAAAGAAGCTTTCAGACAAGACTACTCTTGAGACAGTTGTCATAAATCAAGAGATGTAGCAGAATGGAAACTAATGAAGAAAAAAGGAATTAGTGGACTGTTTGTGAGGAGTTTGGACATAGAAAAGGAGGTGAGAATGGGGGAAAAAGGTCGGCTCAGAAATTGAAGAAATGGTAAACAAGATAAAAAATCATGTAAACAAGAAAGGAGGCTGAATCTTCAGGCAGTATGACTGTGGACACCTATGGGTGGGAATGAAGTTGTGGACTCAAGACTAAGGGGAAACTCCTTAGACCAGCCATTCCATTAGATCTATGCCCAACAACTTGGAGCGGAAGGGTGGAGTAAAGATGGATAGACTTGAACCACAGTCCTATGAAGTGTAGAAGGAAAAGTTTGTGAGTTTGTAATTCAGTAGTAGTTGTGATTCATATAGTAATATGGTGTATAATAATACACCATAAATTTAAAACTATGTCTCACAGTATGCAAAATTACTAACTGTAATTTTGAAATAATAATGCATTAGATAATTAGGATATTGATTTTAGAGTTGGTTTATGTGCTTCTCATTACTGTGTTACTTAATCAGTAAATGCTTTTACCTCTTAGCTAGTTACACCTCAAGCCCATAATCTGAAGAATAGAATCAGGCTTTGAAGTAAAAGTAGCTCCTTTCTTGTGAAACTCAGCTACCTGTCACTTCTGAATCACCTCCAAGCACTTCAGTCACAAAGACAAATCATTTGAATAGGAGAAGAAAAAGAGTGAATCCCACAGAAGATAAAATTTAACCATCAGGACCAATTCAGGCACAAGGCAGAAGCGTACAACTCTTGATAGCATTGGGAGCAGAACAGCAGGATAAAAGGTCTGTTCAAGAAATAATCAGGACATCAAGGTTATGAAATTACCTGAGGTAAGGGATTGCAGCTTTTAGAGCACTGTCGAACAAGACTACGCAAATTAAAAAATGTAGTAAACTGCATTCCTTCCTCTTTTATCACTACAGGGTTTTTTTCAGATTTGTGAAGGGCTGTTCACTTGTCATGGAGAAAAGTCTAGAGAAGACTTATCTGATAACATATAATTAGGATGGAACAGGCAGTCACCTTCAGACAGTGAGGTGGTAGACACATGTAATTGTGATCTGTCCTAGCACACCTAACGATAGCCATGTGAAGTTCCTGAAGCTAGTTGAAATTCTGAGAGATTGAAAGGAGAAAGACCCGTGTAACAACAGAAGTTGCTTTCCAGTAGATCTGAAAAAAGAATGAGGGTTGCAGGCTACCAAAGCACAAGACAGGCTGTCAGAAAAAGAGGCAACAAAAGATCTTTTTTATACACTGATTCTTAAAAGAATATATAGGGAATGAATGCTTAGGGATTTGAGTATTGGACAGAGTATTGGTTGCATGCAGAGGCTGTAAATGGCTCAATTTTTTATGTGAATTATAAAGTCCTGACAACTCATACAGAGACAAGTGAGTAAACATGCTTGAATAGAAGGGTGGTAAAGGAAACTTCTCAAAATATAGCATTCCAATGAAGAAGAACTAACTCTGTTAATCATGATCATCTTTTCAGGAATCCTGCAGAATAGATCCCACATGCAATGGGCTGAATATATCATCAGCAAGTAATAACTTCTTAGAGTGCAGACTGAAATGCAGGAGATGAAAGTCAACATCAGAACTTGTCCCTATAGAAGAAACTGGTACATAATGCCTTGTGCATTATGCACATTGCAGAACTGCGGATGGACAGAAGGAATGCTAAAAGGATTTAGGCTGACCATCTGCAGCACATGATATGATGTGGGAACATACACTATGCTCTGCATCAGGAAAATATACTGGTTTAAGAGCTCTTATATTCTTGCCAGAAAACCCAATGACTTTTGCACAGGAGTTCTCCCTACTGCTGCCTTAACGCACTGGTGTTGATTTTCAAAAATCCTAGAAAACCATCAGAATTTAAAGGTATTAGAGGATTGTCAACATAATTCTAACATTAGACTGCTAAAAACAGTGACCCAGAGTTGTGTATATTGACATCAGTAATGGAAGAATAATGAAAATAGTACAATATAGTGGAAGGCTAAATTAAGGACTGTGACATAAAATAATTAGAAATTATTATTCTTTCAAGAAATACATGGTTTGCAGACAAATCCCTTTCCTATTGACAAGATTATAAATCTGATTGTTATAGACAGTTATGTTGATAAATGCAGTTGACTTAATATCTCATTCCACTTTGATTTACATCTTTAATGGTATGAAATAATAATGCCTATACTCAGTTTATATTCAGGGGTTCACAAATGGGAGTAGTTCAAAAAGTGGAGAGGTATTAATGTTCCGTAGTAGCTTTGGCAGGGCTTAGCTATTGTGGGATCAGGTATTTGCTAGAGATCTGTGAAGGGTGAGCTGGGTTGGTCTGCATCACTTCCCCTTTTCTTGGAGCTGCGTTTATATGCAGGTATTTCCTTCAGTCCTACAGAAGTTATGCTGTAGTTATGCTTGCCATGTACCTTGTTGATCCTTACCTTCTGACTTGACTTTCTGGCTTGACCTGAGGCCTGTCTCATTCCTAGGGACTTACCCAGCAAGTGTAAGGCTGTGGCTGTGGCTGAGCCTGATATCATCACTGGACTTCCTCTGGCCCTCTTGCTGAATTGTACCATGGGACTACTTCTTGGGAGGGTGAGGATACTTCCATGACAGGTGTGTCATCACCCTGGACTCCCATCTTTTTGAAATACAGTTAGTCCTACTGCTGCCTGGTATGATGCAGAAATTGTTGGAGACTAGTTTCTCTAGGGATTTGCTCCTGATGTGGTGCTGCTCTGGAGACTAAAGTTGTCTCCTTTCTCTAAAGTTCTATAGGCTCTTTTGTTTCCTTTTTCGATTAAAAAGTATAGGTTACATTTCTTATAAACATGTCTTTCAATTCCATACCTTATCTAGAAGGAAAAAGAATGGGACTTGTTTGGAATTATTTTTCTGGTTAATTTTGCATCTGTGATCAAAATCTATGGATGACCAAGAAATTGAAGGTATACTGCTCTCTTTTATTGCAGCTGTAATTAAAGGTATTTGTTATGGGCTGAGAGAAGGACAAAAAGGGAGGGGCAAAGGGAAAATATAAATAAATGAGAACAATATAAATGTGATAAAAACACAAAACAACATTAGCCAATGGCAGTAAGCTGTGTTACTCTAATGAATACAATCTATGGGCTGTCATAGGGGAACACCTACATAGACACAGAAAAGAAAGCAATCAACTTTTCCCTGAAGAAGAAGGCTTCTCTCATGTCCCTTGTCCTCCAAAATGAAGCCACTTGAGGTGGTCCCTGGCCGTGTAATAGCAGCTAAAGCTTCTGCTGGAGGCAAAATGTACTGCTTAATGTTTTTATTCTCTGTCTCATGTCTTTGAGGACAATCAATCAATGAGGATTACTTTGATACCATAAGCTCAGTATTACTGTACATTAATACACTAATGGTACTGTATCATCTTTTCATGTCCTCAGGCAGCACTGGGGAGTTAGAGCTATATAGAAATAAATTAGAAGTGAAATTTAGATGCAAAACTAAGCAGAAGGCAAAAATCTCCAAACAGAACACAGAAGTTAGCTACAAACAATGGGCTCAGCAGAGGAAATGTAAACTGGCAAGCTAACATTTAAAAGAATCTCAAAGGAAAGACATAAAGTTAAGACAGCCAGTGTTATTACTTCAAGGAGATGTTAGGAGACCAAGGTGACAAGCTCAGCGGGAGACCTTGAATAGAACTCTATTTTTTATTATTATTCATTTTTTTCCCCCTCCAAACAGCACATCAGTTTTAGCTTACCAGAAAAGCAAACTGAAAAAAAAACCCAAACAGATGATCATTTGGGATACCAAGGCATTCATCCAAAGCCTGGGAACAAACGTTTTCTCAGGTAATTTTGTTTTTGCTGCAGTGTCTTTGGCAGGCTTTTATTAGCTGGATAGGATAATTACCCCACTAGCGGAGAAATTGAGCTGCTAATTGCCCACTATGTCCTGCAGTCTTTGACTCTAACCCTAGCAGCAGTATAGAGACTTCTAGATGTAGAAACAACCACTGTATTTGGCTCTGCATAAGCATTGCCTTTGGTTGTTCTGAGAGGCTACAAACCATGGGATCTAAGCAAAATAAAACATAGTGTCTTATAAACTTAGGAAGGCCTGTCAGTCAGGCCAGTCTCAAAATAGCGTTACAACTCTATATAGCAGACTACAGAGCAACATGCTTTTTCAAAAATGTGCACAGGATAAAGTCATGCACGTGTATTGCAGTGGATCAGCAGGGCTGCACTATGCGTGGAAGACATGCTGAAACCTTTGGGCTTTCAAAAGCCCAACAATAACTTACTGGTTGATACCTATTCTTGAGTGCATCTTTATTCCTAAAGAGCCACGGAGTTATTCAGTGCTAATGTGTACACTTTGCTGTCTCATTCTTTAAAGAGTCTGCCTTCCAGCAGTGTATATAATAGAATTTTGCATCTAACTGAATCAGATCACACAATAACATGGTTCTTCTCCTTTCACATGGCACAGATCAATAAGGAAACCTGAAACACTGAGAGTGGTTTGGAGCTACACAGGACCTGCCCCCACATACTGATTGGTCAAATGGCTATTGCTGAACCAAGGAGCTTTCTGTCTCTTCTCTACCTCACCTTGGGTTTCAAAAACCCTGCAGAAACTGTCTTTGCAACTCCTATGAAGCATTCAGATAGGAATGAAATTGGCCAGTAGGCCTAAGGACCACTGGAGGCAGAAAGAAGTGGCGGAACAGCAACTACTCAAATAGTGCCTATGCAAATTTAATAATCCATCTTTTTAAAAATATGGCACAGACTCTGAAAATTTATATGATGGAGAGGTAAAACAGAGCAATGTTTAAAGTTTCCAACTGAGTAACAGCAAACTTGGCTTTCATACTTCTATCTGCAATTTGTTATCTGTGTGGGCAAGTTTCTATGACTCAGTCATACAAGCATATTTCTTTGTTTCACAAAGTATTATGAGGAAAGACATATTTGCAACTGAAAGGCACTAAGGTAAATCACATATGTGATAGAAGTGCATGATACACTTCTATATGACTGTGTCTGCAAATTAAATGCACACATATCTGAAATAATTTAAATGAAGTAGTTCAGGTAGCAATAGAGTTGTAACCATAAAGTCATACAGCTGGATGTTGGCAGCCACATCTATGTAAATACCAGATATTCCCTGAAAAAGCTTTGTGGTATGCTTCTACTTGTACCTGAGCTGCTAACTTAGACCATTGGACAAACACATCATGAAACACACACTGCATGCTCTTGTGCTTAAATGCTTCCCTCTATTGAAATTGCTTTCCAACTTTTAAAATTAGCAGCAGTAATTATGCCCTCAAAAGTGTCTTCTGAATATATATATACATAATGTATGGCACTTTTCCGCATGTGCTTGTATATGACCCACAGCACAGTGGACCTAACTGCCTCCAAAGCAGCAGTTCACAGGCAAACAAACTTGTAAGTCATTTTATTTACCCCTTATTTGAAAGAAAATTAGTTCTAAGTGAAAAAAAAAATAAAATAAAAAGTAAACATTTCCTGAAGAAGAGGAAGGAAGAAATATGTAGTCCTTTAAAATTCCTTGTTTCTAAGCTTCAAGAGAACAAACCCTCCCTTATCTGTGCGGATGTTCCTTCTCATCTGCTGTGTTTTTGATATATAAGTAATTTCTTTTGAAACACAGACACTGCAACTAAGATTACAGCTTATTATAATCCTCTAATAAAGTTTTCAAAACTTCAGTAGCAACTTAAAAAAATATTTTTCCACTTTTTCAACTATCATTTTGTTCCTTTTCAATTAATGTCTTAGTGCTGCTGTGCTTTAACTTTTAGGAAATAGGATGAGATTCTGGGCCATTTTCCCATCAAGTCCAACGAAATGAAGTTGTGAACCATCTCTACAGGTGCACTGTTGCTGTTAGGAGGTTTATCAAGGAATACACAGCAGACATCACCACTATGAAGAGACTTCAACAGCCAGGAGTGGGTCAGTGAAGAAAACATTAGAGGGTGAAAAAACCCGAGTAAAACAACAAACCCACTGTAATGAAAGACTTTTTTTCTACTAAACACTACTATTCTGCTCAGCTGAATTTATGCAATGATGATATAGCAAGCAACAGGAAGGATTCCCATAAATTAGAGCTAGTGTTGTACCATTATGCCTAGAAGCCAGTGTGTTAAATCCACAGCAGACAATTTAAGCACTGTTTGTTGCCTTAGCCAGTGTTCTAGTTCTGAAGCTGATGCTGCAACACCATTAATTTTGCCTTTGCTTTAAAATAGATGTTATGGAAATGTTTTTTAAGATAAAACCAGGAGGGTATTTGTATTTCTCTTGCCCTTGAACAAGAATGTTATTAAGTGCTAATGAAAGTTCAAATTCATAGTATGGTAAAGTAAAACTAAACATGAAAGAGAAAATTTTAATCTTTCTGAAGCACTATGCCATATGTTACATTATAATAAGATCTAGAAACATTGATATGGAAGTTCAGTAACTTGATATAACAGAAAATGACAGGTAGGGGTCAGGTAGCATGTCAAATGCAAGTAAACTTCCCTAACGCTTGTCATCACAGGTGTGAGAAAATTGATGTGTTCATTTATACCACATTAACATCTGTTGCCACAGTCCTTAGGAAAATATAAGACCAGAGTCTGAAGCTGGGTGATTGTATGTGACAACTTAGAAAATATTTGTCAGCTTTATTCATTGTCCTATACAAAGCATGAAATCTACAGAGCAGAGGTTGAATTACACCATGCTGCTGCTTCTGGTCCTGGTATTTACTGCAAGAAGCAAAAAAGCAAAGAGTTGGAGCAACACCAAAGAAATAAAAAGGAAGACATACAAGGTATTTAAATCACACAGAAAGTGGGAGTCTGAAATTTTAATAGCACCATTCACTTTTTGATGTGAATGCTGATCACCTCAGGGTCAGAGTGTTATCACTCATGTCTTCCTACTTGTATTCCTAAACTATGGGGTTTACAACTTACATTTTAGGATCTGCTCTGCCCTGTACATTACTCAGTTTTTGCTATTCTTAGAACAACTTCAGATAAAATGCCCATTAGATGACAAAGTTATAGATAACATGGACATTAGCACCAGTGCAATTGAAAGCCATTTAGAGCTGGAATAGATTCTTATTTCACTCCAGCGGGAGACATGGTGGGGCCCTCTGTTTTGGTTTCTGAATCATTGCCAGGGTACTCAGACCTTATCAGTGAGAGATGGAAGGGGGAAAAAAGAGGGGCAGGTGAAGGCAAAGAAATACAGCTGACCTTGGCTAAACTGAACACATTGGCTTGACAGATTTCTGAAAGCTGTTCAAAACACTTTGTTTCATCCCAGCACAGCTGCCCTCACAGAGCCCTTTGTGCAAAATTGGTGGTCATTAAATTAAAAACATTTCCAGACATTGACTCAGAAATGTTGGTACTGAACATGTCTAAACAAATGGGGTGGCTGTGTGAAAGACGAGAGGATGATGGTTTTCTTCTGCTAAGATACTTTGTGATGTGATAATGAGGTGCTCTTTTTGTAATAGGCCATAGTACAGTGTAGGTGTGAGGATTTCACACACCAGCAAATTTCAAAGAACTGTTTTCAGTATTCCAGGAAATTAAATGATAGAACAAGTCTTTATACTCAGTGTGCATTCTCTGCTCCCACACTGTACACCTCTAATGCAATTTACCAGTGAATTAAACGTAAGATGTGATTTATCCCACCAACCTCATATTTCGTGTTAGTCAGTGGGGTGACTGCTTTTACAGCTTAGCTTTATAATGTCATTATAGTTGAGCACGCTTCTGCCTTAGCAGTATGCTTAAGGGGGTCTGTCTTTGATATGTGCATGTACCTCTTATTAACTTAAAGGACCAAATTCTTCCTCGGTGCAAGCTCCCGGTTGTCAATAGAGATAAACCAGGGTTCTTTTCCCCTTAGGACTAAGCTTTTGCAGTCAGCTTTTACAGGAACAAAATGTGCCAATGTGACAGAAATTTACACAAGCCCTGCTCACAGTATGTATCGGTGGAAAGGGGAGGTAGATTGACACATCTTTATTTCAGGATACCATGTTTTAAAGCACAAGGTATACCTTTTACATTAGTGTATGTAAGCTGAATGAAATTATATTGCATGATATAAACAGTACTTGAACTGGCTTTCAATCTCCATAGAACTAGAAATTCATTCAGGAAAAGCCCTATTAAATTAACACAAAAAAGAAGGAACATTCACTATGATAATTGTAGGCAAAGGAATTTTTTTTTCTTTGTTGATGTTGTTGTTGTCGGGTTTTTTCCTTCCTTTTTTACTTTAGATTTATAGAATCAGAGATTGCTTGCATTTTACTTGATCTCTTCTTGCAAATGACACCATGTTATTTTTAGTGGGAAGGAGTGGAACTGGCTCTTTTTCTTCTCCTATTTACAAATCTGCCCAGAGATATCTTCATAACCATTAGAGGCTTCACCTAGACAGTGTGCAACTTTTCCTGATCTCCCATGCACCAT
Source organism: Xenops minutus (assembly GCA_035221455.1). NCBI lineage: Eukaryota > Metazoa > Chordata > Aves > Passeriformes > Furnariidae > Xenops > Xenops minutus. The sequence goes on along the minus strand of JAWWEE010000074.1, from coordinate 106,511,057 downwards.
GACATTTCACATTGTTAGGTAAAGGTAATACATTTTGTAGCATGCTGTAATATTGTTATGGTATCAAACATGACTTCAACACATTGTTGACATTCAAGAAGCATGGAAAGTTTCCATGTTGTCCATGATCAAGTCATTTTTAAATCATTACTGCTGTCTTATCTCCTTTTATGTGTGTCATAGTTTACTTTGTAAAAGCTATCTATAGTATATTGGAACTGTTAGTTATGAATTTCCCTCAGATCAGCATGTATCTGCAAATGTTCTGCAATTCCAATTTCAGGGTAATATTTTGCTACCACAGCTAAAGTACTAAAGCACTTGCTTACAGAGTCTGATATGACAGTGTAAAAAAGGTCACTTAGTGTTTATGAAATCATTATATATGTTTATACAACTGTAAACAAATTGCTGGGTCCTGGAGTTTTGGGGGAAAAAATAGTGCTACATCTTGCAAAAGGCTTTCTCCATTTTAGATACAGCTGAGACCATGTGTTGGGAAATACTTCTGCCACAGCACACTTGAAACAGAGACAGAGGTTTCTCCACCATATATATCGTGGAAGAAGAAGCCTCAAGATACAAGACCACCACCGTGACAGCTTCCAAAGGACCAGAGACTTTATA